>CM074722.1:417985524-419185524 GCA_037306005.1 Rhinophrynus dorsalis
TAACTTTAATAAACTGTTCCTTATCTTCTATGGCCAGAATCCAGTGTAATCTAGTGAAATGAAGCATACAATTTTTTCCAGTGGGCAAATAGGGAAGGTGTGGGTTTCAACCAGTTGTTTAGTATGACTTTTAATGCTATTAGGACAATCCATTCTAGCAATGTGGTCCGTGGTGTCGTTAAAGCCCCTAAAGCATTGTTTCTCAACCAGGGTTCATTGGCACTTTGGTGTGCCGCAGACACCCACTTAGGTTGCCCCATTTATCTATAAAGACTTCAAGAAAAATGTGACTGTTGAGTTTCAGATGTATATTTATTGAAATTATGATACACAGTATGTTTGCTTTTGTCATTTTGATTGTGAGGCCTAAGAATAACCATATACTTATGTAGTTTCCTTTTCATAAAGACCTTGTCAAATGACATGATCATTTTTAGGGGTGCTACAAACTTCTAGAATATATTTTAGGGGTGCCTTGAGCAAAAAAGGAGAGTAGGAGAGCGATATTTGAAGCGAATGAGAGGGAGAAGAAGTTGGACAGGCTATTTCTCTGACCTTGCTCATAATGGTTATGGAGGTAGCTGACAGGCTTCCCTAAAGGGGTGAGTTTTCAGTGAGTGTCTGAAGATCAGAAGGCTGGGAAGAGTCTGATGGGACTAGGTAGGGAATTCCAGTATGTATGTATAGTTTTTTTTGTATGGCGCCATACAGTGTACATAGCACCTTACAACAGTAGTATCATACCTGGAAACTTTCTCTTCTAGAGTCCCCAGAGGGGACTTATATGGTGCTGGTGGGAGGATGTATATGATGTGGTTTGTGTCACAAAAGGGGTGGGGCATAATTACAATTAGGCGGGGCTTAACAGGCTATGTGATAAAATGGCCATAACAGAGTGGGAAGAAGGAAAAGTGGGAGGAACAGGCTGGGAAGGAGCAGAAGTGGGCAGATTTTCAAAAGAAATTCCCCACCACCAGAGAATCAGCCTCTGCCCCCGGAGACCCATTAATTCACTACAAGAACCTCAGTCTCTGGGCAAATCCAGAGAGTTCCCATGTATGGGTAGTATGTTATAGTGACTACAATAAAAGGAGTTAAAATAAGTGTCACAATCATAGAAGCAATAAGAAAGAGGTCACTGCCCCAAGGATCTTACAGTCTAAATTAAGTATAAGTACAGTAGGTTAGAATCGGGATTTTTAATTCAATTTTATATATATAGGCAGCCAAAGAAACTATTATTCACATGGTATCTTTTTATTAAAATTCACACTTTTCCTTTCATGTTATTGAACCTAGTTATGATATGCAGCCCCTTGGCTTCACCTACAAGATGTGTGAGCATACAGACCAATGACTAGGGTTGGCATATCATCTCCACATGTATAAAGGTGCTAATTAGCTTTAGAAAATACTAATTTTGTACGTAAGCGATAAAAACTTGACTTTCTCATTTTATTTTTGTTTATAAATGGTCCAAATCACGGTTTACTAAAGAGAGGCCTATACATGCATTATATCCTGTGGGGGTATGACTGTGTATATCATTGGTGGGCAACCTGAGGCCCTGCAACTATTCAGGACTGCAGTTCTCATTATCCCCAGCCAGCTGTTAGCTGTCTGGGGATGATGGGAATTGTAGTCTTGACCAGCTGGAGGGCCTCACGTATATAAAAATAAATAGAATGAATCACTGGCATGGATGATCTGTACATCAATTAAAAACAATGTATCCTTTATTGTGAAAACACATAAAAATGTATAGATACCTAAACAACATCGCGGAGTTATGGAACATTAGTAGAGAGACTTGAAGAGGACAATCACAACATACCAGCTAGGTGTATGGACCTCGGCCCCTCACCGATCAACGCGTTTTGTGCAATATGCGCTTACTCATGACCTCATGAGTAAGAGCATATTGTGTGAAACGCGTTGATCGGTGAGGGGCCGAGGTCCATACACCTAGCTGGTATGTTGTGATTGTCCTCTTCAAGTCTCTCTACTAATGTTCCATAACTCCGCGATGTTGTTTAGGTATCTATACATTTTTATGTGTTTTCACAATAAAGGATACATTGTTTTTAATTGATGTACGGATCATCCGTGTCAGCGATTCATTCTATTTATTTCTATTGCTTGATTGGGGAATTGCTGGAGAAGTTCCCATACCGCTTGGAGAGAACTGTACTTATTACCGATCTGGTTGATTGTATAATGCTACACAGATTTATAAACTTCCACGTTAAAAGGACTTGTTACTCACGGAGGTAAGAGCTGCTGAATTACACTGTAGGGCCTCAGGTTTCCCAGCTCTGGTGTATTTGTATATATGTCTGGATGTGTGATTGCATGGCCTGGTCACTATTTTTTTTAGGATCTTATTTTAGTGTATTTTAAAATATGGTATAAACTACTATTGCTAAGTATGAGATTCAGGCATACCTGGGAACTTTCCAATCTGCCCTGGAGACTCAGTTTTTTAGAGTTAATTACTGGTTTTCCAGGAACAGTGGCTGATTCTCTTGTGGTGGTGAGTTTCTTCTAAAACTCTGCCCACTTCTACTCCTTATCACCCTGTTCCTCACACTTCCTGCCCAATCTCCTCCATCCCACCCTGTTCTGCCCACTTCTCACCCACTTTATGAGATAAGCATGACAAGCCCCCCAATCCAATTAAGTCCCACCCCTTTATGATGTGAATCATGTAATTTACATCCCCCTGGTTGGCAACATATGTTAGCCTGCAGTGGAAGGAACATACTGCATGATGCATGATGGTATAATTGTATGTTGAGGACTGAAAGACCTCCACTCATACCTCCCAAGTGTCTCTCTTTAGGAGGGACAGTTCCTCTTTATGACTCAAATCCCTCTGTCCCTCTTTCCCATCCTGGGTTTTCTCTTTTAGGAGATCAGACTGTATGGTGTGTATATATGTGTATCACATTGCACGACAGCAATAAAACTCACATTAATGTTTGTGTAAACTTCAGTATATGTGTTTATACATTAGTCTTTGTAAATAAAACACTTTAGTATTGGTCTAAATAAAATATTCAGTTACACAAAATAATGTCAATAGGTTATGAAATAACTTCAAAATTCTCGGTAATGCCCTGTCCCCAGCAACACCACCTAAAACCCAAGTGTTCCTCTTTGGCCATGTGAAATGGAAGAGTTTTTTGATATGCAGGGACTTTTCTTTGAATTTATGAAATTATTGATCATGTTTTGAATCTTGTTGAAAAAAAAGTTTGGTGGGATTATTTTTTGGATTCTGAAAATGTAGAAAAGGCAGGGATGAATTGTCATTTTTATTGCTGCTATTCCTCCAGCCAGGCCATCTCATAATGTTTCCATATGTTGAGAGGTGTTGTAATGAGCTGTTTAACCCCTTAAGGACCCATGACAGTCCTGGACCGTCATGGGTTGTTATCCCCTTAACGACCCATGACGGTCCAGGACCGTCATGGCTTAAATGATAGCAGCTTACCTCCGTGCACGCTGCTATCATTAATTCCAGGCTGAGACTGAGCGCTCCGAGACCGGGGCGTTCAGTCTCAGCCCTTCTTGCTTGTGCCGGTTCATGCGATTGCGGCATAGTGAGAGACAGAGGCAGCACGCAAAGCATGCTGTGTCTGCGTGTCTCTTCTACCTCTGTCTCCCTTGCTATCAAAGTAAGGAAGACAGAAGTAGAGAGGAAACACCTAGTGGCAAACGAAAATACAACAGCTGGGGGTATTAACCCCTTCACTGCTGGTGCCAGAGGCTTGCTAAATGCAGGTCAATTTCTGACCTGCAATGATACTTTTTTTTTTTTCTAAAACACAACACACTTTTTTTTTTTTTACAAAAAGATATATATATATATTTTTTTTTTTTAAATAATCTTATTAACCCCTTAAGGACCGGGAAAATCTGAGTTTGATTTGACTTAAGGACCGGAGCAATTTTGACTTTTTTGACTATGTCTTTGTTCAACCATATTTTCTCTTTAATTCCTTTTGTGCACCCACATAAATTATATACTGTTTTTTTAAGCACAAGTAGGGCTTTCTTTTGATACCACAATTATATGAATACCTCCTTGTTTAATTTGATTAAAATAGAAGAAAAGAGGAAAAAAATTGAAAAAAACAACATTTTGCTTACATTTTTCTGTCAAGATTTGCATACTATTAGTTAATGAAAAAAAAATACCCCTAAATATATTCATTTGCTTCTCCTGAATATAAGAATACCCCATATGCCTAGTATTTTAGTCCTTTACTCACATTTACAAGGTAAATATTACAAGATGGATGCCATTATTTCCAACTTGTAATTTCTCAACAATTGGCATGTGAGCATCATAGCTTAGCTGACGGTGCCAGAACCAAAAATGTCCCACAAAGGTATATGTTTCTGAAAACTACACAACATAAGGTAAATAATCAGGAGAATTTTGGAGTTTTTCATGCAGCTATTTTTCCAGAAAAAAATTTCAAAATTGTGGTAATATTTTGTTTTTTTGCAGTTTTCACACTTACATTTCAATACTACTGTTGATATCAAGCACATGATAGGTGAAGATTTTTAAAAATGCATTGTTTAGTGTTCAGCTCCTTCTTCTGAGTACGGCAATACCCCATATGCATAGGTTTCTCAAGGTTTGGGAGAGCTATGGGGACCAAATTGGAACATGCGCGTTTCCAGTTTCACACTTTGAATTTTCACATCTTGCATCACTGGTGCCATGTCTCATTTGGGGCTGTGTAACAGTGCTCCACTCTAAGATTTCCCCCCAAAAGTATATATTTTTGGAAAGTAGACACCCCAGGCTTTCATTTTATGTATGTTTTCAATTTTTTTACGCAGCCATTTTACCACCAATCGCTCGTAAATCTTGACGTAAGTTAAAAAAACAGCGTTTTTCACACTTGCACTTCAATGTTGATGTGAGTTTCAAGCACATGATAGGTGAAGATTTTTAAAAATGCATTGTTTAGTGTTCAGCTCCTTCTTCTGAGTACGGCAATACCCCATATGCATAGGTTTCTCAAGGTTTGGGAGAGCTACGGGGCCCAAATTGGAACATGCGCGTTTCCAGTTTCACACTTTGAATTTTCACAGCTTGCATCACTGGTGCCATGTCTCATTTGGGGCTGTGTAACAGTGCTCCACTCTAAGATTTCCACCCAAAAGTATATATTTTTGGAAAGTAGACACCCCAGGCTTTCATTTTATGTATGTTTTAAAAATTTTTACGCAGCCATTTTACCAACAATCGCTCGTAAATCTTGACGTAAGTTAAAAAAACAGCGTTTTTCACACTTGCACTTCAATGTTGATGTCAATTTCAAGCACATGATAGGTGAAGATTTTTAAAAATGCATTGTTTAGTGTTCAGCTCCTTCTTCTGAGTACGGCAATACCCCATATGCATAGGTTTCTCAAGGTTTGGGAGAGCTACGGGGCCCAAATTGGAACATGCGCGTTTCCAGTTTCACACTTTGAATTTTCACAGCTTGCATCACTGGTGCCATGTCTCATTTGGGGCTGTGTAACAGTGCTCCACTCTAAGATTACCCCCCAAAAGTATATATTTTTGGAAAGTAGACACCCCAGGCTTTCATTTTATGTATGTTTTCAATTTTTTTACGCAGCCATTTTACCACCAATCGCTCGTAAATCTTGACGTAAGTTAAAAAAACAGCGTTTTTCACACTTGCACTTCAATGTTGATGTGAATTTCAAGCACATGATAGGTGAAGATTTTTAAAAATGCATTGTTTAGTGTTCAGCTCCTTCTTCTGAGTACGGCAATACCCCATATGCATAGGTTTCTCAAGGTTTGGGAGAGCTACGGGGCCCAAATTGGAACATGTGCGTTTCCAGTTTCACACTTTGAATTTTCACAGCTTGCATCACTGGTGCCATGTCTCATTTGGGGCTGTGTAACAGTGCTCCACTCTAAGATTTCCCCCCAAAAGTATATATTTTTGGAAAGTAGACACCCCAGGCTTTCATTTTATGTATGTTTTCAATTTTTTTATGCAGCCATTTTACCACCAATCGCTCCTAAATCTTGACGTAAGTTAAAAAAACAGCGTTTTTCACACTTGCACTTCAATGTTGATGTGAATTTCAAGCACAGAATAGGTGAAGATTTTATAAACTGAATTGATTAGTGTTCAGCTCCTTCTTCTGAGTACGGCAATACCCCATATGCATAGCTTTCTCATGGTTTGGGGGAGCTACGGGGGCCAAATTGGAACATGCGCGTTTCCAGGTTCACACTTTGAATCTTCACAGCTTGCGTTACTGGTGCCATGTCTCATTTGGGGCTGTGTAACAGTGCTCTTTTTTTAAGATTTCCCCCCAAAAGTGTATATTTTTGGAAAGTAGACACCCCAGGCTCTCGTTTTAGGTGTGTTTTCCAATTTTATACACTGCCATTTTACCACCAATCCTGTGAAAATTTGACGTAAGTAAAAAAAATTCTGCATTTTTCACACTTTGCCTTCAATGTTGATGTGAATTTCAAGCACAGAATAGGTGAAGATTTTATAAACTGAATTGATTAGTGTTCAGCTCCTTCTTCTGAGTACGGCAATACCCCATATGCATAGCTTTCTCATGGTTTGGGGGAGCTACGGGGGCCAAATTGGAACATGCGCGTTTCCAGGTTCACACTTTGAATTTTCACAGCTTGCGTTACTGGTGCCATGTCTCATTTGGGGCTGTGTAACAGTGCTCTTTTTTAAGATTTCCCCCCAAAAGTGTATATTTTTGGAAAGTAGACACCCCAGGCTCTCGTTTTAGGTGTGTTTTCCAAGTTTATACAAAGCCATTTTACCACCAATCCCTCGTAAACCATGACGTAAGTAAAAAAAAAAAAAAACAGCGTTTTTCACACTTAGGGTTGGCGGCAGTATACTGGGCTGCATACAAATTGGTTTGGGAAACAATTTCACCTAAAATGTCTTCCCCCAAAAACAAATCAAAAAAATGATCATGGGTAAATCCTTCCACATCAATTTGAATCCCTGGGTTGCCTGTGAATTCTGAGATTTGTGGGCATAAATTGATACCCATTCATTAGGATCCGGAGTGGCAGGTGTTGGGGCATTTCTTTGGGCAGGTCTTTTGGCAGGTCTTTGGGCAGATCTTTTGGCAGGTGCTGGGGCAGTTGCCAGGGCAGCTCTTGGGGCAGCACTTGGGGCATTTCTTTGGTAGGTCTTTGGGCAGATCTTTTGGCAGGTGCTGGGGCAGTTGCCAGGGCAGCTCTTGGGGCAGCACTTTGGGCATTTCTTTGGGTAGGTATTTTGGTAGGTCTTTGGGCAGTTCTTTTGGCAGGTGCTGGGGCAGTTGCCAGAGCAGCACTTGGGGCAGTGCGTCTTTTCTTGACAGAAGGCCCAGCGTCATCACTAGAGCTGCTCTCACTTTCTGAAAACTGCGCTATGTCAAAATCTGACGCAGTGTCTGTTGCCTCAGAGTCAGACGCCAAAAAAGGCATATGCCACTTCAACGCTGTACCTGCGCTGCATTTTGCCCACTAAAAAAACTTTTTTTTTTCTTACGCTATCCCTAAACCTAAATCTAACCCTAAAACTTACCCTAGCCTACGTATATCCTGAACCTACCTAACCCAAATGAACTACCTATCTAAACTGCACTTATTATATATATATATTTTTTTTTTTTTTGGGGGGGGGGTTGGGTTTTTTTTTTTTTTTTTCTTACGCTATCCCTAAACCTAAATCTAACCCTAAAACTTACCCTAACCTACGTATATCCTGAACCTACCTAACCCAAGTGAACTACCTATCTAAACTGCACTTATATATATATATTTTTTTTTTTGGGGGGGGGGGGTTTGGGGTTTTTTGGGTTTTTTATTTTTCTTACGCTATCCCTAAACCTAAATCTAACCCTAAAACTTACCCTAACCTACGTATATCCTGAACCTACCTAACCCAATTGAACTACCTATCTAAACTGCGCTTATTATATATATATTTTTTTTTTGGGGGGGGGTTCCCCTAAACCTAAATCTATCCCTAAAACTTTCCCTAACACACGTCTACACTAAACCTACCCAACTACCTACCAAAATACCTAAACTATATTTATTATTAAAAAAAAAAAAAAAAAAAAAAAAAATTAAAAAAAAATGTAAAACAAATTTAAATTTTTTTTAAAAAATCTAAAAAAATTCAAGGGGGATGGGGGGTGTCCCACAGATCATAAAACACTGATCTGCAGCAAATTGATCACTCCAAGAGTGATCAGATGGGGGGGCACTTATTGATCACTGCATAACAGTGATCAAAGGGTTAATTTTCTTTATTTAAACGTTTTTTTTTACTTTTTTTTTTACAGGCACACTGGAACACCATCTCCCTCTGTCTCTCTCCACCTCAGCAGTATGCAAGGTGGAGGGAGGCAGAGAGATCTGACAGGGACAGTATTTACAAATACTGTCCCTGTCATTCAGGTTTTGCAACATGTGATTCGCTTTTGAAGCGAATTGCATGTTGCAACAATGTTTCAGCCGCTTGTTACTAAGTGTCCCGATACCGGGACACTTAGTAACAAGCGGCTTGAACTCTTCCATCGCTCCGTGCGGCCGCGATGGAAGAGTTTAACCCTTGACGTACCAGGACCGTCAAGGGTCGTTGGATCACATTTACCCTTGACGGTCCTGGTACGTCAAGGGTCGCTAAGGGGTTAAACAATTTTGGAAATGTGATTGTTGTGGAGCTATGTAATACACTTATATACACCGCCAAATGTCACGGATAAAAAAAGTGTCAAAATAGGGCGGGAAAAAGGGACCTGGGGATTTTCACCCAAAGGGGGGACAGTGGCCACTTTAAACTGCACATTTTGTAGGTATGACTGACCGGTCATACCTTTCATCCAGTCACCATAAAAGTTTAACCCTTTGTGCCCAATTGATCCCAAGAGAAAAAACAAAATTTTTTTTTTTTTTTTTACATTTTTTTTAACCTTTTTTTTTTAATTTTAATAAAGTAAATGGTGGGTTATCCATATAAGTAGGGTATCAAATGAAAGCCCTATTTATATAATTTATGGGGGTGGAATAAAAGACTTAGAGGGAAAACACTGTTGAACAAAGACATAGTCAAAAAGGTCAGAGTTGCTCCGGTCCTACCTCAGATTTTCCCAGTCCTTAAGGGGTTAACACTTTTTAATATTTTATTTGAATTAAACTTGTGAGGAAAATAAAAACACAGGACTCATTTATTTTCTCCACTTAACATTTATTTATTTAGAAAGTGGTTTACCTGGAAGAGTACATTGATGTTTCTTTTGTTTTCGAGTATGTCCTGGAGACTGTACTAATCTCAGTTTTGACCTAGAAGGCACTGCCCCTTTCACACACATTTTTGTGGTTTGAGTGCAGAACCTGTCATGTTTGTCTTATCTCTGATATTCAGTTGACACTTCTCTTGATCAGTTATACACCAAGTAACAAGGTGGATGCACCTGTGGCCTACAGATTTGACAGGCAGAATCCACATCCACTGGCTGTCAAATCATAGGTCATAGACCCATGCACTCTCTCTGTGTTTTTGCTTGCTTCTCACAGTAACTGGATAATCACAAGCCACAAAATAGCCACCAAGTATGGTAAATTAGACATTTATAAGTACAAAAGTAGACATTGATCAATATGTCAATCTATCTGTCTGTCTGTCTGTCTGTCTGTCTATCTATCTATTGCTGCCAATTAACTGATCCTATGGAAAAGCTCCCCATAATAATTGACTTGAACAGCACCACCTGGTAGCTTGAACAAGAAGTTGCAGTTTAATTAAAAACAAAAAGCTGTGGGCTGTAATGTCAGCTGTTCATCGTAAGTGGACTCCCTCAGCTGTTAGGAGATATCATAGCAAACCAGAAGTTGGTGGAACCCTCATGATTTTGTCTCTCTCTCTATTGGGTTCAATAAAGGAACAATGAAGGTATTTTTTTGAGACAATACTCACAACGCAGCCTTGACTGCATTAGCAGATCTGCTGATAGGCCACTATCCCATAATTGTTTTTATTTATTTATATTAGTTCTAGAGAAGTACTAATTAATTGCTTCACAATTCAATGGCGATTTCTCCAGCATTAAGGTTACAGTCAACCACCCTTTTGACTTAACCCCTTAACGACCCTTGACGGTCATAGTACGTCAAGGGTCGATTTGACTTAACGACCGATGACGTACTATGACCGTCATCGAGTTCCGGGCTCCCCCCGCGGCTGCACGCCGTTCGGGGAGTCCGGAACCCAACGGAGCAATAAAAAAAATTGCTCCGTGGTCGTCTAGTGACTTCCGGTTCTGGATTCCCCGGTCGTTAAGGGGTTAAAGAGATAGTAATGTTTCAAAAGAAAAACAGCTACAATTAATCTTTATAGTATTTGGGCCATGGAGAGTGTTATTTCAATATTGTCAGAGTTGTAGTTCAAGAGTAATTGAATGATAAAGTATCCCCATCCTGCTGCTTTTACCTAGTGTAAGCCGCCTCCCCTCAGATGTGGAATCTGGTCTTGAGACCAGACAGCTCACAGCAAGGGACAATCTTCTTACTGTGAGCATAAGGAAAACCCTGCCCCCCTGACAGGTTTTTCCCTTATGCTAACTAAAGGTTGTCCTTCTGTGCAAGCCATATGGACACCACCTTTCTGCTCTGAGCTGAGCAGTTAAAGGGGTGGGAGGGGGATAATTTATCATTCAGTTACTCTTGAACTATAACTCTGACAGTATTGAAATAACACTCTCCATGATCCAAATACTATGAAGATTAATTGGAGTTGTTTTCATTTTGAAACATTACTATCCCTTTAATATGTAAATTGCCTGTACCAAATTCCCATTGATGTAAATGACACTTTTAAATCCTTCAGTGCTAGAGCGGTCTCAAGCACATTGGGAAGTATTGTGTAGGAGTCCTCCCTAGGATTTAAAGGATTAAAACACTATTTAAAGGGATAGTAATGTTTCATAATAAAAGCAGGTCTAATTAATCATCATAGTATTTGGACTTTGGAGAGTGTTATTTCAATTCTGTCAGAGTTGTAGTTCAAGAGTAATTCAATGACAAAGTCTCCCCCTCCCACCCCTTTTACTGATGTAACACTGTTCAGACAGATCAGAAGGGAGGTGCCCAGGTAGACTGCAGAGAGGGACAATCTTCAATTAAGATAAGGTAAAAACCTGAAAAACTTGTCAAGGGGGGGCAGGGATTTCATTGTTTTCAGTGAAAGAAAATTGTCCCCTGCTGTTATCTGTCGGTCTTACAACCAGATTCCACATCTGAGAAGAAATGGCTTACACTAGGTAAAAGGGGTGGGAGGGGGAAACTTTGCTTGTGAATATCTCTCAAACCATAAAGGTTTGAGAAATAAGACTTATATCGTTCTTCATGTTTTTTTAATGCCTACAAAATAAAATAAAGATAAAACGAAGTATTACTATCCCTGTAAATAAATAATAATTTTTATTTGAACCCTATGGTGCAATTGGTTTGCCCTACAATTATTCCCGTTCATCGTTGTACATCAGACTGAATGAATTTTGTGTATTAATCTAGAAGAAAATACATTGTGAAGCAGTTCACTTTTTACTGTAAAAAAATATTTGCAACTCATATAAAAACTATTATCCAAGACTAGCATCATGAAGGGTTGGTAAACTGTCTATGTGATTATGGATTTCCAGCTTGTCGCAGCCATCTTCTTAATGGATCGGTGGTATTTTGTAAGATTAAAGATGCTCATCACAGATAACAGCATCTCCACCGGAATATTTTATCCACTTTCCACATGGAGTTGCTGTTACAAGTTATAAGCATCAATGTGTCCACAAGAGGGCGATGAGTCATATCACAGTGGTTTGTTGTATAAACCATGCCTAAGAAAGACAAAGGAAACAAGTTTGTTATCGATGGCATCATATCACAAAGTCTGTGCAATAACTTACAAATTATCTTTCTTGATAAAAGAGAAGTGATGTAACTTGGCTACATTCAAAGTACAAGTTTCAAAATTTTGTCTAGACCTCTCAAATATCTCTTTTCCATTCTAGGAAACCAGCTACTTTGGAAACAACTCAGCCTGCTGTAGGTGATGGTAGCTGTATTCTAACAACAGCAAGAGGGTCACATCATCACATGCCCCACTCTATAGTATATCAGAAACATGTGCATGTTTATTAATTTAAAATATGTGCATACCTCCCAACATTTCAAATTACCAAAGAGGGACACTTGTGTTTTAGGGGTGTTGCTGGAGGCGCGGCTGGTGGGCGGGCATTACTGAGAATTTTTAGGCTATTTCATGACCTATTGACATCTCCTTGTGTAACCTAATAAATGACTTATAACAGGACTAAAGTATTTTATTTACACAGACTAATTTATAAACACATATACTGACCTTTAAACAAATAATAATGTGAGTTTTATTGCTGTAGAGCAATGTGATACACTCCTATACATACCTCACAGTCTGGTCTCCTGAAAAGAGGGACATCAGGGTGGGAAAGAGGGACAGGGGGATTTGGGTCTAAAAGAGGGACTGTCCCTCCTAAAGAGGGACACTTGGGAGTTATGTATGCATAATATAATAAG
This sequence comes from Rhinophrynus dorsalis, assembly GCA_037306005.1. Classification (NCBI taxonomy): domain Eukaryota; kingdom Metazoa; phylum Chordata; class Amphibia; order Anura; family Rhinophrynidae; genus Rhinophrynus; species Rhinophrynus dorsalis. The sequence goes on from CM074722.1 coordinate 417,998,159, forward strand.
TTGCTTTTTCTTATAATTTGTTACGTTTAATTAAATACACCTATCTCCTTATTAAATAGAAAGAGTAGCAAACCATTTGCAACATAGAAGAGAAGTACATTTCCCATTGATTCAATTGGGGTTATAACCCAGTCAATTGAATAGAGACTTTTAAATCACTGCAGTCCTCTCTAGTGTTCAAGGGGTTAAAATGGCATTTAAAGCAATACTAGCTTTGTAAATCTGTATTTATCCCCAGGATACATTTTATTTGCTCCAGAAAATCATATTTAGTTTATTGAATATGCCCCCTATTACCATACAATATTATACATATGCAGGGCTCTTTTTCTGGAAGCACTATAACTTTTTTTTTTTAGAAATAGTCTATTTATAAGATTGTATTTTTTCATTTTAAAAGTCCTATACATATGTATCACATGTATAATGTTTTCTCTCTGCTGAGCTAGTCAAACTTTGCATAAAAACCCCATAAATACCAAGACAAGAATCGCTCGTGATGAAATTGTTTACACGTTAATGCTTGCCTTGTATATTTCTTTACACCATCGTGTTTCACCAGCCTAATCCAGATCCTTCAAGTACCTTATATTGATGCTTATTTATACCTGTTTCCTTCCTGCATTTGCTTGGTGTAAAATATGCTTTGCAATTTACACTTGATGATGACAATCTTGCAATTGTTGCCATATTTCTAATCATACCTGGAACTCTCCAGATTAGCCCCGGAGACTATGGTCTTGAGAGTGCATTACCAGGTCTCCGGGGCAGAGGCTTATTCTCTGGATGTGGGGAGGTTCCTTTAAAACTCTGCCCACTTCTGCTCCTTCCCACCCAGTTCCTCCCACTTTTCCTCCTTCCCCACCCAGTTCCTCCCACTTCCTGCCCATCTTTGTGATGCCTCTGAAAGCCCGCCCCCATTAAAGCATACATCACGCCCCCTTTTTGCAGTGATATGCAGCAATTATACCACTCAGTGGAACCAGAGAAGTCCTTTCCAGGGACTCCAGAAAAGAAAGTTCCCAGGTATGTTTCTAATAGTCTAACAAACAATGGCCTGGATTACATTGCAGCTCATAACTTTATCAAGGCTTACATAAAAAAATGTCTATAGACTTCAACAGTAATCTGTTTAGATAAAGCCAGTGCAATGTAATCCAGGCCAAAAAAAATGAAAGGTGTTTGTATTATGCATATAAATCCTTTTTTTCAAGTGCATGATGGTGATGTACTAAGAGGAAATGGAGTAATAATAGGTCAAATCAAGTGAACAATGAGGAGAAATTAAAAAAATCACAATTTCCCATTGATTTTAATGAGGCTTTTATTGAATTTTGGAGACGTCTCCAATGCATTGCAAAGCCCCATTTAAATGAATGGGAATTTGTATTTGTATTCAAAAGCTTTTGTCAAAACAACAGCTAAGTTCTCACTCAAATGCACAAAATCTGAGAAATACAGGTTACATTCTTCCAACTTAACTCCATGACTTCATGTGATTTCCTGATGACATCAGACATGAAATCACAAACTACATCTCTGCTCCCTGATGTACTTACATCCCATCCCAAGTGGATCCATAGACTCCAAAAAGCATATGAAATAGACCTCAGTGGGTAGTTTAACTTTTTATAATAAAACCTAAGTGATCTCCATTTGATGCTACAAAATAACTTATCTGAAGCACAACAAAGTATCAGCAGGGACGAGCTTTTAAACACCTCAAATGCCAATTCCATCAATTGTCAGTAGATGGCAGCCTACCATAACCTAAATAATCATATCTATAGTAACAAACTCTCTAGGATGGTTTTGGTTGTAAGTCTGATTAAAGTTTTTCAAAATGCCAAATGGGGAAAATTTAATTTTTTACACAATTTGGTAGTTGGAAACTACACAACCTAGTTTTAAGAAACTTGTACAGTTTGAAGTGACTGCCAACCTCAGATGGAATTTCACTACTGCAATCAAAAGTTATGGCCAATATTAAAATATTAAATAAAAAATATAAAAATAACTGGAGTTATTCTGGAGTAAACCAACTGCACCATAGGGGACAAATAAAAATTGTTAAATAGGGTGACCACATGTCACTGATTCTCCAGGACAGTCCCTGATTTTATATGTGTGTCCCATGTCTCTTGCAGCGCCCTTCATGGAAAATACAAAGTCCCAGAATGAAGACTCCGGAGCACAGCACTGCCCATTGCCTGCTGTGACAGAAAATGAGGCCTCTGCTGGGCTACAAGAAAATGGTCTCCAGACAGAGATCTAAACACTAGAGACCGACCTGAGCCTTGATCCTGACAGCAAACAGGAGCTTTTGTGCGATTGTGTTTTAGTTTAAAGGGATAGTAATGTTTCACAATAAAATCAGCTCCAATTAATCTTCATAGTATTTGGGCCATGGAGAGTGTTGTGTCAATACTGCCAGAGTTGTAGTTCAAGAGTAATTGAATGATACAGTATCCCCCTCCAGCCCCTTTTACTGATGTAATACTGCTCAGCTAAGAGCAGCAAGGTGGTGTCCGGATGGCTTGCAGAGAGGGACAACATTCAATTAGCATAAGGGAAAAAACCTGAAAAACAATGTCAAGGTGGGCAGGGTTTTCATTGTTCTCACAGTAAGAAGATTGTCCCTTGTTGTGAGCTGTCTGGTCTGTGGACCAGATTCCACATCTGAGGGGAGGTGGCTTACACTAGGTAAAAAGGGCACGAGAGGGAAACTTTATTCAATTACTCTTGAACTACAACTCTGACAGTATTGAAATACCACTCTCTGTGGTTCAGGTACTATGAAGATTAATTGTTGCTGCTGTTGTTGTGAAACATTACTATCCCTTTAATGCTAGTTTAAGGCTTTGGATGTGATGGTCATTTTCTTGTAGCCTACAACAGGGATTACTTTCTGTCACAGCAGTGTTTAGAACTCTGGGATGTGCCAAGTAAAAAGAAGGTTGCACTCTGATGTCCAGTTATATATAATAACCCCTCCCATATAGTTGCCCTAGAGCTGAGGACACATATTCTGAAGCTCTCATCTCAACAGTGTCCCTGAATGGCAGAATGGAAACGTGGTCACCCTATTGTTAAATTAAATTGGGTGTTTAATCTCTTGAATGCTAGAGAAGTCTCCAATGCATTGCAAAAGAAAGGGTTTAGATATTAGGCCGTACTAGTCACACCCATTACCACACTTCTGCTGCGCACATGATCTCACCCATAGCCCTATCTTCTATTACATACCTCCCAACATTTCAAATAGATAAAGACGGACAGTTTTGTTTTAGGTGGTGTTGTTGGGGGCATGACTGGTGTGTTAGGCATTAGAAAGCCATTTTAGTTTACTTCATAACCTATCAACACCTTTTTGTGTAACTTAAAGGGGAACTACCACCCCGGAAAATCTTTATCTCAATGAAGTCTCCATCTGGCAACTAGCGGCTTAGTAGCGCTAGTCGCCAGAATTATTACCTGGTTTAAATGATTTATGACTTTTTCCGAGGCTGACAGTAGCAGGAAGCACGGACATCACAATGGCAAGATGTCCGTGCTTCCTGCTACTGTCAGCCTTGGAAAAAGTCATAAATCATTTAAACCAGGTAATAATTCTGGCGACTAGCAATACTAAGCCGCTAGTCGCCAGATGGAGACTTCATTGAGATAAAGATTTTCTAGGGTGGTAGTTCCCCTTTAATAAATGATTTAGAGCAACACCAAAGTATTTTATTTACACAGAGTAATTTATAAACACATACACTGAAGATTAACACCTTAAAGGAATAGTAATGTTTCACAAAAACAGCAGCTCCAATTAATCTTTATAGTATTTGGGCCATGGAGAGTGTTATTTCAGTAGTGGTAGAGCTGTATTTCAATTGAATGATAATGTTTCCCCCTCCCGCCCCTTTTACCTAGTGTAAGCCACCTCCCCTCAGATGTGAAATCTTGTCTTGAGACCAGACAGCTCACAGCAAGGCACAGTCTTCTTACTGTGAGAACAGTGAAAACCCTGCCCTCCTTGACAGGTTTTTCAGGTTTTTCCCTTATGCTAATTGAAGATTGTCCCTCTCTGTGATCTTCCTGGACACACCTTGCTGCTCTGAGCTGAGCAGTGTTACATCAGTAAAAGGGGTGGGAGGGGATACTTTATCATTTAATTACTCTTGAACTACAACTCTGACAGTATTGAAATAACACTCTCCATGGCCCAAATACTATTTGACTACCAGATGGAGTCAGGAAGGAATAGTTCCCCCACACACACACACTTGGGACTACATTGGAAATTGCTCCAGAGGGCTCTTTTTGTTGCCTTCCTCTGGATCAACAGGGGTGTTATTGGCATGGGCTGGACTTGATGGACGCATGTCTTTTTTCAGCCTTATCTACTATGTTACTATGAAGATTATTTGGAGCTGCTTTAATTGTGAAACATTACTATCCCTTTAAGGACTGGTGACAGTCCTAGCACATCATGGAATTCTGGGATGTTGGCATACCTGCACACCGCACTACCAACCCAGAATATATTGCAAAAAAGCTCTGTGAGTGTTAAGGGGTTAATCAAACAATGGGAGTTTTGATGCTATAGAACAATGTGATATACTTATATGCACTACACTCTGATCTCCTAAAAAGAGGGACACCATGGTGGGAAAAAGGGACAAAGGGGTTTGGGCCTCAATGAGGGACACTTGGGAGGCAGAGAAAAAAAACCTTGGTCTAAAGCATACAAACACAAAGAAGTTCTTAAATGGCAACTGTAAAAAGGGTAGAGGCAGATGATCCCTGGGTCTACCTTGTTGGTCCAGTGGCAAGAGACTGAACTGCAAGCCTGAAGTCTCATAGTTCAGTTGCTTGTGTTGCTCGATATAAGTCCTCATAGACCCTCGGTGTGTGATTTGAAAGATTTTAAAAGAGGGTTTATGTGGACTGTGTATGCAATCAGTGAATTTTGTAGCGGAAATGGCTGCCCATTGCAGTCCCAGTCTGTCTCCCATTTAGTAAAACATGCTAATTGCCCTTTAAACCCTTGGACACATGAAAGTTATCCAGTGCTTTGCTCTGAAATATTTTGTAGACTTCTGCGGAATGCAGATGGTTGAATAACTGACCAATTTAGCAGTATAGAAACTGGTTATTATATAACCTGGACATTGCAACAATATGTAAACTGTAAATACACCAGCCACCATAACTCTAGATCACAATCAATCATTACAGGTTAAATTTCTCCACACTGTTTTTTTTCTAGTTAATCAAGAGCACCCCTGACTAAATAATGGTCCTTAGAGACAAGAAACACCACCTTATAATAACCCCCAATCTAACTTATTATGGCCAAAAAATCCTAATAGCCTAACATCTTCAGTTAGTCCTGGATGCACTATCCATGGAGGCAGACATTACAGTGGGACCACTGGAAACAAACGCCACACAAAGTATATGGTAATGTTTTAAGGATCAAAGGGATATGCAGTGTATTACCTCATAATGAGTTGTGAACTCCTCTGGCCCTAAAATATTTAAAGAGTAACTATCATCCACATTATATTGAGCCCCAAATACTAATAACAATAGCGATATGCATCTACGTTCTTGTCATTTCCATAATAATTGAAGCACTAGTGAAAAATAGACCTTTATTGGCAGACAGACATTGGCAGGGATCTTGCCATAGGCGCTTTCTGCTCCTGCACCGTCAGTCCCTTCCAGTGCCTTAAAGGGATAGTAATACTTCGTTTGATCTTTATTTTATTTTGTAGGCATTAAAAAAACATGAAGAATGATATAAGTCTTATTTCTCAAACCTTTATGGTTTGAGAGATATTCACAAGCAAAGTTTCCCCTCACTGACCAAAACGGTGAAGTCTGCCATCTAGCTGTCAGATTTGGAATCCGGTCCGTGAACCGGCCGTGGCTCTACAGCAGAGCCGGGATCGCAAGATATAAGAAGAACTACTTCATTTGAATAGTCTACAAAGTGTGCCTGATTTGCAAGCACACTTTTTAGACCCTTCCAATGAAATAGTTATTTTTATATCTTGCGATCTCGGCTGTGCTGAAGAGCCACCGGTTGATCTGCGGACCAGATTCCAAATCTGACAGCTAGATGGCAGACTTGACCGTTTTGGTCAGTGAGGGGAAACTTTGCTTGTGAATATCTCTCAAACCATAACGGTTTGAGAGATAAGACTTATATCGTTCTTCATGTTTTTTTAATGCCTACGAAATAAAATAAAGATAAAACAAAGTATTACTATCCCTTTAAGGTAACCATGCACTGAACTCTCCAATCGTGGAGGAGAAGGGGACGGACAGCACAGACACAGAGATGCCTTCTCTGCAAGATGTTTGCTCTGTTTGCTGACGTCTCTCTGCCTATAAAGGTCTATTTTTCACTAATGCCAAAATTATTATTGAAATTACAAGAACGTAGATGTATAGCTCTATTATTAGTAGTATTTGAGGCTCAATTTAATGTGGATGATAGTTCCGCTTTAAGTAGGTTCATGTACTCTGTCTGCTTCAGTTTGTAAAAAAAAACACTACAAGCTAATCTACAGAACAATTTGACCCCTTAAAACCCAGATGATGTTCTATAACCATCATGGTCCTTATACCCTTAAGGACTGGTGACGGTCATAGGATGTCACGTACTTTTACTTACAGAGCTCTAACAGGAGTGTTGTAAGTAAAAATGGGGCCTAAAATTGACTGCTTCAAGACTGGCTCTGTCTCTTGTAGGTCCCTAAGCGGCATGCCAGTACACATAACAGGTCATGCGTCAGCAAGGATCAAAGCGGTCCTTAAGGGAAGGTAACTTCCCTGGACCTCTGGTCCTTAAGGGGTTAATTGATTAATCAAATAAGATACAGTGTATTTGGGGTAAAAGTTCCCCTTTAATACATACTTTAACTGGCAATGGCCAGAGAAATGCCTATGATGGTGGAGTCCCCACATACATTATTACTCTGTCCATTGCCTACAGGGACCTGTGCTGCTCTATTGATGTTCATCCCCTACAGACACTGGGGTGGAAATTCAGATGGGACAGTTGGAGCAGGGGGTATCCCAGCTACCGCTGCTTCTTCTGAATTCCCTGCAGGTCCTTCCCATGGCTGTTACAAAATGGTTTACACCCTTCTCTTCTCATATCCCCCCTTGATGGCACCCCGTGAGGAACCACAACATAACTTCAGCAGGCACAAATACAGCGCAGGCAGTGCCAATACCAACAGCCCCACCACACATTCCTTCATCCTAACGTCTATACAAAAGTAAAGAACTGGCTACAGATGCACCAGTCTCCTCCTCCCACATTTGTATACTCAGCTCATGTAAAGCAAATGGTTCTGAGAAGATACCGACTGATTACCCAGAAGAACCAAGAAAAACAAAGGTCATTGCAAACATGACATCAGTACACACCACAAAAGTCCCTGCTTTTTTAGGAACCTTGTCCCATATTTATAAAAGCAATTTGGATTTATTCTGGAGTAAACCAACTGCCCCATAGAGGACTAATAAAAATTCCTGCTAGATTAAATTGGGCTTTTAAACCCTAGAATGCTTTGCAATGCAGTGGAGACCTGTCTATCATTCATGGGGTTAAAAAGCTCTATTGTTATTTGTCCCCTATGGTGCAGTTTGGTTTACTTGTGAATAAACCCAGTTTACTTTATTAAAAGGATAGTAATACTTTGGTTTAAAAATGTCTAATATTGTAGAGATTAATAATAGAAGTAGAATAAACTACCGCCCATCTCTCAAAACGTTATAGTTTGCGAGTTGTAACATTTAAAGTCCCCTCCCCTTTCTCATACAACAGCGCTCTACTGACAGAGGCAGATCCTGGTCCCAGGACCGGTGGATGCTCTTCAGCAGAGCCGAGATAGCGCTTAAAATGAAATAATTCATTGCAACGGTCTACAAAGTGTGTTTGCAAATCAGGCACACTTTGTAGACCATTCCAATGAATTATTTCATTTTAAGTAGCACTATCTCGGCTCTGCTGAAGAGCCTCCACTGATCCCGGGACCAGGATCTGCCTCTGTCAGTAGAGCGATGACGTTTGAGAAAGGAGAGGGAGGGGGAACTTTAAATGCTACGAACTCGCCAACTATAAAGTTTTGAGAGATAGGAGGTAGTTTATTCTACTATTGTTAACCCCTTAACGACCGACCGCGCAGGCATGCGGCAGTCACTAAAGGACCATGGAGCTTTTTATTTTTTTCTTTCGATTCCAGATTCCCCGAATGGTGTGCAGCTGTGGGGGGAGCCCGGAATTCCATGACGGTCATAGTATGTCATGGGTCGTTAACTCAGATCGGCCCATGACATACTATGACCGTCAAGGGTCGTTAAGGGGTTAATCACTACAATATTAGACATTTTAAAACCAAAGCATTACTATTCCTTTAAATGTGGGCTCCACTAACTTTAATGTGTACAACATACATTGCAGCAGTGCCAACACCAATCTCTCTCTCATACACACAAATTGACACAGAATTTTAGAATACACAACGAGTCATTCTCGCCCTCTTTCTGTCACTTACACAAACACACCAGACATACACACATACCCGTGACATGTAGACACATCGTCTGTCTCATACACAACTACACTTGACATAAAGATTCACAATATTTTGCAAGAGTGCCATAATCCTCTCTCTCTCTTTCTCTCTCTGTAACGCGCACACACAAATTTGAGTTTCAGGAAAAACGCTACATTTGTATCATTCTTGTTCTCTTTCTCACAGTCACACACAAGCACACGCAGAGACACAACCCCTTGACGTGTAGATACAACTGGTCTCTTGTAGACACGTGCTTACACTTGGCATGTAGATTCATAATATATTGCAACTGTAACACAATAATCTCTCTCTGTGTCTTGTTCTCTCATACAAACATAAACACACTCACTCACACCTACATTTGACATCTGGATACAGTTTATCCTGCACCAGTGCCACTCTCCTGAATCCCACACTACCATACCATGACATTCACAGACAGCAGGTAGAGAGTATGCCAACTTCTCCATCAAACATACTATTATGGTGACATACACACTGAACAAGTACAACATATGTAGCTACAGTGCCCCCCCCCATACACATACACAGCTCACAACCATCGACCACACCCAAGAGGACAATAAAAGGTTGAAGTACACTGTGGCTTTCACTGTGGGCACACCCTAGAGTGTAAAGGTGATCTCTCATCTACTGCTAATGTTTTCTCCTTTCCATGATCATGAAGTGCAACTGCGACAGCACGGATTGGGACATTGACGTCAAAGGGGAGTTTCCATGCCATGGTTGCCGCATTAACGACATCACAGCAACCCTCTGTGCTTGCCAGTCATAGGAAGTCTGATCTAGTTGACGTCTTCCCCAATAAACATGTTATGACTTCCTTACAGAGAAGATGTAATTGAGAAGACCTCAAGAGACCGTGCTTAATACACTGAAGGCCAAACAATCAAGGGGTTTAAAAGCCCCATTTAAAGGGTTAGTAATGTCCAAAATAAAGTTGATGCTACATGTTAGATTTTACAAAAATGACATATTTGGAAAAAGTCCTATCTCTCAAACCTTTATGGTTTGAGAGATATCATCCGCTAAAGAGCCTCTTCTCCTGATGTCAGCTGTAAAGCTGACAGAAGGAGATCCTTGTAGGTCGACAGGAGGAGGCTCTTCAGCAGAGCTGTAATAGCGCGATTTATAAAGAAATACTTCTTTGGAACGGTCTAAAAAGTGTGCTTGGAAACCAGAAATTTTTTTTTTAAATCATGCTATTGAGGCTCTAATGAAGAGCCAACTGTTGGTCAGGAGAAGGGGAGGGAGAGGGGGACTTTAATGGAGGATACCTCTCAAACCATAAAGGTTTGAGAGATAGGACTTTTTCCAAATATGTTATTTTTGTAAAATCTAACATATAGCATCAACTTTATTTTGGGCATTACTAACCCTTTAAATCAATGGCAATTTTCTGAACTTTCATTTCAACCATCTGGTGCAGTTGGTTTGCTTCAGACTTACACCTCTTTAGATTTGTGAATATTGTCCTAATTCTTAGACAGATACAGTTTTGTAATACGTTGGAGACCTCTCTAGCATTCAAGGGGTTAAAACACATTTATACCACTGGAAAAGTAACTCCCAGGACAGATTAGGGTAGAGGAGGCATGAAGTGTAGGAAATGAAGTAGTGTGGGTAGCATATGGTTTAAAGGAAGGGGGAAACAGGAAGTTAGGGTCTGTCTCACAGGAATTGAGCACTCTCCTACCTTCCCTGAAGTATGGCTTAGCGAGGCGGAGTGATACTTGCCTGTTGTTTTGATACTTAAATGGGATGTATCACCCCTATACAAGTTAGCCTGAATAGTTACATTATATAGCAAATATGTGTAAAAGTTTATTCATTTATTTTTTTAAAGCTTTAGTTGGTCTAAATTGAAGTAATAAAAACTGCCCTGCACCTACTTCCACATAGACTGTTGTTACCTGCTCTGTAATTGCAGTCCGTCACTCTGCCTCTGTTCCCCTCCCTTTATCCAGCCTCCTCTGATGACGGAGGCTTTGTACCTTTATGCTGGAGTGGTCTCATTGGCAGAGATCGATATCTAGCCAATGAGACTTCTCCAGCTTAAAGACAGAAAGCCTCCATCACTGGAGGAGGTTGGATCTAGGGAGTGGAGCAGAGGCAGAGTGACGGACTGCAATTACAGAGCAGGTAACCGCAGTCTATGTGGAAGTAGGTGCAGGGCAGATTTTATTAGTTCAATTTTGACCAACTAGAGCTTTAAAAAATAAATTAATAAACTTTTACACATAGTCTCTAAATAATGTAACTATTCATGCTAACTTGTGATACATCCCCTTTAAGTATTAAATGGGAAATAAATGATAATTGTTCTTTAGGGTGGAAACCCGAGGGAAGGTTGCCCCAGACTTTGGCAGTGAGGTGACGTTACCCATTGGAGCTGGTTTGGGCTGGCCCAATTGGGGTAATTGGTTAACTCTGTTGGAAAAGAGTTTGGTTAATCTAAGTGCTAAGCATGAGCCCAGTCTATTTGGCTATGCAAGGGGGGTTAATATGTTGGTAAAAGTGGGTCTGTTCAAAAAGAACATATACATGGGAATAGGTATTTAGGTTGGTGGGAATTAGATTTATATGTGTAAAATTAACATGGTTTGTGATTTAATAAACCATCCTGCTCATACCCATTATGGTTGTGGTGTCTTTTTAATGACTATACCAGGGGCGGACTGACAGGACCCAGGGCCCCTGGTCCAAAAAGAGGTCTGGGCCCCCTGCAGAAATCTCCACAATGCCCCTTCCACCTCCACAATGCCGCCATCTCCACAATGCCCCCTTGATCTCATCGCCACAATGCCCCCTTCTCTCCACAATGCCCCCTTGATCTCATCGCCACAATGCCCCCTTCTCTCCACAATGCCCCCTTGATCTCATCGCCACAATGCCCCCTTGATCTCATCGCCACAATGCCCCCTTCTCTCCACAATGCCCCCTTGATCTCATCGCCACAATGCCTCCTTCTCTCCACAATGCCCCCTATCTCCACATTGCCCCCTTCATCTCATCTCCACAATGCCCCCTTATCTCCACAATGCCCCCTTGATCTCATCGCCACAATGCCCCCTTCTCTCCACAATGCTCCCTTGATCTCATCTCCACAATGCCCACTTCTCTCCACAATGCCCCCTATATCTCCACATTGCCCCCTATCTCCACAATGCCCCTTCCACAATCCCCCCTTCATCTCCACAATGCCCCCTTTCACAATCCCCCCTTCATCTCCACAATGCCCCCTTCCACAATACCCCCTTCATCTCCAGAATACCCCCTTCCACAATACCCCCTTCATCTCCAAAATGCCCCCATCTCCACATTGCCCCTTCCTCAATGCCCCCATCTCCACAATGCCCCTTCCACCTCCACAATGCCCCTTCCACAATGCACCCGTCTCCACATTGCTCCTTCATCTCCACAATGCCCCCTTGATCTCATCTCCACAATGCCCCCTTCTCTCCACAATGCCCCCTATCTCCACATTGCCCCCTATCTCCACATTGCCCCCTTCATCTCCACAATGCCCCCTTGATCTCATCTCCACAATGCCCCCTTCTCTCCACAATGCCCCCTTCATCTCATCTCCACAATGCCCCCTTCTCTCCACAATGCCCCCTTGATCTCATCTCCACAATGCCCCCTTCTCTCCACAATGCCCCCTTGATCTCATCTCCACAATGCCCCCTTGATCTCATCTCCACAATGCCCCCTTCTCTCCACATTGCCCCCTTCATCTCCACAATGCCCCCTTCTCTCCACAATGCCCCCTTGATCTCATCTCCACAATATTGCCCCCTTCATCTCCACAATGCCCCTTCCACAATGCCCCCTTCATCTCCACAATGCCCCCTTCCACAATACCCCCTTCATTTCCAAAATGCCCCCTTCCGCAATACCCCCTTCATCTCCGCATTGCCCCTTCCTCAATGCCCCCATCTCCACATTGCTCCTTCATCTCCACAATACCCCCCTTCATCTCCACCATGCCCCTACCTGCAGTCCCTGGTGGTCTAGCGGCGTGGCTTAGCACTGCAATGTCCCGCGCGCCTCTAGTAATGCAGAGGCTGGGAGATGATGTCATCTCCCAGCGCTCTGTATTACTAGAATGGCGCGCCGGCAGCCGTTGTAGGAGAGCTGCTGAGCAGCTCTGGAAGTGGCGGCGGCGGCGGGCCCCCTTCGGTCACGGGCCCTCGGTCCGTGACCGAATGCCCGATGGTCAGTCCGCCCCTGGACTATACCCTATTCCTTCATCATGTTGCCCCAGAATTACTCCACTTTTCTCTATGTGCATATAACCCAATCAGTTTATAATTATACACCATTATTTTGTAAAAAGGGTATCAATATATGTTTTTAAGTACTAGTAAAACTATAGTTTCATTCTGCAAGTACAAAATATGTGGTCATTTTTTTTCATCTTCACCTATTTTTTATACTTGATAATGAGATCCCTGGATGTGTTTGCAGAGAGCTTTCTGTTAGGGAACATGAAAGCACACCTAGTGATACAATATAAAAAATGAACAATGTAAAGAAGAAAGCATGCAATCATTCAGTGCTTCAGGGAGAGTGTAGCATCATATTACCTCCTCCTTTAATGGTCTTTCAACCAGATAACTCTCCAGAAATTGAGATCCAAGCAGCTCACTGTCAGGGACAAACAAAAAATGTAATTGTTTAGGAAATTTGACTGTATACATTATATACTTGCAGAATATGTAACCTCAATGTAAAGGGTTACTGTTCCTTTAAGGAATTTTTACCGCCTGTCTTACTGTACTGTCTCTGTGCTGAGTCATCTGTCTCCTCTTATCACTCCCCTTTCCCTATCTCACATGGTGGGACTGATGTACCAAGTAAAGTGGTGCAATTTGATGGCATACCATCTGCTCCGTGAACAAATAAAAACTCTTATTGAATTAAAGGGGCCAGTTAACCCTTTGAATGCTAGAAAGATCTCCAACACATTGCTTAGCGTTGGGCCTTCTGGGGCAAACCAAATAAACATTACAGTTGAGTTGAATGGAACATTTAACCCCATGCATTGCAAAACAGTGCGTTGGAGATCTTTATTGCATTCAAGGGTTTAAAGGGGAACATTCACATGAAAAAAAAAATTGGAGCGCTGGTTACAAGTCCTAATGCAATACCAGCGCTGGGTTTTGTTTTAAATTTACTTACCTATGAGCCGAGATATTTATGTTTAAAAAGTGCCACTTCCGCATACTGCGGCACCCTGTATGTGCGGCACGGAGCAGCAGGATTTCCCACTTCGCTCCCAGAAGCCCCAGCGAGCGCGTTCTTGCTTCACCTCGGAGCTGTATTGTTGTGGGCTAACGTTACATCCAGCTCAGTTTGAGATGCTACGGAGGTTCCGTAAAACAAAACCCAGCTCTGGTATTGCATTAGGACTTATAACCAGCGCTCCAATTTTTTTTTCATGTGAATGTTCCCCTTTAAAAGCCCCTTTTAAATCAATGGGACTTTTGGGAAATTCAGTTGTTCCCTGTGAAGCAGTTTGTTCCAGAATTGCACCTTGTCTTAGTACATTGCCCTCAGTGAATCAGATGCACTATCATGAACTGGAGCAAATCTGGGGCAAACCAACTAGACCATAGGGGACAAATAAACATCTCCATTGATTAAAATAGAGCATTTAAAGGGATAGTAATATTTCACAAAAAAGCAGCTCTGATAAATCTTCGTAGTATTTGGGCCATAGAGGGTGTTATTTCAATACTGTCAGAGTTGTAGTTCAAGAGTAATTGAAAGATAAAGTATCCCCCCTCCCGCCCCTTTTACCTAGTGTAACTCTCCTCCCCTCAGATGTGCAAACTGGTCCTGGGAACAGACAGGTCGCAGTAAGGGACAATCTTCTTACTGTGAACATAAGGAAAACCCTACCCCCCCAACAGGTTTTTCCTTATGCTCACTGAAGATTTTCCCTCTCTGCAATCCATCTGGGCAGATTTTCTACTCTGAGGTGAGCAGTGTTACATTTGTAAAAGGGCGGGAGGGGGATACTTTATCATTCAATTACTCTTGAACTACAACTCTGACAGTATTGAAATAACACTTTTTTTGTGAAACAGTACTATCTCTTTAACCCCATGAATGCTACTGAGGTCTCGAGTGCATTGCTTCGTAGAGCACAACAAAAATGGTTCCTGTTCCTATTACCACAGAATTACATTCCCTTGACTATATTGTAAAGTGAAGGGCAGAAAGCATTAAAGGAGAACTAACACTTACTAATAATCGCCCCCAGCCCGCTGCTTAACTTACTATGGTCAGAAAATCCAGGTGGCCCTCATGAATTTTACCCTTGTGCTTTTGTTCAAGAGTAACATCTTCAGTCAGTCCTGGATGTCAGCTCCATGGAGGCGGACATGACAGTTGCTAGCAGGACCATGGACATGATATCCAGGACCGACTGAAGGTGTTAGCTCTTGAACAAAGACACAAGGACAAAATTCATAGGGACCATTCGGATTTACTGTCCATAATAAGGTAAGTTGGGGGTTATTTATCTTTAAAGAAAGAAACATGCAGAAGAATCTGTTCCTGTGAGTAGAGCTAGTTAGACTGTAATGGAGGAAGGGTGGTCATTTTTAACCCTTTGAGTGCCAAGAAGTATCCAATGCATTGAGTTGCAATGCGTTGTATACCTCTCTTGTGCTCAAAGAGTTAATGTAGCCTCCTGGGCCCAGACAACTGCACCACAGGACCCAATACAAAGACCCATTGATTTATATGGGATTTTAACCCTTTGAATGCTACACAGGTCTCCAATGCATTGTTCCCTTTTTAAGACCATATGCGTAAAAAGAAAATGGAGCAATTCTGGGGAAAACTCAACAGCAACATATGGAACAAATACAAATTCCAGTTGATGAAAATGTTTTTTTTTAACTCCTTAAATCCAGGAGAGATATCCAACAGATTGCAAGGCAATGCACTGGAGAACTCTTTAGCGTTTAATGGTTTCAAATTCCCAAAGTTTAACTGACTAGATGTCACCTTTTACCAGGAACACATAAGAAATATGCACATTTCAGGGCTGCAGTGCAATGAAAACAGCCCTGCACTCTGCATTTTACATAGTGTTAAAGATGAGGTCCTGTTATCCTACACAAAGCTCCATTTAAATTTGTGGGAATTTTGGGAGATTTTATTTGCCCCTGTCCTCACCCCGGACTGGTTAAGGGTGATTCAACTCAGGGGAGATATGTACTAAGGTGTGATAAAGAGGAGATGTAGGGGGTTATGCACTAAGGTGCGATGAAAAAGTGATGACACAGAGATAACTCCAGTGATATAACTTCTCCGGTTCCTATGTTATTCTATGGAACAATGCACTAATATTTCTCCACCTTTGAGGATGTTATTGCATAGGCTCCATAGAATAACATAGGAGCTGGAGAAGTGATATCACTGGATATGTTATCTCCATGTTATCATCTCTTTATCACACATTAGTGCATAACCCTCAACGTCTCCAGTGATATCAATTATCCAGGTGCAATGTTATTCTACGTTGCCTATGCCCTAAGGTTTCTCATGTGGGAGAGCTCTCAGTACATAAGCTCCATACAGTAACATGGGAGTCGGAAAAGTAATATAACTGGAGAAGTTATCGCCTCCTTATCACCACTTTATCACACCTTAGTGCATACCTCCCTCAAGCGTTTCGCTAGAACAGGGATGGGCAAAAATTAGGCCCACCAGCTGCTTCCAGAAAACAGCTCCCATCATTCCTTGCCAAGACACGTGCACGCACACACACTTCATGTTCAAGCAGCAAAGTTCAAATGTTCCCCCCTGCTGTGTACATTTATAACCTGGTAAAGGTTAATGAATACGTTCCCTAACCTACATTCAATGCCAGAGCATGATGTCTGTAATACCTCTAGCTGCCACCGTTCCCTGGGGTCTCCCAATCTCTTATCTCATGATTTTTTCTCTCTCTCTCCTGTCCTCTGTTCTATCTTGTTTTAGTTTATTTTATATTTCTCACATGCTCCTCCTTACTGCCTCGTTTCTGTCCCTTATCTATGCCCCCTCCCCTGTTATGTAAAGCTAGTTACACAATGAAATGTATTTTCTATCGTCTACATTCAAAACCAACAACCTTTATACACAAAAGAAAGAGCAATTCTAGAACAAACCTACAGCATGCACCACGAGGAAGATATGAAAATATCACTAAGTCCCACTGATTTTAAGTGGGAGTTTTAACCATCGAATACTAGAGAGGTCTCCGTCACATTACTTTGCAATGCGTTGGAGACCTGTATAGCATTCAAATTGTTAAAAGTTCAATTTAAATCAATGTAATTTTTTACTTGTACCCTACAGTGCAGTTGGTTTATTCCAGAATGTTTCATTAGTGCATAAAGGCCTACATGGCATATGTTTGACAGCTGTTCTCCAAAATATTATTTTGGCTTTAAAATTGTAATTAGAAAATGCTTTATCATTTATTAAGCTATTATCTGGAGGCCATTGCAGCATTTATTAACCCCTTGAAGACCAGAGGGTTATGCAACGCATTGCTTCGCAATGTGTTTTACACTGCTCTGGTTGGCGAGGGGTTAAGATATTGGATGCCAAATTATTCGACCATCTGCCTGAAGATGGGACAGTTGGCCATATGCAGAAAAGTGAAACAATTCTGGGGCTACCAAGAGCAACACAGATAGCAACTACAAATTCTCAGAACACCTATTTAAATTAATGAGAAATTTTATTTCTCCCCATGATGAAGTTGGTTC
This sequence comes from Rhinophrynus dorsalis, assembly GCA_037306005.1. Lineage (NCBI taxonomy): Eukaryota > Metazoa > Chordata > Amphibia > Anura > Rhinophrynidae > Rhinophrynus > Rhinophrynus dorsalis. The sequence continues at coordinate 418,015,545 of CM074722.1, forward strand.
GACCCAGAGTCGCTCCACTTTGAGCACATGGCTTCAATCCCTTTGAGTGCCCGAGAGGTATCCAATTAATTGTGTTGCAATGCATTGGATATCTCTCTGACACTCAAAGGGTTAGAGCTAATTTATTATGAAAAAAAATAAAGGAAATCTGGAGCAAACCAACTGTACTACAGAGGAGGGATAAAAAAAAAAAGTCTATTACAAATGGGGTTTCTAACCATTTGAATTCTAGAGCGGTGTCAGACACATTGCTTTACAGAGACCTCTCTAGCAATCAAGGGTTAAAAGCCCTATTTAAAGGGCAACTATCATTACAGTGTCCGACCAACCAGAGATCAGAATGGGAAAACCAACCCCCCCCCCACCCAGGCTCCCAAGGGAAGAGACTGAAGTCTCTCAAATCAGTTTCCTCTCCTGCATAATGCAGGTCTCTACAGATCATCTGTATTGGTATTGAAAGCCAGACACAGAAGTTTGATGGGGACTGCTCCCTTAATGCAAGTGTTTGCTGCGGAGAGCCACTGACTTCTGGGTTGCCTTCCAGCCAAAGGGATCAGTTTTCTGACCTGCTTAAATGGATGATATAAGCTGGCTATTTTTTTTTTTTCTTTTTTAACTTCCATTATCTATACATAGTATTTGATAATTGCCCTTTAAATCAATGGGAATGTTAGGAATGCTTTTTCAGTTCTGGATGATGCAATTAGTTTGCTCTAGTTTTCTTATTAATTCAGCCTCTTTGTGCTCTGAACGCTTGTAGTGTCCTTTCTCTCACGTTAGCCATTATCACAAGTGCCAGAGGGGTGTGTAAATAATTGTGAAGCAATGCATTACACCCCCCTCTGTTCCCGAAGAGGTTAAAGGTATGAACTTTATATCACTTTTGTTATTTTTTCTTATTACAGAAGTATTTTGCTTTCTAAGACGAAGCTGAGAAATTTGTATTGGTAGCAGGAAGCTGTTTAAGATCACAAAGAGATATTCCCCAGACCCTGTCTCACTCCCTATCCACTCCCGTCATCTGCAAATACTGTGTGTGTTGGCTCACCACAATGTCCATAGCTCTCCAAGCGCAAAGGGTCTTCAGCGGTTCACCTGGGCAGCCCAGAAGGGAAATGAGAGACCTGAAAATGAGTTTCCTATCTTTTTGACCGCCTCAGGGAGGGGGGGTGCAGCCCAGCCCAGGAATGAGGGGTTAACCATTAACCCTGGCTGTAAATGTTTGATAAACCCTAGAGCAGAAGTCACTCATGTTGACAAGGCTGGTGATTCTGGTAAAAGAAAAGGGTGTGGGGAGGTTAAGAGGTGTGTCAGCTAAGGCTTTGGGCTGTCTACACAGTTACACATGGTTTCATAAAGATACTGTATATAAAAGCATCATGCAGTCAGACACTGTACAAACAATTGTATAAACTCTAGGCACATACTCACACGCAGGAGGCCATGAGCTAGGTATATACTAACATGCAGGAGGCCGTATACCAGAGAAGGGCAGCCTGAGGCCCTCCAGCTGTTGTGGACTACAGCTCCCATCATCCCTCAGGTCTACTTATTTAGAAAGTGTTTTACCAGGAAGAATACATAGATATTTCCCTCATTACTCAAGGATGTCCTGGCGAGCTTTTAAAGTACAAAGTTACATATTTACACATAGAGAGACTATATATATATATATATATATATATATATATATATAAATATGTATATCCTATATTATAATTCGCTAACTGAGTTTGTCAGAAGCCGTCATATGCAGTAGAGATGGCTGCGCACACTGCAGTCATGTGCAGTACAGAGTGCCCGCTCCGTGGCTGATAGGGAGCAGGGCGCTCCGAATTCAGACATGCGCAGAGAAGACTATGATCTGAATTCGGAGCGCCCCGCTCTGTATCAGCCGCTGCTCGAGCAGCCTCTACTGTGCATGACTGCAGCACGCCGTTGCTGGGTGGCACTGTGGCCCATGTACACGGGTTCTTCAACAAGTACGTATATATATATATATATTAGTTGAAGAGCCCGTTACATGGGCCACAGTGCCACTTCCAGCCGGTTACGGGGCAGTCATGCGCAGTAGAGACTGCCCATGCCACGGCTGATACAGAGCTGGATGCTCCAAAGGACTTTCAAATAATAAAACGATATTCACTGACTGTCTTAAATCGTTTTAATGGTGGAAGAGTGGGTCTTTTCTAATGCATTGCAGTTAAAGAGATAGCAATGTTTCAAAATAAAAGCAACTCCAATTAATCTTCATAGTATTTAGGCCACAGAGAGTGTTATTTCAATACTGTCAGAGTTGTAGTTCAAGAGTAATTGAATGATAAAGTATCCCCCTCCCGCCCCTTTTACTGATGTAAAACTGCTCACCTCAGATTAGAAAATCTGCCCAGATGGATTGCAGAGAGGGAAAATCTTCAGTGAGCATAAGGAAAAACATGTGTGTGTGTGGGGGGGGCAGGGTTTTCCTTATGTTCACAGTAAGAAGATTGTCCCTTACTGCGACCTGTCTGGTCCCAGGACCAGTTTGCACATCTGAGGGGAGGTAGTTTACACTAGGTAAAAGGGGCAGGAGGGGGAAGCTTTATCATTCAATTACTCTTGAACTACAACTCTGACAGTATTGAAATAACACCCTCTATGGCCCAAATACTATGGAGATTAATTGGAGCTGCTTTCATTTTGAAACATTACTATCCCTTTAAAAGCCAATTCGCAGAATTTTTATTTCCCCTGTATGGGACAGTTGGTGTGCTCATTAATTGCCCCTCTTTAGCTTCATGAATAAGGCCCTAATTCTGTGATGCTTTCCAGGATAAAACAAATAGCTAGGAACCAACTCCCAAAGCCACAGGGCCACATAAACTCTGATAAAGGGTGAATTATAACATCCTTAAAGCAGACCTATCACCTTGAATTTTCTTTACGTATTCATTCAAAACTGCCTGTGTCATGTTAACCAGAAGTTCAGCACTGGGTAAAGTGAACTAACAAGGAGGTGGACCCACAGAGGAATTGATGGAGACAAAATGCACCAACCTGAAAAGCTGAGGATCTGATCCTGAACTGCAGGTGTGGCAGATGCTAGGAGACAATGGAAGTGACCTGGCATCTGCAACTATACAATAAACAAAGGATGGACCGGTAGTAATTACAGGGATGTTATGAAGACACTTACTTGAGTTGCTGGAAGAGTATAATCAGAGAAGACCAATACTATTTACTCAAAGATCTGAGGAAAAAAAGAGGTAATCTATTAAAGGGATACTAATGTTTCATAATAAAAGCAGCTCTAATTAATCATCATAGTATTTGGACTTTGGAGAGTGTTATTTCAATTCTATCAGAGTTGTAATTCAAGAGTAATTCAATGACAAAGTATCCCCCTCCCGCCCCTTTTACTGATGTAACACTGTTCAGCCAGATCAGAAGGGAGGGGCCAGGTAGATTAAGATAAGGGAAAAACCTGAAAAACTTGCCATGGGGGGCAGGGCTTTCATTGTTCTCATAGGAAGAAGATTGTCCCCTTCTGTTATCTGTCTGGTCTATGGACTGGATTCCACATCTGAGAAGAGATGGCTTACACTAGGTAAAAGGGGCGGGAGGGGAAACTTTGCTTGTGAATATCTCTCAAACCATAAAGGTTTGAGAGATAAGACATATAGTTCTTCATGTTTTTTAATGCCTATAAAATAAAGATAAAATGAAGTATTATTATCCCTTTAAGACTAACGGAAAGGCATGTTTGACTAAAAAAGCTATGGAATTATTTCCTTTGTGATTCTGTACTTACAAATAATAATATCAAAGTATTTTACCGAGAAGGATACACTGAGATTGTCTCTCGTTCACAAGGATGTCCTGGGTGTATAGATATTATTACCCAGTGTAATGGTACTCATTTTATTTACCTCAGAAACATGAAAAGCTGAGTGGATCCTGCTGGGACTAGAACTTGTGACTTTGTAGTTTGAACAGATCCTACAGCTGGTGCCTTAACCAACTGAGTCATCTCACCAACATACTGCAGCTGTTTAAAAAAAAAAAAAAAAAAGTAAGGGGATCCTTTCTAGCTCATAACAATTTTTCTGAGACTTACAATAGTTGGTTTCAAAGCAGACAGGATGTTGTTCCAGGGGAAAACATCCAACTGACATTTGGCATCATGAAGGATTTTTTTTTGCCAATTTGGAGGTTAATTGGAAATAGCTTCAAAGTTTTTTTCCCTGTCCTCTGGATCAACAGGGGTGGTATGGCACAGACTGGACTTGATGGAAGCATGCTTTATTCACCCTCATCAACTATGTTACTATGTTACTTATGTTACCAATGCCCTTACCTGGGAACTTTGATATGTGGTGTCGCTGGGGGGAGAAAAATTGTGTAATTTGCATATAAAAGGGGTGGGGCTTAATCATGAGTGGGGCGGGGCTTCTGGTGGTAAAAATAGGCTGGGAAAGGAAGAAAAGTGGTCAGGAGTGGAAGGAACAGGGTGGGAAAAAGCAGAAGTGGGCAGAGTTTCAGTAGAAACTTCCCACATCCGGAAACTCAGCCTCTGCCCCGGAGACCCGGTAATTAGAAGCCAAACCCAGAGTCTCCTGGGCAAATCCTGAGAGTTCCCAGCTATGCCAATGCCACTAGTTTACAGTAGCCAATTTTTTTACCTGTTTACATACCCCTGTACTGGTCATTACATAAACCCTTGAATGCAAAAGTCTCCAACACATTGGCTGCACAGCACCCAAAAGGTTAAGAGTTATTTCTGTGGCTGTATGTTATAGGCTGAGTATTTTCCGTGTCTTTCAGTGGAGGGTGGGTCTAGGGGTGGAGACAGGGGAGAAGTAGGAGGGAGGACATGGATATGGCTAAGAGCACCATGGGTGCTTTTGTTTAGGGGCGTCTTAAATGCAAATCCGTTCCAGATACAAAATAGTGAAACCCAGCAGTGTGCATTTTTCATAAATATCGTGTATTAAAGGCTTGATCTGGTCACATTTACTATGCATATTGCTATATCTGGGATCTGTATTTTGTATGAGTATACTGTATGCATTTTACTCTTTATTTGGTTTACCACTCTGTTTTCCTTATTATTGAGAAACCCAGGGTTACTGTCCTTTAGAACAAGCACCCATGCTGCAGCACTTTCTAGGTTTAATTTGCCTATGAAACATAAATCCACACCGGGGTGATCAACTTGCAGCCCTCCAGCTGTTGTTGAATACCAATTCCCATCATCCTCAGTAGGCAGTTAGTCGAGGGAGACAAGTCCACCACATTTTACAGTTTTGCATGTTATGATACTTGCATTGGGAAATATACCTTAAAGTAGAACTATCTAGGTAAATCAATGTTTGAAACAAATTAAAGGGACTGTAATGTAAGAAAATAAACAGAGCTCCAATTCCTCAGTATAGTTTTTTAACCATGTAAAGCAGTATATCAATGCTATTGGACTTGTAGTTCAACAGCAATGCAGTTATAAATGATACTCCTGTTGCCCCTTCTACTTATGTAACGCCGCATCTCATGCAGGTCTGGATAGAGAGCAGAGAGGGAAAATCTTCACTGAGCATAAGGAAAATCCTGCCCTCTTTCGTCAAGGGGGGCAGGCTTTTCCTTATACTCAGTGGATGAAGATTGTCCCTGGCTGAGAGCTGTCCACAACTGAGGGGGAGGCACAATTCCACAACTGAGGGGAGGCAGCATGCCTGAGGTAAAAGAGGCTGGAGGGGGATCTTTTATAATTGAATTGCTGTTGAACTACAAGTCCCATACCATTGATATACCACTTTCCATGGTTAAAAAAACTATACTGGTGAATCTGAGCTCCATTTATCTTCTTATTTTACTGTCTCTTTAAGTGAGTATTGTATTCCTAGGGCATACTTTCCCTTTAAAACAATTTTAGCTTGTTATACACAGAATTAAAATTTCTCTATACATATACTTGCGAACATTCTTGCCACAAGCCTCTAGGGGGCCACTAAGTTCTGGGGGTGTAAGTGACCAAATTATGTCATTTATACCACAAAGAAGGATGTGGTCTATAAAGCTGGTTGCAGGATATCCTGGTCCCAGGACCAGACGGAGGCTCTTCAGCAGAGCTGAAATAGTGTGATCAAAAAACAAATACTTAATTGTAACTGTCTACAAAGGGTGCCTGGTTTGCAGGCACACTTTGTAGACCGTTCCAGTGAAGTATTTGCTTCTAGATCCATCTATTTCGGCTCTGCTGAAGAGCCTCTGTCTGGTCCCGGGACCAGGATATCCTGCAACCGGCTTTACGGGTCACGTCAGAGAAAGGGGGGGGGGGCTTTATCTTCGTATCTCTCTCAAACCATAAAGGTTTGATAGATGGAACTTATATTGGTTACTTTATTATTGTAATAGCTACAATATTAGATTTTCATATAAACAGACTTTACTATCCCTTTAAACTAGTTCAGAGGACCTCTAATTGTACCTGGTTAGCATTGCTGCTTTCTGGCCATTATAACAATAATCTGTACTTCTGGTTCTAAATACAATGAATACACTGACTCAGAGAATAGTCTAATTAAGTGACATGAATGGGGAAAGCTTAGTTTTAATCCCTATGTCATCTCCTTGCGGTGTGCCTGAGAACTCATTGGACAAAAACAAATATCTTAAGTAAATTAAAATTGAAATCAATTTGTTCTCCAACCTCATACTTCTGAATAATTAATATATTGTACATGAGAAAGATGCTCTTGCTCATTATAAGAACTGACAACATAACTTACAGACATCTCTAAAGGGTGAGAAACTGGATTCAGACTCGCTGTGCAGATAGACTCCTGCCCCTTTCACTAACCCAGGGGTAAGCAATGCACATTCCTATGGGACTAAACGGGTTAGGGAGCAATGCTGTTTATGGTGCCGAAGTGTGTTCTCCTAGTGGGCAAGTGGGAAAATGCAGAGGATGCGGTCAGATTTCAGACTTGTCATACTGCTGGTGTGTAAGGGAGGCCATCCCTTATACATCGCCAGCTGTTCAACAGCCCTGCATGCTAATGAGGAGATTCTTCCTTCCCTTACATCACTAATTTTTAGTGCATATGGCAATTGCCATAGCATCGCCCCTTAATACATTTCCCCCCAGAGTTGGCAGTGAAGTGGGTAGAGTTAAAGTACAAGGAAACTCAATGGGGGATATGCCCTAAGGTGTGATAAGAAGATGATACAGTGGAGATGACTTCTCCAGTGACATCACTACTCCAGTTCCTATGTTATTCTATAGCACGTTTGAGAAGTCTTAGTGCATTGGCTCCATAGAATAACATAGAAACTGGAAAAGTGATATCACTAGAGAAGTCATCTCCACTTTATCACCTCTTTATCACTCCTTAGTGCATAACCCCCCACTAAGTCCTTAGAATCAGCCTCTGTGCCCCAAGACCCAGTAAATACGTATAAAAACGGGTCAGATCCATGGAGTATTCAGTTATATCTATATGTTGTATTAGTCATTTTTCGTTAAAATAAGTTGTTTTTGAGAAATAACTTTATATTTTGATGACACAATGCGGCATTTTATGATAATTTGATGCACGGAATGTTAATTACTTCTGTTAGAGGCCAAATGTATCTGTCACTGATGTTAGTGTGCAGGTTCTGCTTAGTAGACTTGTGCACAGCAAAAATTTTTGGTAAAATTCAATTTCGGACTAATTTTTATTTTCCCATTTGGAGGATCCGAATTTCGAACCGGGCCTGTTCGACTCGGACGAAATTCATCAATAGCCCGAATTATTCAGCCGAATTAAAAAAAAAAATTAAAATATTCAGTAAAAATTAAACAAATAAAAATGAAAAAATATACATTAAACTAAATGAATAATAATATTAAATCTCTAATGAGACAGTCAGGGGTATTTCATAAACCAAATTAAAGCCCTTTCTGCCCTTTAAAAAATGGTATATATTATGTGTTTGTACAATAAATGAGAAAGATAGGAATTATGGTTGAACACACACATAGCAAAAATGCCAAAATTGCTTATGTACTTATGTGGTTAATATCTCTGCACTTTGCATGAACTGTAAAGCACCTGTTTTACCAGATCTATTTTTAGCAGCACATAGCAACATTGTAATAGTTTCAGGCAGAAAAGCACCATGCCGTCTATTTTTAGTAGCATGTAGAATATTGTAATGGTTTCAGGAGGGAAAGCGCTGTCTGAATTTCCGAAATTTACACTGAAATTTCAGACTATGTCCATTTCGGATTCTGATTTTTTTTTGTGGGCGGACCTTGGCTTTCGGAAGGTCTGAATGATGCCGAATACACCTTATTTGTCCGAATTCCGAAATTAGCCAAACTGAATCGCACAAGTCTACTGCTTAGGTTGATTCATAACACAGGAGGTGCCCCAGCACTGAAACTAATTAGCATAAGTTGCCACAGTATACTACCAAGAAACAAAGGCTATATCTGGGTTCGGTAATCTGTGCCTGCCTAGCAACTGCTCCAGGAACCGCTGGAGAGACAAAGTTTCTCCACTCCTGTCCTATATCAACCCCAGGCATTCTTAAGACCTTGGAAACAATAAAAATCTCCAGCACATTGAGTAGAAGACATTTGTAGGATTCAAGGGATTAAGGCACATGCACATCCAAATTCACCAAAAACACAACATACAACATCATCAGGGATGGATTTACATCTTAGGCATTTCAGGTGCCCTTAGCTCCTCCCATGGACAGACCCCCACCTCTATTCCCATCCACTGTTTCCTGGCACAGAAAGTACCCTTGGCCTATAACATGTAAGAAAGAAAAAAACTTTAACCCCTTGGTTACAATGCATTGGGAAGCTCTATAGCATCCAAGGGGTTAAATAATGGTCTATAAAAGGGTATAAAACTGGTGCAGGCACACTGAGATTGCTCTGACCACACCCACAATTCAGTATATGGGTGTGGCCAGCACACCCGAGGCGTTCTTCAAAATTTGGAGTGCTGGGCAAGTGCCCAGTCTGCCTATTGGAAAATCCGGTCTTGAACATCATATAGTCCTACATTTCCATAGTTGGTAACTCTCCAGATTTGCCCTGAAGACTCTGGTTTTGACACTGTTTTATCGGGTCTCCGGGGCAGAGGCTCAGTCTCCGGATGTGGGGCGTTTCTACCAAAACTCTGCCCACTTCTGCTCTTTCCCATTGTGTTCCTCCTTCTCCAATCTTGTACTATTTTTTTCACCCCTGTTACGCCCCCCCACTCATGGTTAAGCCACGCCCCTTTTTGATGAGATTTGCTTCATTTTTCTCACCCCTTCGGAGGCAACACTTCAAAGTTTTCAGGTATGTACATTTCCCAGATGGGAAAAAGGGACACTTACAGCCGCTGCATCCACAAAACTCCTAAAACACACATTCTCTTTGTATACTGATATTTTATAAAGGCCAGACACAAGACTCAGCAGCATTGTGCATGGGATTGTTATAGACTTAATAATGAGACTTTCTTATATGGCATGGTATTTTTCTTTCCTTTAATTTAATTCTTATTACAGAGCATAATTTGATCACTCCTGTGCCTAAGTTTGTCTCAGAATGAACTCAGCAGACATCACCCTTATTTCTCTGCTTAATAATGTACATGCTGTTTTAAAGGGATAGAAATACTTTGTTTTAACTTTATTTTATTTTGTAGGCATTAAAAAAACATGAAGAATGATATAAGTCTTATCTCCCAAACCTTTATGGTTTATGAGATATTCACAAGCAAAGTTTCCCCCTCCCTCCCCTTTTACTGATGTCACACTCTTCAGCCTGAGCAGAAGGGAGCTGCCCAGGTAGACTGCAGAGGTACAAGTACACTAAAATGTATTATAGAATCCAGATCATCTGGAGAAGTTGGGTTTATGCATAGTCCACATGGGTAACATTGTTGATGAGGCTGAAAAAAGACATGTATCTATCAAGTCCAGCTCATGCCAGATCACCCCTGTTGATCCAGATTTAGGCAAGAAGAGACCCCATTGAAGCCATTTCCCATTAAGGTAAAAAAAAATCCTTCCTGATTCTAAATGGCAGTCAGATATCTCCCTGGATCAACATCCTATCTGCTTTGAATCCAACTGTCACAATTCTCAATACTGTTCTGTGCTAGATAGGTATCCATTGCTTTTTTAAAATCAGTTACGGTATCTGCAAGCACAGCATGTCTAACTAAAGGATTCCATAACTTGACTGCCCTTACTGTAAAAAAAACCCTGGCTCACATGTGCCAACTTACCTCTATTGCCTGCATCTCCCCTGTGATTCACTCACATTGGGGCTTAGAGGAGGTGTTGCAGATTTTGTAAATGTCCATGTGGAACAAATTTTTTTTTGCATGGAGTGGGTGCTGCATTATAAATGGAAACGTTTTAGCTTAATAACATAAAAATGCATAACTATGCAATATCCCAACCAATGGAGACAATATAAAGCAGGAGCTGGCTCTCTGGTTATTTTTGAATTATAATGTCCATCATCTTCAGCTGACCAATGCTTATTTTATTAGGTACTAGTGTAAAAGCCCGTGTACATGGGCTTTGCTTACCCGTCTGGCACTCAAAGGGATAAGAGGCCAGTCCTGCTCTGCGTCCTGCCGCCAACGCAGTCATGCACTATAGACACTGCCTGAAAGCACAGAATGTTCCCAGCACATACTTCCCAGCATTCCGTGTGTTCGGGCAGTCTCTACTGCACATGACGGCTTCTGACAAGCATCCTAGCGAATTATTATATAGGATACTTATTACCAAATGCTTACTTTATATTACAAGTGGACCGAGTGTAGCTGTTAAAAAAAAAAATGTCCCATTTATCTATATCGGACTTTTAACTCATTACATACTGGTGAGATCAGCAACACATTGCTTAGAAATGTGTTGCAGACCTTTCTAGAATGCAAGTGGTTAAAAGCCCAAATTAAACTAATGGGAGTTTTAATTGTTCATATAGTGCATTTGGTTTGCCTCTGCATTGCTCCTCTGTAATTGGTGCATGTGACCCAAACATAGTAGTGCTACACACACATCAGTCCCACCATAACTACACTTGTTATTTACAATCATAATCCTAAAAGTGCCAGAGGGGTGTATCGCTCTGAGAATCAATTGGGAAAGTTGTCCATAACAATTTCTCCCCTTTATTCCCTGCGCTCTCTGGCACTCAAAGGGTTAATGCACTGTCTGTCTTGGCTAAGAAGTACTTTGCACCTTTCTGGCATACAAATGGTTACTCATTAACTCATTGAGTGCTGGAGGGGTGCTGTGTATGTATTAGCCAGGACAGGCAGGGGATTAACCCAATTTATTACCCAGAGCAAGGGAATCTCTTCTTTGCCTAATAAATTCATTACACTCTGGGTTAATCCCTCCCCTCCCTGCCCAGTTAGCACATTTTAAGTACCTCACCTTCTGACTTCTCTGCCACTGACTGGCTGCATGCCTCCCAACATTTCAAGTCTCCTTTTTTCACTTCTCTCTGTCTTTATGCTCCTTACTGCTCCTGCTTCTTTTTTTACTGTTTCTTTCTCCTGAAGGAGACTGTGTGGTGGTGTGTATATTTATGTTACAGTGTCTGTCTTGAATTCTCTTTTCCTCTTCAATTTACTACTTCCCTCTCTCCCCTCTTCACTTCTGTCTGTCACTCTCCACCTCCTCCTCATTCACTATTCCTGCTTCTCCTAACGTTATTGTTCTTTTCTCCCATGGGAGCAGGGTGAATTTTGTGGTTGGGGAGGCTAATAATAAACCTATTTTTTATAAGATGATTACCATCATTAACATTTGCTGCTGTTGTGTTTCATTTGGAGAGGCTAGGCCTCCCTCAGTATTCATTATTCTCTTCCTGTAGTTTCTCCTGCCCTGTGTTCTCTAACTCTTTCTCCACTCTCTTTCCAACCTGACCTTCACACACGCCTCCTTCCTTCTCTCTTCAATATCCAGTTCTTGCTCAGTCAGCAGCACATGACCTGGTTAGCCCTGCAACCTCTTAAAGAGACAATTACACACACACACACACACACGAGTGTAGGGTTGCCACCCAGTCGGTATTTTACCAGCAGGCCAGTAAAAAATTGGCTTCTGTCCAATGTTAAGTCTATGAAGGGAATGCCATGGCTGGTATTTTTTTGAAGAAAAGGTGGCAACCCTAGATGTGTGTGGGGTGAACGGACTCAAGCTTTACTTCCCGTCCCATCATGGTCCCTCCTTGTTGAGCTGCTTCCCCTGCATGCACTGGATGCATATGCACAGTTAGTCCTGTGTGCATGAGCAGCAGAACAGAGTACCCAGACAGTAGTGACGATAGCAGTTTCTCCCCCCATGCAGGACATGGTATTTCTTATTGTATAAGAGGTATTAAACTTACTATGTGGATTGTCATGGAACTGGTCAGCTAACATTCAGACAGTCCACAGGAGAAAATGGCTGATGTCAGAGAATGGTGAGGAAGTGGGCCGTTAATATCTAAATTACTCTGAAACTATTGAGTGTTAGGCTCCTTTCACACTGGTGACATTGTCACAGAGACAGCAATGCACGAAAAAAATGTTAACGTTGTGAATCAGGGTTTGCCCTTAAAATGGGTAGATAGTGGGAAGAACAGGGTGGACAGTGACTGGGAATAGTAGTGAATGTGTGGAGTTAAAAGGGAACTCACTGAACCCTGAGAATAAGCATCTGTCCAGTAATTTGGTATCAAAAACAGATTCCGGGTCAGATCCTGGAGAACTCCCAGGGTTGGGAAGAAGAATGCAAAGTTTGACCCTATCTATGGCCACTGGCCCATTATTGGTCCATCAGACATTTTATTTTAGCGATATCCCATATGACTAATTAATTTTTACAAATGTCGATGATGGGAATTTTAATCCTAAAGAGCTGAAGGGCCTTAGGTTGCCCTCCCCTGACCTGTAAGGTGGCCAGATTGTGCCTCCTGCATATAAACGAAGTAGCTGGCACGGTCATAGAAAGAAAGGTTAAGGCAAACATGAACTTTGCCTAAACAGGAAAACAGGCACTTAATGAAATCCCAGTGAATGAGATAAGTACCGGATCCATACAACATGATTTGTCTGCTTTATAAAAGGCCAACATCATTTGTAACAATATATCTCTTCTAAACTGAAACATTAGCTACAAGTATCATTTCCTTTCTAAAAACTGACATTATGCAGGCATGCCAAACTCTGTTCCAAAAGAGCAGACAGGCAGGAGGTAACTGTTTGCGTGCCAGAGGTTAACCTCTTTAGGCTCAGAGGGCTGGGCAATACATTGCGAAGGGTATTTAAAGGAACACTAAAAACAGCATCCCCTTACTTTAATAGGCAAAATGTGTTGGATACCCCTCTGACAGCGGGTTAACGGCCACTATGAATACATTTTGTGTGGATTGGTTCTCCAGCAATAATCTTTAATTAGTATTTATCATGTCCATGGAGGAGGTATGATTCTTTTCAATTTCTTCAGGACCCCAAACTCCTCCCACTGAAATCTTCTTAGGAATCCTTCAGTAGGAGGAGTTTAGAGTAATGGAGTCCCTTAACAAAGAGTCATGTCTACCACATACCTGAGAACAGCCCATAAGCCACCATCTCAGCCAAGATTCCTTATAATCCGATAAGGGGATAGTTTGGCGACCTTGTGTCATATTTGTATGTATGCTATATTGACAATATGCACAAAGATGTCTTCTCCATCATAGCCCTTGAATACACCACAAATGCGCCAACATCGCTATGAATCCGTCATGCCTTTGGCAGGTTTATGATTTTGCAGTCACTACTTGGACTCCAGAATTATAGAGAAATCCAACTCGTTCTGAGACGGTCAGGCAAGCAGCTTGCTGTAGAGGCATCTGTGCACCTGCTTCATCAGTCCCTTCCTGTACCTTCAAGTGATCGTAATGGCTGATTTTAACACAATGCATATTGTAACATAGTAACATAGTAAATTAGGTTGAATAAAGACACAAGTCCATCAAGTTCAACCTTCTCCTCATACCCCAGTAAATGAGAATTTTATAGCTTTCCTGCTATCAATTAAATGAGTCTTTATCAGACCTTCCTGATCAGCCTACTGATAAACAGTATAACTCTTTATGTTCCCTTTTGAAAGAAATGTATCTAATCTTCTCTTAAATGTATCCATTGTATCTGCCATAACCACCTCCCTGGGCAATGAATTCCACAATTTAACAGACCTTACCGTAAAAAAACCCTTCCTCTGCTGAAGTTTAAACCTCCTTTCCTCTAATCTCAAGGGGTGTCCCCTGGTCACCTGATCAGGCCTTGGAATAAATAGCTCACTGCAGAGATCCTTGTATTGACCTCTCATACACTTCTACAATGTGATAAGGTCTCCTCTTAGTCATCTTTTCTCTAGTGTAAATAAACCAGGTTTGTTTAGTATTTTCTCATATGTCAAGTCCTCCATTTCCTTAATTAATTTTGTTGCTCTCCACTGTACCCTCTCTAGTTCTAGTATATCCTTTTACAGAACTGGTGCCCAAAATTGCACTGCAATACTGTAGATATTAAAAATAAATAAATTAACTGATGCAAGTCCCGTCTCTCAAACATCTATAGTTTGAAAGATATATGCTGATAAAATTCCCCCTCCCTCCCCTTTCACAGATGTCAGCCTCTAGACTTTTTGCAGGAGGTTGCCATAGGGGCATTGGTATCCAGTGATTTCTGAACAATGTTTCCTGAGATCTATATTTATGAAGCCCTGTTCAACTGTGTGAAATATTTATTTCAATTATTTTTCCTGTACTGTGTCTAGTATTTCTTCCAAGTGGTCAGGTGGGAGGATATCTCATTCTTCTACTTTAATTTGTATATAATGGATGTGAGTCACATTGGGTGCAGATCAGATCTCAGCATCAGTCTCTCAAAGTCTGATGGTCGTTGTAGGAATGTGAGAAGATGCCAGCAGTGCTGAATAGATGTACCTTTGTCAAGCAGCACCTCTGTCATTCGTTCACATCCGCTCAGATCACCAGGCACAGTGCACAAGACCAGAGGTACTAAGCCAGTGGTTCTCAACTCCTGTTCTCAGGACCCACTGACAGGCCAGGATTTGATGATTTCCTTGTTAGAGGAAGATGAGTTAAAGGGATAGTAATGTTTCATAATAAAAGCAGCTCTAATTAATCATCATAGTATTTGGACCTTGGAGAGTGTTATTTCAATTCTGTCAGAGTTGTAGATCAAGAGTAATTCAATGACAGTGTCCCCCTTCCGCCCCTTTTACTGATGTAACATTTTTCAGCCAGAGCAGAAGGGAGGTACCCAGGTAGACTGCAGAGAGGGACAATCTTCAATTAAGATAAGGGAAAAACCTGAAAAGCTTGTCAAGGGGGCAGGGCTTTCATTGTTTTCATTGTAAGAAGATTGTCCCCTGCTGTTATCTGTCTGGTCTTACAACTAGATTCCCCATCTGAGAAGAGATGGCTTACACTAGGTAAAAGGGGCGGGAGGGGAAACTTTGCTTGTGAATATCTCTTAAACCATAAAGGTTTGAGAGATAAGACTTATATAATTCATCATATTTTTTAATGCCTACAAAATAAAATAAAGTCCAAAGAAAGTATTACTATCCCTTTAAGGTGAAGGTGAGTTAATGTGAATGAGCCTCTGATCACCACACCTGTGCTCTAGCAGAGAAATCCCTAAGTCCTGGCCTGTTAGTGGGTCCTGAGGACAAGAGATGAGAACCACTGTACTAAGCACTGCTTGCCTTACTCAGTGCATGGTGATGTGAGCAGATGTGAAGCTCGCATGTGGTTTTACAATGATGACATACTCTTTTACTCATGAAATAAGTTTTATCGCACAATAATTTCTCTTATTCCATTGCATTCTTTTGTATCTTAGAACAAAAAATTACTATTACTCAGCTCTTAACTCTTTGAATTCCAGAAAGGAATGCAATGCATTGCATATCCCTCTGGCACTCAAAGGGCTAAAGAAGCAGTAACAATATATTATGAACTAGTTTAAAAGCGTTCGGGCACTCTGTACCGCGTATGACTGCAGCGCGGGCAGTCTCTACTGCACATAACGGCTTCTGACAAACATCCTAGCAAATTATTATATAGGATAAAAAACAATGAGAAAAACATTGGTATGCTCACTGCTTGGGGAAGCATGTGTGTGCAACTGAACACTTTGGTCTTGTTCTAACTAACTTCTTTAATTATATCAAGAGCTTTCAATGGGAAATTTTTGGTATCCAGTGCATTGCTCTGCAATGTATTGCTTACCACTGACACTCAAAGGGTTGAATGAGGACTACTGTTCTTGGTGCTGAATTCTCACTTTGTATCCTCTCTGCCCTCCCCAACACATCAACACCTTTACACCAGAATGATATGCCAATGATCCCAGTTTCTCTCCATGCCTAAATCTCTGTGCATATTTCAACGTGTCTCCATCGCCAAGGCGATGTTCTACCACACATTGACAGACACTCATCACCATAGCACATAGCATAGCATAGTGCATCTCTCTCCAGGAATATCAATGAGGGATGGGGATGGGAGTGTCCAATTGACTTGATTTATGTCATAATGGGGGTGGGACTTAATCAAAGTGTGCGGAATTGGAAGGTTGAAAACCAGAGCTTGTATTAAAATGTGCAGGAAAGTGGGTGGGACTGGGTGGATTTACCAGGTAACTCAGCAAATCAGAGAATCAGTCTCTGTTACCAGAGACCTGGTATTTAAATTTGAAAACTATTGTCGGCAGGGCAGATTCGGAGAGTTTCAAGTTATGCTAGGCAAAGATTATTTTCTCAGAACCAATCCACACCTAATTTATTTATAATTATTATTCTTATTCTTTATTTATATAGCACCAACTTATTCTGCAGCGCTGTACAATAGGGAATAGACATACAGAAATATTAAATAGGACAAATCAAATGTGGAGAACAGAAGGATCACATGGCCCTGCTTGTGAGAGCTTACAGTCTAGAGGAAGGTAGGCTGGACACAAAAGGAGTAATTGCTATTGCTATTGGGTGTAAGTGCCTCCTGCCACATGAACTGCCAGTCAGTGGGTGGGAGACAGAAGTGCTGTTAAGTGCAGTGGTCCAGGGAAGGGGTGGTTCTTGGTGATAATGGTTATAGAGGTAATTGATAGCCTTCCCTGAAGAGGTGCGTTTTCAGGGAGAGTCTGAAGATCTGAAGGCTGGGGGAGAGTCTGATGGGATGGGGGAGGGAATTCCAGAGCTCAGGTGCAGCACGAGAGAAGTCCTGTAGGCAGGATTGGGAGGATGTAATAAGAGCTGTGGAGAGAAGAAGGCCTTGTGCAGAGAGAAGATGATGAGTTGGAGTGTATTTGGAAATGAGAGATTAAATATGGGGGGTGCAGTGTTAGCAAGGGCTCTGTGAGTTAGCACCAGAATTTTGAATTTAATTCTATATGCTAGTGGGAGCCAGTGTAAGACTGGCAGAGGGAACTTGTGTTAGAGAAGTGATGAGTGAGGTAGATTAGTCTTGCAGCAGAGTTCAATATGTAGACTGACCATATTTCCTTGAGACAAACACGGGAAGGGGTGTGGGACAGACGGACAGTGGGACTCCGTTACTCCGAGTCCGATCGTAGTAAGCTGCAAGCAGCGAGAATGCATTTGCTTCTTCTCTTACTAATGGTGTTCTCTCTCCCTGGCCAAAAAGCCCGCCCCTGAAGTAAATCGGAACATCCTCTCTTCGTCACTCACACTAGTGGTTTTACTGTGTTTACTGTAGGCAATGATTACCATAGAGTCTTATGACTCATCGTCATATCACTGTCTAAGAGACTGTATGGTAATTTACCATAGACTTGAGAGTCTTAGACAGTTCTGAGTCATTTGAGTCATAAGACTCTATGGTAATCAATATGTACAGTAAAACCACTAGTGTGAGAAAGGAAGTTCCGATTTACTTTATCTTATGAGAAATAAACAAGCCGCATTCAGGTTTTTTTACAAAAAATTAAAAACTATATATACAGTAAATTATATTAAAAAAACGGATAAAATTGATATTTATATTAAAAAGACGGGACAGTCTGGAAATATGAAAAAAACGGTACTATCCCGTTTAAAAAGGTACATATGGTCAGCCTATCAATACAGACTGTAATGGCCATTAAGATTTTCTGCCTTGATTAAGATAAATGGGAGAGGCTGTGTTATCATTACTATACCTCCATTTTATTTTTTTACTTTCTCTTATGTATATAATGTAAGCTGGCCATACCTCACCTTTAACTAGTGATACAGGAAATGTGCATATTTCAGGGCTGCACTGAAATCAAAGCATCCCTGCATTGTGCATTTTTCATATGCGTTAAAGGAGAGGACTGGTCAGGATAAAATATAGGACACACTCTATCCCTTACAACAGAAAAACTTGAAAAGTTGGTCCTGAAGAGCTACAAACAGTGCACGTTTTCAGGATATCTCTACTTGAGTATAGGTAAATAAATCAGAGACTCCCCTGTATTCATACCTCCCAAGTGTCCCTCTTTAGGAGGGACAGTCCCTCTTTTTGACCCAAATCCCTCTGTCCCTCTTTCCCACCCTGATGTCCCTCTTTTTTGGAAACCATATTGTGTGGTGTGTATATAAGGGTATCATATTGCTCCACAGCAATAAAACTCACATTATTGTTTGTTTAAACATCAGTATATGTGTTTATAAATTAGTCTGTGTACATAAAATACTTTGGTCTTGTTAGAAGTCATTTATTAGGTTGCACAAGGTGGTGTCAATAGGTCATTCAACAGCCTAAAAATTCTCACTAATGCCCCGCCCACCAGCCACACCTCCTGCCACTCGCCCTAAAACACAAGTGTCCCTCTTTGGCAATTTGAAATGTTGGGAGGTATGCTGTATTTAAGGGGTAAAAATTCTCATTTAAATCAATGGGAATTTGTATATCTGTCCCCCATGGTACAACTGGTTGACCCCAGAACTACTCCTCCGTTTATTTTGAACATAAGGCCCAAAGAATGCAATTGACTACCTACTAATATGGAAAGCACATGCCATTCTGGGGCTCATGCACTAAGAAACGTGGTGTTATTCTGAAGCAAACCAACAGTACCACTGGAAGCAAATAAACATTCCTGTTGATTTAAATGGGGCTTTAACTCTTTGAATGCTAAGGTGGTCTCCTCTCATTGTGAATCAATACATTAGAGTCCCCTGTAGCAATCAAGAGATTAAATCCGCCATTTCGATTAATGGAAATCTGAGTAATGTATTTGTCTGTGGTGCAAATGGTCTGCTGTAGAATTGCACCACTTTTCTTAGTATATCAGACTCACTTTTCTTAACCCTTTGAGAGCCAAAGAGGTTTCCAGCGATTTGAATTGCATTAGATAATTCTTTAGCACTCACACGGTTAATAAATAGGGTTGCCACCTCATCCCATTTATCAACCAGTGAAGGATTAAAACAACAGTACTTAAAATTAATCAACCAGTTAATAAATGTTTGCTTACTTTAAAATGTTTTCAACTGGCAAAAATCAATCTGCTCTGGTGATGTCATTAACACAACAAGAATTTCTAGTATACTGTGGTAACATAGTAACATAGCGGATGAGGCTGAAAAAAGACATGCGTCCATCAAGTCCAGCCCATGCCAAAATAACCCTGTTGATCAGAGGAAGGCAAAAAAAAAAACAAAAAAAAAACACTGAAGCCATTTCCAATTTAGCCCCAAGTGGGTAAAAAAAATCCTTCCTGACTCCATATGGCAGTCAGATAGTTCCCTAGATCAACAACCTATCTGCATTGAAGCCACCTGTCCTAATTTTCAATATTGTTCTGTGCTTGATAAGCATCCATTGCTTTTTTGAAAGCAGTTACAGTACCTGCAAGTACAACATCCCGAGGCAAATAATTCCATAGCTTTACTGCACTTGCTGTAAAAAATCCCTGCCTTTGTTTTAGTCGAAAGCGCCTTTCCTCTAGTCATAACGGATGACCTCAGCTCATTTTGTGGATTTATGAATACATTTCTGAGCTAAACTTGGAGCAGGAATCGATCCTCTAGTGCTACGCCTTCCTAATGTCAGTTTATTATGTTACTTACACTTAAAACCCACCGTTATGTACCCACTGTAGTTATGGACCTGGAATGGCTGATCTGCATGGAAGTCCATGGGGACACCAGCAGATCTTTTACATCAGCTACACTGGAAGTTGCTATGCTCATCGCAAATCTCCAATGAATGGCCATGTGTGTTAGCCAATCATGTTTGCCTGATGTTAATGTGGGCTGGCCATCAACCACATCCTCCCAGCAATGGGTTTGCTGAGAGAACACAGAAGGTATATTCAAATCAGCAGGGAGGTTGATACATTTCTGTCGTCAGTGTTAAGAACCCCAATACAAGGCAATGGCCTGTTATCATAAACCTTTACTAACCAGAGGGATACATTACATGCATTCCTCTGGCCCTTAAAGGGCTAAAATATCCCAGACACTATTCTTTCAGAGTAAGCATCAACCATATAGAAACATTCTTAAGCATATTTATTTTGAAAGATGAACATTTATTAACTGAAGAAAGGAAATTCTTCATTTAGACTGTAGTAATAGGTCCATTTATATTAAGTATGTTTGTTGTCTTTGCAGGAGTCAGAGTGGCCTTACAAACAATCTTTTTCTCACACGTTAGCTGGTTCCTACAGGAGAGAGTGCTAGGAGGCGGAGACTAGAGAGTGGAACTGGTGACCGTGGGCTACTACTGTTTGATCATGCTGCGGACACAGCTATGCAAAGGTGCCATAACACCCACCAGAGGAGCCAGTGAATGTCAGGATGACCAAACAGTAGTAGTGTAAACTTTACTGTAGGGGAATGTGCTGGCTAGGGTGCGTGGCTGGGGAGCGAGGTTGGCTAGTTGGTGGCCCCCACCAGGAGGTGGACGACTCTCCAAGGAAGAACTACCTGACTGGGACACAAGAAGATGCCACAAGCACAAAGGACAGCAACAGGTAAAATGTAGGAATAAGCGGGAAGTGGCATGTACCAGGATCTTGATATACAGGCCGGTTGAACTCAAATAGGTAGCAGGGTAGTCAAACAAGGTGAGTTCAACACAGAGAGACAGCAGGGATAGTCACACAGGCTGGGTCGAACACTAAAGTGCATCTGGGTGGTTGTACAGGCCAGGTATAGAGACATCTGTGTCTTCGTACAGGCCAGTCGAACACAGAGAGGCTACTGGATAGTCGTACAAGACAGGTCGTACACAGGAGAAAGCAGAATAGTCGAACAAGCTGGGTAAGTCACATGAGATAATCAGAGTAGTTGAACAATTCGGGTCAATCACAGGAGATAAGCAGAATAGTTGAACAAGCTGGGTCATCAAAGGAGATGAGCAGGGTAGCTGAACAAGCCGGGTCAAATACAGATAAGCAATCCAAACCACAGGATCAAGGAACTCAGGAAAGAAGCATGGGAACACACGACTAGGCATTTAAATACCAGATAGCACACCAGTGGAAGTGAAAGAGAAGCTTATAAGCGCACTGCAGGATGAGTGACAGGCATAGCACTGACACCTTTTCCCAAATATCAGGAAGAATATAATTTGTTAATAACCAGGGCACATAAGGAAGGGATTCTTCATAATGAGGAATTTGAATTTCTGAATATAAAAAACCCGAAAATGCCTATTTATTAGCATCTACAAAATATTCATAAACAGCTGGAAAATCCTCCAGGCCGTCCAATTATTTCAGTTATAGACTTTCTAACTAATATTCTCTCTCAGTGCTTGGATCATTACTTACAGAAATATGTTCAAAAGCTCCAGTCATATACCAAAGCTTCTCCACATGTGTCACAAAAAGTATCCAATATCACATGTACAGAAGCCCTACTATGGGTTACATGGGATGTAGGGTCATTGTACACATATATAGAGCATGGTAAAGGTCTGCAAGCAATACTGTTTGGAACAAGATCAGGACATGCCACCTCTACAAAAAATCTTTATTCTTCAGCCTATATGGTTCATTTTGGAACACAACCATTTCATATTTCATGACAAACACTATCTACAAGTATGTGGTATGGCTAAGGGAACGAGATTCACTCCAAAATTATGTGAATGTATTTATGGGATTATAGGAGGAGCAATTATTCTACAACACCCATGGAGAAAATCTTCTTCTTTATGCTGGATATATTAAAGGGATAGTAATGTTTCATAATAAAAGCAGCTCTAATTAATCATCATAGTATTTGGACTTTGGAGAGTGTTATTTCAATTCTGTCAGAGTTGTAGTTCAAGAGTAATTCAATGACAAAGTATCCCCCTCCCGCCCGTTTTACTGATGTAACACTGTTCAGCCAGATCAGAAGGGAGGTGCTCAGGTAGATTGCAGAGAGGGACAATCTTCAATTAAGATAAGGGAAAAACCTGAAAAACTTGTCAAGGGGAGCAGGGCTTTCATTGTTCTCATAGGAAGTAGATTGTGCCCTGCTGTTATCTGTCTGGTCTATGGACTGGATTCCACATCTGAGAAGAGATGGCTTACACTAGGTAAAAGGGGCGGGAGGGGAAACTTTGCTTGTGACTATCTCTCAAACCATAAAGGTTTGAGAGATAAGACTTATATCGTTCTTCATGTTTTTTTAGTGCCTACAAAATAAAATAAAGATAAAACAAAGTATTACTATCCCTTTAACTACATGCTAATAATCTGAAAAGGAGGGGAAAACACAATACACTCCTTTATAGAAGACATAAATAACAATGACATGGGCTTACAAATCACCATTAACTATAATCACCATCCTATTGTATTTTTGGATCTGAATTGGAAGTGAAAAATCAACATGTCATTTCAAGAGCGCATCATAAGACTGTGGGTGTCAACAACTATATAGTAGCAAGAAGTCTTCTAAATGGTTAAACAATGTGCCTTTTGGACAGTTCCTGCTACTAAGTAGGAACTGCACCAATATTACCAAATATAAGGAGCAGGCTGAAGTTCCTTGGAAAGATGTATATGGAGAAGATCATCCAGGAGCCTTTAAAGAAAGCAGGTGGTCAATAAAAACATCAACAAATTAAACTAAGAACGCAAACATCTGTTAGATCCATTTATCACAAGATAAATCTGCCAGGAAAAAAGTTGAGGCCATTTAATAAAAAGAGTTGGCTGATGAAAACTGCTAATATAATATATAGGTAGATTTTAAAGCGGAACTACCACCGCTAAGCAACTTTGTGTCTAATAATTCCCTATCTGGCGACTAGCTGCTTAGTAGCGCTAGTCGCCAGAATTATTACCTGGTTATGGAGAAATATGCATTCATCCTCGGCTGACAAGCAGGACGGAGCGCAGACATCTTGCCCTAGTGACGTCTGTGCGCCTGCGCTGTCAGTCCCAGATGGCTGTAGGAGGCATTGCTAGGAGCTATTCGGCTCCGGAAGGGACTGACAGAACAGGCGAACGGACGTCACTAGGGCAAGATGTCCGCGCTCCGTCCTGCCTGTCAGCCGAGGATGAATGCATATTTCTCCATAACCAGGTAATAATTCTGGTGACTAGCGCTACTAAGCAGCTAGTCACCAGATAGGGAATTATTAGAAACAAAGTTGCTTAGCGGTGGTAGTTCCGCTTTAATCCTCCTTAAAGCAAAATAAACCTGCTTGAAGGTGAAAGGACCACTTTAATAATTTTATCCCTGTAGAACAGGTTTAATTAGTTGCTGCTACAACTCTCATCATCCCCCACCAGCATAGCTGGTTGAGGATGATGGAAGTTGTACTCTCCAACAGCTGGAGGTGCAGCAACTGACTATCTGTGCTATAGAACATTGAAGTCTCAGATTGTGTATATCTATGCTTTTGTTGCAAAGTTACATTTTCGTGTAACCTGTTTCAGTACCAGGCTGTGTATCGCTGCGTGACTTTGCCCCACGTCTCTGTTTTATGGCAGCAACCTTTGCCTGTGGTTATCACTGTTGTCATATACTTTAATTACCCTGCTAAGCACAGTGACAGCATCCAACAGAGAACTTTAACCCCTAGATAACACAGACAGTGTGATAGCAGGGGAGGGGGTCAGGTATACTAGGGGAGTGACCAATTACAACTACAGAAAGTCTATCCTAATTCCATGTTTGTCACCCACTCCTCTAGTTATAGGCTTGTTCATTTATTAATGTTTTATTATAATCCATTATTTATATAATAGTAGCATGTTTTGAAGTATTGTACAGTTCTCCCTATGTATAATTGTTACACACACACACACCTACACACACACACACACACACACACCTTCCACCTTTAAACAACATGGCAGAGAGTTATCCATCAACTTGTTTCAATGTGAAGCACATAGCTATATGAGATTTTGCATCATTGTACCACTGTAAGGGAGTTACTAGTGGCTAGATTTATAGGATCGTGTTAAGCCAGCCACTAAGTAAAAAAGGCACATCGGCTGCAAATAACACATGACTTACGGCAGATTTAAAGGTAAGAGTACAAGAATAGCTATCAAGCGTAGGCACAACAAAAACATGTTACACAAAAACATGTGTCGCACCTGTTTTCGCAACACCATGTGTCCCAAACACCCGTTAATACACAACTTAAGTCAAAATGTAACATTATGGCTGCCGTTGACTAGCAACCCTGATAGATGCACAAACAAAATTAAAACCTACAGCCAATCCCAAGACCCGAAAGTAGCAAAAATGTTCAAATACACCTATATATACCCCCAAAAAACGGTCACGCCTTGTCTGTGTTTTGAGTTTTGGCGAGCTAGATCACAAGACACAGGAGCAGAGGATAGCGTTTAGAGCAAGGGAGAGAGGAGCTTACATTGGAAATAGAAGGAGTTTTTGGAGTTTGGAGAGAGAAGAGTATTGAACTAAATATACACATATCACACATTTGCACATATTACATACACCCGTACAAACACAAACACATACACATACATACACATAGTCTTTTTATTTTTACAACACCTTACACATTTTTTAAACTTTTGTTTGACAGTATGAATCTGTGAGTGAAAGAGTGTGACAGAGAGTGAGAGGGATTGAGTGTGTCTGTGAGGGCCTGTGGGAGTGCCTGGGTGTGAGTGGGTGAATGATGGCGAGGAGAAGAGGACAGGAGAGAGGGATGGGGAGAGTAGTGGAGGATGAGGAGGAGGAAGGTCAGGAGGACAGCCCTGAGCAGAGTAGGGGTGGGAGAGGGAGATCCGAAGGGAGGAGGGTGACCAGGCCCAGGAGAGCAGGCACACGGAGGACAGGGACAAAACCTCCAGTGGGACAAGGAGTAGTTCATGGGGACCACCACACACAGGCAGGGGCAGAGCAGGCAGGATATTCTGGTTCTGTATCCTCACATGTCAGAGCTGAGGGGGGGAAGGATCAGTGATCCCCGATATACTGAGGAGGAAAACACGGCCCTCGTGGAAGCTGTGCGGGAGAGGGAGACCATCCTCTTCCCGAGGGAGAAGGTCCCTGGTCTGTCTGCGAGGAGGAAGGTGGCATGGAATCAGAAATGCAGCCGGGTGAATGCTGTGTCCAATTGCAGAAGGGATGTGGACTCAATAAAGAAGAGGTGGGGCGACTGCAAAAGGGTGGTCAAGAATAAGTTGGCCAAAATTGACAGACACGCCCGAGGCACCAGAGGTGGCCCACCTGTCCAAATCACCTTCAGAGGATGGGAGGAGATGTTGCAGCAGAACATGTCCGACACGCTCATTGACGGGGTCCCTGGGGAATCAGACACTGGGAAAGAGAGGAGCCTCCATACTACCGGTAAGTGCATCATCCCATCACACACCACATCAAACCACACACCCATCACACACAAACACAGTCACATCCCAACATATGCCCATCATTCATCCACACAACTGCACCAACACAGCACCCTGAGGGTTCAAACAGGAGGCAAGACAAGGACAAATGTCAAGGTTCAACAAGGCCCAAACCTGTCCAACTCCCTGGTTAACCCTCATGTTGCTGTGCTGATCACACACAATACACACAAACCATGTTCAGAAAAGTGTTGTATGTTAAACAGCAGAACTGCTCCAACACAATGTCACCCATGTACCCACAGGGAAACCAGCACATAACCCCATGAGTGCTACAGGGATTATCAATGCATTGATCAACAATGCTTTGGCAACCCCTCCAGTACTCAAAGGGTTAACCAGACAACAAACACAAGTCGATAGGTTAACGATTACATGCCACACAGGGGACATTCACTAAGCGGAGAAAAAGAGCTAATGGAGAGAAATGTACACTTACTTACATACTCTCACTTCATCAATCCCAATGTTAGTCTATGGATAATTTTCAATAACATGAAACAAGTTGCAAAGGTCATATAGTATAGACTCCACAGAATACATTGCAAATGGGGAAATGAGATCACTGGAGAAGTCAGCATCATGTTCATTTCATCAGGTCTACTTAACCGCTTACTGAATCACAAAAAGGATGGATCAGGTCACACATCACAGTGCCAATGAGAATAACTGGCTGTATGTGCAACAAACAGGCCTGAATCAATGCCACAGAATTAAAGGTGAAAATGTAGGCCTTGGTGTTGTGTATGCAATCATTCTCTAACTTGAAATTACATATCACACATTTGATTCACACATGGATCCTCAGGAGTGCTGATGCTGTGGATGAATGATACACCAGCCACTATTTGCAGGATGCAAATGTGAACCAAATATGAACCATTGTAGTTTGGTCAAAAACAGGCCATGAATTATGGATATCTATGACTGAGTACGGCTGTCGCACTCAGAAGGATGGTTGGGCTCCTCCAGAAAATAAAAAGCAGGCCTCGATCAAAGATATCCTTCAATTGTTGCCCTTCAGGATTCAAATGGAACAGACCTCATGGACACGATCCTATCAATTACTTCAGTCTATGATTGCCAGGGTGGTATGCCATGCATCACAATGCAATGCATAGGATACCATCATGACAACCAGAGAGTGACATGTCAAATCAGACAAAATCTTGTATTGTACGAGATAAACTGATAACATAGGGATGAATACCACTTGAATCACACTGCAGATCTGTTAAAAAAGATATGTACACAAAGAAAAATGGTCAGATATGTATGAGGATATGTACCTTTCAAATGGGTACAAATATGTCTCAACAAGATGTGAACCCAGAGATCAGTTCAGTACGTGTGATTGCCTTACTAGCCATATATGTGCACCCATCAGAAACCCACTGTTATTAATATCATCAAAATACACATCCCACCTTACTTAGATGGGAAATACGAGGTATGTTGTTATTTATGATATCAATAAAAGTTAGTTTGTGATGGGTGCACATATATAGCCAGTAAGGCAATCAAATGTACTGAACTAATCTCTGGGTTCATATCTTGGAAGTATATATTTGTACCCATATGAAAGGTACATATCCACATACATGTTAGACCATTTTACTTCCTTTGTACCTTTAATTTCACCTTGATGTCATATTGTAGGCATTGTGAAAACAGATGTTGTTCGATGTTAGTCCTATCCCACCAACCCTCATAGTTAGACAGATGGAGTTTTCAGTCATTTGACCACACGGACGCTCTTCAGCAGAGCCAAAATTGCCCCTTTTAGAGATCAATACTTCATTAGAATGGTCTACAAAGTGATCCTAGTTTTCAACCATGTGGACCATTCCAAAGAAGTACAATATGACATCAAGGGGAAATTAACCATTGCTATGCCGTTAAAGGGATAGTAATCCCTAAAATGTGAAAAGACAAATATATGTTGTAGGATTCATCCCCCGAGTTAAACAGTGGTATTCCCACTGCTGAAAGGTGTTTCATTCAAAAAGTATCACAGCTCAAACTTGAATATTTCAGGGGCAATATCCTAGTGGCCTGGAATAGTACAGTGGCGCTGTTACTACACTATCGTATGGACAGATCTGGTCCCGGGACTGTATATTTCAGGTCACTGTGATATTGCACCTCAAAAGTAAACTTTTACCTGTAATAACTTAAATATAAAACACCTTTCAGCAGTGGGACTTCCCTTGTTTACTCAGGGGTATTAAGCCAACAACATATACTTTTCTTTTCAACATTCTAAGTATCTCTGTCCCTTCAATACTATAATGGCTATGTTTACTAATCACAGCATCTCATTTCTCCTCACAGCTTACGGCCCTCCAGCACAGCAGGAGCCCGTGGAGGAGGCTACGTCACCACCTAGTGAGGAGAACACAGAGGAGGGGACCAGCCGGTGGTCAGCATACCCACCATCCTCATCTCCTCCAACATAGTCTGCACCACCACCACATTCTGCACCACCACTTTCTGCAACACCACAGGCTGCTCTACCACAGTCTGCTCCACTACGGGCTGCACCACCACTTTTTGCAACACCACAGGCTGCTCCACTACAAGCTGCACCACCACAGGCTGTTCCATCACAGGCTGCACCACTACAAGCTGCACCTCCCCAGTACAGTGGCTGGATGCAACAGGAGGAGAGGTGGATGTTTCCAACCACCTCCACCAGCTACTACCCTCCAGCAGCAGCAGCACCACCACCAGGGAGGCAATGGCTGCCAGGAACAGTGGCCACCACCCAATATAGGTCATATTCCTCCCAGATGGACCTACCCTCCTGGATGGCTCCCCAGCATGGCCCAAGGTATGATCCCAGGTGGGGGCCAAGGTATGATCCCAGGTGGGGGCCAAGCACCTACCAGTGGCCAAGGTATGACCCTTGGCCACTGGACTACCAACACCTGGGCCTGATTGGGGAGCCCCAGCGCCCTCTACCCAGGGACGACTTTACATCACCACCTCTACCAGCACAGACATCAGTGGGCAGCTCGGAGTCACTTGATGTGATGGGCATATGCCCATCATCTGCACCAGCCACTCCAACAGCTGTCACAGCAGCAGAGGACACAGCACACACAGCAGCTGAGGACACAGCACACACATCAGCTGAGGACACAGCAGCTCAGTATACAGCAGCTGAGGACTCAGCAGCTCAGGATACAACAGCTGAGGACACAGCAGCTGAGGAAACAGCAGCAGCTCTGGACACAGCAGCACCAGGGTCACCGGGCACATCCACCTCCAGCACTGCACTCCTCAAGGGGATGGAGGCAGAGTGTATGACCCTACAAAGGAGACTACTCTGGTCAAGCCACAGCACAGATGAGAATATCTCCAGGAGCCGGAGGGAATTCCGGAGGAACACCAACAGGATAGAGGCAAGAATCCATGCCCTGGAGTCAGAGGTCTCAAGGATCAACACTCAACTCCATCAGCTCCACACAGGGGTGATGGACATGTTTGCACAGGTACTGGTGGAGTTGAGAGCAGAACCACAGGGAAAACCTACAGTTAGAGAGGAAGAACCTGCGTTCCACAGAGGAGTCCACTGCATCCACCACTCCCTCCAATGTGACTCCTGAAGCCACACCTAGGGCTCAAAGGGTGACAAGGCAATCATCCAGGGCATCAACCTCTGGCACCCAGTCTAAGCTCCCCCCCCAAAAAAAAGAAATAAAATGCCTAACTTATCTTCCCCCCGAATAAAGGAACATTGTATTTCTGAATCCTGTCTGATATGCTTTGTATTTAGTTGTAGTTTGGGTGGCAGAGTTGTCTCCAATGCATTGCCAAGCAATGCAATGAACACAACTTCTGCCTAGGTAAAATATTTGTGGCATGTTACAACATGGGTTCACACACACACCGTTGTCCAAATTCAACTGGCAGTCCATCCCTGGAGCCATATAACACGACCGTGTTATATGGCGATGTTGTGGGTTGAATTTGAACAACAAAACATACCCCTTAGCACAACAACTGGTGCAACACTGAACATTCGTCTGCATCAATTGTTGTGTTAAGGGGATAACCAAACAAACAGCTATGTGACTTAGCAGTGAAATAACAAGCATGACAGATGTAACATGCATCAATATAGTCTTTGATTCAAACTCTTATTGTGCAACTGACTTACTGGGGAACCCAATGTTCATCATAGGATTTCAATGTGTAGCACACACATTGAAACCCTGGGGTGAGCATTGGGTTCTCCAGTAAATTGAGTTGTTGTTTTACTAAGGTTGTAACACACTTCACCAGTGATAACAGTTTTCCACTTAGTATGGTTGTTCTTTGATGTAGCCCATGTACTGAGATATGTCAAACTAAAGCAATCTCAGAACATTGATTATATTGAGCAACACAGAAACCATGGACTTGAAATCACTGTGTAAGTATGTTCCCTGTATCACCTCTTTATCACTCCCAACACACATTAGTGTATCACTGACATCATCTGTTTGCATGAATACATAACAGAGTCCACTCACTGGCAAACAAGTAGTGGACTCCTGTGATGTGGGTCATGCCTTACCATGTATGGGGGATACTCTAGACTTGAGTGTGGTTACACATTGACAAATGTGTAATCCAACACTCTATCATACAGACACAGAATGAATAATGATGGTTTTTCTTTATTGTGTCTCAAAGTACATTAGGACGTACGTGTGTTTTCTGGGTATGTTGCCTATATGCATTAAACACCTGCATGAGAACTCTGTAGCTGAGCATCCTAACTGTACAGGTTAGTACACACATGAATTTGTGTTTTCTGTGTCTATATGAGAATGTTCCAGTAGAGGTTGCTGTGAACCTCAGGTCAAACATTGCATCACCAACACAATCACTTGAAACAGCAAGGGGTGAGCTTCGTAGAGGTGTTGTCAAGACATCAGTCCAGTCACATGGAAGATCTTCAGTTCAAGGATCGATCATGCTATTGATGCCTGTGGGACAAGAGGACAGGATGTGGAGCAGAAGCCTCGAACTGCTCATCAAACAACAACTATTTCTACTTCATAATCCCCTCAATATTTTTCATTACAGGTGAGTACACAAACCATTGCTTTGTAATGTGTTGTGTACTCGTCTGTAACCCATTATGTAGAGAACTAAGGAAATGTGAACCAGCCCTATGGATATGTGCCCCTGACATGAATACACACATCAACAAGTATGTTCTGAGAGCTCCATGGAAGTAATGAATTTGGGCTGCCACTGTGAGGGTGACAGTGGCAGCCCAATTTCATTTGTTCCATGCAACTATTGGGACATATTTGTTGATGTGTGTACTCATGTCAGGGGCACATATCTCTTTACCTCACAGGTCAGCATGGTGTCCCTGGAGATCTGATCCACATTTCATGACCTCTATATTGTGTAACAATACCACTGTAGATCCACCCGTTTTCTGCTCTTCTCAGCTCTAGCACAGTACAGGTCCCATGTTGACTCCAATGGCCCTTTAACCCCAGATGTGACAGAGTGTTATCCAATGCATTGCATTACATTGGATAACACTCGCTACAAGGCTAGCATGGTTGCTCTGGCTATGATCATGGCAAATCACGTGAGTTGCTGTCAATAAAGCCCTGTAAGGTGATGAACATGGTACCTTGTTTCTTCTGTGGGTGTGCATGATATCCTTGAGGTATGTATGTCAACGTGGAGAAGGGGAATGGAAGATGGTTTTGTAATCCCCACACAAATCTACCACGTCCATGGTATGTATGATGTTTGGGGCCATACTACTGCCAGTCCAGTGCTGTGTTATTGATCCTGTGGGGTGAAACAGAACATCATGTGCGGGGTGGTTAGTGTGTTTGCACCAATTCACAGGACTGATGGGGGACTTGCATGGATTGTTTGTGTGGCTGTGTTATGCTCACAGGTAAAGTGTTCCATGATGAGCCTATCTCTGATCTGCGCCCCCCTCAGGGTCTCCTCAACATGGCCGATGTCCATTGGCACTTCAGTTATGGGGGGGTTCACTGCAATATTGTGCAGTATTGCACACGCTATTGTGATGTCACACACCTTTCCAGGTGCATACTGGAGTGCTCCTCCAGAGTGGTCGAGACATCTGAATCTGGACTTGAGGAGGCCGAAAGTCCACTCAATGACATTCCTCGTTGTGCCATGAGCCTGGTTGTATCTCTCCTGGGCATCTGTTTGTGGATTGGTGACCGAGGTCTGTAGCCAGGATTTGCATCCATAGCCAGCATCGCCTGTGGAATGTGAGTGACATGGGGAGACAGGTAGCAATTGTTGTGTGAATGATGTTTTGTGTGATGTTGTTTTGCAGGAGCATGCTAAACAGTGTTGTGTGTACATCTGTGTATGTGGTGTGATTGTGAACTATTGTGAACTAACCCAGAAGCAATCCACCTGTATAAGTTCCATTCTCTAAATCTCTTTGGACTGAAGAGTTTTGGAGAATGTAGGAATCGTGTGAGCTGCCAGGATATTTTGTTACGACATTCATAATCCTCATGTTGCTGTCACATACCATCTGCACGTTCATGGAGTTGTAGTTCTTCCTGTTGATGTAGATGTGTGCATCACATGCTGGGACTTTGATACGGACATGGGTGCAATCTATTGCACGTATGACCCTGGGCATGCCTCCCCTTGCGTAAAAGCCCTGCTTGAGATGTATCCACTCCATGTCGGTGGTAGGGAAGTGTATATAAGTACTGGCCTTGCTTTTGAGGGCTGGCAAGACCTGGGCCAGCACTCTGGAGAATGTGGCCTGTGACATGCCAGATACGTAACCCTCAGTGGACTGGAAGGCGCCACTTGCCATGTAGTGTATGGCACAGATGAGTTTTTGCAGGCCAGTTAGGGCATGGTTATGTATGTAAATGGGATCCACCTGATCCTTAGTGACCTCATACAAGGCAATGATTCTGTGTGGCCTGAACCTGTAGCTATCAATCACCTTGTCATTGGTCATTGACGGGAGTTGTGTAGTTGTGTTGATGAGGTGAGTGTTGACCAAAGGGAAGTTGTTTATTGTCGAGGTAAGTGTTTGCAGGTGTATGTATGTTATAAAATGTGGTGTGTTGTGCTTGGTATGTATCTGCCATTTGCGGGTGTGAAGTTGTGGGGTCCAGGGAACTGGGTCTTAAGTTATGTCCGTTAAGTGTAACTTTTTTCCAGCCATTAGCAGTACCGCAAGCTTCACATTGCCCACCCTTGCACTAGACTCCCAAAAGGCTTGGGGCAGTCTAATGCATTTTCAGTGCACCACGTATCCAAATTACACCATTACTAGTAGGGAGGTTAGCACCATTGCATGCCCCAAGTTGGCAAAAAGACCTGGGGCTTTAAAGTTAAGACCAGGGACTTTAGCACTTTCAGCCAGCACCTAGCAACGACCATGGTTACAGCTATCTGTCACCATGTATCACTTGAGCACAAACAACTATCCGCCAATAGGGTGACCACATTTCCCTTCTGCCATTCCGGGACGTGGTCACCCTAGTTGCCCCGTCATACCTTAAGTCCCTGGTGGTCTAGCGGCGTAGAATGTGCTCTGTGCCTCCTCCGGCACAGAGCTGAAGCTCCCGCGCGGTATGGCCAGTAATGCAGAGCGCTGGGAGTGATGTCATCTCCCAGCGCTCTGTATTACTAGAGCGCTTGCCTCCAGGTAAGCTGCATTGCCGCCCTGGATGTCAGCCTGCAAGCGGTGTGTCATATCATGGACGCCGCGAGCGGCGTCCATGATGTGACACACCGCTTGCAGGCTGACATCCAGGGCGGCTTGCCTTCATTCCGGGACACTTCATTGTCCCGGTTGAAGGGGACCCGGGACGCGGGACATAGCCCTGAAATAAGGGACAGTCCCTGACGTTCCGGGACCCGTGGTCACCCTATCCGCCAAGTTCTATCACTGTGGAACACACAGCTATCTGGTGCCCTGCATCACTATGTACAGCTATCTGTAACCTTATATCACTGTGATGCACACATCTAACTAAACATTTTGCTCTGTGACACACACACACACACACACATATAAACACACAGGTATCTGTCACCTACTCCTATAACATACACAGCTATCTGTCATGTATTACTGTGGGACACAGGTAAGTGGACATTTTGGACTGTAGCACATACAGCTGTCTGACCCCCTGGTCAGAGGAAGTGATACAGGAGAGTTGGGAGGTGGATGAGAGAGAGGAGTGTAATTGTGGTGGAATATTACTAAGGGGTGTGGGTGATTAGAGAAGAAAATGAAGGAGTGGATTTTGAGAAGTAGTTGACTAGGAGGGATGACAATGGATAAGTGAAGAGTGATGAATTAAGGCAGAGGGTGAGGAATAAGGCTCTTTATGACTCCTGGTCTTTTGTTCCTTAAAAACTTAACCCACTGATTATGAGAAGGTTGGCCAATGTAATGCTGAGCAATGAGCTGCTCGCCGCTTTGGCACTCAGAGGGTTAAATGGATAGTAAACAATTAAAATATATACATCATAGTACATAGACTCTAAGTACACTGAGATGCTTCAGTTAAAGGTTATCAGGGCTGGATTTACATCCCAGGTCCCCCTAGGCAAAGCACTGTAGTTGCACTTAGATCCACCCACTTCTCACATGACCTCGCCCCAGACCCATCTATTGTTTCCTACTGTTTTCTGGCACAGAAAACACCTTTGGCCTATAACAAGCAAGAATGAAAAAAGCTGTAACTCCTTGGTTGCTAGAGAGATCTCCAATACTTTGCTCTACAATATGTTGGAGACCTCTCCGTATATCAAAGGGGTTAAATAATAGCACATAAACAGATATAAAATTGATGCAAGGGCATTGCTCTGGCCACACCCACAATTCAGAATGGGGGTGTGGCCAGCCCAGCTCTAAGCAGTTACCTACTCTGCCTATTAAGAAATTTGGCCCTGAAAGTTGTTACAGTGCATTTTTTTGACAATTGAAATTTAATATTTCTGCTGCAATTGGTCACTGGCCAGAGGCAATTATAGACTGTGATAACAGCATCATCCCCGTAAAATAGAATCGCCAAAAGACATTTTATTCTCTGTAAATAAAAAAAGAAACAAAACTGCATGTCCTATAGCTTTTCAATATGCCTCTTCCAATGGGTATATCCTAGTTACACTGTACAAACCCTACAACAATATCTATGATTTTCATATTAAGTGTTTTCCACCGGTTTAAAGTGATAGTAATGTTTCACTCCAATTAATCCTAATAGTTTTTGGGCCATGGAGAGTGTTATTTCAATACTGTCAGAATTGTAGTTCAAGAGTAATTGAATGATAAAGTATCCCCCTCCCGCCCCTTTTACTGATGTAACACTGCTCACCATAGAGCAGCAAGACTGTCCGGATAGATCACAGAGAGGGACAATCTTCAATTAGCATAATGAAAAACCTGTCAAGGGGACAGGGTTTTCCTTATGCTCACAGTATGAAGATTGTCCCTTGCTGTGAGCTATCTGGTCAAGTGACCAGATTCCACATCAGAAGGGAGGTGGCTTATACTAGGTAAAAGGGGGGGGTACTTTATCATTCATTGTTTTCATTGTTCTCACAGTAAGAAGATTGTAATTTCCTTTGATCTGTCGGGTCTTAGGCCAGATGCCACATCTGAGGGGAGGTGGCTTACACCAAAGAGGCTCCAATTAATCTTCATAGTATTTGGACCGTGGAGAGTGTTATTTCAATAGTGTCAGAGTTGTAATTCAAGAGTAATTGAATGATAAAGTACCCCCTCCCTCCTCTTTTACCTAGTGTAAGCCACCTCCCCTTAGATGTGGAATCTGGCCTTAAGACCCAACAGCTCACAGGAAGGGACAATCTTCTTACTGTGAGAACAATGAAAACCCTGCCCCCCTTGACAGGTTTTTCCCTTATTCTAATAGAAGATTGTCCCTCTCTGCAAGCCATCTGGACTTCACCTTTCTGTTCTGAGGTGAGAAGTGTTACATCAGTAAAAGGAGCGGAAGGGGGATATTTTATCATTCAATTACTCTTGAACTACAACTCTCACAGTACTGAAATCACACTCTCCATGGCCCAAATACTATGAAAATTAATTGGAGCTGCTTTTATTTTGAAACATTACTATTCCTTTAATATTCATGATTTTGACAAAGTCATTGTAGAAACAAAGGGCCTAGTCATTAGTCTAAAGTGGTTCCATTCTGAAGCAAGCCAGTTGCTACTGATAAATTATTTTTTTTAGATCATTGGAGGCACGGGGAGCATGGGGGTGAAATATCCTCCACCAATATGCAGGGCACATAGTAGTTAGTACAAAAAACAAAAATGTGACTCCTCCCTATCCTCTGCCTGTTTTACCTCTCCCCATCAATTAGGAAGGCACATTTATCAAAGCCAAATAGAACAAAGTCACCATTAAAAATAGCAAAGCCAAAGGCAGGCGATCCTTAACCCCAAGAGTTTGTTACATTTGAATGAGAAACTGAAGACAATAGTTCAAAGGGGATCCCCTGTAATAATTCTAGATCTAGATTCAATTCCCAAGGTGAAGTGGATTCCTTATAGGGAGGGGCCATGTGCACTTCCTGTGCCGAAATGTATGAACATCTGCAATGTTTGCAATCTTGCATTGAAAGCAAAGAGATTAGGCAGAGATCTTGAATTTCCAGGAGATTCATTTGAGATCTTTCTCAATACCTGTTTGAATAAAGGCCTATAGAAGTGTGGTTTGAATGCATAAAGATCAGAGTTGTTTGATGTACAGAAAATGAAACTCCATATTGTTACTAAGGCTTGGAGAACTTACTGTTGAGTTCCCATTCCTTTGGATCAATTATGTTCCTGCTGAGATAATCCACTTCCCAATTTTCTATTCCCTGGATATACTTGGCTATAATTACTGGAACATGCCATTCTGCTTTCTGAACTTCTATCCATGCTGGTTTTGGTTCCTCCTTGGTGATTTATATAGGCTACTGCAGTGATAATGTTACATGGAATGTGAACTGGATGACCCTTCAATAGGGTCATCCAAATGGCCAGGGCTTTGTAGACATCCCTTAGTTCCAGTACACTGATGGGAAGAAATGTTTCCTGAGTTGTCCATAACCGTTGGATAGAAAGATGATTATAAACTGCTCCCTCCTGACAGACTTGCTTCAATAGTAATTATAGCTCAATTTAGTACTGAACGGAGTTTATCCTTCTGCAGATTCTACTCGTTCTTACACATTTTAGGACAAGCTATTGGAGACAGTGAGATCTGATTGTTCACTGTGTGTACATCTTCCTTCCATCTATGAAAGAGATCCAGTTATAGATATCTTACATGGTATTAATAGGAGGAGTTGCTTCCAGAGTTTACACCATAATGCCCACAATCTGCATGCCATATTTTGGATAACATAGTAACATAACTGACGAGGCCGAAAAAGACATGCGTCCATCAAGTTCAGCTCATGCCAAAACACCCCTGTTGATCAGAGGAAGGCAAAAAAAACACTGAAGCCATTTCCAATTTAGCCCCAAGTGGGTAAAAAAAATCCTTCCTGACTCAAAATGGCAGTGAGATAGTTCCCGGGATCAGCAACCTATATGCATTGAAGCCATATGTCATAATTCTCAATATTGTTCTGTGCTAGGTAGGCAACCAATTGCTTTTTTGAAAGCAATTACAGTATCTACAAGTACAACATCATGAGGCAAAGAATTCCATAGCTTTACTGTCCTTACTGTAAAAACATCCTTGCCTGTGTTTTAGCCGAAAGTATTCCATATTCCAGATGAAGCCTAACCAAGGATTTATATAGAGGTAGAATAATATTAGCATCCCGTCCACCTACGCCTCTTTTTATGCAGGCTAGTACCCTATTTGCTCTTGCAGCAGCTAGTGACTCTGCGCATTTCTGTGAAGTCTTTCGTCTATCAGTAATCCTAAATCTTTCTCTAATGAGGATTCCCCAAGTTGTTTCCCATTTAGAGTATATGTAGCATGTTTGTTTCTACAGTCAAAATGCATAACCTTACATTTATCTACATTAAATGTCATCTGCCACTTTTCTGCCCACACATCCAGCCCTGTATGTATTTTCTTGCACAGCTTAGTGCCATCAGCAAAGATTGAGACTCTACATTCAATTCCCACTTCTAGATCATTAATAAACAAATTAAAAAGCATTGGGCCCAGGACTGAACCGTGTGGCACCCCACTTACAACTTTAGACCAAGTTGAAAATTACCATTTACCAACAACTTTCTGCCATGTATCATTTCACCAGTTCTCAATCCATGTACAGATATCACCACCCAAACCGAAGCCTCTTAATTTATGCAGTAACCTGTATTGAGGTACTGCATCAAAGGCTTTTGCAAAATCCAAGTATACTACATCAACAGCAATTCTCTTGTCCAAGTGACTATTTATACTTTCGTAAAATGCAAGTAAGTTAGTCTGACGTGATCTTTTCTTCATAACATGCTGTCTCCTATTAATAATATTGTTTTCTTTTCACATAGTTCTGAATACTGTCAGTTAGTATCCCTTCTAATATCTTACCCAGCCTGGAAGTCAAACTCACAGGTCTATAATTTCCTGGTTTGGATCTTGCCCCCTTTTTGAACAATGGAAATACATCAGCTTTCCTCCTATCACAGAGCACTATGCCTGATGTAAGTTAACCAATAAATATTAAGTATAATGGTCTTGCTATTACTTAACAAAGTTCCTTTGGGTGTATACCATCAGGTCCAGGTGCTTTATTCACCATAACCTTTTCCAGACAATCTTCAGTAAGCATAAGGAAAAATCTGAAAAACCTGTCAAAGGGGCAGGGTTTTCCTAATGCTCACAGTAAGAAGATTGTCCCTTGCTGCGACCTGTTCAGTCAAGAGACCATATTCCAAATCTGAGGCAAGTTGGCTTACACTATGTAAAAGGGGTGAGAGGGGGATAGTTTATCATTCAATTAACCTTGAACTACAACAGAGTATTGAAATAACAATCTCCATGGCCCAAATCTATGAAGATTAGTCAGAGCTGCTTTTTTTGTGAAACATTACTATCACTTTAAGAGGACCAATATCAACCTTAACCTTTTTGCTATAAATATATTTGTAGAATTGTTTAGGATTTTTGGTCTCATTTGCAATATTTCTCTCATTCTCAATTTTACCTAACTTAATTGCTTGTTTGCAGATTTTATTACATTATTTAAATGCATCTTATCCATTTGACTTAAACACTTTAAAAGCTTGTTTCTTATTTTTGATCCGGTATTAGAACTTGAATTCTAGACTTGATGGAGAGGATTTTCCCTGCAGGTAGACATATCAGGTTCAATATGTCCAGGTTCGGTATCCAGCCTTGATTTCACAGAATACTGGTTGTTATTTGCAAAGGAATGCGCAAAAGTATAGGTCAGAGATGCTCATCTAGGCTTATGAACCTGCAAGATTATGCAGGCAGCTCAATAGGGGCTGGATTCAAATGCGGATGCTAATTTTATTTCTGCTTTTGTCACCCGCAAGGGAGTCAGCACTGATTCAGTAGCTAGGGAGCGACGCTGGGGAACGAAGCTTGAGATCAGAGACAGCGTACCAGGTACTCCCTTGCTGCAGCCAAAGCTGGGTAAAGGTGCTGGTCGCGAAACCAGATTGTTCCATCCCGGTTGCAGGATGGGAGTACTCTGGGTACCGTTGAAAACCAGGCCGACTGGACAGGCTGGGGGTCAGGTATGAAGCCAGATGTAGAAGGCAAGCCGTAGTCAGGTTCAAGCCAGAGGTCAAGCCAGGGATAACAGACAAGCCGTGGTCAGGTTCAAGCCAGAGATCCAGACTGGGATAACAGACAAGCAGTGGTCAGGTTCAAGCCAGAGGTCAAGTCAGGGGTAACAGACAAGCTGTGGTCAGGTTCAAGCCACAGGTGAAGCCAGGGATAACAGACAAGCCGTGGTCAGGTTCAAGCCAGAAGTCAAGCCAGGGGTAACAGACAAGCCGTGGTCAGGTTCAAGCCAGAGGTCAAGCCAGGGGTAACAGACAAGCCGTGGTCAGGTTCAAGCCAGAGGTCAAGCCAGGAATAACTTACAAGCTGTATTGCATATTGCAGAAAGACAGACCCACACTGATAAGTGGAACGGGCACTTTGTGTCTGGGGTAGCCTGTTTAAACATAGTAAGGAACCAATGGCAGGACAGAAAGGAAGGGGCTCGCCTGGGCGCCATACAGGATAGGAGCAACCCCATCCAATAGGGCACCAAATCAGGAGCATGCGCAGCCACCCCGCTGAGGACAGCCGCGCAATGTGCATGCGTGACCCGGCCGAGTAGAAACCCAGAAGGACTGCCACGTCTAGAGAGAGCCATGGTCGGGAAGGGTAGGTAAACGGTTATTAAAAAGAAAGAAACAAAAAAGCGGCACAGAGGAGTCTCTCTAAGCGTAGTATATTGATTAGTGTTGAGCGAGCGTGCTTGGCCGATGCTCGGATCGGCTCGAGCATCGCTCTGCTCGGCACATGGCGGTACTCGTCGAGTACCGCCATGTGCTCGCCCGCCATGTTCGGGTGGCGGGGATCTGTGCCGGAAGAGGCACAGATCTGAAGACGCTCCGCTGGACCACCAGGGACTGGAGGTACGGGGGCATTGCGGAGATGAAGGGGGCATTGCGGAGATGAAGGGGGACATTGTGGAAGAGGGGCATAGACTCTATGCCCCTCTTCCACAATGTCCCCCTTCATCTCCGCTATGCCATAGAGGAGATGAAGGGGGACATTGTGGAAGAGGGGCATAGCGGAGATGAAGGGGGACATTGTGGAAGAGGGGCATAGCGGAGATGAAGGGGGACATTGTGGAAGAGGGGCATAGCGGAGATGAAGGGGGCATAGCGGAGATGAAGGGGGACATTGCGGAGATGAAGGGGGCATTCGGAGATGAAGGGGGCATAGCGGAGATGAAGGGAGGCATTGACCAGGCACCCTCCCCTCATCAGAGCAGGGGGTGCCTGGTGTAATGCTCGTGTCGCCCCATTATATTCAATGGGGCTCGGGTGCTCGGCAGTTCCTTGTAAAATTCTCCAATAGAAGTACGGAATTATATATGTATGGAATTAGCCACTCAGACAGAGGATATATCCAAAGAATCCAATGCTATAATGGGCTAAACCTTCTATGATCTTTTGAGAAAAATTCCACTCCTATTTTCCAATGAGGGAACTGCTATTGGTATAAGCAAGCCAGTGTTCCAAAAGCAGATATAAACTATACGTGAGTAAGATTCAATGAAAGTTTATTTCTTTTCCAAAAAAAAAGGGAAAAATAAATAAAAGGTATAGATACAAAATAAGATGTATAACTAATACATAGAATGTATGACTAAAAATAGTCAAAAGAAATAAAAATGCACATGTACTAAAATAATGATAAAAAAATATATATATATATATATATAAAGTAACTTTATAAAAACAATGCCCATTCAAACAAAGCAGGACAGTTCAATAGCTAACGCGTTTCGTCACTATATGTGACTTTCTCAAAGCTGAACAAAGAAAATGGGTAAACGGTGACAGCTTTTATCTCCAGGTTTCGCCATAGACTTCAATAGGAACATTTTTGACAAAATAGGAGGTAACATTTATCTACTGCATTTAAGTCCAGCCCTAGGACTTGTGTCCTACACCCAGGGTGCAATCTCTTTTAGCTCACTAATGCTATATGCAGAGAGGAAATATTCTGAAGCATATCATACTGGTCCTGCCGAAATGACAGTCCACCTACAAAATGCTCTGTGAAGAGAAGCAACCAACCCCAAACACATGTTTCAGCTTGAAGCAAATCATCTGCTTTTGCTTTGATCATTAGTTTGTACAGGTAGAGTGTGATGCCGATCCCTCTTGTGTATGTGCTAATACCTATGTAAATACTCTTAGAGATGGTGCTAAACTGAAGAAGAAACATAAAGTTGTCTTGAAAGTTTGCATCCTAGAGCCACTCTGTTAACCAATAAAAGGTATAATTTTTACTCTACCAGTATCCTGCTAAAGTGAGGGGAAAAGCCATGAACTGGAGATGCTGGTTTGCAGGTCAGACACATGAAGAGTATCTAAGATTGCTCTGGTTAAGGTCTCTTATGTCAGAGTCTTGTTCTGAGGATCTGGTATGGAAAACACAGGGAATGGATCCTCCTCCTCAGATTCATCTGTAGCTTCTCCTTCCTCTTCTGAGGAGCACGATTCTATTGTTCTGGACTTGGAAAGGATC
This sequence comes from Rhinophrynus dorsalis, assembly GCA_037306005.1. Classification (NCBI taxonomy): domain Eukaryota; kingdom Metazoa; phylum Chordata; class Amphibia; order Anura; family Rhinophrynidae; genus Rhinophrynus; species Rhinophrynus dorsalis. The sequence goes on from CM074722.1 coordinate 418,057,689, forward strand.
ATCACTTAGGATTTCTTATCAATGGAATCTGAAATAATAGAAATGTATTGGGATATTTGTTTAACTTATTCAAGAGAAGAGATTAATTACTTCTGGAGAAACCTGTTGAAATATGAGAAACAAAGGTCAAAGTGATTAGCATCCAAATATCCCTTTTATGCTTGCATATAGAACAATAATAAAACAACAGCAGAGCGAGATCTGTTAGCTTTCTGACTAGCTTGCCATTCCTGGAATTAGACATACTGACTTCACCTTCACCTTGAATCATTTTGGATCAAGGAATCAGTTAGAAGTGATCCTGCAGCCAGAAAGAGTAAATGGGATAAGAAACATGCATTTAGCTTAAAACTGAAACAACAGGATGAACGTAGAGTAAATACTTCATATAGACCCTGACCGAGCAGCCTTGGACACCATCAAATAAATTACAAGACCCTGAGGATTTGCTATAGAAAGACAAGTACTAGGCCATATCATCCTGTAATAGTGTACTGCACTTTTCCTATTATATAAAAGGCCAGATGTATGTTTGTCAGATGCAGTCATGCGCAGTAGAGAATGCCCGAGCGGACAAAACAAGCCATCTTCTCAGCCGCTCTCCCAGCCCTGTGTGCCCGGTGTCCATCCCGTTGTGTGAGGGAGCCCTGGCCCCAGTCGAGTGGTGTCTAGCTGAGCCTGGAGGTGCGAGGCGCGTTCACGAACCCCCTGCTCTTGGGTCAAGGCGCTCTCCTACACACAAACCCGAGACTGATGAGGTAGAGGCGCGCTCCCTCTCCTGGTACCTCACACGTTGCTGTTACTGAGGCTGCAGGTACAAGGACTGGTGGGTGCACAGCTATCTTAATCATTTGAGTGCCAGAGGGGTACGCAACGCATTGCTCTGCAATGTGTTCCGTACCCCTCTGGCACTCAAAGGTTTAACCCATTCAGTGCCATTCACTTTAGCCAGTGACCATGGGCTTTTACATTAGTAGTCAATATTTGGATCTCAAGCTGATGGATACTACAACCCCCATCTCCCTAATCAGCCAATAGATGGCCACAGATTATGGGATTTGTAGTCCAACAACAGTTGGAGAGCCAAAGGTTACCAGCCCCTGTTGCAGGGCTGCAATGGTTCCTATGCCTCCCTGCAGTCTACAGAGTTTATAACTGGCCAGTACTTAATGGATGAGGTGGCAACACTATATATTGGCAAGGAGGGGATGTTATGAGGGTGTGTCTTTTATGTAAACGTTTTCTTCAAAATGTAAATAAATTATTTCGAATTCATGTGTAAATGTTTAGTTTTTGGCATCAGGGATAAGAATAAGGTGATGTAATCTTCGCTTTAACCCTATAAGAATCAGAGAGGTTTGCAACTCACAGGTTTAAAGGGAAACTATGACCTATGAATAAGTCACTCTAAATTTGTTTAACAGAAGAATTTACTAAGGTCAAACAGCAGCCATATGTGTCTACATACTTTTCATTTGTGTTTCATCTTTGTTGTAGCTGACTGCTAATCATTTCAGTTTACATTCTGATAAAGACTAGTGTCCCACTGTTTGTCATGTGGAGAGGTGGCCTCATTGCACACTTCAGAAGAGATCATCATATATATTTATAGATAACACTAGTATTGAAGGCCTGTGTACATGGGCCAAAGTGCCAGCCAGCGGCCCTGGCTGCTGCCCTGGAGCCAGGGGTAGTGGGCCGTTCGGAGCGTCCCTCTCCGGATCAGCAGTGCCTCTGACTGGATGCCGGCATGTTCTTGCAGCCTCTACTGTGCACTGTGCATGACTGCATTGTTCGGGCAGTCTCTACTGCACATGTGCAGTTACGCACACAGGGAGCTTCGGATTCTAGCACTTTATTTTATTTCAATTATATGAGAAACAAATGGTACATATCACTAATTGCTGTATGAACGGCACCCACCTAGGTACATTTATTTCTTGAATTTATAGTAATTCTTAAAGGGACAGTAATGTTCCATAAAAAATGCTTACAGTTTTGTAGTGCTTAAAAAATTTAACTCCATGCCACAAATCCTATCTCTCAATTCGCTATGGTCTGAGAAATATTCACATTCAAAGGTACCCACCCCACCTCCTCTTTTCCTGACATCAGAGCTGTGCTGACAGCAGGAGATCCCAGGCCGGGGACAAACTGGCGGCTCTGCAGCAGAGCCAAAATCTCATTATTGGAAAAGAATTACTTCGTTTGAAAGGTCTACAATGTGTGCCTGGTTTGCAAGAACACTTTATAGACCGTTCCAATTAAGTTTTAAATAACGCTATTTCGGCTCTACTGAAGAGCCTCCTCGTGTCGGCCAACACGGATCACCTGCTGTCAGCTTTACAGCTGACATCAGGAGAAGGGGGGGACTTTGAATGCGAATATTTCTCAAACCACAGAGGTTTGAGAGATAGGATTTGTGGCATATAGTTGAATTTTTTTAACCACTACAAAACTATAAGCATTTTTTATGGGACATTACTGTCCCTTTAAAATATAAAAAATATATATTGTAGTGTTTATTAGACTTGTGCACGGCAAAAATTTTCAGTAAAATTCTATTTCGGACAAATTTTTTTTTTACCATTCGGAGGATCTGAATTTTGGACCGGACCTGTTCGACTCGGACGACATTTGGCAATAGTCTGAATTATTTGCCCGAATTTAAAAAAAACTTTAAAATATTCAATAAAAATTTTTAATTAAACTTTTCTTAAGTTGCACCCATTATGTAACACATTACTACTGCCAAAACTGTAAAAAAAAAGTTTCTTTTTTTTTTTTGTAACTTTTTAGTTTTTTTAATAATAAATGAAAATGTATATATGTATATGTCACATCAAAATAAAGCCCTTTCTGCCCTTTAAAAAATGGCATATAATATGTGTTTGTGCAATAAATGAGAAAGATAGGAATTATGGTTGAACACACACATAGCAAAAATACCAAAATTGCTTGTGTCCTTAAGTGGTTAATATCTCTGCACTTTGCATGAACTGTAAAGCACCTGTTTTACCAGATCTATTTTTAGCAGCATGGAGCAACATTGTAATAGTTTCAGACGGGAAAGCACCATCCAAATTCCCGAAACTTACACCTTGGCTTTTGGAAGGTCCGAATGATGCCGAATACGCCTTATTCCGAAATTGGCAGAGCCGAATCGCACAAGTCTAGTGTTTATCCCCTGAGTAAAACAAGGGTACTCCAACTGCTGAGAGGTGCTGTATTAAAAAATGATTACAGCTCAAACTTGAATGTTTTAGGTGGAGTATTACAATGACCTGAATTTGTACAGTGGCGCTGTTGCTACATCATCCTATGGAGATTTACTGTCAACTGAAGCTGGATTCTATTACAGGTGCTAATTTTATCACAGCTTTTATCTCCAGTTTTCCCCATAGACTTCAGTGGGAAAATGTTTGATAAAATGGGTGTTAACATTTAGCACCTGCAATAAAATCAAGCCCTAGATCTGTCCATAGGATGGTGTACCAACAGTGCCACTGTACAATTTCAGGCCACAGTGATACTGTACCTAAAAAATTATAATTTAAGCTGCAATAACTTTTGAATAAAGCACCTTTCAACAATCGGAGTACCCGTGTTTTACTAAGGGGGTAAACCCTACAACATATTTTTTTTACATTTCAAGTATTACCATCCTTTTAAATAAATGAAAGACAACTAATTGCTACTATATAACCTCCACTTACCTTACTATGGCCAGAAAATCTTACTGGCCCTGTGAATTTGGCTCTTGTGAATTTGGCTCTTGTGACTTTGTTCAAGACATAACATTTTCAATCAGTGCTGGAAATCATGTCCATGGAAGTGGACATGACAGTTGCTGGAAGTATGTTTCAAACTAGAGCAGGTGTGAGCCCGCTTAACCCTTAAAGGGCCAGAATGGTATGTAACTCAGTAAAAATCACCTCTGGTCCTTAAAGAGCTAAATTACCAAGTAATGTGAGTAGAGTTTGAAACCCCGTGTTCCTGCTAGCAACTGTCATGTCTGCCTCCACGAGCATGACATCCAGGAGTAGCTGAAAGTATTACCTTTCAAAGCAAGGACTAAGAACAAAGTTATAGAGACAATTAGGGTTTTCTGTCCATACTATGGTAAGTGAGGTTATTATTAGGAGACTTTGAGGGAGATTCACTAAGGTGTGATAACAAGGTGATAAAGCAGAGATAACTTCTCCAGGAATATCAGTTCTCCATTTCCTATGTTATTCTATGGAGCCAATTCACAAAGATTTCCAGAACTTTGGAGATCTTAGTGCATAGGCTCCATAGGATAACATAGGAACTGGAGAAGTGATATCACTGGTGAAGTCATCTCTGCTTTATCACCTCTTTATCACACTTTAGTGCATAACCCCCCTTGTACTTTAAGAGCTACCTATTACTAGGCCATACCTCCCAAGTGTCCCTCTGACCCAAATTCCTATGTCCCTCTTTCCCAGGGGAGGGCTGGCCTGGGGGGGCAGGGGGACAAATTGACTCACAGGCTTGTCATAAATCTGGGCCAGCAGGCCACTGCCTCACTACATTTCCCAGAATTTATGAAGGTACACTACTACTTTAAGTTGCAAGATGTGTGGTACCATCTGTGTACCTCCATTTCAGCTGTAAGCCCATTAGTATGTCTAGCGTAGCTCCATTTTATCTGTAAGCTCTGTAGTATCTCAAGTGTAGCTCCATTTCAGTTGTAATATCTGTGATATCACTAGCATCCCACCATTTCAATTATTAACTCTGTGGTATCACTTGCCTCACTTCATAACATCAATGGCAGTTATAAAATTAACAGAAAGGGGTGATCTGGGACATTGGGCTGGAGCAATAGAAACAGGCCACTTCAATGTATTTGGCCCACAGGCCAAACTCTGCAGCCAAAGCTGGTTAAAGGTGCTTGTCGCGAAACCAGATTGTTCCACCCCAGTTGAGCCGGTGTGCAACCAGGATAGGAGTAACGGGGAACCGTGCGAACCAGGACCGGAAGGCCAGAAGAGAGGGAAGGCAGGCAAGCCGGGACAGGATATCAACAAACAGTGGAGGTCAGACAAACTGGGTCAGGATACTAGACAGCAGCAGAGGTCAGACAAGCCGGGTCAGGATACCAGAGAGCAGTGGTGGTCAGACAAGCCGAGTCAGTATACCAGAGAGCAGCAGTGGTCAGACAAGCCAGGTCAAGATACCAGTGGTCAAGAGAAATACACAGGAATTCACAGAATAACAAACACAAGCTCATGGAACGGGCGAAGACTGAAGGGGTGGCTGGGGATTTAAACAGTAATCCTTCAATAGGAGGAAGAGGCAGACACAAGTCTTAATGGGCTACAGGACCAAGCCCAATCAGACAGCAGCAATAACAGAAGGCCCAAATGGACTTATGACATGTCCACTGGGCAAGACACATAGCCACTCTCCCACTGGGCTACAGAACAGTGCCCAGTGGGAGACAGGAAGCAGAGGCATAGGGAGAAAGGACCCAACGTCCGCATGCAGGGGGAAATGAGATGGTCTCATGCACGTTGGCTGGGGAAGCTGGAAGCAGACACGCATGTGCCAAGGCAGGGACCCGGCGGCAGACCGAAGCAGGGACCCGGCAGCAGCCAGGATCAGAGCAACGGCGGTGGCCACAGGAGGTGATACCTCTTTGGCTATGTGAAATGTTGGTAGGTGTGCTAGGCTACACTAATACAGGGCATGATAACATTTTAATCTGCATGGCTGTACTGGGACCAGGGCAACCCTTCAGTATGTGTTTTTCATAAGTAAAAGTTGGTACCATAATAGCCATGGCTAAAGCAGGAGAATAGTAGAGAAAAAGTGATACCTTCATTAGCTAACTGAGTAGCTTTTGAGTGCAAGCTCTTTTCATCAGACAGATGAAGAGACCTAAGTGGTCCTGGAGGTTTGCACTCTAAAACTATTCAGTTAGTCAATAAAGGTATAACTTTTACTCTACTAGTCTCCTATATTAAAGGGATAGTAACACTTCAGTTTTTCAGGAAATAATATTTCATGATTTAAAGAAATAAACTAAACCATCTATGCCTTTTTCACATAACTTTCACAGTTTAAGATCAATTGCGTTGTAAAGTTTACTTCTCCCACTCCTTTTAGCTACGTCACAGATCAACATACCTGGGAACTTTCAAGATGAGCTGACCCTGAGATCTTTGAAATATTAACCCTTAAAGCTTCCCATAATGTAGATTTTATGCGATATATGCCTGCTTGCTCTAACACAGAGGTGCTCCGGTCCGTGTGCGAGGGACCTTTAACATGCTACAGTTTGGATAACTCACTGCCTGAACACAAAAAGACAAACAGGACATCTCCCACTGTCTTTCTGGTACTAATGGCACCAGTTTAGAGGCTAAGGAAACATTTAATTGGGGAAATTCATATAGTAGGTGACACAGACCTCTCTCACCCTGAGAATTTGGCCCTTCACCCTGAGACCCTGAGATTTGGGTCAAAACCCTGAGTCTCAGGGTCAAATCCTGAGAGTTCCCAGGTATGCAGATCAAGCTGACAGACTTGGTTTCTGGTCTGTGGACCTGACGGATCGTCTGGAGAGCTGAAATAGGAGAGGACACCAAGGAAATCTTCATGACGACCGTCTACAAAGCAGGCATGGTTTGAGGCAGTAGACCATTGTCATGAATATTTCCTTGGTATCCACTCCTGTTTCGGCTCTCCAGATGATCCTTCAGGTCCGCAGACCAGTATCCAAGTATGTCAGCTTGAGCGGTGACGTACATAAAATGGGCGGGAGGGGTAAACTTTAGAACGCAATTACTCCTAAACTATGAAAGTTAAGGGAAAAATACATAGATGTTTTCATTTATGTCTTTAATACATACAATATTGTTTCCTGAAAAAATGAAGTATTACTATCCCTTTAAAGGGCAAACCTGTTCAATTTTCATTGAAGGAAATCCACTGCAAAAATTGATTTCACACCCTGTATGAGTGCTAAAGGTTGTAAAGATGAGACTATAGGGAGTGGCGGTGACAGATTGACTTTGATAAGATGCAGGAGGGTGATCAAGGTGCAGGTATGTAAAGATGGGGGAGGGAGGTCATGGCAAGTCTCAATTCCACAAAGGAAGGATAAGAAAGTACAGAGGTCAGACAGCCTGATAGTTTTGGCAAGAAGGGGAGTGAGGGGGAGTGGGTGTCACCGATGAGGTACCAGGCACTGCAACTGGGAGAATAAGACAAAGGTGCACAAAATAATAAGAGGAATTTCAGGGCCAAACCAAGCTGATTATAGGGGACAAATACAATTTCCCCAAATCCCTATTGTTTTAAATGGTGCTTTTAACAACTTGAATGTCAGAGGGCTCCAACACATTGAGTTGTATTCAAGAGTTCTCTAACAATCATGGTGTTAGAAGCCACATTGAAATCAAAGGGGATGTTTATTTATCCCCTATATTGAACTTGGCATGCCCCACAATTGCTTTTCTTTTCTTTTCTTTTCTTTTCTTTTCTGCATAAGGCTCCGGAGTCCATAACATACTGAGGCTGATTGTAATTCTGGAGCACACCAATTGCATCATGGGGAGGAAATAAAAAAATCAAGAACTGCCAATGATTTATCATGGGGTGTTTAACCCATTGAATGCTAGAAAACCTCCAAACACATTGCTAGCTAGCATTCAAAGTGTTAAAAGCCTCATTTAAATAAATGGAAAAAAAAAAAAAAAAAAAAAAATATATATATATATATATATATATATATATATATATAGCACAAGTACACCAATGGCAGCATTAACCCCTGCAAAGCCTAGCAAACACACGGACAATGCCCATTTCCTACACACAACAACACATATGTACACACAAGAAGCATACATGTCAGTCCATAAGCTACCCAAGCTCACCTGTGCAACATCACCAGCCAGTGGAGACCCAGTGAGTACCTGATGTCACACACTCAGCTGACAGGGACACAGCAATTACAACTAATCACAAAAACAACAATAGCCACATTGCCAAACACTGGACAACGCACACCTTTCCTTTGGCCACTCCCTGCCTCATGACTGTGCCTGGAAAACACCCCACCATTGTCTTAAAGAGACATTTCACCATCCTCAGATGTAGCATGTTTACAGTGAGACCACTCAGACAGAGAGAGATAGAGAGATTATGGCTTGATTTCAAGGCATCCATTAAACCAGCCGCTAAGTAAAAAATGCACATCGGCCGCAAATAACACATGATTTACGGCAGATTTAAAAGTAAGAGTACAAGAATAGCTATCGAGCGTAGGCACAACAAAAACACATAACACAAAAACCAGCATTGCACCTGATTTCACATAACCATGCGTCCCAAACACACTTTAAAACACAGCTTAAGATAAAATTTGTAACATTACAGCTTGTGTTGGCTAGCAACCCTGATTGATGCACAAACAAAATTCAAACCTACAGCCAATCCCAAGGCCCCAAAGTAGCAAAAATGTTCAAATACACCTATATATACCCCAAAATAATGATCACAGGACCCAGGAGCAGAGGATAGCATTTAGAGCGAGGAAGAGAGGAGCTTACATTGGAGGTAGAAGGAGTTTTTGGAGTTTGGAGAGAGAAGAGTATTGCACTAAATATACACAAATCACACTTTTGCACATATTACATACACCCATACAAACACAAACACATACATACACAGTCTTTTTATTTTTACAACACCTTACACATTTTTGAAACTTTTGTTTGACAGTGTGAATCTGTGAGTGAAAGTGTGTGACAGAGAGTGAGTGGGATTGCGTGTGTCTGTGAGGGCCTGTGGGAGTGCTTGGGTGTGAGTGGGTGAATGATGGTGAGGAGAGGAGGACAGGAAAGAGGGATGGGGAGGGTAGTGGAGGAGGAGGAAGGAGAGCAGGACATCCCTGTTTAGAGTAGGGGTGGGAGAGGGAGATCCTCGGCAAAGGGGGGCCAAGCCCAGAAGAGCAGGCACACGGAGGACAGGGACAGAACCTCCAGTGGGACAAGGGGTAGTTCCTGGGGACCACCACACACAGGCAGATGCGGAGCAGAACTCTGGTTCTGACTCCTCGAATGCCGGAGCTGAGGGGGACAGGATCAGGGATCCCCGATATACCAAGGAGGAGAACATGGCACTCGTGGAGGCTGTGCTGGAGAGGGAGAGTGTCCTCTTTCCGAGGGAGAGGGTCCCTGGCCTGGCTGCGAGGAGGAAGGCTGCCTGGAACCAAATCTGCAGCCGGGTTAATGCGTTGGCCACCTGCAGACAGGATGTGGACTCAATCAAAAAGAGATGGGGCGACTGCAAAAGGCAGGTTAAGAAGAAGATGGGGGATGCCGCCCTGCACGCCCAAGGCACTGGAGGTGGTCCACCTGTCCCTATCACCTTCAGCGGATGGGAGGAGAGGCTGTGGCATACCCTGTCATCTACGCTTATTGAGGGGGTCCCTGGAGGATCAGACACTGGGGATGAGAGGAGTCTCCACTATGCCTGTAAGTGCATCATCCCATAACCACACGCTACCTCAAACCACACACCCATCACAAACAAACACAGTCATATCCCAACATTTGCCCATCATTCATCCACACAAGTGAATCAACACAGCACCCTGAGGATTCAAACAGGATGCAATACAAGGGCAAATGTCAAGGTTCAACAAGGCCCAAACTGTCCAACTCCCTGGTTAACCCTCATGTTGCTGTGCTGATCACACACAATACACAAAAACCATGCTCAGAAAAGTGTGGTATGTTAAACATCAGAAGTGGTCCAACACAATGTCACCCATGTACCCACAGGGAATCCAGCACATAACCCCATGAGTGCTAGAGGGATTATCAATGCATCGATCAACAATGCTTTGGCAACCCCTCTGGTCCTCAAAGGGTTAACCAGACAACAAACACAAGTTGATAGACTAAAGATTACATGACACACAGGGGACATTCACTAAGTGGTGAAAAAGAGCTGATGCAGAGAATATTACACTTACATACCTTCACTTTACCAATTACAGTGTTAGTCTGTGGAGAATATTCAACAACATGAATCAAGCTGCAAAGGTCCCATTGTATAGACTCCATAGAAAACATTGCAAATGGGGAAATGGGATCACTGGAGAAGTCAGCATCATGTTCAGTTCATCAGGTCTACTTAACCACTTACTGAATCACAAAAAGGATGGAGCAGGTCACAAATCACACTGCAGATCAATTAAAAAAAAAGATATGTACAGAAAGAAAAACGGTCAGATATGTATGTGGATATGTCCCTTTCAAATGGGTACAAATATGTCCCAACATGATGTGAACCCAGAGTCCAGTTCAGTACGTGTGATTGCCGTACTGCCCATATATGTGCACTCATCACAAACTAACTCATAATGATATCATACCTAGTATATTACACCTTACTTAGATGGGATATACGAGGTATGTTTTCATTCATGGTATCAATGAAAGTTAGTTTGTGATGGGTGCACATATATAGGCTGTAAGACAATAACATGTACTGAACGGATCTCTGGGTTCATATCTAACAAGGATATGTTTGTACCCATATGAAAGGTACATATACACACACATATCAGACCATATTCTTCTCTGTGTACCTTGCCCACAATGTTACATCAAGGTGAAATTAACCATTGCGATCCCGTTAAAGGGATAGTAATACTTAAAATGTGAAAGGAAAAATATATGTTAGAGGATTTATCCCCCGAATAAAGCAAGGGTATTCCCACTGCTGAAAGGTGTTTTATTCCAAAAGTATAACAGTTCAAAGTTGAATATTTCAGGGGTAACATCCCAGTGGCCTGAAATTGTACAATGCAGATGTTGCTAGACCATCCTCTGGTCAGCTTTGGTCCAGGGAACATAAATCCACATAGGATGATGTATCAACAGCTCCAATGTACAATTTCAGGCCACTGGGATGTGACACCAAAGAATTCAACTCTGAGCTGTGATACATGTTGAATAAAACACCCTTCAGCAGTGGAAGTACCATTGTTTCACTCAGGGGGATAAACCCTACAACATATATTTCCCTTTCCACATTTCAAGTATTAATATTAATTTGACACCATCATAGCTATGTTTACTGATCCCACAATCTCAATTCTCCACACAACTTATGTGCCTCCAGCACGGCAGGAGCCTGTGAAGTAGGCCACCTCACCACCCAGTGACGAGTATACGGAGGAGGGGACCGGCCAATGTGCACTGTACCCAACATCCACACCTCCTCCCCAACTGGCTGCCCCACCTCTTGCTGCACCACCTCTGGCTAGACCCCCTCTGGCTGCTCCACCATATTACAGTGACTGGATGCAACAGGAGGAGAGGTGGATGCATCCCACCACCTCCAGGAGCTATTACCCAGCAGCAGCGCCACCACCACCATCAGGAGGCAATGGCTGTCTGGGAATGTGGCCACCACCCAATATGGGCCATACTCGTCACAGACTGACCTACCCTCCTGGGTGGCTCCCCTGCATGGCCCCAGGTATGATCCCAGATGGGGGCCAAGCACATACCAGTGGCCAAGGTATGACCCTTGGCCACTCGACTACCAACACCTGGGCCTGCTTGGGGAGCCACAGAACCCTATGCCGAGGGACCTGTTTACTCCACCACCTCCACCAGCACATACATCAGTGGGCAGCAGTGAGTCCATTGATGTGGTGGGCATATACCCATCTGCAGCACACACACAGCACCAGCTGAGGGGGACACAGCACCAGCTGAGGAGGACACAGCACCAGCTGAGGAGGACACAGCACCAGTTGAGGAGGACACAGCAGCAGCTGAGGGGGACACAGCACCAGCTGAGGAGGACACAGCACCAGTTGAGGAGGACACAGCAGCAGCTGAGGAGGACACAGTGCCAGCTGAGGAGGACACAGCAGCAGCAGAGTCACTGGGCACAACCATCTCCAGCAGTGAATGCCTCATGGGGATGGAGGCGGAGTGTATGACCCTGCAAAGTAGACTACTCCGGTCAAGCCACTGCACCAATGACAACATCACCAGGAGCCGTAGGGAATCCCGGAGAAAAACAAACAGGATTGAGGCAAGGATACATGCCCTGGAGTCAGAGGTCATGAGGATCAACACTCAACTCCATCAGCTCTACACAGGGGTGATGGACATGTTTGCACTGGTGCTGGTGGAGTTGAGAGAGCAGAACCGCAGGGAGAATTTACGGTTAGAGAGGGAGAACCTACGTTCCACAGAGGGGTCCACTGCACCCACCACCCCCTCCAATGTGACCCCTGAAGCCACACCTAGGGGGCAAAGGGTGACCAGGAGATCATCCAGGGCAACCACTTCTGGCACAGTCTAAGCCCCCCCCAAAAAAACAATAAAATGTCCCCCCAAATAAAGGAACATTGTGCTTTTGAAATCTGTCTGATCTGCTTTGTATTTGGTTATAGATTGGGTGGCAGAGTTGTCTCCAGTGCATTGCCAAACAATGCAGTGAACACTTCTGCCTAGGTAAAATGTTTGTGGGATGTTACAACATGGGTTCACACACACACACACACTGTTGTACAAATTCAACTGGCAATACATCCCTAGAGCCATATTACACAACAGTGTTATATAGTGATGTTGTGTGTTGAATTTGAACAACAAAACATACCCCTTAGCACAACAACTGGTTAAACACTGAACATTCGTCTGCATCAATTGTTGTGTTTAAGGGGATAACCAAACAAACAGCTATGTGACTTAGCAGTGAAATAACAAGCAGGACAGATGGAACATGCATCAATATAGTCTTGGATTCAAACTCTTATTGTGCAACTGACTTACTGGATGTCACGGATTCAAGAACAGGAACTGGACCAGTACTGAAGGTAACACAATCTTTATTAAAATACACAACTTACAGAGTAAACAGTAACAGCAAGTACACTATACAATATAGAAGATGTCAGGAAGGATAGTGCTGCTGTAGTGGTACTGACTGAGTCCCAGAAAGCAAGTGGAGAGAAACCACCTCAGGTCTGCACCTGAGGATCTACTACAGGTCCGCACCTGCACAGACAACGCACCAGAGTAGGTTACTGCGCTACAGGTCGCACCTGCATAGACAACGTACCGGAGAAGGCAACTGCTAGAAGTCTGCACCTGTACAGACAACGTACTGGAGAAGGCAACTGCTACAGGTCCGCACTAGTGATGAGCGAGCACCCCGATGCTCGGGTGCTCGGGTGCTCTGACCGAGCACCCCCTGAGGCTCGAGTGCTCGGCCGAGCACCCGAGCCCCATTGAAAAGCATGGGAGCACTCGAGCATTAAACCAGGCACCCCCTGCTCTGATGAGCGGAGGGTGCCTGGTCAATGTCCCCCTTCATCTCCGCTATGCCCCTCTTCCACAATGTCCCCCTTCATCTCCTATGCCATAGAGGAGATGAAGGGGGACATTGTGGAAGAGGGGCATAGCGGAGATGAAGGGGGACATTGTGGAAGAGGGGCATAGAGTCTATGCCCCTCTTCCACAATGTCCCCCTTCATCTCCGCAATGCCCCCTTCATCTCCGCAATGCCCCCGTACCTCCAGTCCCTGGTGGTCCAGCGGAGCGTCTTCAGATCTGTGCCTCTTCCGGCACAGATCCCCTTCACCCGAACATGTCGGGCGAGCACATGGCGGTACTCGACGAGTACCGCCATGTGCCGAGCAGAGCGATGCTCGAGCCGATCCGAGCATCGGCCGAGCACGCTCGCTCATCACTAGTCCGCACCTTTTGAGACAACGTACCGGAGAAGGCAACTGCTACAGGTCCGCACCTGTATTCCACAGTATAAGAACCAAAACCAGGGGAAGTCTGCCAGAGCCACCAAGGGCACCCAATAAGTTATCCACTGGAGCATTGGTATGATGGGTGCGCAGTGGACAACTTCAGGTAACCCCCAAGTGGGTAGTCAGACAAGCTGGAATGAGACAGAGCAACGTAAGCCAGAGCCGCAAGTCTGCACTAGATTGGTTATTGGACTAGCCAGGGTCATACACAGAGCGGGTAGTCGGACAAAGCCACAAGTCAGCACCAGGACGGATAGTCAGCCAGGCAAAGAGTCATGCACGGAGGAGTTAGTCTACCAGAGCCGCAGGTCCACACCAGAAGGAATGTCAGCAAAGCCAGGGTCATGCACAGTGCGGGTAGTCAGACAAACCAAAGGTTGGCACCAAAACGAGTAGTCAGACAAACTAGGTCAAGCACCAAAACACAAGCCAACTGCACTGGACACCACGCAAGGGCGACTGAGCATAGTGTCCAGGCAGTATTTAGGAAAAGGGCCAGGAAGAGGAGGAGTTACAAACACATGTGCTGCACCTTTAAATGGAGTGTACTTCCATGCCTTGGACGTGCACCCATAATCATACAGACCCGCACCGGAAGCAGCCCAGAGCGAGCTGCCAGCACATGTGGCTCAAACTGCAACAACATTGCGGCTGAAGCCGCCGGGCAAGACTGCGGCTGGAGCTGCTAGAAAAAATCCACAGCTGGAGCCGACGGATCATACTGCGGCTGGAGCCACTGAAGGAAGCCGCGGTCAGCTCGAGCAGCCGCCACCAGGTACTCTGACACTGGGGAACCCGATGTTCACCCTAGGATCTCAATGTGTGTGCTACACATTGTGATCCTAAGGTGAGCATTGTGTTCTCCAGTAAGTCAGTTGCACAATAACAGTGTGAATCACAGCCTAACTTACTGGGGAACCGAATGTTTACCCTTGGATTTCAATGTGTAGCACACACATTGAAATCCTGGGGTGAGCATTGGGTTCTCTAGTAAGTTGAGTTGTTGGTTTCCAAAGTTGTCATCACACACTTCACCAGTGATAACACTTGTCCACTTAGTCTGGTTGTTCGTTGATGTAGCCCATGTACTAAGATATGTTAAAGTGAAGCAATCTCAGAACATTGATTATATTGAGCAACACATAAACTGTGGACATGAAATCAATGTGGAAGTATGTCCCCTGTATCACCTCTTTATCACTCCCAAAACACATTATTGTATCACTGCCATTATCTGTTTGTATGAATACATCACAGAGTCCACTCACTGGCAAACAAGTAGTGAACTCTTGTGATGTGGGTCATGCCTTCCCATGTATGGTGGATACTCTAGCCTTGAGCGTGTTTACGCATTTACAAATATGTAATCCAACATTTCTTCATATAGACACAGATTGATTAGTGATGGTTCTTCTTTCTTGTGTCTCAAAGTACATATAACATAAATCTGTTTTCTCGGTATATTGCCTATATGCATTAAACACGTGTATGAGAACACTAGATATACTTTGAAACTAAATATTACTACCTTAGTAACACTACTGTCCTGCTCATGTGTTGTTCACAAGGTTTGACAATTCTGTAGATGAGCATCCTAACTGTACAGGTTAGTACACACATGAATTTGTGTTTTCTGTGTCTATATGAGAATGTTCCAGTAGAAGTTGCTGTGAACCTCAGGTCAAACATTGCATCACCAACACAATCACTTGAAACAGCAAGTGGTGAGCTTCATAAAGGTGTTGTCAAGACATCAATCCAGTCACATGGAAGATCTTCATTTCAAGGATGGATCATACTATGGATGCCTGTGGGACAGGAGGACAGGATTTAGAGCAAAAGACTTGAACTGATCACCAAGCAACAACAATTTCAACTTTATAATTCCCTCAATCTTTTTCGTTACAGGTGAGTACACAAACCATTGTTTTGTAATGTGTTGTGTACTCCTCTGTAACCCATTATGTGGAGAAGTAAGGCAATGTACCCCAGCCCTATGGATATGTGCCCCTGACACGAATACATACATCAACAAGTATGTTCTGAGAGCTCCATGGAAGTAATGTTAATGTGTGTATTCATGTCAGGGGCATATATCTCTGCACACTCACAGGTCAGCATGGTGTCCCTGGAGATCTGATCTACGTTTCATGGCCTCTACATTGTGTAACAATATCCACTGTACATCCACCTCTCTTCTGCTCTTCTCATCTCTAGCACAGTACAGGTCCCATAATGAGTACAATGGGACTGGATAAGACTCTTTCGCTGCAAGGCTAGCATGGTTGCTCTGGCTATGATTATGGCAAATCAAGTTAGTTGCTGTCAATCAAGCCCTGTAAAGTGATGAACATGGGTTATATGTTGTACATTGTTTCTCCTGGGGGTGTGCGTGATATCCTTGAGGTATGTATGTCAACGTGCAGAGGGGAATGGAAGATGGTTTTGGAATCCCCACACACAATATGCCACGTCCATGGTATGGTTGATGTTTAGGATCATGCTGCTGCCAGTGAAGTGCTGTGTCAATGTTCATGTGGGGTGAGACAGAACATCATGTGCGGTGTGGTTAGTGTGTTGGCACCAATTCACAGGACTTATGGGGGGGGGCTTGCATGGATTGTTTGCATGCCTGTGTTATACTCACAGGTAAAGTGTTCCATGATGAGCCTGTCTCTTATCTGCGACCCTCTCAGGGTCTCCTCAACATGGCCGATGTCCATGGGCACTTCAGGTATGGGGGGGTCCTGGATGTGATCCACCAGCCTGGTGTCCACTGCGATGTGCAGTATTGCACATGCCATAATTATGTCGCACACCTTTCCAGGTGCATACTGCAGTGCTCCCCCCCGAGTGGTCCAGACATCAAAATCGTGACTTGAGGAGGCCAAAGGTCCACTCAGTGGCATTCCTTTTCTGCCGTGAGCCTGGTGGTACCTTTCCTGGGCATCTGTTTGAGGATTGGCCATGGGGTCAGTAGCCAGGACTTGCAGCCTGTCATTATCGGGGGGAGTAGGGATCCGCAGCCTAGGAATTGGTTGATGCTTGGGTTCAGCGCTAGAGTGCGATGCTTGTGTGCATGGACGGCGTGCCAGGTACTCCCTTGCTGCAGCCGAAGCTGGATAAAGGTGCTGGTCACAAAAACAGATTGTTCCACTCCAGTTGAGCCGGGGTGCAACCAGGATGGGAGTAACTGGGAACCGTTTGAACCAGAACCAGGAGGTCAGTGGAGGGAGAAACAGGCAGCAAGGGGTAGTAAGGATAGTGGTGGTCAGACAAGCCCGGTCAGGGTTCAAGAGATCAGCCAGGTCAGAATTCCAGAGGTCAACGGTGGTCAGACAAGCCAGGTCAGGATTCCAGAGGTCAACTGTGGTCAGACAAGCCAGGTCAGAGTTACAGAGGTCAATGGTGGTCAGACAAGCCAGGTCAGGATTCCGGATATCAGCGGTGGTCAGACTAGCCAGGTCAGGGTTACAGAGGTCAACGGTGGTCAGACAAGCCAGGTCAGGATTCCAGAGGTCAACGGTGGTCAGACTAGCCAGGTCAGGGTTCTAAGGTCAGAAGTTTAATGAATAGTACTGGACAAGCTTGTGGAACGGGCAAAGACAGAGTGGGCTGACCAATGTTAAATTCACTAACCCTCCAATAGGAGGAGGGGGCAGATCAAAGTCCAGAATGGGCTACTTCCTAGCCCAATCAGGACAAGGAGGATCAAATGCCCAGCTGGACTTATAACATGTCCAATGGGCAATAATGTCTTCTACACTCTCATTGGGCTAAGACACTGTGCCCAATGGGAGAGTAGAAGCAGAGGCAGCTAGAGGCTGATGAATACGTCCGCACACAGCGGACACTGACACGGGCGCATGCGCGTCGGCTGAGGAAGCCAGAAGGACACGCGCATGCGCTGAAGCAGGAGCTTGGCGGTGCCCAGAGACAGAGACTCGACCGCGGCGGCGGTGGTAGGTGACACAGCCATAGCCAACATCACCTGTGGAATGTGAGTGACATGATTATGTTTTGTGCGGTGGATGTACTAGCTGTGGGTCAGGAGCATGCTGAGCAGTGTTGTGTGTACACCTGTGGATGTGGTGTGATTTTGTATTGTGAGCTCACCCAAAAGCCATCCCCCTGTATAAGTTCCATTCTCGAAGTCACTGTGGACTGAGTAGTTTTGGAGAATGTAGGAATCGTGAGCTGCCAGGATACTTTGCACAGACTTTCTTAATCCTCATGTTGCTGTCACACACCATCTGCACGTTCATGGAGTGGAAGTTCTTCCTGTTGATGAATAGCTGTGTGCCACGTGCTGGGGCTTTAATACAGACATGGGTGCAATCTATAGCTCCCATGACCCTGGGCATGCCTCCCCTTGTGTAAAAGGCCTGCTTGACGTGTATCCAGTCCATGTCGGTGGTGGGGAAATGTAAATAAGTACTGGCCTTGCTTGAGGGCTGGCAAGACCTGGGCCAGCACCCTGGATAATGTGGCCTGTGACATGCCAGATGCGTAACCCTCAGTGGACTGGAAAGCCCCACTTGCAATGAAGTGTATGGCACACAGTAGTTTTTGCAGGCCAGATAGGGCATGGTCGTGGATGTAGATGGGAACCACCTGATCCTTGATGACCTCATACAAGGCAATGATGCTGTCAGGCCTCAACCTGTAGCGATCAATCACCTCGTCATCTGTCATTCCAAAGATAGTGACCCTTGATCGGTATACCCTGGGCCTTGGTGGTCATCTTTACATCCTCTGCTGCTGTGGAGCATCCTGTTGCTGCAGCTGTGCATCTGCAGGCAGGTGCTGTCCTCCAGGTGGGGATGGGCTCCTGAATGGTTGCTGAGCCAGAGCCTCCTCACATGCAACATGTGAAGGCTGTTGATCAGGTGTGCCCGGGGGTTGCTGGTGTTCCCTAGCTCTCTCCCTTGCATGCCTTCTCCGCAGCCTTCGCAACAATATGTAACCCACCATACTGATTGCGCTCTCTATCTCTCTCTCTCCCTCCCTGAGTGGAAAACAAGCCATAAGTGAGTGTGGTGAATTGTCCCTTTAAGTACTTGATAGGGCATTGTGTAAGTGTGGTGATGAGGTGAGTGCTTACCAATGGGAAGTTGTTTATTGTCCAGATAAGTGTTTGCAGGTGTGTGTGTGTTATATAATGTGGTGTGTTGTGCTTGTTATGTCTCTGCAATTTGCGGGTGTGAAGTTGTGGGGTGATGATGATGTTGCACAGTTGAGCTTGTTTTGTATTTGCAGGTGTCCGTGTCGTGTGATAACCCCCATTGTTCCGTGCCACGTTGTGTTGGTGTTGTCTTGTAGGTCCTTGTCACTGTGGTGTTGCTTGTTATTGTATGTACCATTGATTTGTGTTGTCTGTCCATGTGTGATTTTGGCATTGTATGGGTTAATTTTCCCATTTACATGCTTGTGCGGTAAACATTTTTTGTGTTTGGCTATTTAACGGTTGTTTTTTTTTTGCCCATTAAGTGTCTAACGGCTAAGGGAACCGGGTCTTAAGTTTTGTCCGTTAAGTGTATGTTTTTTTCAACAATTAACAGTACCGCAAGCCTTTGAATGGCTCTGGGGAATCTTGTTCCATGCGTCTCAAGGCACGTAAGTGTATCGGCCGTAAGGATTATCAAACTGCTGTTAGCTGTTCTTTAGATGGATCTTTATATTGATACATGAATTTTAACGCACCCGTTAGTGCTTTTTTTTACTAACGGCTGCCTTTAAATCTACCCCTATGACTGATATGTTTGCATATCTATTCCTGCAAAGTCATCGGAGATGAAGGCGTGTGAGGGCTATGGATCACCAGTAACTCCCAAGCACACCTGATGAACAGCCTCTGTTTGATGCAATCTCTGATGTTCCAGATGGACAGCCAGACAGGAACTCATCTCCGCCTGGGGGACCAGAGCAGACATCTGCACCCAGCTGCACCAACCAGATCCCCCACAGCTACCATAGGGACCTGTGAAGCAGCATAGGGATGACAGATGACTGCACAGACCCAAGAAATTCCATACAAGGGTCACGCTTCTTGAAATGACGGACACTGAAGTCAGACACCACTACAGGTTGACATTTGCACAGCATCATCCAGTTATTTGAGGTGATCAAAGATGACATTGACCCCATATACAGCACCAACTGTTCCCTGTCTGGCTTGCAGAAGCTGATGTGTGCCATACAATTTATGGCAAGTGGATCCTTCCAGTACACAGAAGGCTATGCACCTGGCATGTCCCAGCGTACATGTTCAAGGGCACTGGCTCAGGTGTTGACAGCCCTCAAGAGGAGGGCCAGGAACTACATCCACTTCCCCACCACTGACATGGAGCCGTCTTGTGTAAAACAGGACTTCTACACAAAGAAAGACATGCTCAGGGTCTTGTGTGCCATAGACTGCACACATGTGTGCATAACAGCTCCAAACGTATGAGGGACATCTCTTCATCAACAGGAAGAATTTCTTCTTCATCAACGTACAGATGGTGTGTGATTCCAACATGAGGATAACCTATGTTTATGCCTCCTATCCCGGCAGCTGTCACGACCCATACATCCTCAGGCAATCCTCCATCTACAGGGACTTTGAGAATGGGACCTATACAGGAGGATGGCTTTTGGGTGAGTCAACAATCTAAACATCACTCCACATCCAAAGGTGCACTCACATGACTAATGTAAACACCACTTTGCATGGTCATTACACACAAGAACTGCATCCCCCTTACACAATATCATCCACATAACATGTTGTCCTTGTCTCACCATCTCACTCTCTTTCCACAGGTGATGTCTGGTGTTGGTGTAACCCGAGGTTCCTCACACCACTATCGAATCCACAAACACCTGCACAGGAGTGCTACAATGAGGCACACATCCAAGCAAGGAATGCCACTGAGCGCAACTTTGTCCAGGATCACTCAGGGGGGAGCTCTGCAATATGCACCAGGCAAGGCATGCAACATCATCCTAACCTGTTGTCGACACACATCTAATGGAAGAGATTGAGCCTCTATGTATTGTGGAGGTACTTGTTCTACTTGCTCAGGATGAGGAGACCCTGAGAGGGGCAGAAATATGAGACCGGCTCATCAAGGACCACTTCACCTATGAGTATAATACAGGAATCAAACACAATGCATGTATGTCTATGGGGAATGTGTGCAAACACACTCACACAACACATAATGATCTGTTTTACTCCACAGGATAACTGACATACACAGCCCTGATATTTCCTGCTACAACATCACAACCACATTGCTGGGATAGTGTCTAACCCATGCAGCAGCTATTCCATGGATGTGTTATATTGAAGGTTTGAATACATCTAGAATCTGCCATACTTTCAGCCATGATGACATTGCTACTTCAAGAATACCATCCATCCCCCTGCGAACAAAGGTACACCACATTGCCCATGTTCAACATATCCCTGAGGTGAATTGAAAGCAAACAACTTTTACTGAGCTGAATATAGTCATATGAACGATAGAGCCCTTGGCATAATAGAGGGGTATCCAATGAGAACAATACTTGTGCAAAGCCTAATGGAGAAGAATGGATATACTGTTTTAGTGTTGTCTACAGCATCTGAGTAACTATTTGGGAGTCAGGTTGCAAGGCCCACCATGCTGCTGCTGTGTGTGTGTGTAGCATAATGACATTGGCATGGCAACACCCTCTGTGTAATGGGGCTCATATACTAGATGATGTATTGCTACAGTAACATAGTAGATGAGGCTGAAAAAAGACATACGTCTATCAAGTCCAGCCCATGCCAAAAACATCCCCTGTTGATCCAGAGGAAGGCAAACAAGCCCTCTGGAGCCATTTCCAATCTAACCCCAAATGGGGGTAAAAAAATGTATTGCTTCCTGACTCCAATTGGTAGTCAAATAATTCCCCGGATCTATATCCTATCTGCTTTGAAGCCATCTGTCATAATTTTCAATATTGTTCTGTTCTAGATAGGCATCCATTGCTTTTTTTGAATGGAGCTGCATTATCTGCAAGCACAACATCCCGAGGCAAAGAATTCCATAGCCTTACCGCCCTTACTGTAAAGAGTCCCTGCCTTTGTTTAGTTTAGTCTTAATGGATGACCTCTTGTTCTTAGCTCAGCTCTTTGCGTAAATAATTCATTGGATAGTTCTTTGTATTGACCTTGAATGTATTTGTAAATAGTAATCATATCACCCCATGTCTCTTCTCTAATGTAAACAAACCCATTTTGGCTAGTCTCTCTTTATAACTCAGTTCCTCCAATCCCTTTACCAATTTTGTTGCACGTCTCTGCACCTTTTCCAGATCAGCAATGTCTTTTAAGATCAAGCGCCCAAAATTGTACTCCATATTCTAACCAAGGAGTTATACAGAGGTAGGATAATATTAGCATCCCTTGATTCTACACCTATTTTTATGCAGGCTAGTACCCTGTTTGCTC
Organism: Rhinophrynus dorsalis; assembly: GCA_037306005.1. Taxonomy (NCBI): domain Eukaryota; kingdom Metazoa; phylum Chordata; class Amphibia; order Anura; family Rhinophrynidae; genus Rhinophrynus; species Rhinophrynus dorsalis. Next base: position 418,079,984 of record CM074722.1, read on the forward strand.
TTCCTAAATCTTTCTCTAATGAGGATTCCCCAAGTTGTTTCCCATTTACAGTATTCCATTCACATATTCTTATGGCTGGTTAGCATCCCCTTGTTCCTAATCTCATGGGTTCCAGACAGATTGACAACCCATTGCAAAGCTATGGGTTGTCTACTCCTCTGGAACGCAAAAGGTTGAAGAGATACTGATGGTTCATCTCTTGCTTGACAGACAGTCGATGCAGTTTCAAACCCTGTCATCCTTTCCCACAGGCATCCATGGCATGACCCATCACGGAACAGGGGAATGTCCAAGTGACCCTGGTGAAACTTTGACTCCAAGTCAACTAGGTTGTTGCTCTACAAAACCTTTAAAATATAAAAAAAAAACTGCTCAAGTATATGTGCATAAGTTGCCTAAGATCGAAGAGGAAACACCTGTACAGCAATCCTACTCTTCTTTAGAGGTCAAATACTTTCAGAGAACCTATGAGCAGCTGAATTTTTTTTTTTTTTTTTCCAGTGCCCAGTTTTTATGTTATATGGCTGGGCTGCCTTTTGATAGGATCAGTATGATGTGCTTCAGGACCTTTCTTCTCTGTAAAAGGTATTAGTCAGCTAAAAGAGATAGCACTCTGGGTAGGATACTTATCCTATGCAGCTTGATAACTTCGAGGGCAGGCTTGTTCCTAGTTGAGCGTCTCTCATGAGCTCCTTGCATATGTAAATTATCATTGGGACTAGTATAGGGTAAAAGGGTAATCCAGACGTGGATCCCTTCCTCACAGTGCCTAGGGAAATCAGCTGCACCTCACTGATGAAGCCCAACAAGGCTGAAACGTACGTCTGGGGTTGGCTGCTTCTTTTGTTCAGAGAGGAACTCCCTAGCACTTTCTGCCTGGACTGCCTTTTGGTAGGCTCAGTATGATGTGCTTCAGGATGTTTTCTCTCTGTGAAAGGTACTAGTGAGCTAAAAGAGATTGCACCCTGGATAGGATACTTATCCTATAGAGCCCCATAATTTCCTTCGAGGGCAGGCTAGTTCCTAGTTGAGCACCTCTGATGAGCCCTTTGCATATGTAAATTATCCTTGGGACTAGTCACCCTAAGGGTAACAGGGTAATCCAGATGTGGACTCCTTGCTCACAGTACCTAGAGAGATTAGCTGCAACTCACTGATGAGGCCCAACAAGGCTGAAACATACGTCATTGGCTGCCTTTCTTGTTCAGTGAGGCATTGCTTAGTACATTGTGGCTGGATTGCCTTTTTGGTCGGATCAGTATGATGTGCTTCAGAATGTTTCTTCTCCATGAAAGATACTAGCGAACTAAAAAAGATTGCACCCTGGGTAGAATACTTATCCTATAGAGCCCTATCACTTAGAGGGCAGGTTTGTTCCTAGTTGAACGTCTCTGATGAGCTCTTTGTGGCTGGACTGCCTTTTGGTAGGATCAGTATGATGTGCTTCAGGACGTTTCTTCTCTGTAAAAGTTGCTAGTGAACTAAAAGAGTTTGCACTCTGGGTAGGATACTTATCCTATACAGCCTGATAACTTCGAGGGCAGGCTTGTTCCTAGTTGAGCGTCTCTCATGAGCTCTTTGCATATGTAAAATATCCTTGGGATTAGTCACCCTAAGGGTAACAGGGTAATCCATACATGGACCCCTTGCTCACAGTGCCTAGAGAGATCAGCTGAATCTCACTGATGAGGTCCAACAAGGCTGAAATGTACATCTGTGGTTGGCTGCTTCTCTTGTTCAGAGAAGAATTGCTTAGCACTTTGTGGCTGGACTGCCTTTTGGTAGGATCAGTATGATATACTTCACGATGTTTTAACTCTGTGAAAGATACTAGTGAGCTGAAAGAGACTTATCCTATAGAGCCCCATATCTTCGAGGACAGGCTTCCTCCTAGTTGAGTGTCTCCAATGAGCTCTTTGCATGTGTAAATTATCCATGGGATTAGTCACCCTAATGGTAACAGAGTAATCAAGATGTGGACCCCTTGCTCACAGTGCCTATAGAGATTAGCTGCACCTCACTGATGAGGCCCAACAAGGCCAAAATGTACTTCTGGGGTTGGCTGCTTCTCTTGTTCTGTGAGGAATTGGCTAGTACATTGCGGCTGGATTGCCTTTTGGTAGGATCAGTATGATGTGCTTCAGGATGTTTCCTCTTTGCGAAAAGTACTAGTAAGCTAAAAGAGATTGTACCCGGGGTAGGATACTTATCCTATAGAGCCCCGTCTCTCATGAGCTCTTTGCATATGTAAATTATCCTTGGGACTAGTCACCCTAAGGGTAACAGGGTAATCCAGACGTGGACCCCTTGTTTCTCTTGTTAAGTGAGGAATTGTCTAGTAAGTCGAGGCTGGACTGCCTTGTGGTAGGACCAGTATGATGTGCTTCAGGTTGGTTCCTCTCTGTGAAAGGTACTAGTGAGCTAAAAGATATTGCACTCTGGCTAGGATACTTATTCTACAGAGCCCCATCACTTTGATTGCAGATTAACTTCTAGTTGAGCGTCTCTGATGATCTCTTTGCATATGTAAATTAGCCTTGGGACTAGTCACCCTAAGGGTAACAGGGTAATCCAGACATGAACCCCTTGCTCACTGTGCTTAGAGAAATCAGATGCACCTCACTAAGAAGGCTCAACAAAGCAGAAATGTACGTCTGGGTTTGGCTGCTTTTCTTGTTCAGAGAGGAATTGCTTAGCACTTCGTGGCTGGACTGCCTTTTGGTAGGATTAGTATGATGTGCTTCAGGATGCTTCCTTTCTGTGAAAGGTACTAGTGAGTTAAAGAGATTGCACTCTGGTTAGGATACTTAACCTATAGAGCCCCAGCTCTGTGAGGGCAGGCTCGTTCCTAGCTGAGTGTCTCTGATGAGCTCTTTGCATATGTAAATTATTCTTGGGGTTAGTCACCCTAAGGGTAACAGGGTAATCCAGATGTGGACCCCTTGCTCACAGTGCTTAGAGAGATTAGCTGTACCTCCCTGACGAGGCCCAACAAGGACGAAATGTATGTCTGGGGTTGGCTGCTTCTCTTGCTCAGTGAGGAATTGCCTAGTACGTTGTGGCTGGACTAGCCTTTTGCTAGGCTCAGTATGATGTGCTTCAAGATTTTTCCTCTCTGTGAAAGGTACTAGTGAACTAAAAGAGGTTGCAGTCTGGTTAGGATACTTATCCTATAGAGCCCCATCGCTTCGAAGGCAGACTCATTCCTAGTTGAGTGTTTCTGATGAGCTATTTGCATATGTAAATTATCTTTGGGACCAGTCACTCTAAGGGTAACAGAGTAATCCAGCTGTGGACCCCTTGCTCACAGTGCCTAGAGAGATTAGCAGCACCTCACTGATGAGGCCCGACAAGGCCGAAACATATGTCTGGGGTTGACTGCTTTTTTTTGTTCAGTGAGGAATTGGCTAGTATATCGTGGCTGGACTGCCTTTTGGTAGGGTCAGTATGATGTGCTTCAGGATGTTTTCTCTCTGTGAAAGGTACTAGTGAGCTAAAAGAGATTGCACTCTGGTTAGGATACTTATCTTATAGAGCCCCATCACTTGGAGGGCAGACTCATTCCTAGTTGAGCGTATCTGATGAGCTATTTGCATATGTAAATGATCATTAGGACCAGTCACCCTAAGGGTAACAGGGTAATCCAGACGTGGACCCCTTGCTCACAGTGCTTAGAAAGATCAGCTGCACCTCACCGAAGAGGCCCCACAAGGCCGAAACATACGGCTGGGGTTGGCTGCTTTTTATGTTCATAGAGGAATTGCCTAGCACTTCATGGCTGGACTCATTCCTAGTTGAGTGTCTCTGATGAACTCTTTGCATATGTAAATTATCCTTGGGACTAGTTACCCTAAGGGTAACAGGGTAATCCAGACGTGGACCCCTTGTTTCTCTTGTTAAGTGAGGATTTGCCTAGTAAGTCGAGGCTGGACTGCCTTGTGGTAGGACCAGTATGATGTGCTTCATGTTGGTTCCTCTCTGTGAAAGGTACTAGTGAGCTAAAAGAGATTGCACTCTGGGTAGGATACTTATTCTATAGAGCCCCATCGCTGCGAAGGAAGACTCATTCCTAGTTGAGCGTCTCTGATGAGCTCTTTGCATATGTAAATCATCCTTGGGACTAGTCACCCTAAGGGTAACAGAATAATCCAGACGTGGACCCCTTGCTCACAGTGCATAGAGAGATGAGTTGAGATCCAACAAGGGTGAAATGTACGTCTGGGGTTGGCTGCTACTCTTGTTCAGAGAGGAATTGTTTAGCACTTCATGACTGGACTGCTTTTTGGTAGGATCAGTATGATGTGCTTCAGGATGTTTCCACTCTATGAAAGGTACTAGTGTGCTAAAAGAGATTAGGGTAGGGTACTTATCCTACCAAGCCCCATCACTTCGAGGGCAGGCTCGTTCCTAGTTGAGCATCTTTGATAATCCCTTTGCACATGTAAATTATCCTTGGGATTAGTCACCCTAAAGGTAACAGAGTAATCCAGATGTGGACCCCTTGCTCACAGTGTCTAGAGAGATTAGCAGCACTTCACTGACGAGGCCCAACAAGGCCGAAACATATGTCTGGGGTTGACTGCTTTTCTTGTTCAGTGAGGAATTGTCTAGTACATCGTGGCTGGACTGCCTTTTGGTAGGGTCAGTATGATGTGCTTCAGGATGTTTTCTCTCTGTGAAAGGTACTAGTGAGCTAAAAGAGATTGCACTCTGCGTAGGATACTTATCCTATAGAGCCCCATCACTTCGAGAGCAGTCTCGTTCCTAGTTGAACGTCTCTGATGAGCTCTTTGCATATGTAAATTATCTTTGGGACTAGTAACCCTAAAGGTAACAGGGTAATCCAGATGTGGACCCCTTGCTCACAGTGCCAAGAGAGATCAGCTGCACCTCACTGATGAGGCGCAACAAGGCCGAAATGTACGTCAGGGTTGGCTGCTTCTCTTGTTCAGTGAGGAATTGCCTAGTACGTCGTGGCTGGAATGCCTTTTGGTAGGATCGTTTTTATGTGCTTTAGGATGTTTTCTCTCTGTGAAAGGTACTAGTGAGCTAAAAGAGATTGCACTCTGGTTAGGATACTTATCTTATAGAGCCCCATCACTTCGAGGGCAGACTCATTCCTAGTTGAGCGTCTCTGATGAGCTATTTGCATATGTAAATGATCCTTGGGACCAGTCACCCTAAAGGTAACAGGGTAATCCAGACGTGGACCCCTTGCTCACAGTGCCTAGAAAGATCAGCTGCACCTCACTGACGAGGCCCAATAAGGCTGAAACGTACATCTGTGGTTGGCTGTTTCTCATGTTCATAGAGGAATTGCCTAGCACTTTGTGGCTGGACTGCCTTTTGGTAGGCTCTGTATGATGTGCTTCAGGATGTTTCCTCTCTGTGAAAGGTACTAGTGAGCTAAAAGAGATTTTACTCTGTGTAGGATACTTATCCTGTACAGCCTGATCACTTCAAGGGCAGGCTTGATCCTAGTTGAGTGTCTCTGATGAACTCTTTGCATATGTAAATTATCCTTGGGACTAGACAATCTAAGGGTAACAGGGTAATCCAGATGTGTACCCCTTGCTCACAGTGCCTAGAGAGATTAGCAGCACCTCACTGACGAGGCCCACCAAAGACAAAACATATGTCTGGGGTTGATTGCTTTTCTTGTTCAGTGATTAATTGTCTAGTACATCGTGGCTAGACTGCCTTTTGGGAGGGTCAGTATGATGTGCTTAAGGATGTTTTCTCTCTGTGAAAGGTACTAGTGAGCTAAAAGAGTTTGCAGCCTGCGTAGGATACTTCTTTTATAGAGCCCGATCACTTCGAGGGCAGTCTCGTTCCTAGTTGAATGTCTCTGATGAGCTCTTTGCATATGTAAATTATCCTTGGGACTAGTCACCCTAAGGGTAATAGGGTAATCCAGACGTGAACCCCTTGCTCACTGTGCTTAGAAAAAATTAGCTGCATTTCACTAACGGTCCCAACAAGGCCGAAATGTACGTCTGGGGTTGGCTGCTTCTCTTGTTCAGAGAGGAATTGACTAGCACTTTGTGGCTGGACTGCCTTTTGGTAGGATCCGTATGATGTGCTTCATGGTGTTTCCACTCTGTAAAAGGTATTAGTGACCTAAAAGAGATTGCACTCTGGGTAGGCTACTTATCCTATAGAGCCCCATCACTTTAAGGGCAAACTCATTCCTAATTGAGTGTCTCTGATGAGCTATTTACATATGTAAATTATCCTTGGGACTAGTCACCCTAAGGTAACAGGGTAATCCAGATGTGGACCCCTTGCTCACAGTGCCTAGAGAGATTAGCTGCACCTCACTGACGAGGCCCACCAAGGACGAAACATATGTTTGGGGTTGATTGCTTTTCTTGTTCAGTGAGGAATTGTCTAGTACATCGTGGCTAGACTGCCTTTTGGGAGGGTCAGTATGATATGGTTAAAGATGTTTTCTCTCTGTGAAAGGTATTAGTGAGCTAAAAGAGTTTGCAGCCTGCGTAGGATACTTCTTTTATAGAGCCCGATCACTTCGAGGGCTGTCTCGTTCCTAGTTGAGCGTCTCTGATGACCTCTTTGCATATGTAAATTATCCTTGGGACTAGTCACCCTAAGGGTAACAGGGTAATCCAGATGTCGACCCCTTGCTCACAGTGCCAAGAGAGATTAGCTGTACCTTCCGATGAGGCCCACCAAGGCTGAAACGTAAGTCTGGGGGTGGCTGCTTCTCTTGCTCAGTGAGGAATTGCCTAGTATGTTGTGGCTGGACTGCCTTTTGGTAGGATCAGTATGATGTGCTTCAGGATGTTTCCTTTCTGTGAAATGTACTAGTGAGCTAAAAGAGGTTGCACTCTGGTTAGGATACTTATCCTATAGAGTCCCCATCACTTCGAGGGCAGACTCATTCCTAGTTGAGTGTCTCTGATGAGCTATTTGCATATGTAAATTATCCTTGGGACCAGTCACCCTAAGGTTAACAGGGAAATCCAGATGTGGACCCCTTGCTCACAGTGCCTACAGAGATCAGCTGCATCTCACTGACGAGGCCCAACAAGGCTGAAATGTATGTCTGGGGTTGGCTGCTTCTCTTGTTCAGTGAGGAATTGCATAGTAAATCGTGGCTGGACTGCCTTTTGGTAGGACTGGTATGATGTGCTTGAGGATGTTTCCTCTCTGTGAAAGGTACTAGTGAGCTAAAAGAGATTGCACTCTGGGTAGAATACTTAACCTATAGAGCCCCATCACTTCGGGGCAGGCTCGTTCCTAATTGAGCGTCTCTGATGAGCTCTCTTTGCATATGCAAGTTATCCTTGGGACTAGTCACACTAAGGGTAACAGGGTAATCCAGAAGTGGGCCCCTTGCTCACAATGTCTAGAAAGATCAGCTGCACCTCACTGACGAGGCCCAGCAAGGCCGAAATGTATGTCTGGGGTTGGCTGCTTCTCATGTTCATAGAGGAATTGCCTAGCACTTCGTGGCAGGACTGCCTTTTGGTAGGATCAGTATGATGTGCTTCAGGATGTTTTCTCTCTGTGAAAGGTACAAGTAAGCTAAAAGAGATTGCACCCTGGGTAGGGTACTTAACCTATAGAGCCCCATCACTTCGAGGGCAGGCTCGTTCCTAATTGAGCGTCTCCGATGAGTTCTTTGCATATGTAAATTATCCTTGAGACTAGTCACCTTAAGGGTAACAGGGTAATCCAGATGTGGACCCCTTGCTCACAGTGCCTAGAGAGATCAGCTGCACCTTATTGACAAAGCCTAATAAGGCTGAAAAAGTATGGCTGGTGTTGGCTGCTTCTCTTGTTCAGAGAGGAATTGTCTACCACTTTGTGGTTGGGCTGCCTTTTGGTAGGATCAGTATGATGTGTTTCAGGATGTTTCTTCTCTGTGAAAGGTGCTAGTGATCTAAAAGGGATTTCACCATGGGTAGGATACTTATCCTATAGAGCCCCATCACTTCGAGGGCAGGCTCGTTTCTAGTTGAGTCTCTGATGAGCTCTTTGTTTATGTTATATGTACCCTTTGGTTGCTTTTAGAAGTCATCAATGAATTTATGTACAATACGTACATGTTTGTGCTTTAATGTATTGTGAAACATTAAAGGAAGCCTAGCACTATCCAAATATGTCTGATTTTGTATTTGCCATTTCTCCAGATAGCAAAATAGTTATGACATAAATTTGTGATATCTATGAAGTCATGTCCCTAAGCTCAAGTCTCTATTAATGAAATGTGGAATTGGAAATGTATTGGTGCAAGGAGATGATGGGGGAGATTCCCTAAGGTGTGATGAAGAGGGATAATGTAGATATAATTTATCCAGTGATGTCACTTCTCTAGTTCCTATGTTATTCTATGTAGCCAATGCTCTGCTTTTAAAGATATTAGTACATAGGCACCATAGAATAACAAAGGAACTGGGGAAGTGATATCACTGGAGAAGTCATCTCCACCTTATCATCTCTTTATCACACCTTAATGAATAATCCCAGATGTCCTCCCTGCATAGTGTAATCAATTGGCCCGACTAGTGGCTTCTACATGCTACTGTTCTGTAGCCAAACACAAGATTGATCTCAATAATTAACCCAATATTACTAGGTATGTGATTGATTTTCCCTCATCAGAGTATGAATCCCAGCATAAATTTGTTTCTCTAATCTATTCTGCCAGTGAATAATTTAACCCTAATACATGGTTGGCTAACACCGTAATAGCCACAATAGTGGATAAAACTAAATGGGGACAATCTGGCACACAGTATGCTGAGGGGCAAGTGTCAGTTGTTCAGGTTTAACTCACATCATGGTCGCTTTGCTAGGTGGATTGTGAGTTGAAATTGGACAACAATGTATGTGTTGTGTGTGCTTAGCCATGGTACAGCATCTTAAAACCAAGCAGTATGTGTAGGGGTTGTGTTAACTGCATTAGTTTGTAATGCACTGGAGACATCTCTGCCACTTAACCTCTTAGAAACCAGAGGCATTCACAGCCATAAAATGGATGAATAAGTGCTTTTTATTTGGGGCAAACATCACAAATGGGGCTTTTTTTAATTTCTTTTTGGGGGGACTTTTGAAGGGGCTGCAGAGGTGATGCCCTCATAAACTGTCTTTTGACTCTGGGGATTCTTGGGGTTGGTGCAGGAGGCGGTGGTGGTTGCGGTGGACCCCTCCATGGATTGATGGTCTCTCTCTATCTGCAGGTTTTCCCTGTGATTGTGTTCCCTCATTTCTACAAGCATCTGGCCAATCATGTCCTTTATTCCTGTGCAGAATTGTCTGCTGAGATTCAAGGGCATGGAGGCCTTATCTGGATGCTCAGGTACTCTGCCTCCATTCCCATGCTTTGCTTTCTTGTCCACTCTTCTGGCTCCTTAAGGGGTAAGTCACGGGGGGGAATGTCATATGCCTCCTCCTCACTGTCCTCCTGCTGTGCTGCTGGCATCGATGCTGTGTGGTGAAATTAGATGGCGTGATTTTTCTCTTCAGCTATGGCAAGAGGGATTCAAGAAGTTGACACTGACATGTGAATTCTTGAGTGCCAGGATGGTATCCAATGCTTTGCTTTGCAATGCATGGGATACCACCCTGTCAATCAATGATTGATGAGCTTGACTCTATTCTGTACATTGAGGTAAGCAACCTACAGTAGTTGAGCTTTGGTTATCATATGTATCCTGAAGAGTGTGGATGGCAAGAAATAGCTCCTTGCCATTCCCACTCTTCCAGATATATATTATAGGGCCTCCAAACACACCAATTCCCCTAGTTGCCATCCTCACTCCCCAGGATACATATGATAACAATACATTGTTTCTACTTAGTTGTCATTTGTTTTTGAATGGTGCATTACTTTGTTTTGAGGCCCTCGTGTTTTTGTGTTCGAGGCTGATGTGTTGTACATGCAATCAGGTTTGCTCAGGACTGTGATGTGTGTGCTGACACCTGTGGACCTGTGCAATGTAACCCTGTTGTGTTGTGGTTGTTCTCTGTTAACCCTTTGAGGGTCAGAGGAGTATCCAACACATTTTGGAACAATGCATTGCTTATCCCTCTAGCACTCAAGGCGTTAGGTGCTGACCTCCCTATGGCTACATGTATAACATTGTGGAGGAACATAATAGATCTTTATATGACAATGTGATGGCAAGCATTGTTTGTGTGGAGTGTGTATGAAGATCCACACAACAATGAGGGGGTTAAACCTGGACTTGTAAAGGAGTTAACCTGGTTGAGCACCCCCATTTCTGCTTAGATTGTCCAGTATTCTGTCCTTGTTTGGACCCTCTCATTGCTGTGTTGGTGCAATTGTGTGAATCAATGCTTGCCATGTGTTCCGCTGTCACTGTGTTGTGCTGTAGTAGATATGAGGGTTTTTTGTGGTGTCTAGTAAGGGAATGATGCACTTACCAGTAGTTTAGAGGGTGCTGTCCTCACCAGAGTCAGATCCTCCAGGGACACCCTTAACAACCGTTGATGTTCTGCCTCAGAATTTCCTCCCAGGGGTTGAAGGTAATATAGACAGGGGGACACTTTTGGTGCCTCAGGTGTGCATGGCAGCTTCACCCATCTTATTCTTCACAATCTCTTGCAATCACCTGAAAGCTTTTTTGATGGACTCAATGGTCTGCTTGCAGCTGGAGATGGAATTCGCTCTGCTGAGAACCTGAAGTCAGACGGCCTTCTTCTTAGCAGCCAAACCACTCCCTCACTCTTTTGGATAAAGGATGCTTTCTCTGTCAAGAATACTCTATACGAAGAGACATAAGATGAAAGGAGGGTGGCATACAGGGCAGCTAGGCCAAAAGGGAGGGGGAGGGAGAGAGAAGAAGAAGTCCACAGCAGGGTTAAAGAGAGAATAAGAGGAGATAAACAAACAGCAGTCCAGTCAGCAGCTATATCATATATACATAAAAGGCGAGGAGAGAAGAGCACAAGCATAACAGTAGTAACAAGGGGTGGGATGGTAGGACCCAGTACCTCTGTCCAAGATCCACGTAAAACAGTCTTGCCATCCAGTGGGCAATCTCAGGAGGCACGTGAAAAAGTGTAAGTCCAGGGGCTGCAAAGGCAACTAGACCAGACACAGGGTGGTGAAGAACAGAATCAGGTAAAGCATAAAGAATAGGCGAGGATTAAAGGGATAGTAATGTTTCATAATAAAAGCAGCTCTAATTAATCATCATAGTATTTGGACCTTGGAGAGTGTTATTTCAATTCTGTCAGAGTTGTAGATCAAGAGTAATTCAATGACAAAGTGTCCCCCTTCCACCCCTTTTACTGATGTATTACTTTTCAGCCAGAGCAGAAAGGATGTGCCCAGGTAGACTGCAGAGAGGGACAATCTTCAATTAAGATAAGGGAAAAACCTGAAAAGCTTGTCAAGGGGGGCAGGACTTTCATTGTTTTCATTGTAAGAAAATTGTCCCCTGCTGTTATCTGTCTGATCTTACAACTAGATTCCCCATCTGAGAAGAGATGGCTTACACTAGGTAAAAGGGGCGGGAGGGGAAATTTTGCTTGTGAATATCTCTTAAACCATAAAGGTTTGAGAGATAAGACTTATATCATTCTTCATATTTTTTAATGCCTACAAAATAAAATAAAGTTAAAACGAAGTATTACTATCCCTTTAAGTGCACAAGCCTAATAAGGGGATGGAGGGTAGGACTCAGGACCTCCGTCCATGGTGTATGCTAAACAGTCTCGCCATCCAGTGGGCAATCTCAGGATGAACGCAAAGCAGTGTACGTCCAGGGGCTGCAAAGGCAACGAGGCCGGACACAGGACAGAAAGGGACAGAGTCAGGTAAAGCATAAAGTATCAACATCATTCAGATACAAGCTGTATTATCAGGGACATAAACAAATTTATGGCCAACAAACCAACTAAACAAACAAACAATGGGGCCATATATTGCCAGGCAAGTTTCAGGTTACTTGTATTCACAGTACAGATCAGTAGGAGGAAACCTGGAAAACATTCAGGTGTCTGCAGCAGTCACAGGTAAATCAAGAGACTCCCTGGATCTCTTGTGTTGAACCGGCACCCATCTCTCCCTATGAGGCATCGGAGGGCCCTGCAGAGGATCCTGACCAGAGGGGTCACGTAGGTCTGGAACCGGCAAAAAGTTAAGCAATTTGCAGAAGTCCTGAACACCTTCAGCTCTGCAGATGGTGTAGGTGCGGCCATCAAACGAGATGATCATGGCAAAAGGAAACCCCCAATGATGGGAAATGCGTCGATTTCATAGTTCATCTGCCGTGGCTTCAGCTGGCTACACTGAAATAGGGTGACTTGAGCGTTTCCAACAGAAATAGCTCCAGAATCTCTTTCCTGCAACATAATAAGTTCCTTTTGAGCGAAAGAGTGCAAACAGCTACATTCCTGGGGCAATCACCCATCTGGCTCTGGGGACACGAGGCCAGGTGGACCTGCTCAAGTTTGATGGTATCACTTGGCATATCCAAAAGCTTACTGAATAAATCCTGCAAGGTCTGAGCAAGGGAGGTCAGTGGGATAGTCTCCGGCAGGCCTTGTACCCTGATATTGGATCTTCCAGGTCATCGAGCTGGGACCAGCGAAGGTCTATAGTCTCGTCCTGCTACGCAAGGCGTTGCTGCATGCAATCCTGAGTAGTAAATATTGATTCTTGGGCTTCCTCTAAATCCTTGACCCTTGAGCCTAGGCCATGCAAGTCAGACCTAAGTTCTGCAATATCAGTCTTAAGCGAGTCCCTGATTGAAATTAAGAAGCTCTCCATATCCTCCCTAGTCTGGAGATACCCCCACGGGGTTCACCCGTTAGATCGATCAGGAGAGTCAGAGCCTGCTGCAGCATACATAATGTGTGTGGAGGAGAAGTGGCCTGAGACGTTTTCATACCTTTTTTCTGTCGTGTTGGATCAGTCCCAAAATAAGCCCTATAGGCAAAGACTTCATCCTTTTACAGGACATCAAAATGACCTGAAAGATCAGGATACTAGGGGGTGTGAAAGTCATACCAGCCGCGATGAGGAAGCTATGATAGGGCTAGAAAATTATATTAGGGCTCCGGAGCTCGGAGATTACACGTCCACCATCTTGGACGTCCAGATACGCACTCCTTCAGTTCATTTAGAAACCTGTTTAAGAGCAGTGGACCAAGTACTGAACCCGGAGGTACACCACTCTAACCTTTGGCTGTATTGGAGGATTTTCCTTTTGCAACAACACACTGTTCCCTGTCCTTCAACCAATTTTCTATCCAATTGCAAAGGTTATCCACTTCCTACTTTCTTTATTTTATACACCTACCTCCCGTGTGGCACTGTATCAAATGCCTTTGCAAAATCTAGATATACTACATCTACTATTTTACCATTATCCAGGTTGCTACTTACTTTCATATTGAAGTTCATTAGATTTGTTTGCCACTATCTATTCCCAATGAAACCATTTTAATCTTGAGTATAATGGCTTTTTATCCCTTCAAGCAATTTAACAAGATAATACTCACACATCTATAATAGCCATGTTCTGTTTAAATAATATTGGAAGGATCAGATTTTGCACCCAGGCCTAGTAGGGTCTAGTTATACTATGGGCTGGGGAAGCATACTCTTAGGAACTGGAACAGCCAGGAAAAGGACACTAACTGGCTATGAGCTGGAGGATCCCAGTAGCAGTGTACTCAGTAGTATAGGTAGTTGGCTAGATATTGGTCAAGGTGGGTAGTCTGTAACATGTAGGGACAATCATGCTCCCCCATGGGATGAGCTCCAAGAGATTGAGCCCCCAGGTTTGTGCAACCATCAGTGGATACAGAAGAGAGTACAAGGCAATGTAAAAGGTAACAGGCAAAACAGGAGTCAAAGTACCAATCCAAAGATCAAGGCAGGTGACAAAGGTGTGTAGGTCAAGCAAGTAATAAGGTCAGGGTCAATGGCAAACAAGCGTAGTTCAGGAAACAGGATGAGATCAGCAATAGGTAATCAGGAACCAAGCAGCAAGTGTAGACACTGGAAAAATGGGGCACAGAGTGCTCCATGACGTTAGATTGAATGACCGCTAAATAGCTAACAGGTGTCAGGAGTAGCTGAACTTTCCAGAAGCAGGGCTGCTTCAGAAAGCATGCAATACCTCTAGTGGCAGGCACAGGTCCTGGGATGCAACTGTGACAGAGACAGTACATGTACAGTTCTGTCACTACCAGTGGGACAGTGGCATAAGGATGGGGAAGCATAGTGTATGTATGGTTCTGTGACTACAAGTAGACCGTGGAACAAAGCTGGGATGTCAGTCAGTCAGTCAGTCAGTCAGTCTATCTGTGGTCCTATTACTGCCAGTAGAAAAAGGCTGTAGAAGCAGACAGTGTGTGTGTGTTTCTTTGGCTACCAGAGGGATAAGGCTGAGGATGCATACAGTGCCTTTTGGTTCTGTGGCTAACATTACACAGTGGATCAAGGCTCGGGAAGCCTTTGTTTGTTTGTGGTTCTATGGCTGCCAGTGGACAGTGGAACCAGGTCAGGGCGTCAGACAGTGTAGGTGTGGATCTGTGGCTACCTGTGAAACAAGAGTGGGAGAGCAGACAGTTAATGTGTCTTTGTATGGCTACCAGCATAACAATGCAGGGAAGCAGACAGTAAATATATGGTTCTGTGGGACAAGGCTGGGGAAGTAAATGGTGTAGATGTGGTTCTGGGGTTACCAGTGGTATAAGGCTGGGAAGCAGACAGTGTATCTGGAACAAGACTCAGGTGTCATATAGCGCATGTGTGGTTTTGTGGTTACCAGTGGACAGTGGAACAATAGTGGAGTGTCAGACAGTATATGTGTGGTTCTGTGACTACCAGTGGACAGTGGAACAAGGCTGTGGAAGCATAGTATATGTGTGGTTCTATGGTTACCAGTGGGACAATGGAACAACCTTGGGAAGCAGTCAGTATATGTGTGTGGCTCTATATGTTTTAATGGAACAAGACTGGGGAAGCAAACAGATGTGGGGTTATGTGGTTCCCAGTGGGACAGATGAACAAGACTGGGGAAGCAGGCAGTTTATGTATGCTTTTCTAACTACTTAACAGTGGGACAGTGGAACAAGTCCTGTGTAACAGAAAGTGGATGCTTAGTTCTATGGCTACCAGGGTAATAAGACTGAGGAAGCAGACAGTGGGTCTAGTCTTCAACAAAATCACTAGGGCCAAATTCAGTGGGGTCAATGGGATTTTCTGGCCATAGTAAAGTAAGTGGGAGATTAATACTAATATGTGTTACATGCCCGTTAATATTTATGATTTTGGGGTAAATTATTCTTGTTACCTATTGACAAATACCTCTTTCGCGTCTATGTAAATAGGACAACATGGGCCAAAGACTAGGACATAGCTTGCTAAAAACCTTCTAAGGCAGATGGGATGCATCTTTCTGACTTTGGGTTGGTTATATTTAGAAATTAAATAATCTCACATGAAGAAGCTGTTACTTTTATATATCTGGTGCAGATTCATTAAAAGCATTACATGCTATGTCCAGTTGCTGCTGTAAGCCACTGGCACCTCGATTCTCCTGACAATTGGTGCCCTCTGCTGGACAAATGGTAAGTGCGTTACTTCAGTTGAGGTTGTAATTGTGTCTCTGAATCAGGTATATTTTGTGGCTGGAGTTGGGAGCTCTCCACTAAAGCTGCAATCAGTTTGACCCCATTCTGTATCAGTGTGTTTTCTATGACAATTAAGTAGTAAGTTCAAACATGAATTTGAAAGCTGGCAAAAGGAGTGAAGGAAGAATAAAGAATATAGTGAGATAATGGAGAGAGAATATATTTAGTTGGTGTTAATTGACTTACAAGTAAATAATATGGAGAGATGCATAGAGTCAGTGCAGTAGAGTATGCACAGTTCTTTTTCTTTAGGTAAAGGTAAAATAGGTTGTAATAGCTCAGACATGCGTGCTTAATATTGGCTGTTCCTTTATGAAAAAGTGAGGATTTGTCCACACATCACAAGATAACGCACCCAGTCAGAGTTTAGTAGCTGTGAACAATCAAGTTCCAGTGCAATGGAATAAAACAAGTGTATTCTCATTATTGGGTGGTATTATCCCACCATAAACTTCTCTGTATTTCAAGAATTATTTTGTCCAAGTCAGCTACAAATCTGCATGAAATGATACATTAGATC
This sequence comes from Rhinophrynus dorsalis, assembly GCA_037306005.1. Classification (NCBI taxonomy): domain Eukaryota; kingdom Metazoa; phylum Chordata; class Amphibia; order Anura; family Rhinophrynidae; genus Rhinophrynus; species Rhinophrynus dorsalis. Next base: position 418,096,146 of record CM074722.1, read on the forward strand.
AGTGTTTTTCAGTGTTAGGCCTCGATTCAATTGAGGCTGATGCCAAAAAAAACACCCAACAGCATTTGTTCAAGCATGGTAAGCTCTTCAATTACCTGTGCTATGAAGAAATACCGGCTAAAAAAAAAAAAAACCTCGGGAGCTAAGTTTGCGGCAGTTGAAACACATAACAAAAAAGTCGAAATATGCCATTTCATGTGTTAGCACTAAGATACGCTTAACAGGTGAAAATCTGCATCCAGTTTTTCTCTGCGCAGAGTCCCTTAACGCAGATCACCTACACAGACCTGAGTGTTAGGCTAGTGTTAGGGGTAGTATTGCTGCACTTCGCTGTTAGGGGTAGTGTAGGGTTAGTGTCTGGGAGAGTGAATGTGTGTTTGAAGTAACGATCGGTGCTTGACAGTATTTCAGGGAGTGATTGTTAGCTCTTTTCCTTTGATGTTCCCATTACTCATGCTATTTAGCATGCGTTTTGTGAATTAAAACACACAAAGGACGTTTGACCACAAGTCCATTTCTGTGGCCCAACGTCCACTGTGGTTTCAGCTGGTAGGACAATTGAATTGCTCTGTTACCACTTTTTGATAACGGGCCATTAGCCAATATTGCCCTACCGGCTTTTTTACCGTCTTCAACTGAACTGAGGCCTCAGTCCTCAAGGCACACCAACAGCTTCTCAAGATTTCCCTGCTTAATCACAAGTGAATAATCAGTGAACCAGTCATTGTGATTGTGCTGACTGTGCTTAATTAGGGATAGCCCAAAAACATGACCTGTTGGTGTGCCCTGAAGACTGGAGCTGAGAATGAATGGTCTAGATAACCCAGGCAGAGGGTCCCAAACTACCATATACAAACCACCAGAGACACACAATCCGCCAGTGTCAACCAGTTGTAAAGAACACCTAGGAAGGAAATGTAATAAATCATCCAATGAGAATAAGTTGTGGTCTTGGTGTGGTCTTTTGGGTGCAGGGGCTCTTAAGGTGTTAAAATCACCATTGTAAATGTTGCTTTGGTGACCACATATCCTTAAAATCCAGGACATTTATAAAACACACACATACACACAAGGCTGTACTGATTCCTATGCAGTCCTACAGAAGGAAGTTTTCATAAGCAACCCAGATTTAAAAGCATATGTGGTCACCTTAGTAGATGTGAGAGAGAGACTGAAGACACTATTCAGCAACGCGTCACTTACAAAGTCCTTCTTCTCAACTTGAATGCTCTACACCCTGCCCCCTTTACATCTCTTCCCTCATCTACTCTTATGTTCTCGGACACCTTCTTCACTCAGCACACAACTCCCTTCTTGTTACACCATCCACATCTTCTGTCCTCTTCCGTCTCAAACGTTTTTCACTTTCCGCTCCCTACCTATGGAACTCCATACCTCTCTCCCTACTTATAGAATAATCCCCCTCTGTCTTTAAGTCTACCCTCAAATCTTAAAGCAGAACTATCACAGAGATATAAGTGCCCCTCTATTACTAGCTAGTATAGCAGTAATCATTTAAATACTGTTATAAAGTTTATTAAGTGCAGGCATTATATGGAAACATAAGTTCTTATAAGACTTACCTCAAGAAGGCAGCGCAGACATCTTGCCAAAGAGGGATCTGTGCACCTGCGCTGTCCGTCCCGGTCTCCTCACTGATTGGTTATTAGCCAAAGGGGGAATTGCATTGTACCGTATGGTACAAACAGGGGCGGACAGCGCTGGCGCACAGTTCTCTCTTTGGCACTGTAGTCTTGGGGTGAGTTTCATAAGAACTTATGTTTCCATATAATGCCTGCACTTAAAGGGATAGTAATACTTAAAAATTACTAATCCCTTTATTAAAGTCATATTAAAAAGAAATGTATTGCCCCCAGTGTCATCTCTCAAACCTTTATGGTTTGAGAGATGATCGCTCCTAAAGTTCCCCTCTCCTTCCCTGAAGTCAGTGTTGTAGCTGACTGAAGGGAAATCCGGTCTTATGATCATCAGGCGGCTCTGCAGCAGAGCCAAGATCGCGTTAATAAAAAAAAAATGTTTCACTAAAACGGTCTTCTTCGTGTGCTTGCAAACCAAGCACACGTAAAAGACGATTTCAGTGAAAGATTTATTTTTTATTAATGAGATCTTGGCTGTGCTGCAGAGCCGCCTGACGGTCGTCCGACAGACTTCCCTGCAGTCAGCTAGAACACTGACTTTGGGGAAGGGGGAGGGAGGGGGAACTTTAGGAGCGATAAAGTTCAAACATTCGCCCATAATGTTGTTATATAATGTAATTAGGTTGCAATGATATACAAAATTACTTGTAATTGTATAATAGTTGATGTGAAATTGGTTTCAAATGGAATCCTGTGTATTAATTTGTCTGTTATGGCAACATGTGCATAGGCAGCAGAAAGAGGTGGGCCAATAGAGCCATGGCCCCACCAAGTTTATGCAAATCATTCATGTGTATAAGAGCAATTGGTCTTGCTCATCCACATGGTCTACAAGTGCCATTCCTGAGCTTGTTCAGACCTTGAAAAGAATGTCGGAAAGATGGAACTGCAGTTACTAGGACACCTTCAACAGTACTCCATATAGTAAAATCAATATATATATATATATATATATATATATATATATATATATATACAAAAACATCAAAATAAACACAGAAACACAGCAAATGAGACTGGATCTTACACATGGCACGGGGTAGTGAAGAAAAGAAAACATGCTTTTTTTAGCATATTATCATGCTTAAACCTTTGAGTATTAGAGGGATAGCCAATGTATTGCTTTGCAATTCATTGGATACTCCTCCAGCACTCAAAGGGTTAATCCTAGATCCATAGAATGCAGAACACCTGGGGCAGCCTTTACCTCGCTGCCCCAGGTGCCATGGCCAGTCTCTTGTGTTGTGTTTTTCATGCTGTTTGTTTTTATATATATATATAGATAGGAAAAAGATTATGAAACTCGAAATGCAAGGAAGAGCAAGACTAATCCAAAAAAGTATTTCAAATACAAAAATAGCAAAAAACTTAAGAGGGAATGCATTGGACCTTTCAAAAATGAGGTGGGTGAGCTGATTAGAGTAAGGAAAAGGCCAATGTTCTAAACACTTTCTTTGCATCAGTATATATAAGGGAACAAGGAATGGTAGAAGAGCCTCAACAAGTAAAGCACAAGAAAAGGTCATGGGAAGACTGAACAAAATTAAGACTGACGAAGCATTGGGTCCTGATTGTTTACATCCAAGGGTTCTTCAGGAACTCAGTGCAGCGTTACTTTTACTATTTAAACTTTCTCTCAACACAGGCTCAGTTCCACAAGATTGGTGTAAAGACAATGTAATACCTCTATTTAAGAAGGGAACTAAAACAGAACTTGGGAATTATAGACCTGTGAGTTTGACCTCAGTAGTGGGAAAAGTGATAATAATGGATTATGTTCAGGATTACACCACAAAAATAATATTATTAGCAGGAATCAACATGATTTTATGAGGAATAAATCATGCAAAACTAATCTTTCAGCTTCTATGAAGAAGTAAGTAGCAACCTAGATACTGGTAAGGCAGTTGATTTTGCAAAGGCATTTTATACAATGCCACACAGGAGGCTGGGGTATAAAATAAGGAAATTGGGGCTAGGGGATAAGCTTTGCAATCGGATAGAATACTGGTTGAAGGATAGGAACAGTGGGTGGTTGTAAATGGACAATTCTCCAATACAGTTAAAGTTGAGGGTGGAGAACCTCGGGGTTCAGTACTTGGTCCAATGCTTTTTTAACATGTTTATGAATTACCAATCCTGAGGTTGAAGAAGAGTTAAGAGGAGGAGGACATTTGGTGAAGGCTGACTAGAACTGGGTGTCTGACACAGTTAATGCGGATTCCCTTGATGAGAAGTAGGCCTCCAACTATGTGAGTACCCAATTTGGAGGGAGCGAGAATATAGTTTTTGAATATTGCACGTATATATTTCAATTTGCTACACTTAGAAGAGGATCGCGCTGTCTGTGATTTTATTTTTGTTTTCACATATGTGGAGGAGTATCCAACAATCCTTTCGACAAGCTGCGTGCCCTCGAGTGATTGGAAATGATCTGCCAATAATATATGAATGTGATCCTCTCTCTGTTGAGTAATTCCACATATAAGATCACTAATTTCAAGGGCTCAGCATTACATCTTATATTATTCATTTATGTAAAATTAGAATAGTTACCTCAGCTCTCCACTCTTCCTTAAATCTGGTGCAGAAAACTTTTGGGTCAGTGCCACGATATGACCCGCAATTAAGTTCCACAAACAAAACATGATTCTCGCACTCAGGATTTGAATAACAAACTGTTATCGAATAATTCTATTGATCACCATTACACTGGGAACACTGTACTGCACCTGTGTGACTATGGGCTTAATGTAAGAAAGTGGAGCATTCACAATTTTTTGAATGTCATAAATGTATGCTCTATTTGCGACTGCTCATGTTTTGATGCAACAAATATAGTAACGCCTTCATTCTGAATAGCATGCACTCCAAAATGAAAGAGATAGTAATACTTCGTTTTATCTTTATTTTATTTTGTAGGCATTAAAAAAATATGAAGAACTATATAAGTCTTATCTTTCAAACCTTTATGGTTTGAGAGATATTCACAAGCAAAGTTTCCCCTCCAGCCCCTTTTACCTAGTGTAAGCCATCTCTTCTCAGATGTGTAATGCAGTCCATAGACCAGACAGGTAACAGTAGGGGACAATCTTCTTCCTGTGAGAACAATGAAAGCCCTGCCCACCTTGACAAGTTTTTCAGGTTTTCCCTTATCTTAACTGAAGAGTGTCCCTCTCTGCAGTCTACCTGAGCACCTCCCTTCTGATCTGGCTGAGCAGTGTTACATCAGCAAAATGGGCGGGAGCGGGATACTTTGTCATTGAATTACTCTTGAACTACAACTCTGACAGAATTGAAATAACACTCTCCAAAGTCCAAATACTATGATGATTAATAAGAGCTGCTTTTATTATGAAACATTACTATCCCTTTAATGGCAAAATTACTCAAATGAATGGCAAAGTTACTCCACTGGCACTCATAAGGTCAATTCTACTAATATTTCACACATTTTCAAAGTACTTTAGATGTAAGTGCTTGGCAGGGCCCCATATCAATACATCTACTGATGGCAGGGTGTTTTTAATACATTTTTAAGTTTCAGTTCCTGTGTCGGCACTTTGGAGATGCGTTAAGGGACACAAGTTTTCACACGTTAAAGTGGGTTCCTTAACAGATCTTAGTGCCCAATGCATGGCATGGAATTGAATGGCATATTCTTTTTGTCAATGGGTGAAAACGCACACACATTTATCACCTGATGTGGGGGTTTTTCAGCCAGTATTTGTTTCATAGTACAGGTAATTAAATAGCTTATCATGCTTGGAAAAATACTGTTGGCTAATTTTTTTGGCATTGGGGGTAATTGAATCAAACCCATAGTCAGGAAGCAGGTGTGGTTCCGGGACAAACCATAGGAGACAAATTAAGATTCACTTTGCTTTAAAGAGGACCTGTCACTTTTCCAGTTCTTCCATAAACCTATCCTGGGTTGCTAATGAGGCCCAACACGCAACTTTTCAAAACACAAAAGCATTACCCCATCATAAAATTCTACCCTTGATTGAGCGTCATCCTCCATCTTGCTTACGTTGTAATGATTGGCAGAGCTTTACCTCTAGAGATCCTGCCAGTCTCACTGAATAAGCCTGCCCCCTTGCCTCCCTCGCTCTTGTTTCATGTTCTGCTCACAATGATTGGCTGAAACAGTCTTAAAGGGGTAGTAATGTAACTATATTTAAAGCAAATCCGATTATTCATTATACTTTTATTATAGTGCGCCGTAGCATTCTAAACATCCATATGTGTGTAATTTTATGGTAATTGTATTGTAAAGTTTCCCCCGTCACCCCTTTCCATACCCCTTTCCAACAAAAAGGGGCAATCTTGTGTCAGCATATGGAAAACCCTGCTCCCCTTCTCATCAAGGGGTCACGGTTTTCCTTATACAGACAGAGACAAGATTTCCCTCATTATGATCTGTCCAGTCAAGTAACCGGACTTCAGATCTAAAGGGAAGAAGAGTGGCTTATAGAAAAAGGGCAGGAGGGGGAAACTTTACAATAAAATTACCATCAAACGACACTGATATGGATGTTTAGAACGCTACTGAGCATTTTGAAAAGGTATAATGAAGAATCGGATCTGCATTTATATCAGAACATTACTATGTATGTATGTATGTATCTTTATTTATATGGCGCCACACAGTGTACGCAGCGCCTTACAATAGACATATGTTACAATAAATAAGAGGGGGTGAAATAAGTGCGACATTCATAGAAACAATGGGAGAGAGGTCCCTGCCCCAAGGAGCTTACAGTCTAAATGGGTAAAGGGAGACATACAATGGGGTAAGAGGGTGTTAAGTGCTGAGATTACAAGTGCTGAGTTTAGCCAAAGGCAGTGCATCGTCCTAGTGCTCCAGAAGATAAGACTTCAGGGTAGACTTAAAGACAGAGGGGGATTATTCTAGGCGTAAGGAGAGGGGTATGGAGTTCCATAGGTATGGAGCAGAAAGCGAGAAAGGTTTGAGACGGGAGAGGGCAGAGGGTGTGCATGGTGGAACAAGAAGTGCATTGTGTGCTGAGCGAAGGAAGCGGCCAGGAACATAATAGGAGATGAGGGAAGAGATGTAAGGAGGGGTAGCAGTGTGGAGAGCGTTAAAGATGAGAAGAAGGACTTTGTAATTGATGCGCTGCTGAATTGGGAGCCATGACAGATGTCTGAGAATTATGTGGGCAGGTTCAGTTTTTGGGGAGAGTGTGGTGATTCGTGCAGCTGAGTTTAAAACAGATTGCATAGGTGAAAGATGAGTAGCAGGGAGGCCAGTTAGTAGGATATTGCAATAGTCTAAGCGGGACAGAATGAGGGCACGTATAAGAGTTTTAGTAGTTTGTTGGGAGAGGAACGAGCGGATTTTAGCAATGTTACGGAGAAAGAAGCGAGATGATCTAGCCACAGAGTTAATGTGAGGGGAGAAGGAAAGAGAGGAATCAAATATGGCCCCAAGGCAGCGTGCTGAGCTGACAGGATCAATATCAATTCCATCAACTGTAATGGTGAAGCTAGGTGTTCGGCAAGGTCTTGGTGGGAAGATTAGCAGTTCGGTTTTGGCCATGTTAATCTTCAGCTGACGCTGTGCCATCCAGGAGGAAATGGCCAAGAGGCAGTCTGAAATTTGCAGCTGGATTTGTGGTGAAAGATCAGGAGTGGAGATGTAAATTTGGGTATCATCAGCATATAGATGGTATTTAAAGCCAAATTAACTAATAAGTTCACCCAATGAAAGAGTGTACAGTGAGAAAAGCAGAGGACCCAGAACGGAGCCTTGAGGCACCCCCACAGACAAAGGGGCCGTGGAGGAGGTGTTATTGTTAGAGGACACAAAAAAGGAACGTTGTGAGAGATAGGAGGAGAGCCATGAAGCAGCTTCATTTCGGAAACCAAGACTGTGGAGAATTTGAGCAAGCAGAGAATGGTTAACTGTGTCAAAGGCAGAGGATAAATCGAGTAGTATAAGTATTGAAAACTGTCCTTTGGCTTTTGCAGTCTGGAGATCATTAGCCACCCTGCAGAGAGCGGTCTCAGTTGAATGACCGCACCGGAAACCAGACTGCATCGGATCCAAAAGACAGCTAGAGTTGAGGAATTTGGTTATTTGGGAGAAGACCAGGCGTTCTAGGAGTTTTGAGGTAAGAGGCAGAAGGGAGACAGGTCGATAGTTAGAGAGACAGGAGGGGTCAAGGTTAGTCTTTTTGAGCAGGGGTTTAATTTGTGCCTGTTTGAAGGAAGAAGGGAAGGTGCCTGTGGAGAGAGAAGTGTTGAAGATGTGTGTTAATATAGGTGTAAGGACTGGTGCAAGTGGTTTGAGTAAGTGGGAGGGCAAAGGGTCCAAGGAGCAGGTAGTGAGGTGGGTAGATAGGAGAAGTTGAGAAACTTCTTCCTCTGTTATTGGGGTAAAACTATCAAAGTATGATGAGGGGGGTTTGGGGAGAGAGAGTTCGGAGGCAGATGGAATAGTAGGAATCTGTTTTTGAATAGATTCCACCTTGTGCTTGAAGTGATCTGCAAAAGCTTGAGGTGAATGTATGGGGTGAGAGGAAGCAGTGGAAGGATGGAGCAAGGAGTCAAAGACTGCAAACAGACGGCGCGGGTTTGATTTATTGTTGTGGATTAGTATGGTGTAGTATTCTTGTTTAACTTTTGATAAAGCAGAATGCAGGCAGGACAGCATAAATTTGAAGTGGATGAAATCTGCATGTGAGCGAGATTTCCTCCAAAGGCGTTCAGCAGAACGAGTGCAGGAGCGTAGGAAGTACATGAAATCTCTGCTTGCTGCTGCCAGTGTCAATGTCTGTCTTTCTCCAACAGCCAAAGCAGAAGCTTCATCGAAGGATGAATCCTGTTCTTAAGGAATGTGGGAGTAGCCAGCACAGCTCTAGGTAGTTGCCTGCTCTGCCTATTGGGAAATACGGCTTTGTGTGAAAGAATAAAGTAGTGACATTGTTCTCACTCAACTGCTATTTGATTTGTAAAGGGGCATTTTGCTCCTTAGCAAACACTGGAGTAAAAGCTGTACAAATCTAATATACACTCTAGGCTCATATATTAAGCCTTTCTGTGCCAGAGAGTTATGCAAAGTATTGTATTGCAATGTGTTGGATACCTCTCTGTCACTCAGAGGGTTAAGAAACAGGATTCTGGGGCAAACAAAATGAACCATAGAAATACATAACATTTCTCATTGATTTAAATGATGATTTTAAAGGGCTAGTAATGCTTAATATTTAAAAAAAAGTTGTAGGGCTTATATCCCTGAGCAAAACAAGGGTGCACCCACTGCTGAAAGGTATTTTATTCAAAAGTTATTACTCAAACTGGAATTGTTTAGGTTCAGTATCACAGTCGCCTGAAATTGTAGAGGGGAGCTGTTACTACACCATCCTATGCTGTTACTACTACACATCCTGTGCTGTTACTACTACACATCCTGTACTGTTACTACACCATCCTATGGAGATTTATGGTCAATTGACCAGAGCTGTCCATAGGATGATGTAGCAACAGCACCACTGTAACATTTCAGGCCACTGAGATACTGCACCTAAAAAGTTCAAATTTGAGCTATAGTAACTTTTGAATAAAACTCCTCCCAGTAGTAGGGGTGCCCTTGTTTTACTCAGGAGAATAAACCCTACATATATATTTTGTACATATTAACTATTACTATCCCATTAACTGCTTTAATATTAGATGCAATCCAATGGTGAACTCTCAGATTCAAAAGCTTAACATTCCCATTTAAATAAATACATTTAGGGGTTTTGTGTATTCCATGTGGTGCTCTTTCTCTGCTCCAGAAATGTTCCAGTTCTTAGTGTAGCGGCCTCTATAGAGTGTCACAAAAACTGTAAACTATTAGTAGACTGAAAGTGATGACTTTATTAAGTAAGATATAGAGAGTGAGCTTTAAAGACCACTTAGAATACCTGGGAACTTTGTGCTCTTGAGCCCCCAGAGATGTAAATTATTCTATTTGTGTCATGAAAGGGGTGATGTTTAATCATGTGGATGTGGCCAGGCCCGGACCGAGACAAAAAATACGCCCGGGCATTTAAGGCTGAGTGGCCCATTTTTATTTTTTGAGTAGCCCATGGGGGGAGTGGCAGTGGTGGGCGTTCGTTATTTATTTTTTAAATGCCCGGACCAATCCCGGACCGGCCCACGTGCAAATGCCCGGTATGCCTGATGGCCAGTCCAGGCCTGGATGTGGCTTATCATCCTTGTTTCATAAAGTGGTTGGAAAGTGGGCAAAACAGGGCAAGACGGAAACTCACCACCATCGAAGAATCAGCTTCTGTCCCTGGAGACCCGATATTCGTACCTAGGAACTTGCGGGTTTCACCCGGAGATTCTGGATTTAGAGCTCTGTCTCCGGGTCTCCGGATGAAACCTTCAAATCTCGGGGTAACGAGTGCGACACTTAATTATAATTAATTATTATATCGTTTTTCTGCTGCCGGATGTCCTTGCAGCTTACCTGAAGATTTTGTACAGTGCGTCACCTCCACTTGCCACGTGACCCCCTCGCTGTCACCCCACACCACCTTAGTGACATGCAACATTGCAGTTTGCGAGCCAGCCAATTGTTGTGCTGGCATTGCTGAGGAAGACCAACTCCAACGTGATGATGTTGGCGTCACAGTGAGTGGAGTGCTGGAGGCAGAGCTCAGTCGGCGGACCTCAGTAGAAGTGGAACCTTCGAACCGGCAGCTAGCTGGAACAAATAACCTCTAAGTGTATTGGTAAGTGTATTGATTTTTTGGTTAATATTAACCATTTGAGTGCCAGAGGGGTATCCACATTGCAATGAGCTGGATACCTCTCTGGCACTCATAGGGTTAAAAGATCTCCGAGTCAGCCTGTTTCAAAAGTTCATAGGTATGCCGGTAATTAACTCAGAAAAATTGTGTCACCGGGGCAGATCTGGAGAGATTCCCAAGTATGTCATTCAGACAGGCCTGACAAATAGACTAAATTGATCTTGGAAGCTTAAAGGGATAGTAATGGTTTGTTTAAAATGTATTTAATATTGTAGTGCTTCAAAAATGAAATAGAATGCCCCCAGTCCTATCGTTTAATACACCCGACAGGTTTTTTTTTGCCAGCATTTTTTCATAGCACAGGTAAATGAATAGCTTTGCGTGCTTGAAAAAATGTCGTTGGCTGTTTTTTTAGCCATTGGACCTAACGGAACCGAGGCCTAGTACAGTAAATGTAATACCTTTATTGACTGAGTATTTATAGAGTTTCAAGGGATAGTAATGGTTTGTTTAAAGTTTATTTAATATTGTAGTGCTTCAAAAATGAAATAGAATGCCCCCAGTCCTATCGCTCAAACCTTTATGGTTTGAGAGAAAATCGTACTGAAAGTTCCCCCCTTCCTCCCCTTTCCCTGACATCAGCGTCTCGGTGACTGCAGTGGAATCCGGTCCTGGGACCAGATTAGGCTCTTCAGCAGAGCCGCAATCGCGTTATTGGCAAAGAACTCCTACACTGCAGTGGTCTGGTACGTGTGCTTGGAAACCATTGTTTAAGCATTACGTTGGGGAACTGTTTATATTTATATGGAGTAATTAGATTCCTGTTTAATAGGAATTTTAAAACGCTGTTTAAATTCTCTTGGATTATATGCTATAGTGAGTTTATGTAGACAAATTTTATACTACAAGTAATTTATTAATTATTTGTATGTAATATTACTTGATTCCTTAAGCGCCATTTAGCAACTTTCCTTTTTATTCAGGCTACTTAGCATGAGTTTTGGGAACTTATTGCACAAAACTGAATTTTTGTGAAGAGTCCATTTCTGTGGCCTAACATCTGTTTTTTTCTGCTGGTAGGACAATTGAATACTGACTTAGACATTTTATAACTCAGCTGGTAGATAATTTAGCCCTACCGGCTGTTTTACCACACACAATTGAATTGAGGCCCTAGTCTCCTGCTTTATCTACAGCTAACATGTTAACACCCTTTATATGTATTATAATGTAAGGGCACAGAGGATTAAATTGCTGTTATACACTTAGTGACCATTAGATGTCATTGTCACTACATACAACTGTAGGACTGCATGGTAACCAGAGAAGTAAACTTCTGTAAAAGGGAGGATGTCAAATATATTAAACCTTTAAAGGAATAGTAATACTTCGTTTTAACTTTATTTTATTTTGTAGGCATTAAAAAAACATGAAGAATGATATACGTCTTATCTCTCAAACCTTTATGGTTTATGAGATATTCACAAGCAAAGTTTCCCCTCCCCGCCCCTTTTACCTAGTGTAAGCCATCTCTTCTCAGATGTGAATCTGGTTGTATGACCAGACAGATAACAGAAGGGGACAGTCTTCTTTGTATTAAAACAATGAAAGCCCTTCCCCCCTTGACAAGTTTTTCAGCTTTTTCCCTTGTCTTAATTGAAGATTGTCCCTCTCTGCAGTCTACCTGGGCACCTCCCTTCTGATCTGGTTGAACAGGGAAGGGATACTTTGTTTGTGAATATCTCTTAAACCATAAAGGTTTGAGAGATAAGACTTATATCATTCTTCATGTTTTTTTAATGCCTACAAAATAAAATAAAGTTATTACTATCCCTTTAAATAATAAAAAAAGAAAGGTCAGATATGCTTAACTCGGCTCATAAACTTGTAAGGGTATGCAAAGAGCTCACTAAGGACTGGATTCAAATGCAGGTGCTAACTTTATCTCTGCTTTTACCTCCAGGTATCCCCATAGACTTCAATAAGAAAATGTTTCATAAAAGGAAGATGCTTAACTAGGCTCATGAGCCTGCAGGCACATGCAAAGATCTTCCTAGGACTGGTGCCTGTATCCAGGGTGCAACCTCTTTTGGCTCAAAAGTGTCATCCAGAGAAAGGAAATCATCTAGAGCATATCACATTGATCCTGAACAAGAAAAGCAGCCAACCCTAGACATACTTTCAGTCTTATTCTGCCTCAATAGTGAAGTGCAGCTGACCCCACCAAACACTGTGAAGAAGGGGTCCATGTCTGGATTCCCCCATTAATCTTAGGGTGACTAACCCCAAGATGAATTTGCATACATAAAAAGAAAGGTCAAAGATGCTCAACTAGGCTTCAAGGGTATGCAAATAGCTCACTAGGACTGGTGTCCTGCGCCTAGGGTGCAATCTCTTTTCACTCACAAGTGCCATACATAGAAAGGAAATCTTCTGAAGCATATCATATCAATCCTGCCTATATGACAGCCAAGCCACAAAATGTCAGACAATTCATCTCTGAACAAAGGAAACAGCAAAAGCCTTATTGGGCCTCTTCAGTGAGGTACTCAAAAGAGCTCCCTAGGACTGATGTTTTGCACCCAGAGTACCACACACAGAGAGAAAATCTTCTGAAGCATATCATATGGCCCGTGCCCAAATAAGAGCCTAGCCAAAAAATGCCAGAAGAGAAGCAATTATCCCCAAAAGTATATTATGATTTTATTACTATGCCTTATCAGCAAGATCCAGTTGCCCTCACGGTGAGCAAGGGGTCCACGTCTGGATTCCCCCATTACTCTTAGGGTAACCAACCCCAAGAGCAATTTGCATACACAAAAAGAAAGGTCAGAGATGCTCAAACATGCGCCTGCAAGAGTATGCAAAGAGCTCAATAGGACTGGTATCCTGTGACAAAGGTTCAGTCTCTTTTAGCTCACAAATGCCACACACACAGATGACATTTTCAGAAGTATATCATATTGGTACTGTCCAAATGACAGTCCAGCAACAAAACACAAACAATTCTTCTCTGAACAAGGGAAGCAGCTAACCCTAGCAGTATGTTTTGACCTTATTGAGCCTTGTCGGTGAGGTGCAATCAACCCCTCTAAGCACTGTGAGCAAGGGGTCCATGTCTGGATTCCTCCATTACTCTTAGGGTGACCAACTCCAAAAGCAATTTGCATACACAAAGAAAGAAAGGCCAGAGATGATCAACTAGGCTCATGAGCCTGCAGGCGCATGCAAAGATCTTCCTAGGACTGGTGCCCTGTACCCAGGGTGCAACCTCTTTTGGCTCAAAAGTGTCATCCAGAGAAAGGAAATCATCTAGAGCATATCACATTGATCCTGAACAAGAAAAGCAGCCAACCCCAGACATACTTTCAGTCTTATTCTGCCTCAATAGTGAAGTGCAGCTGACCCCACCAAACACTGTGAAGAAGGGGTCCATGTCTGGATTCCCCCATTAATCTTAGGGTGACTAACCCCAAGAGGAATTTGCATACATAAAAAGAAAGGTCAAAGATGCTCAACTAGGCTTCAAGGGTATGCAAATAGCTCACTAGGACTGGTGTCCTGCGCCTAGCGTGCAATCTCTTTTCACTCACAAGTGCCATACATAGAAAGGAAATCTTCTGAAGCATATCATATCAATCCTGCCTATATGACAGTCAAGCCACAAAATGTCAGACAATTCATCTCTGAACAAAGGAAACAGCAAAAGCCTTATTGGGCCTCTTCAGTGAGGTACTCAAAAGAGCTCCCTAGGACTGATGTTTTGCACCCAGAGTACCACACACAGAGAGAAAATCTGAAGCATATCATATGGCCCCTGCCCAAATAACAGCCTAGCCAAAAAATGCCAGAAGAGAAGCAATTATCCCCAAAAGTATATTATGATTTTATTACTATGCCTTATCAGCAAGATCCAGTTGCCCTCACGGTGAGCAAGGGGTCCACGTCTGGATTCCCCCATTACTCTTAGGGTAACCAACCCCAAGAGCAATTTGCATACACAAAAAGAAAGGTCAGAGATGCTCAAACATGCGCCTGCAAGAGTATGCAATGAGCTCAATAGGACTGGTATCCTGTGACAAAGGTTCAGTCTCTTTTAGCTCACAAATGCCACACACACAGATGACATTTTCAGAAGTATATCATATTGGTACTGTCCAAATGACAGTCCAACAACAAAACACAAACAATTCTTCTCTGAACAAGGGAAGCAGCTAACCCTAGTAGTATGTTTTGACCTTATTGAGCCTTGTCGGTGAGGTGCAACCAACCCCTCTAAGCACTGTGAGCAAGGGGTCCATGTCTGGATTCCTCCATTACTCTTAGGGTGACCAACCCCAAAAGCAATTTGCATACACAAAGAAAGAAAGGTCAGAGATGATCAACTAGACTCATGACCCTGCAAGCATATGCAAAGAACTTCTACAGACTGGTATCCTGTGCCCAGGGTGCAATCTCTTTTGGCTCACAAATGCCATACACAGAAAGGAAATCATCTATAGCATATCACATTGATCTTGCCCAAATGCTACTCCAACCACAAAATGCCACACAATTCCTCTCTGAACAAGAAAAGCGGTTAACCCCAGGTGCACATTTCAGCCCTATCCTGCCTCAACAGTGGGGTGCAGCTGGTCCAACCAGGCACTGTGAACAAGGGGTCCATGTCTCAATTCCCCCATTACTCTTAGAATGACCAACCCCAAGAGGAATGTGCATACATAAAAAGAAAGGTCAGAGATACTCAACCAGGTTCATGAGCCTGCAAGGGTATGCAAAGAGCTCAATAGAACTGGTGTCCTGTGACAAGGGTTCAAACTCTTTTACCTCACAAATGCCACACACAGAGAGGAAATTTTCAGAAGCATATCATATTTGTCCTGTTCAAATGACAGTCCAGCTACAAAATGCAAACTTCCTCTCTGAACAAGGGACGCAAGTAACCCCAGACATGTGTATTGACCTTATTGAGCCTTGTCAGTGAGGTGCAGCTGATCCCTCTCAGCACTGTGAGCAAGGGATCCATGCCTGGATTCCCTCATTACTCCTAGAGTGACCACCCCAAGAGCAATATGCATACACTAAAAGAAAGGTCAGAAATTCTCAACTAGGCTCCTGTGCCTTCAGGCGTATGCAAAAAGCTCACTAGGACTAGTGCCCTGCACACAGGATCAAATATTTTTTAGTCTACAAATGCAATACACAGACAGGAACTATTCTGAAGCTTGTCATATGGGTCTTGCCCAAATGACAGTGCAGTCACAAAATGCCAGACCATTTCTTTCTGAACAATGAATACAACTAATCCCAAATGCAAGTTTTGGGTATCGTCAGTGAGGTGCAATTGATCCCTCTGGGGGGTCCATGTCTGGATTCCCCCATTACGCTTAGGGAGACTAACCCCAAAGAAATTTACATACATTATAAAAAAAAAAAAGTCAGAGATGCTCAACTAGGCTCATTAGCCTGCAAGGGTATGGAAAGAGCTCATTAGGAGTGCTGCCCTGCACCCAGGGTGCAATCACAAGTACCATACACAGAGAGGAAATCTTTTAAGCATATCATATTGATCCTGGCTAAATGACAGTCCAATCATGAAATGCAAGACAAATCCTCTCTAAATAAGGAAAGCCGCTTACACCAGAAGTATATTTCAGCTTTATTGGACCTCAACAGTGAGGTACCTCTATTCCCTCTAGGCACTGTGAACAAAGGGACCATGTCTGAATTTCCCCTTTACTCTTAGGGTGACGAACACCAAGAGAAATTTGCATACACAAAAACAAAATGTCAGAGATGTTCAATTAGGCTCAAGAGCCTGCAAAGAGCTCACTAGGACTGGTGTACTGGTGTCCGATGCCCAGGTTACAATCTGTTTTACCTCAAAAGCTCCCCACACAGCAAATCTTCTGAAGCATATCATGCTGTCCTGCCCAAACAATAGCTCAGCCACAAAATGCCAGACAATTTTTCTCTGAACAAGGGCAGCATACACTCCTTTTCACTCCTCAGTAGTGAGATGCACCTGGGGCTTTGAGCAAGGGGATTATGACTGGATTTGTCCATTACACTTAGGGTGACCAAACCAAGAGCAATTTGCATACACAAAAAAAAAAGAAAAAAAAAAAGTCAGAGATTCTCAACTATGCTCATGAGCCTGCAAGGGTATGCAAAGAGCTCACTGGGACTGGTGTCCTGCACTCAGGGTGAAATCTCTTTTAGCTCACAAGTACCATACACAGAGAGAGGAAATCTTCTGAAGCATATCACATTGGTCCTGCCCAGATGACAGTCAAGCCACAAAATACCAGACAATCCTTTTGTGAACAAAGGAAGCTGCTGGCCCCAGATGTACATTTCAACCTTATTTTTAAATATTATATTTATATTTATATTAATTTATTATTATTATTATTATTATTATTATTATTATTATTATTATTATTATTATTATTATTGGAGCAGCTGACCCCTGAAGGCACTGTGATTAAGGGGTTCATGTCTGAATTCCCCCATTACTCTTAGGGTGACCAATCCCAAGTGCATACACAAAAGGAAAGGTCAGAGATACTCAGCTGGCCTTGTGAGCCTGCAAGTTTATGCAAAGCACTCACTAGGACTGGTGTCCTTTGCCTTAGTGTGTCTCTGTGCCATACACAAAGAGAATTTTTTTTTTTTTTTTTCTGAAGCATATTATATTGTTTCTGCCCAAATGACATTCCAGCCACAAAAAATGCCAGGCAATTCCTGTCTGAACAATGTAAAGCTGTTAACCCCCAGATTGGCTTTTGACTTTATTTGGGCTTCATTGGCTGGATTCCCCCATTACTCTTAGGGTGACTAACCCCAGGACAAATATGCATACACAAAAAGAAAGGTCAGAGATGCTCAGCTAGGCTCATAAGCCTGCAAGGGTATGCAAAGAGCTCACTAGGACTGGTGTCCTGCACCCAGGATTGCTCTTTTAGCTCTTCTTAAGCATATTATACTGGTCCTGCCCAAACAATAGTTCAGCCACAAAATGCCAGACAATTCGTCCCTGAACAAAGTAAGCATAAACCCCAGATGTACATTTTGGCCTTATTGTGCCTTGATAGTGAGGTGCATCTGATCACACTAGGCACTGTGAGCAATGGGACCACAACTGGATTCTCCTAATACTTTTAGGACAACCAACCCCAAGAGCAATTTGCATAAACAAAATGAAAGGTCAGAGACACTCACAAGCCTGGAAAGGTATGCTCACTACAACCAGTGTCCTACAGCCAGAGTGCATATTGTTCCTGCCCAAATGACAACCCAACCACAAAATACTCTGTGAACAAGGGAAGCACCTAACCCCCAGACGTACATTTAACCCTTATGGCACCAACTTGGCAAGGTATAACTGATCCCTCTAAGCAAGGGGTCCACGTCTGAATCCTCCCATTACTCTTAAGGTGACCAACCCAAAAGCAATTTTCATACACAAAAAGAAAGGTCAGAGATGCTCAACTAGGCTCATGAGCCTGCAAGGGTATACAAAGAGCTCAATAGGACTGGTGTCCTGCACTCAGGATGCAATCTCTTTTAGATCAAAAGTGCAATACACAGAGAGAAAATCTTATAAAGCATATCATATTGGACCTGTCCAAATGACAGTCTAACCATAAAATGCCAGACAATTCCTTTATGAACATAGAAAATAACTAACCACAGATGTATGTTCAGGCCTTATGGGGCTTCTTTGGAGAGATGCACTTGATCCCTCTAGGCCAGTGGTTCTCAACTACTGTCCTCAGGACCCACTAACAGACCAGAACTTAGGGATTTCTCTGCTAGAACACAGGTGTGGTAATCAGAGGCTCATTCACATTGATTAACTCATCTCTGCCTGTTAATGGGTCCTGAGAACAGGCATTGAGAACAACTGCTCTAGGCCCTGTGACCAAGAGGTCCATGTCTGGATTCCCCCATTACTCTTAGGGTGTCAACCCCAAAACAATTTGCATAGACAAAAAGAAAGGTCAAAGATGCTCAACTAGTCTCATGTGGCTGCAAGGGTATGCAAAGAGCTTACTAGGACTGGTGTCTAGCACCCAGGGTGCAATCTGTTTTAGCTCCATTTAGTGCCATACATAGAGAGGAAATCTTCTAAAAGCATATCATATTGGTCATACCCAAATGACAGTCCAGCTACGAAATGCCAGACAATTTCTCTCTGAACAAGGGAAGCAGCTAGCCTCATTTGTACATTTTGGCCTTATTGGGACTCATCAGTGATGTGCAATTGATCCCTCTACACACGGTGAGCATGGGGTTCACTTCTGGATTCCCCATTACTCTTAGGATGAACAACCCCAAGAGCAATTTGTATACACAAAAAGAAAGGTCAGAGATACTCAATTAGGCTCATGAGCCTGCAAGGGTATGCAAAGAGCTCAATAGGACTGGTGTACTTCCCCTAGGGCGCAATCTCTTTTAGCTCACAGGTGCCATACACAGAGAGAAACCTTTCTGAAGAATACCATAATGGTCCTGCCCAAATGACAATTCCTGTTTAAACAAGAGAACAAACTAACAAACTAACAATGTACTTTTTAGCCTTAGTGGGTCTCATCAGTGAGGTGCAGCTGATCCCTCAAGGCACTGTTATCAAGGGGTCCACATCTGGATTCCCCCATTACTCTTAGGGTGATGAACCCCAAGAGGAATCTGGATACACAAAAAGAAAGGTCCGATATGCTCAACCAGGCTCATGAGCCTGCAAGGGTATGCAAAGAGCTCACTATGACTGGTGTACTTCCCCTAGGCTGCAGTCTCTTTTAGCTCAAAAGCACCATACACAGGGAGAAAGCTTTCTGAAGTATATCATATTGGTAATGTCCAAATAACAATTCCTGTCTGAACAAACAAACATATATATATATATATATATATATATATATATATATATACTTACTTACTTACTTACTTACTTACTTACTTACTTACTTACTTATTTATTTATTTATTTATTTATTTATTTATTTATTTATTTATTTATTTATTTATTTATTTATGCCTTAGATGGACACATCAGCAAGGTGCAGCTGACCCCCTTAGGCACTGTGATCAAGGGGTCCATGTCTGGATTCCCCCATTACTCTTAGGGTGACCAACCTAAAGAACAGTTTGGATACACAAAATGAAAGGTCAGAAATGCTCAACAAGGCTCATGTATCTACAAGGGTATGAAAAGAGCTCACTAGGACTGGTGCCCTACGCTAAGGGTGCAATCTCTTTTAGCTCAGAAGCGCCATACAAAGAAAGGAAACCTTCTGAAGCATATCATATTGGCCAAATGACAGTCCAGCCACGAAAATGTCAGACAGTTCCTCTCTGAACAAGGGAAGCAGCCACCACAAATGTACATTTCAGCCTTAGTGGGCCTCGTCGGTGAGGTGCAGTTGGTCCTTCTAGGCACTGTGAGCAAAGGGTCCATGTCTGGATTTCCCCCTGATAGCTATAATCGAGAGACACTCCAATCAGTCCTCAAGGAGCCATTATTATAAACAACTTAAAAATATCACTGATAAACACATACATGATAAGCAGGATGCCTTTCCCTGCCTTTTTTGGTACATGTGGCATCAATTTAAAGACTAAAGACATTAACTGCAACAGAATATATAATATGTAACACAGAACTCGTTCATCCTGAGAAACTGGATCTTCACCCTGAGACACTGACATTTGGGTCAAAATCCTAAGTCTCAGCATCAAACCCCAAGAGTTCCCGGTTACAGCAAGACCCAAAAGAAATCCTGAGAAAGAAGTGTTTTGTTTCTGCATTTATTTATTTAATTTAAATAATTAGATATGATGAAAAGAAAAAGAAAAGCAGGTTCACTTACACAATATGCACAATATGCCCCTTGTTGTCATTCTGAATGTGATACCTAAGAATTACTATACATATAATTCCTTTTATTAAGCTCTTGAGGAATTATTCTGTAATTTCCAGATGGCATGTTAGGGGTGCCTTGTGTGAAAAAAGATTGAGAACCATTGGTGTAGAACTTCACTTGTCAAGGGCTCCTCAGCTGTGCTCGCCACACCCACACATACCTCCCAAGTGTCCCTTTTTAGAAGATCAGACTTTGTGGTGTGTATATAATAGATTCACATTGCTCCACAGCAATAAAACTCACATTGCTATTTGTTTTACCCCTTAAAGGGATACAAATTTTTCACAAAAAAACAGCTCCAATTAATCTTCATAGTGTTTGGGCCATGTAGAGCCTTATTTCAATACTGCCCGAGCTGTAGTTCAAGATTAGTTGAATTATAAAGTATCCCCCTCCTGCCCATTTTACTGATGTTACACTGCTCACCTCAGAACAGCAAGACTGTCCAGATGGATCACAGAGAGGACAATCTTCAATGAGCATAAGGAAAAACCTGAAAAACCTGTCAAGGGGGGGCAGAACTTTCCTTATGCACACAGTAAGAAGATTGTCCCTTACTCTGACCTGTCCGGTCAAGAGACCAGATTCTACATCTGAGGGGAGGTGGCTAGGTAAAAGGGGCTGGAGCGGGATACTTTATCATTCAATTACTCTTGAACTGCAACTCAGACAGTTTTGAAATATTACTCTCCATGGCCCAAATACTATGAAGATTAATGGAAGCTGCTTTTTTTGTGAAACATTACTATCCCTTTAAGGACCAATGACGTACCAGGACCATCAAAGAATTCAGTCCTTTAAAGGGATAGAAATGTTTCATAATAAAAGCAGCTCTAATTAATTATCATAGTATTTGGACTTTGGAGAGTATTATTTCAATTCTGTCAGAATTGTAGTTCCAGAGTAATTCAATGACAAAGTGTCCCCCTCCCGCCCCTTTTACTGATGTCACACTGTTCAGCCAGAGCAGAAGGGAGGTGCCCAGGTAGACTGCAGAAAGGGAATTAAGATAAGGGAAAAACCTGAAAAGCTTGTCAAGGGGGGCAGGGATTTCATTGTTTTCATAGGAATAAGAGTGTCCCTTTCTGTTATCTGTCTGTCTATAGACTGCATTCCACATCTGAGAAGAGATTGCTTACACTAGGTAAAAGGGGCGGGAGGGGGAAACTTTGCTTGTGAATATCTCATAAACCATAAAGGTTTGAGAGATAAGACTTATATCATTCTTCATGTTTTTTTAATGCCTACAAAATAAAATAAAGTTAAAATGAAGTATTACTATCCCTTTAAGGACCAATGATGGCCCCAGCATGTCATGTGTTAATGATTGTAGTGCTCCAGGACTGGAGAAGTCAGTTTCAGCTTTTCCCTGGTGGCTCCGCACATGTGATGGCTGCTACAGCAATCACATGTGCCGGCAGAGCCAATGACAAAGACAATGTAAGTGTAGAGAGAAGCAGAGAACTGAGGTCCCAAGAGGGAAAATACCTAAATGGGGGGGGGGGTACTTTCATTTAAATTGGTGGTGCTGGGAGCTGGGAGCAGAACTAGGGTTAGGTCATTTGATAAACTATTGCAAATCTTTGTGTTACTGAATACATTATTTAGAGAAAGACCAAATGATTTTTATTTACACATACACTTTAAAGGGATAGTACTACTTAAAAAATACTAATCCCTAGGTTAAAGCCCTTGAATAAAGATGAAAAATGCCCCCAGCAGCATCTCTCAAACCCTTATGGTTTGAGAGATAACCGCTTACAAAGTTCGCCCCTGGCTGACGTCAGCATTCTAGCTGACAGCCTGGGAATCCGGTCCCAGGACCCTCTGCGGCTCTGCAGCAGAGCCGAGATCGCATTAACAAAAAAGAAATCCTTCACTTAAAAGGTCTTCTACATGTGTTTGTAAACCAAGCACATGTAGAAGACCTTTTTCATGATGGATTTCTTCTTTATTAACTCGATATCCGGCTGATCTCAGGAGAGGATTCCCTTACTGTTAGCTAGAATGCTGACGTCAGCCAGGGGCGAACTTTGAAAGTGGTTATCTCTCAAACCATAAGGGTTTGAGAGATGCAGCTGGGGTCATTTTTCGTCTTTATTCAAGGGCTTTAACATAGGGATTAGTATTTTTTTAAGTAATACTATCCCTTTAATGTGAGTTTTATTACTGTGGAGTGGAGCAATGTGACACACTAATATATACATCATAAAGTGTGATCTCCCAAAAGAGGAAGACCAGGGAGAGAAATAAGGATATTGGGATTTTAAGGTCAGAGGGACAGTACCCCTGCAAAAAAGGGGACACTTGGGAGTTTTGAACAAATGTCCATACATTTAATCCAGTTAAATACAATTTGAGTACAAATTGTCATAGGAAAACCTATAAAAAATGTTTTTTTCATTTTTTTTTATTATTAAAATAATGTTGGGTTATACATATAAATATGGTATCAAAAGAAAATCCTAAATATATAGCCATTAAAAATGATAAATAATGTGTATGGGTATAGTAAATGAATTAGAGGAAAAATATGGTTGAACAAAGGCGTACTAAAAAAAGTCAAAATTGCGCTGGTCCTCTAGTGTAAAAAAAGGCCTGGACACTAAGGCATACCTCTCAAGTGTCCCTTTTTAAGAGGGACAGTCCCTCTGTGAGACCCAAATCTCTCTGTCCCTCTTTACCACCCAGGGGTCTCTCTGTTTAGCAGATAAGACTGTGAGGTGTGTATATGTGTATTAGTTTGCTCCACAGCAATAAAACTCACATTAATGCTTTTTTAGACTTCAGTAAATGTGTTAATACCTTAATCTGTGTAAATAAAATACTTTGATCTTGCTCTAACTCATTTATTCAGTTACACAAAGAGATGGCAACAGATCATGAAATAACCTAAACAGTCTTAATAATGCCCCACCCACCAGCCACTCCCCCAGTAACATCCCCTAAAACACTAGTGTCCCTCTTTGGGCATTTGAAATGTTGGGAGGTATCCTAAGGGGGTTAAACTTCAGCATATAGTGTTTATAAATTATGTAAATGTATATACATTTATATAAATGTATATACAAATATATAAATTATATATATTTATATATATTTATAAACTATATTCATTTAAATAAGTTTATAAATTATATAAATTATAAATGTGATCTTTCTCAACATAATTTATTCAGTTGTACAACGAGGTGTTAATAGGTTAGGAAATAACCTACATATTCTCAGGAATGCCTGAGCAGCTAAAACAAAAGCGTCCAAGGTATGTGAAATGTTGGAAGGTATGCCCACATTCTGAGTTGTGGATGTAACTGGAGTAAGGTGACCAGACATCCTTTAACCCTTGAGTGCCCAAGAGACATCCAATGCATTGCCTTGCAGTACAATGGATACCTCTCTGGCACTTCATGGGTTAAATCAGGGATGTTTACAAAACTTAATTCTGCAGAAATGAACAGGAATAAGTTCAACCCTGCAGTATGTGTATTTTATGTGTATACCTGATTTAAAGGGATATGTGGTAATCTTAAACTGGAGCTATCCCAATGCCCTTGCACCAGACAGCCCACCTGGTTTATGATGGATGGTTTATTTACCAGTTTACACATCCCTCTGAGGGCCATGTTTAACCTCTTGCAGGTCTTTAACTCATTGGGGTTAAGACCTTTTTTTGTAAGTGTCATTTATTTGATATTATTTTCTGTGATGGGACACAGCACACATGTCCATGAGTGGAGTCAATTAAAGAAGCAGTAAACTTTTTTATGAAAAAATATATATTGTAGGGATTTTCCTATTGAGTAAAATAAGGGTACTCCCACTGCCAAGAGATTTATATTTCCAGAGTTATTACAGTTTAAACCCATGTTTTTTACATTAGCAGTGCCCTCTAATGATCAAATTCTAATAAGATTTCCTGTTAGATTCTAATAGAGAGGAAAGTCAAGAAAGTCAGTGATATACAGGTCTCCACAGAATGTCGTAGAAACTGCCTGTCACTTCCTGTCAGTTAGAACTATCAGGAAGTAAACATAGTAAATTCACTTCCTGATTATTTAAACTGCTATAAATTTTGAATAAAACATCTGACAGCAATGGGAGTGACCTTGTTTTATTCAGCAGGAAATGTTCTGTAAAATATGTGTTTTCATAAAAAAAAGTTTACTGCTCCTTTAAGGAACAGGGGTGTGACCATAGACTGTTCTAAAGGTGTCATGCGTGCCGTACACTAGGAAAGCCTGAAATATAAATCTGGCCCTGCAACTGGAGAAGCAGTGTTCTGCTTTTAGGTAGCAGGTTTTGCCTGGGGACTTGAAATTTGTTTTTAATATGTTAAAATGAGAAAATAGTTTTCTTTGGGTTATATAAATCTTCCATTTGAGTTATTTGTAAACCTTCCATTATCTCCAGACTAGTTGAACAGCCCGTTACACGGGCCACAGTGCCTCTGGCAGCCGGTCACGGGGCAGTCACGTGCAGCAGAGACTGCCCGCGCCACTGCTGATACAGAGCTGGACGCTCCTTCGGAGCGCCCAGCTCTGTATCAGCCGCGGCGTGGGCAGTCTGTACTGCGCATGACTGCCGCTCGCACAGCAGTGTCTACTGCGCATGTCGGGCGTTACACACAACTTAGCGAATTATTATATAGGATGTGGGGAGCTTGCTCTGAAACGCTGCCCACTTCTTCTCCATTCCTCCCTGTTCCTCCCACTTCCTGCACACCTCTCCTTCTTCCCCACCCTGTTCCTCCCACTTCCTGACCACTTTTCCTCCTTCTCCACCCAGTTCCTCCCACTTTCTGCCTACTTCTGTAATGCACCTGTTAAGCCCCACCCACACTCTTGAATAAGCCCCACCCCTTTCCATACAATTCACATTAATTATATCCGCCAGTGGCACCAGAGGAGTCCCCAACGTGGACTCCAGAAGTGAACGGTTCAAGTTAGGCTCATGTACTATGAGGCAGCTTTAATAAGAAGAACCGTAGCAAATCTGGGGCAAACCAACTGAATTATAGGGGACAAATAAAAATTACTGCTGTTTATACTAGGATTTTACCCCCTTGAATGTAAGAGATGTATCTAACAGACTGTGAAGCAATGAGATCCAATGGTTTAATCTGAGTCTCATTGGGTTCTGATTGGCCCTTCTCCCCCAGGTACATATCAGCCTTTTCCAATGGCAGCCTATTCTTTCTCCAGGACATGGCCCCTACAGGGCCATTGAGTAGTGCAGAACATATTATCAGATGGACACCTTTAACTTTAATTGAATAATAACTGACACAAATCTTTCTTCTTTTGCCAGGCCTCTGTAGTCAGCTGTACCTCCCTCCTTTTTTAGGGCTTCCTCATGATTTCTGACCTCACCCTGCCTGGCAGGTCCGCTTCCAACCCCTTCCAGGCAATCCACCCAAGTCTCTGAGTCATTTCCTCACATGTCCTGCATTAAAGGCCCATTGCTAGGGACTATTCCTCTCCAGTGGACCCTATGTGGCTCACAACTAAAACATCCACTCCAGAGATCATACTCCTTTCCAACCCTGGACCAGAACCACTCCTAAGAGGCCAATATATCTGCCCTTATTCCACGAACTGATGACATCTCAGGATCTCTTACTAACCCAAGGGGGATACTTGGGTGGGCAATCTTATGCTAAATCAGGGAGGTATCCTGCCACAGGGTTAAAATCTCAGTTTAAATCAATGGAAATTTTTATGTGTTCCTTATGGTTCTGTTGGCTTGATCCAGAAATGCTTCACTAGTTTTTCGTATATTCACTGTACAGAGTGTTACTATCAGTTTATAAAAACCTAGACTAGAGTCCTGTAATACACACACTAACCACAAGATGCCACTGTCATAGTACCATAGTCCAGTTTTTCTCAGGCTTCTAATGAAGGGATTAAAGCGCAGTTTAAATCAATTGGCAGTTTAGGAATTGCATTTACTCCTGTGTTTCAGTTTGTCTCCCACTTCCTTCAAACATTTGCCGCAGTGTGTCTTAACTTCTAACAAACTATGGAAACTTTAACACATGCATCTGAAATGTTACATCATCCTTTTTATATTACAACATGTAAACCAGGCAAACCAGGCACACTTTGTAGAACGTTCCAATGAAATATTTCTTTCTAGATAATGCTATTTCGGGTCTGCTGAAGAGCTGCCAGTCGGTCCCGGGACCAGGATCTACATCTATCAGCTGGAGAGCTGACGTCTATGAAAGGGGTGTTTGAGAGATGGGACGTAAGTCACTGCATTAATATTTTTAATACTTACAATATTAAACTTTTTTATAAACAACCATTATTATCCCGTTAAAAGTCCTAGTAATATTAATGGACCAGTTTATTTGTCCTCTATAGAATGTTTTGGTGCAGATAGACCAATATTCTTATTCCTCAGGCATCTAATGTTCCATTATATGCAATAGAAAATGGTAGTAACCATGCAGTTTATGCTTTGGTAGCAATAATGCTATATGCCTCGCATACTTTGGAAACCAAAATAATTGTCTAAAAGATAACTAACAGAAATTTTGTTTTGATTTTTTTTTTCTCAGCAGCAATTTTTGTTTTAATGATAAAAAAAATTAATAGGCCTAGCATCGGTAACTAGGAAAGTATTATACAATTTGTAAACCTTTTTGATTTCAGTAGAGGATACCCCTGATGAGGCAGTGAGATACTGAGAAGCTCATAGGACTGTCTTGGTTTTGGTAAAGAGTATTATTAATTGTCTTATTATTATAATTTTAAAAACCATAAAGAAATAGGAACAAAAGTAAAATAAGAAATATTTTTAAAAAATATCTAAAAGCTGCTCTATATGAATATAAACAAACTCTATTTTGTTATAATTGATATAAAATCCATGAAATGGAACCTTATTAGTGATGATCGAGCACCCCAATGCTCGGGTGTTCGGGTGCTCTGACCGAGCGCCCCCGGAGGCTCGAGTGCTCGGCCGAGCACCCGAGCCCCATTGAAGTCAATGGGAGGACTCGAGCATTACACCAGGCACCCCCTGCTCTGATGAGGGGAGGGTGCCTGGTCCATAGGAAAAGGGCAGAAAATGATGGAAACACCACAGAAATGGTTCAGGGACAGCATAGGGAGGATGTCTGGATGCATCTTGGACTCCAACGTCGCTGCTGGGAACGATGTTTCGCCCGTAGTACGCCATTTTTACAGACTGACCGTAAAACACACAAAAAGGAAGATAAAAATGATTTTAGGCGAAAAATTGTTACCAAACAGTATTTGCTGTATATTTACTTGTATATCATCTGCAAATTCTGCAAAAAATTTCATCGATTTTTCGGAACTGGGGCCATGATTAAGAGGGAAACGTGCGCAGCGTAAAGCAGGTGTTCAACGTGGTTATGGCCCGGGTAAGGTACAGCATTCAGGAACGGAGGCCGCAGCTACCACAGGTTTTACAACATGTCCGTTTGCCCTTGTTAAGTCCAAAATTTATAGTCGTAACAGTGGGGTCTGATCCATTCAGTAAAAGTGACAAAGTGACTTAGTGGATGAAGCCAAGAACTACCTTCTGCTCTGTCGAACACCCCAGCCCTATTTAATTCAATGGGAGGACCTGAGGCACTCCGATACAACCTGTATATCACAAAATGGAGGGCCTCATTCACATTGTGGTACAATAGTTCAGGTAGTGGTCCAACACTCATAAAGCCTATGCACTAAGTGAAAGGGCTGCCAAAAATTAGACTGCAATGTCACTCCAATACACCCTTTATTACACATAAAGGAGGGCATCATACACACCCTTGAAAAATTAGGATTAATGGCCTGCTGGTGACCCTCTAAAACATTAGGGGCGAGGGCATGCCGCTAAGCTGACCATCTAAAACATTAGGAATGAGGGTCTGCTGCTGAGCCGACCATCTAAAACATTATGGGTGAGGGTCTGCTGCGGAGCTGACCATCCTAAACATTATATGCGAAGGCCCGCTAGTGAGCTGACGCTATAAAACATTATATGAGAGGGCCCGCTAGAGAGCTGACCCAATAAAACATTATATGAGAGGGCCCGCTAGAGAGCTGACCCAATAAAACATTATATGAGAAGGCCCGCTGGTGAGCTGACCTATACAAAAATTGTCAAACAGGGCCCGCTGGTGAGCTGGCCCTATATAAAATTATATCACAGGGCCCGCTGGTGAGCTGGCCCTATATAAAAATTGTATCACAGGGCCCGCTGGTGAGCTGGCCCTATATAAAAATTGTATCACAGGGCCCGCTGGTGAACTGGCCCTATATAAAAATTGTATCAGAGGGCATATGGAAGAGGAGGAGGACGATGAGAAGATTAAGAGTCAACCATATACCCGTTTTTTGGGTGGAAGGGGTGAATGGGAATACAGAGTATTCCCATCATTGTAAATAACATATCTAAAGTGATTTTATGTTCCCCCGGGGCTTTCCTCCAGTGGAGTGGAGAAGTCAGGGGAAATCCAGGCCTTGTTCATTTTTATAAGTGTCAACCTATCAGCATTTTCGGTGGAAAGGCGGATACGCTTATCTGTTATGATGCCACCAGCAGCACTAAATACCCGCTCAGACAGAACGCTGGCGGCAGGGCAGGCCAGCACCTCCAAGGCGTAGAGTGCCAGTTCATACCACGTGTCCAGCTTGGACACCCAGTAGTTGTAAGGCACAGAGGGATCATTGAGGACGCTGACACGGTCTGCTACGTACTCCTTCACCATCTTCCAAAACTTTTCCCTCCTTGTGACACTAGGCTGCGCATCAGGGTGAGGGTGCTGGCGGGGTGTCATGAAGGTGTCCCACGCCTTGGAGAGTGTTGCCCTGCCTTTGTCGGAACTGCTGTGTGCTCCCCTTTTCTCCCCTTCTCGGTTGGCCAAGGTAGCATGTACTCTGCCGCCAGCGTTGTCAGATGGAAAATTTTGGAGCAATTTTTCGACAAGAACCTTCTGGTATTGCACCATTTTGCTTGTCCTCTCCACCGGAGGAATGAGAGATGAGAAATTCTCTTTGTAGCGGGGGTCCAGAAGGGTGAACACCCAGTAATCCGTGTTGTCTAAAATGCGTATAACGCGTGGGTCACGGGAAAGGCAGCCTAACATAAAGTCAGCCATGTGTGCCAGAGTACCAACAGGCAAGATTTCGCTGTCCTCACCAGGAGGATGACTCTCAATCTCCTCATCCTCTTCCTCCTCTTCTGCCCACCCACGCTGAAGAGATGGAACTAAAGTTCCATGGCTACCCTCTGTAGCGGAGGCAACCGTGTCTTCCTCCTCTTCCTCCTCCTCCTCCGCCTCCTCCAATTGTCGCTGAGAAGACGAAGTGAGGGTGCTCTGGCTATCACCTTGTGTAAGCTCTTCCTCCCCCATTTCCACCTCTTCCACATGCAAAGCGTTGGTTTTAATTGTGAGCAGCGAGCGTTTCAGTAGACACAGAAGTGGGATGGTTACACTGATAATAGCGTTATCGCCGCTCACCATCTGTGTCGATTCCTCAAAATTGCGTAAAACCTCACAGAGGTCTGACATCCATTCCCACTCCTCACTTCTGATTAGAGGAAGTTGAACGGAGAGGCGACGACCGTGTAACAGCTGGTACTCCACTACTGCCCTCTGCTGCTCACAAAGCCGGGCCAACATGTGGAAGGTGGAGTTCCAGCGCGTGCTCACGTCACACAGCAGCCGGTGAGCTGGCAATTGTAAGCGCTGCTGCAGCTTCAACAGGCCGGCTGAAACTGTTGATGACTTACGGAAATGTGCACACACGCAGCGCACCTTGGTCAAGAGATCATGCAAATTGGGGTAGGTTTTTAGAAATCGCTGAACCACTAAATTAAATACATGCGCTAGGCATGGTACGTGTGTGAGCTTGCCGAGCTCCAAAGCCGCCACCAAGTTACGCCCATTATCACACACAACCATGCCTGGTTGCAGGTTGAGTGGCGAGAGCCACTGCTCGGTCTGGTGACTAATCCCCTGCAACAGCTCTGAGGCCGTGTGCTGTTTGTCCCCAAGGCAGATCAGCTTCAGCACGGCCTGTTGACGCTTCCCCACTGCAGTGCTACACTGCTTCCAGCTACCGGCTGATGGGTGAGTGGCGCTGCGAGCAGAGAATTCGGAGGTGGAAACGGAGGAGGAGGAGGAGGAGCCAATAACGTAGGTGCTGGCGGAAACCCTGATGGAGGTAGGGCCCGCAATCCTCGGCGTGGGTAGCACCTGTGCCATCCCAGGGTCCGAGTCGCTCCCAGCCTCCACGACATTCACCCAGTGTGCCGTCAGGGAAATGTAGCGTCCCTGGCCACAAGCACTTGTCCATGTGTCAGTCGTTAAGTGGACCTTCCCAGTAACTGCGTTGGTCAGGGCACGGGTGATGTTACGGGACACATGGTGGTGTAAGGCGGGGACGGCACACCGGGAAAAGTAGTGGCGGCTGGGGACTGCGTACCGAGGGACAGCTGCTGCCATCAGGCTGCGGAAGGACTCAGTGTCCACAAGCCTAAATGGCAGCATTTCGATGGCCAGTAATTTGGAAAGGTGTGAGGTTAGTGCTATGGCCTGTGGGTGGGTGGCTGGGTATTTTCGCTTGCGCTCAAATGCCTGGGGTAACGACATTTGGACTCTGCGCTGGGACAGGGAAGTGGATGTGGTCGCTGATGGTGCTTCAGATGGTACAGGTGCAGGGCGGGAGGTATGCGGGCCTGCGCCTTCGACAGGCGATTGGCCGGCACCGAAAACAGGGGAAGAGGAGGCAGTGGTGTGGCCTGCAGACACAGATTGGCGATCCGGGAGTTCCTCCCACTTATTACGGTGCTTGGATGCCATGTGTCGGATCATGCTGGTGGTGGTGAGGTCGCTAGTGTTCATGCCTTGGCTCATTCTGGTGTGGCACAGGTTGCAAACTACAATTCTTTTGTCGTCCGCACTTTCCTTAAAAAAACGCCATACCGCGGAACACCTAGCCCTTGGCAGGGGAGATTTACGCAAGGGGGTGCTCCGTGGAACATTTGCGGGCCGGTTTGGTGCGGTCCGCCTTCTTTCTTTAGCCACACCACTGCCTCTTCCAGCCTGTTGCGGTGCTGCAGATGGCTCACCCTCAGGACTGCTGTCATCGCTCGGCTCTCCACCTTCCCAGGTGGGGTCAGTGACCTCATCGTCCACCAAGTCCTCCTCCACTTCCTCACTCTGATCATCCTCCTCATTTCTTGATCCCACCACATACTCAGTCATTGACAACTGTGTATCATCCTCCTCATCAAGGTCTTGAGACAGTAATTGTGGTTGATTTGATGGCAACTGTGTCTCATCATCATCATCATCCACTTCCTTTGACCCTAAATGCCGTTCCCCTCTGTCATCTTCTTGTGATTGGGTACCCTCTAGAGGTTGTGAATCAGGGCACAAGATCTCATGTTCCTCTGCAAGCGTGCTTGGAGAGAGGTTCAAATGAAGGATTGGTGATGAGACGAGCTCCTCACTATATCCCAGTGTGGGATCACTTCTTTGGCCAGACCCTCTATGGTGGGAGGAAGGATGATCAGGGTGAGGATTGTGTTGACCAGACTCTTGGCTACTGAGAGTGGACTTGGTGGAAGACAGGGTGGTGCTTAACCGACTGGAAGCAGTATCAGCTGAAATCCAACCGACCACCTGTTCGCAGTGGTCTGACCTCGAGAGTGATGTCCTGCGACGCCCTGTAAACTGAGACATGAAGCTAGGTATGGTGGATGTCTTTCTTTCTTGTGCTCTGGCACCAGGCACAGTTTCTACGCGTCCTGACCCGCGCCCTGAACTATCAGGATCACGTCCACTTCCCCGTCCCTTTTTACCCGCCTTCTTCATATTACACGGAATATGTGCTGCTAATCTGCGTCTAGGCACACTAAACAGAATGTGCCGCTAATCTGCGGCTAGGCACAGTGAACGGAATATGTGACGTTTATTTTTTAAACTTTGCACACTAAACAATATGTGCTGCTAATCTGCGTCTAGGCACACTAAACAGAATGTGCTGCTAATCTGCGGCTAGGCACAGTGAACGGAATATGTGACGTTTATTTTTTAAACTTTGCACACTAAACAATATGTGCCGCTAATCTGCGGCTAGGCACAGTGAACGGAATATGTGACGTTTATTTTTTAAACTTTGCACACTAAACAATATGTGCTGCTAATTTGCGTCTAGGCACACTAAACAGAATGTGCCGCTAATCTGCGGCTAGGCACAGTGAACGGAATATGTGACGTTTATTTTTTAAACTTTGCACACTAAACAATATGTGCTGCTAATCTGCGGCTAGGCACAGTGAACGGAATATGTGACGTTTATTTTTTAAACTTTGCACACTAAACAATATGTGCTGCTAATCTGCGTCTAGGCACACTAAACAGAATGTGCTGCTAATCTGCGGCTAGGCACAGTGAACGGAATATGTGACGTTTATTTTTTAAACTTTGCACACTAAACAATATGTGCCGCTAATCTGCGGCTAGGCACAGTGAACGGAATATGTGACGTTTATTTTTTAAACTTTGCACACTAAACAATATGTGCTGCTAATCTGCGGCTAGGCACAGTGAACGGAATATGTGACGTTTATTTTTTAAACTTTGCACACTAAACAATATGTGCCGCTAATCTGCGTCTAGGCACACTAAACAGAATGTGCTGCTAATCTGCGGCTAGGCACAGTGAACGGAATATGTGACGTTCATTTTTTAAACTTTGCACACTAAACAATATGTGCCGCTAATCTGCGTCTAGGCACACTAAACAGAATGTGCTGCTAATCTGCGGCTAGGCACAGTGAACGGAATATGTGACGTTTATTTTTTAAATTTGTGCCCCCCCAAACAAAATATAACTTCTGCCCCCACACACAACAGTCTTAAAAAGGACTTTTGGGTCTTTAAAGAGTTCAAAAACACTTTTCTTCTCCCTACACTGACTTTCCCTTCCTATCCTCATCTCTCCCTGGCTAAGACTGAGCCGAACTCGCTGGTCAGGTGCTATACAGCACCCGATCACGGGTTCTGGCCAGCCAATCAGTGTAATGCCAGCAGCCAACATGGCTGCTGGCATTACACTGATGTCAGAGCCTCCCCGCACGTTTATTGGCTGCGCAGCAGCCGCGAAACGTGCGGGGAGGAGACCCGAACATGGCGGCCGAGCACATGCGGTACTCGTACGAGTACCGCCATGTGCCGAGCAGAGCGATGCTCGAGCCGAACCGAGCTTCGGCCGAGCATGCTCGCTCATCACTAAACCTTATACAAATACCATATATATGGAATAAATATAAAACGTCTCACGCGTTTCACGGTGCTAGCCTACCGCTTTCTCAAAGACAAGGATCTGTCTTGGCTACTTGAAGAGAGTGAGTTTCCCAGGAGCAGCCCGTTTGGAGAGTCTTTTAAATAACTGCTTTTGGGACAGTTTAATATCCCAAAGAAACTTTCTATCTGTGCCCTATACAAGTAGAATTACAGCAATCGCATTTCTATGTATCCACCTAGTGGTGATTCTGGTGGAGGTTGGTGTTTACTAAGACATTACACAAGGAGGTGCCTCTCTTTTTCTCTCTTTTGTTCCTATTTTATAAAGCAGATGGAGACTGTTCCAGCTGAGCTGGAAAGACACTGGAAGAAAGGAAGACCAGTAGAAGAGAGTGACAGCGATATGTACACTGGGGACTACTCATTCAGTAGGAAATATATAAAGAGTCCAGTTAGCCTCACTTGAGTTGAGAAAGGCTCCAAATGAGAACTATTAAATGTGAAGATTGTTATCTTTATTTGAAAAATTTGCACTTAGAAATACATTGCACAACTTTCTTCTGTTTGTTTTAGTTTTCAGAAGAGGTGTAGTAGGATTACAAGTTACATATTAAAGGAATAGTAATATTCACAATAAAAGCAGCTCCAATTAATCTTCATAGTATTTAGGCCATGAAGATTGTTAAATACTGTCAGAGTTGTAGTTCAAGAGTGATTAAATGATAAAGTATCCCCCTCCTGCCCATTTTGCTGATGTAACACTGAGAGGGACAAGGGGGACAGGGTTTTCATTGTTCTCACAGTAAGAAGATTGTCCCTTGCTGGGAGCTGTTTGGTCTATGGACCAGATTCCACATCTGAGGGGAGGTGGCTTACACTAGGTAAAAGGGGCGGGAGCTGGATACTTTATCATTCAATTACTCTTGAACTACAACTCTGACAGTATTGAAATAACACTCTCCACTGCCCAAATACTATGACAATTAATGGGAGCTGCTTTTACTTTGAAACATTACTATGCCTTTAACTGTGAATTTTAACCCTTTGAATGCTACAGAGGTCTCAAGTTCATTGCTTCACATTGCTCTCTAGCATTTAAGGGGTTAAAATGTCTATTTAACTCAATGGCAATTATTATTTGTCCTGTACAGAGCTGTTGATTTGATCATAAAAGACTCCAGTTCAAGGCATCATCCTCAATGTCACCAACTACATTTGCTACATTTTTGTAGCAGTTTGCTGACAATCTGACAATATTTGAAACAATGCAGAATAAGCAATTATACACAGTGGGAAAGCTGTACAGACCTAACTGTTCTCAACCTATTATAATATAGCCAAACCTATATGTGACAAATGAATTAGTATATCCTTAAACAAACCCATACAACTTCCTTCCAGAGCCACATGAAGAAAGTTAACCCTTTGAGTGCCAGAAAGGTATCCAACGCATACCTCTCTGTCGCTCAAAGGGATAAACACTTGCAGGCGTGGCATACATTTTGACATGGCTTTGTTTATATGACTACAAACCTTCTCTAAAGGCTTCAACTTCTTGCAAGATAACAGTTTTAACCTGGGGAAATTTTGTAATACATTAAAATATCCTAGGGATAAAACTATCGAATCAAAGACCAGTTCTGTTTCAAAAGCAAGCTAAATTATGTGAGAGGCGCTGAGCACAAACAGAAGCATGTTGCCTGTTCTACGGCTAGTCACTGCTCAAGAGCATCACATTTTAGATCTATAGTACCATTACAGAGAGCCGTTCCCAGATACATATTAGATGGGCAAGTCCCTCTACACAAGAAATAACAGCTGATCCCAAATGTACACTTTGGTCTTGTTTGGGTCTCATCAGTGAGGTGCAGCTAGTTTCCCTAGGCACTGAGAGCAAGGGATCCACGACTGGATTGTCCTTTACGCTTAGGGAGAGAACCTAACAGTGTTTCAAAAGCAAGCTAAATTATGTGAGAAGCTCTGAGCACAAACAAAAGCATGTTGCCTGTTCTACTGCTAGTCACCGCTCAAAAGCATCACATTTTAGATTTCTAGTGCCATTACAGAGGAGAAATTTCCACATACATATTATATTAATCCCGCCCAAAAGGGCAGTCCAGTTCCAACTTGATGGGCAAGTCCCCTCTGCAGGGGAAATAACAGCTAACTCCAGACATAAGTTTCTGCCTCGTTTGGGCATCGTCAGTTAGGTGAAAACGCCTAAACAAGGCTAAAACGTACATCTGGGGTTTTCTGGTATTTCCCGTGCAGAGATGACTTGCCCATCATTTTGGAACTATACCACCCTTATGGGTGGGATTCATATAATATGTATGTGGAAATTTCTTCTCTGTAATGGCACTAGAGAGCTAAACTGTGATGCCCTTGAGCAGTGACAAACCGGAGAACAGGCAACATTACTTTGTTTGTGCTCAGAGCCTCTAACATCTTTTGGCTATTTTCTGAACAACTCATAGGGTCTCTCCTTAAGAGTAAAGGGTAATCCAGACCTAGACCTCTTGCTCTCAGTGCCTAGGGAAACTAACTGTGCCTCACTGATAAAGCCCAAACAAGGCTGAAATGTATGTCTGTGGTTACCTGGTATTTTCTGTGCAGAAGGGACTTGCCCATTGTTTTGGAACTATACTGCCCTTATGGGTGGGATTAGTCTAGTATGTATGTGAAAATGTCTTCTCTGTAATGGCAATAGAAAGCGAATATGTGATGCCCTTGAGAAGTGACTTGCCAGAGAACAGGCAACATTGCTTTGTTCATGCTCAGAGCCTCTCACATCTTTTGGCTTGTTTCTGAGTGTAAAGGGTAATCCAAATGTGGACTCCTTGCTCTCAGTGCCTAGGGAAACCAGCTGCACCTCACTGAGAGACCCAAAAAGGCTGAAATGTACGTCTGGGGTTAGCTGGTATTTCCCATGCAGATGGGACTTGCCCATCATTTTGGAACTGGACTGCTCTTTTTGGTAGGATTTGTCTAATATGTATGTGGAAATTTCTTCTCTGTAATGGCACTAGAGAGCTAAAAAGTGATGCCCTTGAGCAGTGACTAACCGGAGAACAGGCAACATTACTTTGTTTGTGCTCAGAGCCTCTCACAACTTTTGGATATTTTCTGAACAACTCTTAGGGTCTCTCCTTAAGAGTAAAGGGTAATCCAGACTTAGACCTCTTGCTCTCAGTGCCTAAGGAAACTAATTGCACCTCACTGATGAGGCCCAAACAAGGCTGAAATGTATTTCTGTGGTTACCTGGTGTTTTCTGTGCAGAAGGAACTTGCCCATCATTATGACACTATACAGCCCTTATGGGTGGGATTAGTCTAGTATGTAGGTGGCAATTTCTACTCTTCACTAGCAATAGAGAGGTAAAATGTGATGCTCTTGAGCGGCGACTTGCCGGAGAACAGGCAACATTGCTTTGTTCATGCTCAAAAGCCTGTCTTTTGGCTACAATATTGGCACAATGAACCATGGACAAACAATCTTACAAGACCATATCTTTTACGAAGTCAAGAAACCTCAATTCCTTTAACATCCAGATCCCCTCCGAAGCTCTATTACATACCTCCCAAGTGTCCCTCTTTAAGACCCAAATCCCTCTGTCCCTCTTTCCCACACTTTTTTTAATAAATCAGACTGTGTACTGTGCATATAAGTGTATCACATTGCTCCACAGCAATAAAATACACGTCAGTGTTTGTTTAAACTTCAGTATATGTATTTTTAAATTAGACTGTGTACATAAAATACTTTGGTCTTGCTGTAAATCATTTATTAAATTACACAAATAGGTGTCAATAGGTCATGAAATAACCTAAAAATTCTTGGTAATGCCCTGCCCACCAGCCAAGCCCCCAACAACAACATCTAACACAAAAGTGTCCCTCTTTGGCAATGTGAAATGTTGGGAGGTATGCTATTCTCAGCCTAATAAATGAATAAATGGCCTAAGATCCAGGACCTGAAAGAAAGTATACAAGAAATGAGGTCTGATATACAACTTAAACCTACCAGAATCCCACCTCCCCAAATGTATAAACTTTGGCATGCAATGTGTCTGGCAAACAATGGGTTAACCATACGGTCACATACCTTCCAACATTTCAAATGGTCAAAGAGGGACACTTTTGTTTTAGGAGGTGTTGCTGGGGTGTGTGACTGGTGATCGGGGCACTACTGAGAATTTTTTGGAAATGTCATGATCTATTAGCTGGTCCAGATGGATCGTAAAGGGGAGGAGGATTTTCCATATACTGACAGACACAATGTTGTCCCTCATCGTGATCAGACCGGTCAAGCAACAGGTTTTGCATCTGAGTGTATGTGATACACTTATATACACACCACACAGTCTGATCTTCTGAAAAGAAGGAAACAGGGTGGGGCAGAGGGATTTGGGTCTCAAAGAGGGACACTTAGGAAGTATGCAAAGAAGTGACTTAAAGGAGATTACTTCTCCAGAGAGATCAGTTCTCCAGTTTCCATGTTATTCTCTGGAACCTATGCACTGTGATTTTCCAAATGGGAGATATCTTAATCCATGGGCTCCATAGACTAACATAAGGATTGAGAATTAATCTCACTGGAGAAGATATATCCTTTTCATCATCTGTTTATCATAACTTAGTGCATAACCAGTACCTCTCAGCATTCACTGTTCCTTAAAATGTTAACATATAGCTTCAACATTTTCATTTATATAGCTACAAGTAATGGATGTAAGGACTAATGGGGTAATGAGACCTCATCCAGGAGGCAGGGTACTCAATGATTAAAGGGGAACTACCACCCCGCAATAACTTAACATGCATTCATTCTTCATCTGGCGACTAGCTGCTTAGTAGCGCTAGTCGCCAGAAATATTACGATATAACGATAGAAGTCTTATCTCTCAAACCTTTATGGTTTGAGAGATATTCACAAGCAAAGTTTCCCCTCCCGCCCCTTTTACCTAGTGTAAGCCATCTCTTCTCAGATGTGGAATGCAGTCTATAGACCAGACAGATAACAGAAGGGGACAATCTTCTTCCTATGAGAACAATGAAAGCCCTGCCCCCCATGACAAGTTTTTCAGGTTTTTCCCTTATCTTAATGGAAGATTGTCCCTCTCTGCAGTCTACCTGGGCACCTCCCTTCTGCTCTGGCTGAGCAGTGTTACATCAGTAAAAGGTGGTGAGGGGGATACTTTGTCATTGAATTACTCTTGAACTACAACTCTGACAGAAATTAAATAACACTCTCCAAAGTCCAAATACTATGATAATTAATTAGAGCTGCTTTTATTATGAAACATTACTATCCCTTTAAATCATAGTATTAAAGAGGATCTATCACCCACTATCAAATTAAGCTTCTAATGATTACCCTCTGGCTTTCTTCTTGACAGACTTCGGTTACCAGCTCTGTACCGCAGTCTGTCACTCTGCCTCTGCTCCCCTACCTCGATCCAGTCTCCTCCAATAACGGAACATTTCTGCGTGTAAGCTGGAGTGGTCTCTGACCCATGAGACTGCTCCAGCTTACAGGCAGAAAGCCTCCATCATTGGAGGAGGCTGGATAGAGAGGGAGGAGTGCAGAGGAAGAGTGACAGTCTGCAGTACAAAGCTGGTAACTGAAGTCTGTCCGGAAGGAAGCTGCAGGGTAATCTTTAGATGTTTAATTTCGGCAAAATAATGATTTAAATGTAATTGCTATATAAACTAAAATTTTAGACAAACATGTATAGGGGATTTTAAAAGTATGTCCCGTGTCCCAGGCAGCCCCCTTCTGGGACAATACAAAGTCGTGAAATGAAGAATCCACTGCACAGAGTTCTAAAAGGAGAACTGCCCATTGTCTACTGTGACAGAAAGTGATGCCTCTTCTGAACTACAAGAAAATGGCTTCCAGAAAGCTCTTTAAACACTAGGCAGAAAACTGAGTCTTGATTCTGACATCAAACAGGAGCTGCAGGGCAATTTTGTTGTAGTGTAATGCTAGTCTAAGACGTTGAGCCTTTCTTGTAGCCCACCACAGGCATTGCTTACAGTACAGCAGTCAATGGGCAGTTGTCCCTCTAGTGTTTAGAACTCTGTGTGGTGCCTAAGAAAGAGCATGCAGCACATTGATGTCCAGTGACCCCCCCCCAGTAGCCAGGGCCGGATTTGCCATTAGGCAAAGTAGGCACCTGCCTACAGGCGCACACCACCGAGGGGCACCTGCCATTGGGATTTAAAAAAAAAAAAAAAAAAAATAGCCACCTTGCTGGCTGCGCCAGCACCTGCTCCATGTCGCCCTTACATTGCCCGCCCCCCGTTTTCTATTTCTTACCTCCCCGGCAGTTAGTGTCTGCAGGGCTAAATACATACCGAAAGGTAGGTCATTAAAGTGTGTGTGATCCGGGGCTTGTTAGGGGAGGGGACAAGTTCCCTTTTTTAGTTTTGGAGGGTTGTCTGTTCCAGCTTCTGTGACTGGATGACCGAAATAAGAGGGGGTAGTGGGAGAAAAGAAAACGATCCCAGTGTGTCGGAGTGAGAGCTAGCAGCGGGACAGTCTCCTCTTACTTTCATTTTATGCGAGTTGAGGATGCTTGATAGGTTGCCATTGTTTGCCTTGTCCATGTGCTGTGGTTACATGCACTTTGCTTCAGTTGAGTTGCCTTTCACTGTGACCTCACCGACTTAACCCTTTGATCGCCAGAGGGGTGTGCAATGCACCTCAAAGCGTCAACTCATTCTGTTAACCCTTTGAGTGCGTTGCGTACCCCTCTGGCACTCAAAGGGTTAAATTGCTTTACCGTTTTGCTCCATCTTTTTTTCCTGCATGTAAAGTGATAATTAACCTACGTTTTTGACTTGTATGTTTTCTTAAAGTGCATAATGCATTATCAAATTGCTTCCTTTTTATATTTTTTCCCCGTCTTCGCCTATCTCATTATTTTATCGTTTACGCTCTTTGCATGTAATTCACTGACTTTTCTGCCTCATTTTGGTATGCCATGGGCATCTACTTAGGGTGCCCTTTGCTCTACAAAGACTTTGAGAAAATGGGAATGTTGAGTTTCAAATGCATATTTATAGAAATTGTTATGCACACTATGTTTATTTTTGTTAATATGATTGTGAAACCATAGAATAATTTTATATTTATGAATGGAGCCTTTCATTATGGCCTTGATCAATGATTCAAAATATTAGGGGTGCCTCAAAAATTCCAAATAGGATCTATTGGTTGCCTTGAGCTAAAAAGGATTAAGGACCACCATATGGAGATGGTGGGGGCAATGTGGAGCTGATGGGGGGCAATGTGAGGGCAATGTGGAGCTGATGGGGGTCAATGTGAAGGCAATATGGTATATGGAGATGATGGGGGCAGGATGGAGCTGATGGGGGCAATGTGAGGGCAATATGGTATATGGAGATGATGGGGGCAATGTGAGGGCGATATGGAGATGATGGTGGCAAGCTGGAGCTAATGGGGGACATTATGGCGATGATGGGGGCAATGTGAGGGCAAAATGGAGATGATGGTGGCAAGCTGGAGCTAATGGGGGACATTATGGCGATGATGGGGGCAATGTGAGGGCAAAATGGAGATGATGGGGGGCAACGTGGAGATTAGGAGCATTGTGGAGGTGTCCAGTGCAGATGGCCCATGGGGGGGGGGGCGCTTCAACTTTCTGTGCCTACAGGCTTCTGAGATGTAAATCCAGCCCTGCCAGTAGCTGCACTACAGCTGAGGACAAGTGCTCTATTGCTCTCATCTCCGCAATGTCTTCAACGGCAGAATGGAAATGTGGTCACCCTAAGTCAGGGACAGTTGGTAAGTATTAGGAGTTCCTAGGCACAACAGGATAGTACTGCAACATGTTAGTTCTTCTTTGTTTTAATTTGCTTGGAGGGTATAGAGTTTGACTGTATGGGAGGGCCACAAATGACCCCAAGGCCTTAGTTTGGATGTCCCTGTTTTAGAGTTGCATTGATGTCAGTTTCAATGTGCCCAGTGTTCTTGCCGTTTGCATGAATGTTTATTTATAATAAAAGTGACACACGGTAGTAGTGGGCAGCTCATGACTGTCCAGATGAACGATGCCAGTTTTAGTCCATCAATAACTGGTGAGGAACAAAGTGTCACTGATAGCCACATACCAAAACTGAATATTTA
Organism: Rhinophrynus dorsalis; assembly: GCA_037306005.1. Lineage (NCBI taxonomy): Eukaryota > Metazoa > Chordata > Amphibia > Anura > Rhinophrynidae > Rhinophrynus > Rhinophrynus dorsalis. The sequence continues at coordinate 418,137,938 of CM074722.1, forward strand.
GGTTAATGTGAAGCCTTAAGTATAAATGTACACTGTTCACCACACAGGTTCTGTCTCTCCCACATCCGACACTGACTAAAATTAGAATGTAAGCTATTTAAGACAAAAAAAACAGTGTTTATCCAAGTATATTTTATGCAGGTCACTGTCCTGTAGGGGGCAAAGTTCTCTCATCTTTCTTTATGGACTCTCTCTCGACACTTATAGCCCTCCTCCTTCCCTCACCCCTTCTCTTGCTCTCTCCGCCTCTCTGATCACATGGACTATTTTTTAAAAAAGCCACCTTAGCATTAACTAGGCTGAAAGATCCAAACACGTCTGTGCAGAGGTAAGAGAAGGGGTAGGGTGGTACGGGAGAGGATTTGGGAGGCTGATGGGGAGGTACTTCTCCTATCAAGGTTGCAGCTTTTAGTGCTGTGCTGTACAGATGATGGAAACTTTTTTTTACAAAGAGGAGTATACAGAGACTGGCAACTCTAATGCAGACAGAACCTAGCATCTGAAGGGCTGTAGAAACTAGAAGATGCCAGCTAAAGAGCTGGCATAGAATGCAAATATTTATAACTCCGGTACTGACACAGGGGAGAGATATATAGCTTAGATTAGTGGTAAGCAACCGAAGGGTCTTCAGCTGTGGTTGGACTACAAATCCCATTGGCGGGTTGAGGATGATGGGAGTTGTTATCCAACAACAGCTGGAAAACATCAGGTTGCCCAATACAGGAATGCAGAGCTTACTGTTGTGGCTGGCACGGGAATTATTAACTCCTTAAGGACCAGATCGAGATGTTCATCAAAATTACTTATGCATGTGGTCCTTACGGGGTTAAACATGGCATATAAGGATTGTTACAAACTGTATGGAGCCTATTACCGACGGACCTGGCAACTCTAAAGATGACAGCTGTTGCTCAGATAGGGAATACTTTTAGTACACAGGATGCAGGGCTGATTTTAGGCAGGTCGATGACATGGTCCTTTTTCTTTAATACATAAGACCAGCAGAGCAATATAGAATTCCATGCCACCAGCAGTGCAACACAGCATTATATAAGATTATCTGATTTTTGTATTATTATTATTAGTATTATATTTGTTTAACTCGCCCTGCATATAGGAGAATCCGAGCCTGGTATCTCTGCAGGGGCAGATAAAAGTTGCCTTTGTAGCTGGACAAGGAATTACAAAGCCTGTTCTTTAAGTGATAGCCATGCTTAAATTGAAATATATATTACAAGTAGTAACCTGCTGAATATAACAAGGATACTCTGACTGTTGTGAGATGCTTTATTCAAAAGTTAATGCAGCTCAAGCTTCCATTTGTTCTGGTACAGCAGTTCCATGGCCTGAAGTTTATGGTGCCACTATATGGACAACTTTGGTCAGCTGACTGTAAACCTCCATAGGATACTGTAGTAACAGGGCCACTGAAAAGTTTCAGGGGATAGCTGTACTGCACCCTCAAAAATGAGAGCTTGAGCTGCAATACATTTTGAAAAAAACACCTTTCACCAGTGTAAGTACCCTTGTTTTACCCAGGAGGATAAATCCTGCAGTATTTCAATATTAACCAATTCAGTGCCAGAGGGGTATGCAATGCATTGCGTACCCCTCTGGCACTGAAAAGGTTAAGCATTGCTATCCCTGTCAGTTGAGTTAAAATGGTGCGCTAGGGAATACACGGGGGCCTGGTTTGTCAAAGGTTAATACAGAGGATAAACTTGGCCTCTTTAATTATTTGTGTAGGCATACATGCAGATCACCTCCGGTGTTTAACTTAGTGCACATAGGATGTTGTTTATCAATGCACCAATGTAGCAGATTCTGGTTTAAAATGCAATATGGTCCTTATTTATAAAATCTGGAATTATTCTGGAGTAAACCGTAGGGGACAAATAAAAAGCTCTAAATTCCCTTGAACCTGAACAGAGCTTTTTAACCGCTCGATTGCCAGAGAGGTCTCTATTGCATTGCTTTGCAATGCATTAGAGACCTCTCTAGCATTAAAGGGGTTAAAAGCACAGTTTAATTAAACAGTTTGCTTTTCTAAATATGGGTCTACGCACCTTGTTTCTCAAGCTAAACAGGAGCAATTTTGGTGCAAACCAGATTCAGTATGTGTGTGAAATTAACATAGTTATTCATAACTTGGGTTATACTCTTCAATGCTAGAGGTTCACAATGTAGTAAGACCTCTAGCATTAAATAAATTTAACATTTAATTTTAAAGGGGATTTACCACCCGATACAATCTTTAGCTTCACTAAGTCCCCATATGGCGACTAGCTGCTTAGTAGCACTAGTCGCCAGAATAATTACCTTATTTAATAGATTTCTGCTCTCTTCCCCGACTGACAGGCAGGACGGAGAGTGGACATCTTGCCATTGTGACGTCCATGCGCCTGCGCTGTCAGTCCCAGCCGGGTCTAATAGGCATTGCTAGGAGCCATTTGGCTCCAGCTGGGACTGACAGCACAGACGTCACAATGGCAAGATATCCGCGCTCCGTCCTGCCTGTCAGCCGGGGAAGAGAGCAGAAATCTATTAAATAAGGTAATTATTATGGCAACTAGCTGCTTAGTAGCTTAGTGGAGACTTAGTGAAGCTAAAGATTGTGTCGGGTGGTAGTTCCCCTTTAAGTAATACAAGCAACATTCAAAATGGGGGCCCTTTCAACTTGAATCAAAACCTCCAACACCACAAAACAGTACTCACAGTAATTGCTGGTCAGTTTGTGTATGAAGCAAACCAACATACAGCAACAGGGTTATTGGTATCTGACCCGTTTTCCTGCAACAGCTGAAAAAAATGGTTGGTGGAAAAATAATTAATCCAAATTTAGCTGTTTCCCGAATGGTGATGGGATACCATTACCCCTGTTGTTGGATGCCAGTTTGCTTCATACACAAAACTGACTAGCAAGCTCGGTATTAGTTTGGGGCATTGGAGATTTTGATTCAGGTTGAAGGTGCCTCCCTCCATTTTGGATGTTGCTCGTTTGCCTGGTCTTTAAGGTGATGATATACCTAACGTCTTGGGGATCAGCTGGCAAGTAGGACGTATCTGTGTTGTGGCAGAACAATATTCTACACATGCAGGTTTGCTACTGTTTGGAGTCTTAAAGTGGCTATATGTAAATGCAAGTAGGTCTTTTTTTGTTTGTACCTCAGTTTATTAATCTGGATCTTATACCCTATGAGATGCCCCCTCTCGTCGCAATTAAATTAATGGGAATTTTCATTTCAACCCTATTGTGCAGTTTGTCTGCTCTAGAACTGCACATCTTTAACTTGATAAATATGGTCCTGTGAGGAATTCTGGACCAAACCAATTACACCACAGAGGAGAAATTGCATATCCTATTGAATTAAATTGGGTTTTTAAATGCTTGAGTGCTAAAGATGTCTCCAGTGCAAGACCTTTCTAGCACTCAAGAGGTTAAAAATTCTATTATAGAGAAAGAGCAGTGGAAGTTTGGGGAACTGTTTCCCCTGTGGAGTTGGTTTGCTCCAGAATTTCTCCTCATTTGTTTTGTGCATATGGCCCTACAGACAATTTTTGGATCAGGCTATATTCGGTTAAGGCCCAAAGGATCTTATCCGCAAGAGCGATTTTGGAACAAACCAACTACACCACAGAGACAAATTGCAATTAATTTTTAGTTAAAAGTGAGCTTTTAACACTTTGAATTCTAGAACGGTCTCTAGCATACTTCGTACAATTGCACTGGTAAACATTTTAGCTTTCTTTGGGTTAAAAGGTCCATTTTAATCAATAGAATTCGGGGATTTGTATTCACTCCTCCTACAGTGCTGTTGGTTTACTCCACAATTGCTCACTTCTGTTTTGTGGATAAGGTCCTTTGGGGAAGATTTACAAAAATGGAATAATAGGAAATGTGGCATCATTTTTGCAATAAACCTGACCGTTTGAGTGCCACTGGGGTACACAACGCATTGCTTTTGCAATGCGTTGTGTACCCCTCTGGCACTCGAAGGGTTAAGCTCAGCATTTAAAAAGAAGTAATCTCCAGTTTAGGAAGTCTTAACACTATATAGTTGTGTTGATGGAGAAGTGATGTTAATGAGGGCGAATCCTATATTATAATTAGCTAAGGATGTTTGTCAGAAGCCGTCATGCGTAGTACAGACTGCCTGCGCCGTGACTGATATGGAGCGGGGCGCTCCATATTCAGGTGCGTAGAGAGAACTACTCAATGAGGACTATAGTCTGAATTCAGAGCACCCTGCTCCGTACTGCTCATGACCACAGCACTGCCAGTTTTGGCCCGTGCACACAGGCTTTAAAACTAGTATATGTATAGAAATATTATTAAACTAGTTACAAAGCCCGTATACACGGGCTGATCCGGAGCGGAGAGCTCTGGATGGCTCACAGCCTGCTGTGCTCCTGCCTTCGCTGCTGCCCCGGAGCCAGGAGCACAGATAGGCTGTCAGCCTTCCGGAGCTCTCCGCTCCGGCTCAGCCTGTTCTGCTAGTCACTACTGCGCATGTGCGGTTACACACACAGTGAGCGACACATTTTAGGACTTTATGTTATAGGATTCTGGCATTTTAGCAACATATAATAATGCCATATATGCCAATATGACATAATAATGCCAGATATAATGTGTTCATAAGAACTGTATGTGTTAGTTAGTTAATAAATTAATGCAGCCCTTATTTATTTATAAAACCCAACTTTACCACCAGTTGCGATGATTTAACGAAAATTCTTTCAAAACCACAAACAATAATTTTTATAAATCTTCCCTATGCCGAATACAGAAATTAATATAATAACATTAATATAATATAAGTAATGATGCCTTCTCCAGTGATATCACTTCTCCAGTTCCTATGATGGTCTGTAGAGCCTATGCACTAAGATCTCCAAAGTTGGAGATATGTAAGTGCATATGCTCCATAGAATTACAATAGGAACTGGAGAAGTGATATCAGTGGAGAAGTCATCTCTGCTTTATCGCCTCATTATCATGCCTTAGTGCATAAACCCCCCCTCATCTTTTTGTGGTGTCTAAGGAGCTGTGCTTAAAGGGATAGCAACTCTTTATTTTGACTTTACATATTCTGCAAGAGGATAATTTGTATAGTCAAATTACCTATACTTTTTCTTACTTTTTTCATCTCTAACAACTTTAAAGTGGAACTATCATCAAACTTACATTGAGCCCCAAATCCTTAATACTTTAGTGATACACATATACATACCTGTATTTTGCTGCATAAGTTAGGCATTAGTGAGAAATAGAACTGTTTTGGCAGGCAGGCACTATCAGGGATCTTGCTGTAGACACTCTCTGTGCCTGCACTGTCAGTCCCTTCTGTTGCCTTAAAGGGATAGTAATATTTCAAAATAACAGCAGCTCCAATTAATCTTCATCATATTTGACCCATGGAGAGTGTTATTTCAATACTGTCAGAGTTGTAGTTCAGGTGTAATTGAATGAAAAATTATCCCTTCCTGCCCCTTTTACCTAGTGTAAGCCACCTCCCCTCAGATGTGGAAACTGGTCTTACGACCAGACAGCTCACAGCAAGGGACAATCTTCTTACTGTGAGAACAATGAAAACCTTGCCCCCTTGACAGGTTTTTCAGGTTTTTCCCTTATGCTAATTGAAGATTGTCCCTCTCTGCAAGCCATCTGGACACCACCTTTCTGTTCTGAGGTGAGCAGTGTTACATCAGTAAAAGGGGAGAGAGGGGGATACTTTATCATTCAATTACTCTTGAACTACATCTCTGACAGTATTGAAATAACAATCTCCATGGCCCAAATACTATGAAGATTAATTGGAGCCGCTTTTATTTTGAAACATTACTATCCCTTTAAAGGGATAGTAATACTTCATTTTAACTTTATTTTATTTTGTAGGCATTAAAAAAATATGAAGAATGATATAAGTCTTATCTCTCAAACCTTTATGGTTTAAGAGATATTCACAAGCAAAGTTTGCCCTCCCGTCCCTTTTTCCTAGTGTAAGCCATCTCTTCTCAGATGGGGAATCTAGTTGTAAGACCAGACAGATAACAGAAGGGGACAATCTTCTTACAATGAAAACAATGAAATCCCTGCCCCCCTTGACAGGCTTTTCAGGTTTTTCCCTTATCTTAATTGAAGATTGTCCCTCTCTGCAGTCTACCTGGGGACCTCCCTTCTGATCTGGCTGAAAAGTGTGACATCAGTAAAAGGGGAGGTAGGGGGATACTTTGTCATTGAATTACTCTAGAACTACAACTCTGACAGAATTGCAATAACACTCTCCAAGGTCCAAATACTATGATGATTAATTAGAGCTGCTTTTATTATGAAGCATTACTATCCCTTTAAGGTACAAAGGCATTCAACTCACCAATCGTGGAGGTGAAGGGGACGGACAGCACAGGCTCAGAGATGCCTTCGCTGCAAAATGTCTGCGCTGTTGCCCTCTGCTGCCTGTCGAACAAGTTCTATTTTTCACTAATGCCAGACTTATGCTGAAAAAAACAAGTATTTATATGTCTATCGTTAAGGTATTAAGGATTTGGGGCTAAATGTAAGTTTGGTAGTTCCTCTTTAATACAGCTGTATTTCCCTTATGGTAAGCTCCATGGATCTCTATTTACTGAGAGTTTTTCTGGACAAATGCAGTAAGATTTCTCCATTTTTCTCCCTAATGTAATGCTATCCCTGCAGCACTGAGCTCCCTGTATGCTATATTTTTTACATTGTATCTTTTTTACATTGCACCACCCATACACTTCTTTGACATTCCATGACAGAAAGATATCGGAAAACAGATCAGGAGAGCTCAATGTCAGAAACATAAAAATGTAAAGTTAAAAAAAAACAAGTTAAAAAATAAACAAAAAGTGTAGTCAGTTTGACTTGCCATATTATAGACTTGCAAAATGCGTAATGTCATAGTAAAGTGTTACTATCCCTTTAAGGCAAACACTGATTTCAGTGAGAGTTGCCTTTGAGACATACTTTCACCCAAAGTTCTCTGTTTTTGCCTTGAAATACATGCCAGGGGTTGGTTGATATGTGGCCCTTTGCAGTTGTTGGACTATAATTCTCTTTATCTTCAGCTGCCCAATGGCTAGCTGAGGATGATGGGAGTTATAGTGCTGCAATAATTAGAAGGTTACAGGTAGGCCACTCCTGCTCTTTAGAGAGGAGGACATTTTGGGATTCCACAGAAGCATAGATCTTTGCATCTCTAGAACCTAGGATACTTTAACCCCTTAGTGACCGGCAGTGAGCGCAAGCGGCTGGCACTTAACGCCCACCGAACTTTTTTGTTCATTGCTTAAAATGATTTCCGGGACGTACATGTATGTCCTCTGTCACTAAGTGACAGTTTCTGTGGGACGTACATGCACGTCCATTGTCGGGAAGGGGTTAAGAACTGAATCAGGAATCTAGAGCCTGGCACATCTGTAGCTGGGTGGTATAAATGTGCAAGACTTTGTGTTCTGCTAAGTCTTAGTCATAAACATTGCATTTTTTTCTCTCTCTCTCTCTTGTAAAGCACAGATACTAGGTGCATAAATTCTAGGTTTCACTTTTGAGCAACTGTGGCACTACAGCTGTTGTTGGACTACAAGTCCCATCAATCTCAGCTGGCCAATGGCCAACTAAGGATGTTTGGAATTAAAATCCAACAACAGCGGGTGTGTTATTATTCCCAGACCTGAGCTAGCGTTGGTCTTTTATAACTTTCATTTTCCGGATGCAATCCTATATACCTGTGTGAGAGTGTATCTTACAGGGTAATGTTTCAAAATAAAAGCGGCTCCACTTAATCTTCATAGTATTTTGACCATGGAGAGTGTGATTTCAATACTGTCAGAGTTGTAGTTCATGTGTAATTGAATGATAAAGTATCCCCTCCTGCCCCGTTTACTGATGTAACACTGCTCACCTCAGAGTAGCAAGACTGTCTAGATGGTTTGCAGAGAGGGACAATCTTCACTGAGCATAAGAAAAACCTGTCAAAGGTGGCAGGGTTTTCCTTATGCTCACATTAAGAATATTGCCCCTGCTGTGAGCTGTCCGGTCCCAGGACCGGATTCCACATCTGAGGGGAGGTGGCTTACACTAGGTAAAAGGGGCGGGAGGGGGATATTTAGTCATTCAACCAATCCAAGTAGCAGAGGCGCCACATACATTTTTCCAGGGGGGTGGAACAAAACCATAACATGATTCCCAGGCCAGCCCACTCAGCTCCTATGTTTATATAGAGGAGGAAGTGCCCCCCTTGCCACCCCTTTGGACTCCCAGGAGTGAATTGATTCATGGTGGTCATTATTATTCTTTATTTATATAGCTCCAACTTATTTTGCAGTGCTGAATTGTAGGATTAGGATTTTCTGCCCAGATGAAGGTAAGTGATGGTTTACTATTAGGTGGACTTAGTGTTTCTATATGCATATCACTTCAGCAATACAGCTCTAGAAGGCCAAAGCCATGAACTACTACTTCATCTACTGAGTGTTCTAGTTTTATCCTGCCCCCATTCCTGGCATGTTCTGTCTTCATAGTATTTGGGCCATGGAGAGTGTTATTTCAGTACTTTCAGAGTTGTAGTTCAAGAGTAATTGAATGATAAAGTATACCCCTCCCTCCTATTTTTCCTAGTGTAAACGGCCTCTCCTCAGATGTGGAATCTGGTCTCCTGACTGGCAGGTTGCAGAAAGAGACAATCTCCTTACTGTGAGCATAAGGAAAACCCTACCCCCGTTGACAGGATTATCCTTATGCTCACTCAAGATTGCCCTTTGCTATGATCCATCTGGACAGTCTTACTGCTCTGAGGTGAGCAGTGTTACATCAGTAAAAGGGGCGGGAGGGGAATACTTTATCATTCAATTACTTTTGAACTACAACTCAGACATTATTGAAATAACACACTCCATGACCCAAGTACTGTGAAGATTAATCAGAGTGGCTTTATTTGTGAAACATTACTATTCCATTAAGTCAATGAGAATTTGTAATTCTATCCTCTGATTCGGTTGGTTTGCCTCAGAATTGCTGCGCTTTGATTTTCATGCATATGTTCCTCACTTTCTGCTTATATTACATAATAATTTAGGAAGAAAAAGCACATAAATACATAAAGTTCAATCTTTGCCACAGTATAACCCAGAAAATAAGACTTATATAACTCCAGGATAGGTGTTAGTTTATTTACAAGAACTTCCTGTTTAACGTACTAATATATCCTATTACATAAAGTGGTAGAATGCGTAGCTCACTGTGAGCCTTAACCGCACATGCACAGTAGAGAGTCTCTAATGTGCATGTGTGGTTTCGCACACAGGAAGCTTCGCTGTGAGCCGTCTGGAGCTCGCCGCTAAGGATCAGCGCGTTTGGCGAGTCTCTACTGCGCATGACTGCAGTCATGCGCAGTAGAGACTCGCCGAATGCGCTGCCCCGCTCCGGACGGCTCACGTCCTGTCTCTTCTCCCAGCTCCGGGGCAGCTGGGTGCACTTTAGCCCGTGTATACGGGCTTTCATACTAGTATATATTATAATCCTGTATGTTCCTTTCTGCTAGAAATGTGTCTAGTCTTCTCTTAAATGTATTCATTTTATCATCTATTTATACATCCCTGGGCAAAGAATTCCTCACTTTAACAGACCTTACTGTAGAACTCCTTCCTTTGCTGAAGATGAAACCTCGTTTTCTCTAATTGTAAGGGGTGGTCTCTAATTGTTTGATCAGGCCATACATACCTATGGCCTTTCCTGTAATTGGTCTTCAGGGGCTGTTAACAGGCCAGATTTTTTATATGCTTGTCTGTGCAGAAATGTGCTTGTCTACATAACTGAGTCTCAAACTGGGTTTCCTAAAAGAAGTGAAATGAATTCCACAGAAGACACATAAAGGAGCGGTAAAGGTTTCATGAACTAACATGTTGCGTTTTTTTTCCTGCTGAATAAAAAAATCAGACTGATGACGATCACACAGAAACAGAACAAAAAAAGTCTTTTGTGCAAGGCATAGTAGCCTCTCAGGACTGCTCAAGTCATGTTTCTCATTGCCATGTGCAATTGCAGATTGAGAAAATTGTCATATCCAACTGATCCAGCATCCAAAATGTCAGACAAAGCTTTTTTGTTTTTAGAGAAACAGCACAACTCCACCTATATATATTGCGGTGTTTTGTGGACTTCATCAACTGATTTCCCTGTAGAAATATGGAGAGCAAGGGCTCATGCCTGGGATACCTTTCCACTTAAGGAGACTAGAAAAACAAAGAGTATGATGAATGCATACTGAGATAGAAAAAAATTAAGTGTTTTGTTCAAGGCATGGTAGCCTCTCAGGTGCTGCTTAAGTCATGTTTTTCAATCCCTGTGCCACTGCTGAGAGGAAATCTGCATATATGTATCAGACTGGTCCCGCCCTCAGACCAACTCTGAAATGTCAGGCAAATCCTCTTTCTGCAATGGCACATGGGAGTGAAAAATGTGAATTGTAGCACATTAAGAGGCCACAATGCCTCAGATCAAGACACTTTATCTTGTTTGTTCTCGATGGGTACTCATCACCATATTTGTTTCTAGGTCTCCCTCAGTTAGAAGGGTATCCCAGGCATGGGCCCTTGCTCACCATGTACCAAGACGAAATCAGCTGCACCATGCTGATAATGCCCACATAGTTAGTTAGTTAGTTAGTTAGTTAGTTAGTTAGTTAGTTAGTTAGTTAGTTAGTTAGTTCGTTAGTTAGTTCGTTAGTTAGTTCGTTAGTTAGTTCGTTCGTTCGTTCGTTCGTTCGTTCGTTCCTGACATTTTGTAGCTGGACTGACTGTGGGTAGGACCACTCTGAAATGGAAAACATGTAGTATCATTGAGAGACCACCATGCCTCAAAACAAGACACTTTATCTTGTTTGTTCTTGATGTGTGCTTATCACTATTAGCGAGATGCAAGAATAAAGGCATTTTTGTGCGCAGATATATTTTGCACATGTTCTAATTCAGGAAGCTAAATACCGAACATTTCTTGAATTGCGCATGAAAAATTCCATTTTAAGACAACAGTACACAGATGTATAAATTCATTTGCAACAGCAGTTCTTGCATTAGGCGCATTCGCTATTCCACTCACACAGATTCGTTAATCTTAGCCACGCCCACAAAAAAAAATATATGCAGCCATTTGCTAATCTTGATTTTTTCATGCTGAATTCAACAAAATCATGAGCAAACCTATTCCCTAGTGGTTTTCACATGGGAAGTAGCGATTGCGCACGTTTCCTGCATCGCGCCATATATTTGTTTCTAGTTTTTCCTGCTGAATAAAACAAGGGTACTCACACTGCTGAGAGATTTTAAATGTTAACTGGTGTTAGTGATTAATCTGTAGAATGAAACTCTTGTTCTGAAGCAGGGAAAATAGCATTACAACCTGGCCTATTGTACAAGTTGTGTGCCCATCTACTAAGCTATTTAGATCTTGTATACTAGATCATCCCTCTATCCCAGTCCCCCAAATGACCCTCCTTATAGCCCCTGAAATAAACCATACTTTTTACCTGTGAACCCTCTTGCCTGGGATGTGTCATTAAGTATATATTTAACCCCTTCTCATTTCATTGTGTCAGTCTTTGTAATGCTGTCCCCTCGAACTCTGCCAGGCTTTGTGTCTCTGGCCTTGAGCTTGCCAGGCTTGGCATGACGGTTAAGGACACACGCAGTGTGTTTGTGGGAACCTCCGCTTTCCCTATTCCCGCTGGCCACAAGCCAGCTAATGTTGCATTAGAGATTCAAATCAGAGTGAGAAGGGGAGAGGAGACTAGGAGGGCAGCTACTGAGCCTATAAAATAACTAGCACCCTTATATACTGTAAATAACACAATTGTTGGCTCAGTGTTAAAAACATAGACCTATTGATTAAAAATACTATTTGTAAAATATGTTTAGATGTAGTGTATATGCTTGGATATTTGGTGCTTCAGTCTTCTCTTGGTACAGTCTACATACTGTTTTATGTGTGTGTGTGTGTGCATGCATGTGTGTGTATATATATATATATATATATATATATATATATATATATATATATATATAGCGAGAGAGAGTTAAAATTGTAGCTGTATTAGTCCAATGATATAGATGTAAAAAAACAATCAAAATTAATGTCTTGTAATACCTTTTTTTAATATCTTATTTTATTTTATACCTTTTTTTAATACCTTATTTTATACACACACACACACACACACACACACACACACACACACACACACACACACACACACACACACACACACACACACACACACACACACACACACACACACACACATATATATATAAAGCGCCTCTGTATCTCAATATATGTAATCAAATATAGGTACATACATATTATCAATATGGGGTAAAACAAATAACATAATATAATATCTAAATTATGGTACCATAATAACATTGTGATATCACAAAACCAAAAAGCAAAATTAGGATCACAAAAAAGATAAATTGGAAGAGCTCATGATATGATGTCAGTCAACGTGCAGGTTCTCCAGGTATCAGTAAGAGATGCTTTACCCTACCCGCACTGAGATATGGAGACAGGAGAGGTTAACAGCTGAAAATCACTACAATGTATTCATCGTTGCCTGGCTTGGCCTTTTAAGTCCAGGTGAAAGAGCAGGTTATAGAATGCCGAACGCTGTCCACAATTGTTGATTAGAGATGGGGGAGAATACCTGCTGAGGGACGCTAAGCTGACACATGCTTTAACTGCCGGCTTTCTTCTATACATCTATTGCTCTTCTACTATATGTACTAGAACAATACCTGATAATCAGGGGAGGGCTGGCAACTTGTGGCCCAGGGGGAAAATACATTCAAGTGGCCCATTTCTATTATCGTTCGAACCCACTGTCCCAGCCCACCCCCTTTTGTTAATTTTAAAATTGGCATTAATGTTGTGATGTAAGTCAAGTGATACCACATAGCTTACAGTTGAAATGGGGCTACACTAGTGCGCTACTACAAAGCTTACAATTTAAGTAAAGCTTACCTAGTGATACTATAGCGCTTACAATGGAAATGGTTTATACTACTAGTTTAGCTCCATTTGGATTGTACCTCTGTGGTGTGATTTGTGTAGTTCCATTTCAATTGTAAGCTCTGTGGTATCACTAGAGTAGCTCCATTTACAGCAGCAATTGGGAGATTTAGTGAGGAGCAGTGGCCTACCAGCCCAGACATATCACCAGCCCAGGGGGCAATTGCCCCCCAGGCCAGCCCTCCCCTGTCGATAATACCTGGAGAACCTGCCCATTGGTTAACATCATATCATGAGCTCTTTTTTCTTTTGTGATATGACAATTTTATTATGGTTCAATAATTTAGATGTAATGTTATTTGTTTCACCCCATATTGATAATATGTATGTATCTATATTTCATTCAATTATTTATATATTGAGATACAGAGGCGCTCTCCCTTATTCTTTTTGTATCTATTTTAAGCAGCCTCGTTAAACCATAGGACCGTGTGGATTGTAGCATCCTTAGTTTTCTTCATTTCATTGTATTAATTTTCTGTTCAGCATATCACTATTGGTGCTACACTGTCGTTGGTGTTATATATATATGCAAAATATGTGTGTGTGTGTGTGTCTTTGAGCAGACCTCGGGCATACTGAACTTCACGGTGCAGAGGCGTAACTAGAAGCCACCGGGCCCTGGTGCAAGAATTGCCATGGGCCCCCCCACCACCACATTGGCCCCAGACCCCCTCAACCTCATTGGCCACCTCCACATTGCCCCCCAACCTCCAAATTGCCCCTTCATCTCCACATTGCCCCCATCTCCACAATGCCCCCATATCTCCAAATTGCCCCTTCCACAATGCCCCCTTCAACTCCACAATGTCCCCTTCATCCCCACAGTGCCCCTTCCACAATGCCCCTTCATCTCCACAATGCCCCCTTCATCGCCACAATGCCCCCCAATCACCAAATTGCCCCTTCCACAATGCCCCCTTCATCTCCACATTGCCCCTTCCACAATGCCCCCTTCATCTCCACAATGCCCCTTCATCTCCACATTACCCCCTTCATCTCTACAATGCCCCTACCTCCAGTCCCTGGTGGTCTAGCGGTGTACCTTGACAGATCTGTGCCTCCTTCGGCACAGATCTCTACAAATGAAACTCCCACGTGCCGCTCTAGTAATGCAGAGGCTGGGAGATGATGTCATCTCCAAGAGCTCTGTATTATTAGAACCGGCGGCCGTGCTGCGGTCGAGGGGGTCGCGGGGGGCGGCCGGGCCCCTGGAGTGACGGGCCCGGTCGCAGGTGCGACCCCTGCGACCCCTATTGTTACGCCACTGTCACGGTGAGGCCAGTGCTGCTTTGGAACCTCTTTGTATATCAGAGCTGACAGTCACTGCCCTCTTTCTCAAAGACACGCAATGCAGTTTCTATTTAGAAAACAATATTGAATGTGAACTCTTGTAGATGCTCTGATTGACAGCTCTGCTTATCAAGACACTTGGCATAGATTTAGAGCAATTTCCTCCTGTCTCCAATTAAGTGAACAAGTTTCTTTTTCCAAGCCTTACAAATGGAACACAAAATGATTGTTTGTGTTAAAGTTAAACATAAATAAGGGCTTTGCTAAATTCTGCCTGTAGATATTTACCTCAAATCTCTTTTGAACGTTAACAGGACTTTTTGACCTCAAATCAACTTTGATAATATTGAAATATGTTTCAAAGGTATCTATAAATTGTTTTCATTAGAAAATATGTTGAGTTATTAAGATGTCTAGATTTTGCTAATTAAGGCATGCCATGCAGATAATTTGTGCTGCAGCTCTACGTTAAACCCCCCCGCACACACACATACACACACACATACTCAAATCCGGTGTTATGACAAGAACCACACACACAGTGCACAAGTTGTATAAGGAGGAACTAAAAATTCCTATATATTGAAACTGAGATTTCAACCCCTTGAATACTAACATGTTCTCAAAAGCATGTGCTGGAGATCTATGTACCATTTAAGGGGTTAAAATGTTCCTTTAACCCTTTGAGTGCCAGAGGGGTATGCAACAAATTGTTTTGCAACGCGTTGCACACCACTCCAGCACTGAATGGGTTATATCAATTGGAATTTCTGGAATTTTCCTTTCTCTTAAGGTAAAATTGGTTTGTCTAGAATTCCTCCATTTTTTGATTGAACATACTACTCAAAAGTGTCTGTCAAACTAGTCTTATTCCTATCTGTCATTACTTGCTTGTGTTCTGTGGAATCCTTTGTAATTCTTCAGGAAATTCCAGAGTTCCACAGGACCCAGTTTAATAACTACTGACATAGAATATCTGTTCTCAATTCAGTTTTGAATTAACTTTCTTCCCAGATGACATGCAGATGAAAAGCATGGGCCTGGCGGAGACCTTGTAGGACAGTTCAATGGAAGAGTAAACAAGCAGAGGTCGTGGCTGATCAATCAGAAACAAACAAAGCAACGTCAGAACGAAAAAAAAATAAAATAAGAGTAACTACTTCCAGCCAGTGTGGAAGAAATGGAGCCCTTAATGGGGGAGAATAAGGGGAATAACATCCAAAATTCCCCCACAATGGTTTCCGAGACTGAAATAGTTCATGATAAAGACTCTACAGGGGAACCAAACATTCTTGCCTCACAGAGAAAGAATAGAGGGTCTTCAGTGAAAGACTGTCCATCTGCGAGATCATCAGACAGGTCAATCTCCAGTACGTCCACCTGCTCTTCAATAGCCTACTCATCGCCAGAAAGTGACCAGGTCTTCAGTGAGGAAGAAGAAATACAGGCCAAACGCAAAACCTTGCGTAAGGTGAGGACACTGCTAGGGCAGGCTGCTGTTTATAGTGAGACATTATTACAACTCACTGCTAGGCCGCTGAATAACATTTCCTAGTCTATCAGTGCAGGCCCATTATAAGACAATTGATGCTGTAATAATGCATTGCACAGTAGGAAAAACTTCACTGGAGAGTATGGCGGGCCCTTAGCCCCTATTTATTGAGTGGTATACGGTCTCCACCACTGAGTGAATATGGGATAAGGCCCTTAGACACTTTCCATATGTATTGTGGCTTTTTCCAGTGTTCCTGTGTGTGACACTTTGGCAGTAATGGGTAACAGCCAGCCCTGTGGTCACAAACGGCCCTCAGAAGCTTTTCCTGTGTCCCCTAGTCTGTTCTCTGATAAGGCGTGCAGAACTGCAAAATAAGGTACAAATGAAAATTTCCATTGTTTTAAGGCTAGAGAGGTCTCCAATGCATTTACAAAGCCATGTATTGGAGACCCTCCTAGCATTCAAGTCATTAACCCTTTGAGTGCTAGTAAGGTATTCAACGCAATGCATTGGATACTTCTCTGGCACTCAAAGTGTTAAAAACTCTGTTGAATCTAGTTGGATTTTAGCATGTTTTTATTCATTCTTATTGTGCAGATGTTTTGATAACGGTTGTCAGTCTTTGGAAGTCTAGCATCTGGGGGTCGACAACTCCATAATTCCCAGCTAGCTGATAGTGGGTTGAAGATGAAGAAAGTTGTAGTTCTCAACTGATGAATTTGACTACCCCTGGTCTATGAAGT
Source organism: Rhinophrynus dorsalis (assembly GCA_037306005.1). Classification (NCBI taxonomy): domain Eukaryota; kingdom Metazoa; phylum Chordata; class Amphibia; order Anura; family Rhinophrynidae; genus Rhinophrynus; species Rhinophrynus dorsalis. The sequence goes on from CM074722.1 coordinate 418,154,562, forward strand.
GGCATTGTTAAAGGGATAGTAATGTTTTAAAATAAAAGCAGCAGCTCCAATTAATTATTACATATATTGTCAGAGTTGTAGTTCGAGAGTAATTGAATGTTAAAGTATCCCCCTCCTGCCCTTTTTACCTAGTGTAAGCCGCCTCCCTTCAGATGTGGAATCTGGTCTTAAGACCATACAGCTTGCAGCAAGGGACAGTCTTCTTACTGTGAGAACAATGAAAACCCTGCCCCCACTTGACAGGTTTTTCCCTTATGCTAATTGAAGATTGTCCCTCTCTGCAAGCCATCTGAACACCACCTTTCTGTTCTGAAGTGAGCAGTGTTACATCAGTAAAAGGGGCGGGAGTGGGATACTTTATCATTAAATTACTCTTGAACTACAACTATCTCAGTATTGAAATAACACTCTCCATGGCCCAAAATACTATGAAGATTAACTGGAGCTGCTTTTATTTTGAATCATTACTATCCCTTTAAGCAATGCATTGAATATCTCTCTGGCAACTCAAAGGGTTAAGGAATGCAATGATCCGCCAAGAGGCCGTGTTATCAGTGGGCGAAGATGCAAATTACACCTGTTGAGTTGATGAGAGGGAGATATTTAGCAGACGGGGGAGAGGATGCTAAAGTAAGAGGCAAAATTATAGGTTTGGAGTCGGCATGTGGGCTAAATTCTAACATTAAATGGCTGAGATTATATAAACAACAATAAAATATCTACGTTATGGTAAGTTTTGTAGTATTAGTGGCAGGCTCATAGCTCCCTTCTGGCAGTGGTATTATGGGCCGAATGCAATAGTAAAGTGGAACAATGCTGTTAGGGGTATAACTGTAGAAAATGCAGAGGTTACAGCTGTAATGGGGCCTAGTGTCCAATGGGGCTGCAGGGCCCAGTAGATTTTAGTTACTCCTCTGAGAGAATATCTTGGTATTGGTGGTCCAAAATAATTTTCATACGAGGGCGCTTGTTAACATCATTGAATTTAAAGCGGAACTATCACCCTATATCAAGTCCCCCACAATAATTAGGCATATAACGATTAGCTTCTTAAAGGGATAGTAATGATTCATAATAAAAAAAGGCTCTAATTAATCATCATAGTAGAGATGTAGTTCAAGAGTAATGAATGATAAAGTATCCCCCTCCCGCCCCTTTTACTGATGTAACACTGTTCAGCTTAGATCAGCAGGGTGTGTCCGGGTAGATTGCAGAGAGGGACAATCTTCAATTAAAATAAGGGAAAAACCTGAAAAACTTGTCAAGGGGGGCAGGGCTTTCATTGTTCTCATAGGAAGAAGATTGTCCCCTTCTGTTATCTGTCTGGTCTATGGATTGGATTCCACATCTGAGAAGAGATGGCTTACACTAGGTAAAAGGGGCAGGAGGGGAAACTTTATCCTTCGATTACTCTTGAACCACAGCTCTGACAGTATTGAAATAACACTCTCCATGGCTCAAATACTATGAAGATTAATTGGAGCTGCTGTTTTTGTGAAACATTACTATCCCTTTAACAATGATATTATTGGGCAGAAGTACCATGTTCTGAAGTAATCCTTGTTTTTCTGAGACCGGCGGTCAGGCTTGCATGCATACATCATATCTTAGAGACATCTTCTCGCCTGCGCTGTCAGTCCAGGTCTCCTCTAAGAGTACCGGAAGGGACTGACGGCACAGGCATGCAGATGGCTCTACAGCAAGAATCCTGGACGTCAGTCTCAAGAAAACAAGGATTTCTTCAGAACGTGGTACTTCTGCCTGGTAATATCACTGTTAAAGGAATAGTAATACTTCGTTTTATCTTTATTTTATTTTGTAGGCTTTAAAAAAACATGAAGAACGATATAAAGGTTTGAGAGATATTCACAAGCAAAGTTTCCCCCTCCTGCCCCTTTAACCTAGTGTAAGCCATCTCTTCTCAGATGTGGAATCCAGTCCATAGACCAGACAGGTAACAGCAGGGGACAATCTTCTTCCCATGAGAACAATGAAAGCCCTGCCCCCCTTGACAAGTTTTTCAGGTTTTTCCCTTATCTTAATTGAAGATTGTCCCTCTCTGCAGTCTACCTGGGCATCTCCCTTCTGATCTGGCTGAGCAGTGTTACATCAGTAAAAGGGGCGGGAGGGGGATACTTTGTCATTGAATTACTCTTGAACTACAACTCTGACAGAATTGAAATTACACTCTCCAAAGTCCAAATACTATGATGATTAATTAGAGCTGCTTTTATTATGAAACATTACTATCCCTTTAAGAAGTTAATCTCCATATTTCTAATTATTGTGGGGGGACTTGATATAGGGTGATAGTTCAGCTTTCAAGGGCAAAACAACTGCACCACAGAGGACAAACCTCCAACCTTTTTTGGTCCTTGGTCTTGTCTTATGCCTATCCCATGCATGCTTGTATTCTGTCACTGTATTAACTTCTACCACTTCTGCTGGTAGGCTATTTCACTTATCTACTACCCTCTCAGCATATTGTAAAGCAATGCTTTGGAATCATCTCTAGCATTCAGTGAGTTAACCCTTTGAGTGCCAGGGTGGTATACAAATGCATTGCAGTTCTTCCAGGCTTATAGGCAAATGTTTTATTACAAAAAGTGTAGCTACCGTATTAGCTTATTAAAAACAATGGCTACGTGATTTGCGGTTCTGGACTGCTTTCTCCAGCCAAAACAACAATGCTTTTTCGGCTTGAGAAAGTGGCCCGGAACCACGAAACGCGTAGCCATTTATTTTTAATAAGCTAATATTGTAGCTACAATTTTTATAATAAAACTTTTGCCTATAAGACTTTGACTGGAGTGGATGTTGGTGGGTACATACAGAGCAGCTTATCCTGAGACACCGAGTGGAGACGGTGTGAGAGCTTCACATGCCTATTTGTCAGCATGAATATCCTCTCTGCTGACCTTCACTAAATGTGCGTATATTGGAAACAATATTTACTTGTGTGAAAAGATCGTATGAACATACTTACCTATTGGGTGCTCTTTTTGCTGTTTCTTTTGTGGAATTTGTTTGAGCCGCTGGGAGAGAGTGTGAGGTGGAGAAGCAGCCGGATAGTCCATTGATATCCTGTAGCTGGGTCAGGTGAATTACCCAGCTGGTGTGTTTGCTGTTTGTCATATATTTGATTAACAGCCAATACTCTTGTGAGTACCCATGAGTGGGGTGTTTATGGTGGAGGAATTCAATCCATTGATTTCATTGCACTAGGACGCTCCCTATTGCTCTCCATTTATTGTTTTTGCATGTGTCAGAAATGTCCCTAGAGCTCAAAAGGTTAAGAGACTCATTCACATCAATGAAACTTTTCATTTCTCCATGTATCGCTCATTTGGTTTTCTCTAGAAATGATGAGTAAGACCTTAACATACACACACATATCCTATGTAATAATTCGCTAATGTATGTTTGTCAGAAGCTGTCATGCACAGTACAGACGGCTATGCTCGCTGCAGTCATGTGCAGTACAGACTGCCCACGCCGCTGCGCACCGACTACGGTCTGAATTCAGAGCGCCCCTCTCCGTTATCAGCTGTGGCGCGGGCAGTCTCTCCTGTGCATGACTGCACCGCGGCCGTTACTGCATGGCACTGTGGTCCATGTACACGGGCTGTTCAACTAGCATATATATATTTATGCAAAATGCAATACAAGTAAAAATACAAAACACTCTCACACACACGTATGTTCACACACACTCACACTCACTGATGGAGAGTTTTGTAACGCAGTGATTTACAATGCTTTGCACAATTTTTTGGACCTGAAAGTGCTAAGCACTGAAAATTCAAAAAGCCAGTCATTGTTTTATTAACCGCACGGGCAAAGAAAGCCTTGCTAGTATATATATATGTATATATATATATATATATGGCATGCTCTGAAATTGGAAGGGGGGAAAATGTAAAATATAAATCACTTTACAGCAGAAGTGGTTGGGGCTTAAAGGGATAGTAATGTCTAATTTTGATAAAATATAATATTGTAGATATTAGAAAAATAAATTAACTGATGCAACCTGCATAATTTGAGAGATATACTCTGATATAGTTCCCCCCTCCCTCCCCTTTCAGTGATGTCAGTGCACTAGCTGACTGAAGGAGATCCCGGACCGGCCGGCGGCTCTTCAGCAGAGACGATATAGCGCTATCTAAAACAAAATACTTCATTGGAACAAAGTGTGCTTGCAAACCAGGCACACTTTGAAAACCGTCCCAATTAAGTACTTCTTTTTAGATAGTACTATTTTGGCTCTGCTGAAGAGCCGCACGACCTGAATCTCCTTCTGTCAGCTGATGTCTGTGAAAGGGGAGGGAGGGGGGAACTTTATCAGCTTATATCTCTCAAACTATACATGTTTAAGAGACGAGACTTGCACCAGTTAATTTTTTTTTTTTTGATAACTACAATATTACATTTTATTAAAATCAGGTATTACTAACCGTTTAAACAGTAAACAAATTTAAGAACTATTGATAAAGACATATGGCTGTTTTAAGAATAAAATAAGTCTGAGCTGACTAGATTGAGAAGTGGGCAGATAAGATGGGCCAATTGGTTCTTATAGCGGAACTACCACCGCATAACAAGTTTATCTTAAATAACTTCCCATCTGGCGACTAGCTGCTTAGTAGCGCTAGTCACCAGAATTATTACCTTATTAAATAGATTTCTCCTTTCTTACCCGGCTGACAGGCAGGACGGAGGGCGGACATCTTGCCATAGTGACGTCCGTGTGCCTGCTCCGTCAGTACTAGCTGACTGTAGGAGGCGTTGCTAAGAGCCGTTTGGCTCCGGAAGGGACTGACAGAGCAGGTGCACAGACGTCACAATGGCAAGATGTCCGCGCTCCGTCCTGCCTGTCAGCCGGGGAAGAAAGGAGAAATCTATTTAATAAGGTAATAGTCGCCAGATGGGGAGTTATTTAAGATAAACTTGTTATGCGTAGTAGTTCCGCTTTATCTGCCGTCAAGTTCTATGTTACTACTACGCCAAAGAGGTGCAGTTCAGGAACAAAGCAACTGCTTCATGGGGGACAGATAAACATTCCCATAAGTCCCATTGATTTAAATGGGGCTTTTAACCCCTTGAATGCTAGAGTGGAGTTCAGGAACAAAGCAACTGCTTCATGGGGGACAGATAAACATTCCCATAAGTCCCATTGATTTAAATGGGGCTTTTAACCCCTTGAATGCTAGCGTGGTTTCCAAGACATTGCAAAGGAATACGCTGGAGACTGCTGTAGCATTGAAGAGGTTAAAAGTCCCTCTTAAATCAATGGACATTTTAATTTGCCCCCTGTGGTGCAGTTGGTTTGCACCAGAGATACAGCTGTTTAGCTTATAGAATGCGGCTCTTTTTACTGTGCCCACCTGCGGCAATATATGTATATTTTATTTAGTTATTTTGCTGCTAAGTAACATTGACATTTTAATTTATTTTCCATCCCATTTAGATTAAAATTTACCATGCGAGTAAAGTGAACAGATGACGCTGTTTCAGTTGGGCCAGAAATATCCCATTAGCAGAGAGCTTTACCATTTATGGGATTTTTAATTACTTGGGATTGAGCTGAATTTATAAAGAAAGCCCTGGACTATGGAAAATGAATGTACATCTGTAGAAAATAGTGTCCCCTCTGGTCATATTTAGCTTAATGTGTGCCAGGTATGAATAGCAGCGGAAACTAAACCACGTGTCTCTCTGCGAGCGGGGGGAGTACTAACTCTTAACTCTTTGGTGTTTGTGTCACTTGCAGGGATGGGCAAAATACAGCCACTGGGCTGATTTGCTGGCCCTTGGATCTGGATGGCTGCACACACAGCAGAGTTGCTATGATGAGAAAATATATTTCTTTTGGGTTTCACTGCAGATAGGAAATGATACATTTTATCACAAAGCACTTTTTTGATACAATGTATTATACCACCAGATTATCTCTCTCTCTCTCTCTCTCTCTATATATATATATATATATATTATATTTATATACTAGTTGAAGAGCCCGTTACACGGGCCACAGTGCCACTGGAAACCCGTCACGGGGCAGTCATGCACAGTAGAGACTGCCCACACTGCGGCAGATACAGTGCCAGCCGGTCGCGGTGCAGTCATGCTCAGTAGAGACTGCCTCTGCCGCGGATGATACAGAGCGGGAAGCTCCTTCAGAGCTCCCCGCTCTGTATCAGCCTTGTCACTGGCAGTCTCTACTGCGCATGACTGCAGCACAAGCAGCAGTCTCTACTGCGCATGATTGTGGCGTTACACATGTTTTAGCGAATTATTATATAGGATATATATATATTCTAGTATGAAAGCCCGTACACGGGCTAAAGTGCCACCCAGCAGACCCGGCTGCTTCCCCTGAACCGGGAGCATAGACAGGAGGGGAGCCTTTTGGAGCGCCCCGCTCCAGATCAACGTGTTTGGCCAGTCTCTACTGAGCATGACTGCATCGTTCCAGCAGTCTCTACTGCGCATGTGCTGTTACGCACACAGGGAGCTTCACAACCTAGCACTTTATATTATACAGATAGAACCAGAATTGATACATTGTCTGTACAGCAGCTCCAGTCCAGGTTGTCTGTACAGCAGCATAGCTGACAAAGTGGTCCATGATCAGAAACAAAAGGAACAGCAAGAATTAACTTTGGTGCAGGGTTATTAGTCAGGAGGTGTGTGCAGACAGACACATGCACACACGATGTTCGTACAGCCCTCTGAATACATTTTGAACAGAGATGTGACTCTCAGCCATATGAATTGCCCACCCATGTTGTAGTGGACAGAACAAAGTCATAGGGTAGAGATACACACAGAGTTTTGTTTGTCTGTGTATCTGTACCATCAAGGGGTGGATTTCCCATTAGGCAAAGTAGAGAGCTGCATACAGTGCCAGATTTAGATGTGTGCCTCCTATGTGCTGGTCACACCCACATTCTGAGTTGTAGAAGGGACCAAGTCAATCCCAGTGCCACAGTACCAGCCACCCACTGCTACTTTACAATGTCAGGTTTTTTATCTCCCATTTACATAACTCTTTATTGGCCATTATTTAACCCTTTGGATGTTAAGAGAGGAGTAAAAGGCATGAGTAATGCCTTGAAGACCTCTAACACCCAAGGGTTTCAAACTTTTCTTGTATTTTTGTGATACAGGAAAAGGGCATTTTCAATAACTAGACACAGAGGATGGAGTTATGGGCTGTGTCATGTAAGGGGTAGCTGTAGCCATAGACAAGGCTAGACAGGGCTAAGGGCAACATGCTGGAGTTGCCTATGGGAGCCTGCGCATTAAATCCAGCCCTGGTGTAATCCTCTTATGGGAGGGACAGAGTCACAGATAATTGTAGCATCCTGGGTTGTAAAAGTGTTCATTGTCTTCTGTCTGTGTAACTCTCCTGCGGGATGGACAGTATTATAGCTCCTCCCTGTTTTTCACCCGGGGCAAACAGATTAAAGTTGGAGGTATCACAAATAAGTGTTGGCTTTAGGGTTGGGGTCATATCCTTGGGCCTAAGTCAATAAGTACTCCTACCTCTTGGGATTTTAATATTTTCAGGGTATTGTAAACCCAGCTTCCTTTGGGACAGGACCATACCCATGAATGGAGGAATCCAATAGCCAGACCTTTATTACCTCACAGTCTGGGCTTTTGTAGTGTGAGTAAAATGCAATGCCTGGGGTTTTGTGCACCAAAATCCACCCTCTGGGATTTGGGGTGGATGCGGGCTGACACATTGACCACCAATCCTTGCTTTTTTGTTATAATCTGTGTATTGAAGAATTTTATAAAACATACAAAATAACCTACACCAAACCAAAGGAGTCCACGTAAAAATCAGGGCTAAGTAGCCAATGACCTGCCAAGGACACATCATGAGCTAATGTAAAAGAAAACACAGGTTTAAGCAGTAATAACTCTGAAATATGCATCTCCCAGGACTGGGAGTGCACTTATTTTATTTAACTGGAAACGTCCTACAATATATATTTTTTCATAAAAAATAGTTTCCTGCTCCTTTGACTTAACGTAGAAATCAGCTTTCTTTTTTACCATATTTGCTCATTTTTTTATTTGCCATACTTGTAAAAGGATATACTTAGTGCAAAGTCTCTGCAGTGTTTTTTTATGCTGATATATATCCAGCTATTGGAGAAACATCTGCACACAGGAGGACATGAGCAAAGCAGAACTTGTCTTACATTTTAATTTAGATTTGGAGCAGATTCTACAAAAGTCAAGCACTGCTTCTACTTTGTTTACATAAATGAGAAGTAACTCATCTTAATAATACTCCACTTACCCCACTATAGCCAGAAAAACCTAATGGCCCCTATGAAAATGCCCTTGCTACCTTTGTTAAAGGGATAGTATTACTTCAAAATTACTATCCCTCATATTGTAGCCCTTAATAAACTGAGTTGAATGACACCAGCGGCATCTCTTAGACCTTTATGGTTTAAGAGATAGCCGCTTTCAAAGTTTCCTCTCCCCTGCTGTCAGCGTTCTGCTGCCAGCAGGAGAATCCAGTCTCTGAATCAAGCGGAGGCTCTTCAGCAGAGCCGATATCTCGTTATGGAAGGAAAAATGATTCATTGAAACAGTCTTCTACGTGTGCTTGGCAAACAAGCACACGTAGAAGACTGTTTCAATGAATCATTTTTCCTTCCATAACGAGATATCGGCTCTGTTTAAGAGCCTCCTCCTGTCCCGGGACCGGATTCCCCTGCTGGCAGCAGAACGCTGACAACAGGGGAGAAGAAACTTTGAAAGCGGCTATCTCTTAAACCATAAAGGTTTGAGAGATGCCGCTGGTGTCATTTAACTCAGTTTATTAAGGGCTACAATATGAGGGATAGTAATTTTGAAGTAAAACTATCCCTTTAAGAGATAACATCTTCAGACTTGTAGAGTAAATATTATGCCTTTATTGGTTAACTGAGTGGCTGTAGGATGCAAAGTTTCAAAACACTAGGGTGGACATGCACTAAGGGGTGATAAAGAGGTGATAACATGGAGATAACTTCTCCAGTGATTTCACTTCTCCAGTTCCTATGTTATTCTATACAGCTTATATCTAGTGATATCACTAGAGAATTTATCTCCTTTTTATCTCCTCTTTATCACGCCTTAGTGCATAAGCCCCCAGGGTGGTTATTCACTAAGGTGTGATAAAGAGGTGATAAATCGGAGATGACTTCTCCAGTGATATCACTTCTCCAGTTCCTTTGTTATTCTATGGAGCCAGTGCACTAAGATTTCTCCAAGTTTGGAGATTGTAGTATATAAGCTGTATAGAATACCATTGAAACTGGAGAAGTGATTTCACTGGAGAAGTTATCTCCATGTTATCACCCCTTAGTGCGTGTTTTGAAATCTTGCATCCTACTGCCATTCAGTTAACCAATAAAGGCATCAGTTTTACTCAGTGAGTCTCCATGGACATGACATCCAGGGCAGACTGACAAAGAAGTGATAAATTGGAGATGGCTTCTCCGGTGATATCACTTCTCCAGTTCCTATGTTATTCTATGGAGCCAATGTGCTAAGATCTCCAAATTTGAAAAAATCTTAGTGCATTGGCTTCATAGAATAACATAGGAACTGGAGAAGTGATATCACTGGAGAAGTCATCTCCGCTTTATCACCTCTTTATCACACTTTAGTGCATCTCCCCCCTGGTCTCTTATAATGCCTGAAGAACAGACGTAGGGGGTTATGCACAAAGGTGGGATAAGGAGGTAATAAAGCGGAGATGACTTATCCAGTGATATCACTTCTCCAGTTCCTATGTTATTTGATAGAGCTTATGCACATAGATCTCCAGAGTTGGAGAAATCTTAGTGCATTGGCTAAATAGAATAACATAGGACTTGGAGAAGTGATATCTCTGGAGAAGTCATCTCCACTTTATCACCTCTTTATCACACCTTAGTGCATAACACCCCAGTGTCTTGAAAGCTTGCATCCTAGATCCACTCAGGTAGCCAATAAAGGTATCATTTTTTACTTGGCTAATCTCCAGCTTTTTCTATGGCTAACATGGTACCATGCTTTAACCATGTCTATGGAGGCAGACATGATAGTTTCTTGCCGTAACTTTTTAAATTGAAGTAGGCAAAGATCATAAGCAGACTTAACCCTTTAAGGACCAGATAGTTGCGAGAGCATTGTAAAGCATTGTAAAGATTGCCATGTGCAGTGGGAGGCATTTGTGTCAAGTGGTTCTTCTAACAACTGTCATGTCTACCTTCATGGACATGGCATCCAGAACCGATTGAAGGCACAAGGTTAAAATTCATAGGGGTCATTAGGATTTTTTTGACACAACAAGTTAAGTTGGGATTATTATTATTATGAGGTGTTATTTCTCCTTTAAAATAGTACTGTCAGTTTGTAACAAACAGGTGATCTTGATAGAGCTTTCAAAATCACCTGTCTTTGTTGGTCATTTTTATTTCAAACAATAGTTTGAAATCCTTAACTTTATTTGTCAGTTCATGTAAAAGAGCTGGTACTGGCCATCAGGAAGGGGCAGCTGGAAGGTGGAGAGCAGTGTGGAAAGTTAGTATCTGGTTGGTATGCCTGACAGTACTGTGTAATGTGCATAAACTGACAAATACATCTAGGTAAATACCTCATAAACTATTGCTTGAAGTAAAATGGCATAAATATAGGCGAATGCTCTTTTAAAACCAACTATTTGTGTACTTTAACCCTAGGTAACAGCCATAACACTCCAAAGTCCAGTCTTGTGTGTGTGTGTATGGAAGGAGCTGGGTCAATGACCCCAGCCTATTTAAGCCTTTGGATGCTACACTGATCTCCATTGCATCACTTCACAATGCATTGGACATGCCTCTATTATCTAGTGGGTTAAAAACTGATAGTTGCCACTAGAAGCCCATGCACAAAGGGGTTAAAAAGTTATATTGCGAGTTCTGAGTGGGTATACAGCAGACTTGCTTCCTCTTGGTACCAGTTGGGAAAAATTTGCAGAAGAATATACTTAAAACCACACATTATAAAATGCCTAGATAAGGAGGAAAACAAAACCTAAATCACTGTACAGTGTCGTATGTAAACACTCAGAAATAAAATGATATACAGTTAAAGCGGAACTACCACCCGACACAATCTTTAACGTCACTAAGTCCCCATCTAGCAACTAGCTGCTTAGTAGCACTAGTCTCCAGAATAATTACCTTATTTAATAGATATCTGCTCTCTTCCATGGGTGATAGACAGGACGGAGCGCGGACATCTTACCATAGTGACGTCCACGCGCCTGCACTGTCAGTCCCAGCCAGGTCTAGTAGGCGTTGCTAGGAGCCATTTGGCTCTGGCTGGGACTGACAGCGCAGGCGCAAGGACGTCACAATGACAAGATGTTCGCACTCCGTCCTGCTTGTCACCCATGGAAGAGAGCAGAAATCTATTAGATAAGGTAATTATTCTGGCGACTAAGCAGCTGGTCGCCAGATGGGGACTTAGTGAAGCTAAAGATTGTGTCGGGTGGTAGTTCCCCTTTAAGGGGGTAGCTTCATAGTGAGTCTGTTGTACAAAGGAGAACTGGAAGGAGATGCACTAAGGTGTGACAAAGGAGATAAAGAGGAGATCACTTCCTCATGTCATAAACTCTCAAAATTCTATGTTATTCTCCTAGAGCCTATGCACTAAGATTTCACCTTTGGAGTGAAGTTAGTGCATAGGCTCCATTTTCTAACATATAAATCGTAGCATTTATCTCACTGGGGGCTGGATTCAAATGCAGGAGATAAATGTTACCTCACGTTTTATCAAAAATGTTCCTGTTGAAGTCTGTGTGAATACCTGGAGATACCTGGAGATTAAAACAGAGATAAAATTAGCACCTGCATTTTAATCAAGCTTAGTGCACCCCCCACCCCAGAAAAGTTATGGGGCTACAGAGATAAAATTAGCACCTGCATTTTAATCAAGCTTACTGCACCCCCCACCCCGGAAAAGTTATGGGGCTATTCATCTACAGGGGACAAAAATAATTCCCATTGATTTAAATGGGTCTGCTAATCCTTTGACTGCATAGCAATACATTATAGACCACTCCCATTTAAATCAATGGAAATTTCTGGATTTATTTCCCCTATGGTGAAACGGTTGCTTTCTATGGAGCTGAAAATGGGAAAGAGAATCAGTTCTGGAGCAAATTAATTGCAGTCACTGGACCACAGGAGGAAATAAAGATTCCCAAGATTCTCATTTATTTAAATAAGACATTTAAAGGGGATATATCACCCCTATACGTGTTGGTCTAAATAGTTAGTTTATGTAGCGACTAGATGTTATAATGTTTTAATTTTTTTAATAAAATAGTTTTTGCCAAATTCAAACAAGTAAATATTGCCCTGTGCCCTACTTCTTGACAGACTGCGGTTACCGACTCTGTACCTCAGTCCGTCACTCTGCCTCTGCTCCACTTCCTTGATCCAGCCTCCTCTGATGACTGAGGTTTTCTGCATGTAAGCTGGAGCTCTGCCTGGCCAATGAGACTGCTCCAGCTTACATGCAGAAAGCCTCCGTCATCGGAAGAGGCTGGATAGAGGGAGGGGAGCAGAAGAAGAGTGACATACTGAGGTACAGAGCTGGTAACCACAGTCTGTCTGTAAGTAGGGAGCAGGGCAGTCTTTAGAAATTTGAATTCAGCAAAACAGCAATTTTATTAAAAAAATTAAAACATTATAACATCTAGTCGCTACATTAACTATTTAGACCAATATTTATAGGGGTGATAGATCCCCTTTAAAGAGATAATGGCACATTATAAATGAACCTCTAATTATTCTTTATACTTTTTAATAATGTTCTATGCCCTCCATGCTGTCCATAACCAAATTGTTTTATTGTAATTATATTTTATATGTCTTGTAGCCCTTAAAAAAACAAATTACACAACCCCAGCGGCATCTCTCAAACCTTTATGGTTTGAGAGACATCAGCTTTCAAAGTTCCCCCTCCCCTGACATCAGCGCTCTAGCTGACTGCAGGGGAATCCGGTCCCAGGGCCCGGCGGAGGCTCTTCAGCAGAGCAGAGATCGCATTATTGCAAAAGAAATCTTTCACTGAAAAGGTCTTCTACGTGTGCTTGCAAACCAAGCACACATAGAAGGCCGTTCCAGCAAAGGATTTCTTTTTCCATAACGCAATCTCGGCTCTTCTGAAGAGCCTTCGCTGGTCTCAGGACCGGATTCCCCTGCAGTCAGCTAGTGTGCTGACGTCAGGGGAGGGGGAACTTTGAAAGCGGTATCTCTCAAACCATAAAGGTTTGAGAGATGCTGCTGGGATAATTTCATTTGTTTTTTTTTAGCGCTACAAGATGCATTAAAGTTAAATTTAAGCATTACTATCCCTTTAAAGCTTCCCTTTCCCTTCGCTTTTCCCGACTTCACTCTTCTTCCCTCAGATCTGAAATCCAGTCACTTGATCAGACAGATCGCAATGATGGGTAATATTGTCTTTCTGTATAAGGAAACCCCTTGTCGAAGGAGCAGGGTTTTCCTTATGCTGTTGCAGTATTGTCCTTCGTTGTGATCCATTCGGAGCAACTTTCTCAACTGAAGGAAGACGAGTGACATCAGAAAAACGGTTATGGACAGCATGGAAGGTTACACGCATTATTAAAAAAGTATAAAGGATATTTGGTGGTTCATTTATAGTGTGCCTTTACTATCTCTTTAAATGGATAGTAATAGTTAAAATGTAAAAACAAATACGTTGTAGGGTTTATCCCCCTGTGTAAAACAAGGATACTTCCACTGCTGAAAGGTTTTGTATTACAAAGTTATTACAGCTCAAACTTGAATTTTTAAGGTTCAGTGTCACAGTGGCCTGAAATTGTACAGTGGAGCTGTTGCTGCACCATCCTAAGGACATCTCTGGTCAGTTGCAGGCCACTGTGATATTGCACCTAAAAAAATCAAGACCTTTCAGTAGTGTTGCCAACAAGCCGGTATTTTACCGGCAGGCCGGTAAAAAATTGGCTTCTGTCCAGTGTTAAGTCTATGGAGGGAATGCCATGGCCGGTATGTTTTTTTAAGAAAAGGTGGCAACCCTACCTTTCAGCAGTGGAGTGTTGTTGTTGTTTTAGTCAGGGGGACAAACCCTACAGCAGTTTTTTTTTAAGTATTACTATCCCTTTAATTCCTTGGGGGAGATAAGCGGCGATAAAGCAGTGATGAAGAGGTGATAAAGTAGAGATGACTTCTCCAGTTTATCATTTTTCCAGTTCCTATGTCACTCTATGGAGCCAATGCACTAAGATTTCTTCAACTTTGGAGATCTTAGTGTATAGGCTCTAAAGAACTACATAGGAACTGGAGAAGTGCTATCACTGGAGAAGTCATCTCCATTTTATCATCTCTTTATCACCTCTTAGTGAATCTCCCCTCTGGAGCTCTAGCTAGGTAGACCTATTTAGATTTCAAGGAGATAAAATCCCCATTTAAGTAAACGGAAATGTTTATTTCTTCCCTATGGTACATGCAGTTGGTTTGCCTCAAAATCACTTCAGTTATTTTTCATACATCATCCTCAGTGATTTGTCCTGTGGACTTGGGATTTTATTATGCATACTGTGGTCAGCTATCCTTGGATGTATCTGTAGAATCAGTACTGTTTTGTCTTTGTAGGATATATTTATAGCAACAACTTTTTTGTAGAAATGGCTTTACTGAATGTGAAAGTGTTGTGTTTTCATTGCAGTAATGTAGCAAGTTTTTTCCTCCCAGAATCCATTTCTCTTAATATAAACAGCAGTGATGATATAGCATGGAAAAAATAACAGCCTGGGATATATGTCTGCTTTCATACTGCAAATTTATAGGTTCTAAAGCCGTGGGAGGGAATTTGCACCAAGCAGCATCAGCCTCCAAGATGTTGTACATTAGTCATCCATAGAAACAACCTAATATGAGGAAATGGTCCTTATGTTTAAAGCAGAATTACCACCCTATATAAAGTCGCCCCCTGCTAATTGGTCATATGGCGACTAGCTTCTTAATAGTTCTTTTATCTTCCACAAGTACCACCATCTGAAGTAAACCTTTTTCTTGTGAGACTGCCGACCAGGCTTCTTGCTTTTAGAGCCGTCTGCATGCAGAGCTGTCAGTCTCTTCTGGTGCTTTTTGGATCCATGCAATGCCTCCTAGAGGAGTGCAGACCTCTCTAAGCCAAGATGTTTGCGTGCAAGCCTGGCCGCCGTTCTCACAAGAAAAAGGATTATTTGAGATGGTGGTACTTGTGGCAGTTAATAGAACTATTAAGAATCTAGTCTCCATATGCATAATTAGTGGGGGGGCGACTTTATATAGGGTGGTAATTCTGGGGTGGCAGAGTGGCGTGCAGCAGCAGCACTGCCATCCCAGAATTCCGTGACATGCCAGGACGTCTCCGGGCCTTAAGTGCCGGAACCGGCATGACAGTCCTGGCATATCATGGGTCCTTTAGGGGTTAAAGGCAAAGTTGAGCAATTCTGGGACAAACCAGATGCACTATAGGAAACAAATAAAAATTCATTAAGATTTTGAATGCAGCTTTTAACCCCTTAGAGGGTACTCCAAAGCATTGGAGATCTTTCTAGCACTGAATTGGTTAAAAAAATCCCTCAATTTAAGTGTATAGGAATTTTGGGAAATGTAATTTGTGCCCAAGTTTTACAGTTGGTTTGCTTCAGAATTGCTCCACTTTTCCATTATACATAAGGCCTAATAGACTGTGGATCTCTAGACCAAATCAGCTGCACTATAGGGGACCAATAAAAATCTCCATTCATCTAAATAGGGCTTTTAACTCCTTGAAAGCTAGTGAGGTCTCCATTGTATTGCTTCACAAATGCATTGGAGACTTCTCTAGCATTCAAGGGGTTAACAATCTCCATTTACCCTTTGAGGGCCAGGGTGGTACCTAACAAATTGCAGAGCAAGGTACTGGATGCCTCTCTGGCACTCGAATGGTTAACTCACTGGGAATTTGGGTATTTTTTCTGTTCTCTATGTTGTACATGATTTTGCACAGAAATGGCCCACTTTATAAATAAGAACCAATGATACCTGTCTCGTGTGAAGGATAGTAATGTTTAATTTTATTTTAATATTTAATACTAGTTGATGAGCCCGTTAAACGGGCCACAGTGCCACTGCCAGCCGGTCACGGGGCAGTCCAGCTTTATATCAGCCGCGGCGCAGGCAGTCTCTTCTGAGCATGACTGTAGCACACGCAGCAGTCTCTACTGCGCATGGCTGCGTAGTTATACACGTTTTAGTGAATTATTATATAGGAAAATTACATTGATGTAAATCTTGTCTCGCAAACCTTTATGGTCTGAGAGATATAACTGGCTAAAGCTGCCCCCTCCAGGCTGCTTCAGAGAAGTCTGCCCTCTAGCTGACAGCAGTAGAGTCTGGTCCCAGGACCGGGCAGCGGCTCTTCAGCAGAGCCGAAATCGCGCTACTTAGAAATAAATATTTAATTGGAATGGCTTACAAAGTGTGCCTGGTTTGCAAGCACACTTTGTACACAGTTCCAGTGAAGTATTTATTTCTAAATAGCGTGATTTCGCTCTGCTGAAGAGCCGCCGTCTGGTCAAATGGCCGGAATCTGCTGCTGTCAGCTATAGAGCTGACTTCTCTGAAACAGTGGAGGAAGTGGGGAACTTCAGCCAGTTATTTCTCTCAAACCTTAAAGGTTTGAGAGACAAGACTTTTACATCATTGTAATTATTTTTTTTAATACCTACAATATTAAATAAACTTAAAATTAAAGATAACTATCCCTTTAAATTGCATCCAATTAGTAGAGAGGTTGGGAACAAGTATTTTACGTTCTTTGGTGCGCGCCTGTTAAAGCATGCTGTTAGCTTATGTTTTCTTTGGCTCCCATTGTGCCATTATTGTGCAGCTGCAAATTAACTGCTTATCCGCCAACATTATATATATATATATATATATATATATATATATATCCTATATAATAATTCGCTAAGTTGTGTGTAACGCCCGACATGCGCAGTAGACACTGCTGCGCGTGCGGCAGTCATGCGCAGTACAGACTGCCTGCGCCGTGGCTGATACAGAGCTGGGCGCTCCGAAGGAGCGTCCAGCTCTGTATCAGCAGCGGCGCGGCCAGTCTCTGCTGCGCGTGACTACCCTGCGACCGGCTGCCAGAGGCACTGTGGCCCGTGTAACGGGCTGTTCAACTAGTATATCTATAAAACCAGTTCTGATGGGCACTTCGTGAATAATCTATAGCCTGGTTACTCTTCCTCAAGTAGATAAAAAAGAAGTTGTATCACTGCAGCGATATCCAGAGAAGGCACACATAGGTCTTAATTAAAAATCTAATTTTATTTGAATCAAAGTAAAAGTTGATGTTTCGACCCACTAACGGGTCTTTATCAAGACAGATTACTGTCTTGATAAAGACACGTTAGTGGGTCGAAACATCGACTTTTACTTTTAATTAAGACCTATGTGTTCCTTCTCCGGATATTGCTGCCGTGATACAACTTCTTTTATATATGTGCCCTTTGAGTAGATCCCTACAGATTTTTAAAAATGAGATAAATAAAAGGAAAATATACCCTGTTATACCTTAAAGGAACAGTAACAACTGAAAGGAATTAGTTTATATAAATTTAAATATTAAAACTGGCATATGTAAAAATTATTTTCTTATAAAATGCATTCTACTCTTGCAAAGCGGTGCATACCCCTCTGGCACTCAAAGGGTTAAAATGTACTAATCCCAGTATTGTAGTAATAAAGAAAAGAAATGAATTGCCCAGAATGACATCTCTCAAACCTTCATGGTTTGAGAGATAATCGCTTGCAAAGTCCCCCCCCCTCCTTTCCCTGAAGTCAGCGTTCTAGCTGACTGCAGGGGAAGCCTGTTGCACAACCATCCAGCGGCTCTGCAGAAATCCTTCACTTAAAAGGCTCTGCAGAAATCCTTCACTTAAGAAATCCTTCACTTAAAAGGTCTTCTATGTAGACCTTTTAAATGAATGATTTCTTTTTTATTAACACGATCTCGGCTCTGCTGTAGAGCTGCCAGATGATTGTAGGACAGGCTTCCCCTGCAGTCAGCTAGAACGCTGGCTCCAGGGAAAGGGGAGGGAGGGGGGAACTTTGCAAGCAATAATCTCTCAAACCAGGAAGGTCTGAGAGATGTCACTCGGGGCAATTAATTTCTTTTTTTTATTACTACAATACTGGATTTAGTACATTTTAAGTATTACTGTCCCTTTAAGCTTGTTTGTGTTCCTTGTGAGATAAGTCATTTAATTTACTGATATTATCACCCACTGCACTTCTGTTCAGAAAGGCTGGTTCCTTATCTCAATCCATTTACAGATAATTCTTGTCAATAACGTCATAGATTAAAAATTATTATGCTGCTTGGAGCCCTGGAAAAAGGCAGGACTAGCTGCTCCCTCAGTGTAAGACACTTATTGCTAGTAATAAGTACAGAGTATTTAAAGTGATAGTAATGTCTATATTAAAGTGCACCTCCAAGTGTTCTATTGGTTTTTTTTATAACACGTAGCACTATGTTTAATGACTTATAGTTGTGTAGTTCAAAAGATATTCAAACTGAAATGATCCCCTTCCCACCCCTTCTGGCCGCCCCCCATTAGAAGTGGAATCCGGTCGCGGGACCGGATGGATGCAGCGAGGGGCAATCTTCATTCAGTAAATATAAGGAAAACCCTGCAGCTCTTGATGATGGAGGGTAGGATTCTCCTTTTGCTTACTGAAGATTGTCCCTCGCCACTCTTCATCTGGACCACAGTTAGAGGAAGTGTGATATGGCCAGAAGGGGCAGGAGGGGATTTTTTCAGCTTTATTCAGTAACTAGCAATGTGGGACGGCGTTGCCCGTCATGTCATGACCGTTGGGCGCATGTGTGTGAAATGCAGACACACTGATAAACACAGACATATGCAACACACAGGCAGACACATACCATACATCCCAAGTGTCCCTCTTTAGGAGGGACAGTCCCTCTTTGAGGGCCAAATCCCTCTGTCCCTCTTTCCCACCCTGTTGTCCCTCTTTTTAGGAGGTCAGACTGCGTGCAGGGCCGGCTCCACCTATAGGCGAGGTAGGCGCCGGCCTAGGGCGCACAGGTACTGGGGGCGCGGGCATGCAGCGGAGAAGAGCTGCGCCCACACACACCACGCCGGGAACCACAACACAGTCAGGTCTGTGTCGCTACTGCGCTCCCTCATTGGGTCGGATCTTTAGTAATGCAGAGCGCGCTGGGAGTCATGATCTCCCGCCGCGCTCTGCATTACTGAAGAGAAGACTGCGCGGGAGCTACAGGTATGTGATGGGGGGCAAGTTGGAGCTGAGGGGGCATAGTGGAGCTGCGGGGGGCAAGTTGGAGAGGATGGGGGGCAAAGTGGAGATGATAGGGGCAAGTTGGAGCTGAGGGGGCATAGTGGAGCTGCTGGGGGCAAGTTGGAGCTGATAGGGGTAAGTTGGAGCGGATGGAAGTCAAAGTGGAGCTGATGGGGGCAAGTTGGAGCGGATGGGGGTCAAAGTGGAGCTGAAGGGGGGGCAAAGTGGAGCTGGTGGGGGCAAGTTGGAGCGGATGGGGGCCAAAGTGGAGCTGATGGGGGCAAGTAGGAGCGGATGGGGGGCAAAGTGGAGCTGTTGGTGGCAAGTTGGAGCTGATAGGGGCAAGTTGGAGCTGCTGGGGGCATAGTGGAGCTGCTGGGGGGCAAAGTGGAGCCGATGGGGGTAAGTTGGAGCTGATAGGGGCAAGTTGGAGCTGAGGGGGCATAATGGAGCTGAAAGGGGGGCAAAAGTGGAGCTGGTGGGGGCAAGTTAGAGTGGATGGGGAGCAAAGTGGAGCTGATGGGGGCAAGTTGGAGCGGATGGTGGGCAAAGTGGAGCTGATGGGGGCAAGTTGGAGCTGCTGGGGGCATAGTGGAGCTGATGGGGGGCAAAGTGGAGCCGGTGGGGGCAAGCTGGAGCGGATGGGGTGCAAAGTGGAGCTGGTGGGGAAAAAGTGGAGCTGGTGGGGGGCAAAGTGGAGCTGCTGGGGGCAAAGTGGAGCTCCTGGGGGCAAGTTGGAGTTGATGGGGGGCAAAGTGCAGCTGATAGGGCCAAAGTGGAGCTGATAAGGGGCAAGTTGGAGCTGGTGGGGGGCATCTCCAGACCAGGGGCAGACTGGCCCAAGGGGCAGAGAGAGGACAATCATGAAAAGAGGTGGGGTATAAGTAGGTGGGGTATAAAGGGGTGGGACACAAGGGGCGGAGATAAATGGGCGGCAAAATTAGGTTTTGCCTAGGGTGGCAAAAATCCTTGCACCAGCCCTGACTGTGTGGTGTGTAGTACTTTGCTCTACAGCAATAAAGTTCAGTATATGTGTTTATACATTAGTCTGTGCAAATAAAAGACTTTGGTCTTGAACTAAATCATTTATTAAGTTACATAAATAGCCAGTAATAGGTCATGAAATAACCTAAAAATTCTTACTAATGCCCCGCCCACCAGCCACGCCCCCAAAAATATCACCTAAAAGTAAAGTGTCCCTCTTTGGCCATGTGAAATGTTGGGAGGTATGCACATACACACAGTGAGCGGCAGAGACATGCAAAAGATACGCACACACACAGACACACTGGAGATGGACACACATATGTAACAGAGAGGTACACACACACACACACACAGAACATATATGAGCAGAAACACATGCGTGCATGAGTTGTGTACCCCTCTGGCACTCAAATGGTTAAGGTATAGAGAGGCATGTGAGAGTTAAATAGCAGTGGGAAGTGTATTCATACCTGGGAACATTGATTTGTGGAGTCCCTAGAGGGGACTGATGTGGTGCTGATGTGGAGAGAGCAATGGGGCAATCTGGGTTAAAAGTGGGCGGGGCTTAATCGTGAGTAGGGGGCGGGGCTTAACACAAACGTGGAAAAGTGTTAGTAATAGGCTGGGGAAGGAGGAGAAGTGGGAGGGGAATGCAAGTTTACAGTGTGAGGGGTTTGAACACACTCCCTGAGGGGTTAAACTTGATACCCAACCCTGTGGCAGTCAGTGGTTTAAGTGTGTACCTGATGGTTGTTTGTCCTGTGTCTTCAATGGCAAATGATGACAGTGATGAAATAATTCAGCAGAGGGCTTACCTTAACCCTTTGAGTGCCATTTTGTTCCCCTGGTGCTGCACTACAGGTCCTGCTGAGGCCACTGGGAGTCAGGGTGAGTGACTGTGTGTGTGTGTCAGCCATATTTATTTCTGGCTTTGTGTGTGTATGCATATCTCCCAAGTGTCCCTCTTTAGGAGGGACAGTCCCTCTTTTGGACCCAAATCCCTCTGTCCCTCTTTCCCACCCTGATGTCCCTCTTTTTAGGAAATCAGACTGTGTGGTGTATATATAAGTGTATCATATTGATCTACAGCAATAAAACACATTATTGTTTGTTTAAATGTAAATATATGTGTTTACAAATTAGTGTGTGTAAATAAAATATTTTGGTCTTGTTATAAGCCATTTATTAGGTTACACAAGGAGATGCAGTAGGTCATGAAATAGCCTAAAAATTATCTGTAATGCCCCGCCCACCAGCCACTCACCCAGCAACACCCCCTAATACACAAGTGTCCCTCTTTCTCAATTTAAAATGTTGGGAGGTATGGTGTATGTGGTGCTGTGTGTGTGAGTGGGGGTATGTGTGTTTGGTGCTGTGTGAGTGGGACCTGTGTGTGTTTGTTTGGTGCTGTGTGAGTGGGACATGTGTGTGTGTTTTTTTGGTGCTGTGTGAGTGGGGCATGTGTGTTTGTCTGTGGTGTAGGAGCAAGTGGCGGCTATTTTATTTTTTTCTGAATTTGATAGTGGTGGGCGGGCTTCATAGTGGGGGCGGGCCAACTCCCTGCATGACTGAATCACCCAATAGGAGTAGTAACTCCTGCTTTATGCCTCCCCTGGGTGTGTTTTGGCAGGCACAAAGTCTTCTTTTATATATATAGATAAGTAATTAAACATAGAGCTAAGTGTTTAAAAAAAACATAGAAGACTTGGAGGTGCACTTTAATATTGACAATACTATCCCTTTAAAGGGGAATTTATACATTATGAATTAGTGTCTCTTAACCCCTTCGGCCAGCACTTAAGAACCACGGAGCTTTTTTTTTCCCTCTAACCAATTCAGGGCTCCCTGAATGGCATGCAGCCGATGTAGGGAGCCCTGAAATCAATAACGTGCCAGGACCGCAATGGGTCCTTTTCATACGTTTTACCCATGACGGTCCTGGCATGTCATGGTTCCTTAAAGGGATAGTAATGTTTAACAATAAAGCAGCTCCAATTAATCTTCATAGTATTTGGGACATGCAGAGTGTTATTTCAATACTGTCAGAGTTGTAGTTCAAGAGTAATTGAATGATAAAGTATCCCCCTCCTGCACCTTTTACTGATGTAACACTGCTCACCTCAGAGCAGCAAGACTGTCCAGATGGATCACAGAGAGGGACAATGTTCAATTAGCATAAAAGAAAAACCTGAAAAACATGTCAAGGGGGGCAGGGTTTTCATTGTTCTCACAGTAAGAAGATTGTCCCTTGCTGTGAGCTGTCTGGTCTCAAGACCAGATTCCACATCTGAGGGGAGGTGACTTACACTAGGTAAAAGGGGCGGGAGCGGGATACTTTATCATTCAATTACTCTTGAACTACAACTCTTACAGTATTGAAATAACACTCTCCATGGCTCAAATACTATGAAGATTAATTGGAGCTGTTGTTTTTGTGAAACATTACTATCCCTTTAAGGGGTTAATGTGTTTAACATATTTGTTTACATAGATTCATGCCATTCATGCAGCAGTCAGGTATATCTGTCTACAGTTAGCTTTTTATCTGCAGTTTTCTCTATATAGTGATCTGTATTGAAACCTGCCTTTAGTTCACACGTCCTCACAACATACAGTAAACTATAGTAGACCTAAATGGAGTGCAAGGGACACAAGTTGTTATTAACTTTTTAACAAAAAAATTGTAGCATACTAAAATAGGGATAAAAGAAACTACAAATGGGATATAGATCTACACATACATGGGAACTCTCCGGATATGCCCCGGAGACTAATGTTTTCAGACTACATTACTGGGTCTCCAGGGACAGAGGCCGATTCTCCAGCAGTGGTGAGTTTCTTCTCCTTCCCTCCCACTTCTTCTCCTTCTCACCCAGTTCTGTACACTTCAAACCCACTTCATGACACTAAGATGTGCAAGTCTGTCCACCTAGTTAAGCCCCACCCCTTTTATGACACAAATTGCGTCATTGACATCCCCTGCCCGGCAGCACATAAGCCTTCTCCTGGGGCTCAAAGAGAAGTCTTCTCCAGTGATATCACTTCTCCAATTCCTATGTTATTCTATGGAGCCAATTCACTAACATTTCTTAACTTTTGGAGATCTTAGTGCATAGGCTCCATAGTATAACATAGGAACTGGACATGTGATATCACTGAAGAAGTCATCTCCACTTTATCACCTGTTTATAATCCCCCCAGGTCTGATTCTTTAGCTTGGTGAATTGAACTATAACCCCACCCACTTTCTAGTTCGTTCATCCTACTCCTACCCCATACCGCTCACTTTCCTACCCATTTCATGACAAGCTCCTCATTCCAACCACTCGCTGATTAACCCCTTCGGTGCCAGAGGGCTACGCAACACATTGCACAGCAATGCGTTGCGTACCCCTCTGGCACCGAAGGTGGTTAAAGCGATAGTAGTACATATTTTTTTGTTTATTTATCATTGCAGGCATTTTAAGAACTATGTAAGTCTTATCTCTTAAACCTTTATGGTATGAGAGATATTCGCAACTAAAGTTCCCTCTCCCTGGCTGTTTCAGTCTAGTCTGTCATCTAGCTGACAGACTTGGAATCTGGTCCGCAGACCATCTGGCGGCTCTTCAGCAGCAATCTTTAAAAAAAAAAAAAAAAAAAAAAAACGATTTCATTGGAACGGTCTACAAAGGCCGTTCCAATGAAGTAGTTTTTTTTTTAAAAGATCACGATGTGGGCTTTGCTGAGGAGCCACCGGCAGGTCTGCAGACCAGAATCCAAATCTGTCAGCTAGAGCGCTGACGTCAGGGAGGGGGAAAATTTAGTTGTGAATATCTCTCAAACCACAAAGGTTTGAGAGATAAGACTTACAGAGTTCTTAATATTTGTTTTAATGGCTACAATAATAAATATACAAAAAATAAGTATTACTATCCCTTTAAGCCACACCCATAATATGCTGTGAAATGCATTGTGTAGACACTCCCATCCTCAGCTCTACAGTGTATTTTTGGCGACTTGGGACAAGAGCATTCCCAGGTATTCCAATTATGTCCTTTTGTTAACACTTTGCGTGCAGGAGGGGTCCCCGGCACTCAAAGGGTTAAGCAAATGAACACTTTAAGAACCAGAGGGGTGCACAACAAGTTGCTTCTCAATTTGTTACACATACACACACCTTTGGTCCTTAAGGAGTTAAAAGACACTTATTCCTAAGGTATAATTCACCTGTAAGTGTATATAACAACCCTTCATGTTTAAGTGTTAGCATTCCTTTAACACAGTGATTTTCAATGTTTTTTTCCCCTAATGTGAAACCTGGAATTTCGAAGGCCCCCTTAGTATTTTATTGGCAGTATCCCAAGGTCTTAAAGGGAAGTAATGTTTCACAAAAACAGCAGCTCCAATTACTCTTCATAGTATTTGAGCCATAGAGTGTGTTATTTCAATACTGTCAGAGTTGTAGTTCAAGAGTAACTGAATGATAAAGTATTCCCCTCCCGCCCCTTTTACCTAGTGTAACATTGCTCACCTCAGATGTGGAATCTGGTTGCTTGACCAGACAGATAACAGCAAGGGACAGTCTTCTTACTGTGAGAACAATGGAAACCCTGCCCCCCCTTGACAGGTTTTTCCCTTATCGTAATTGAAGATTGTCCCTCTCTGCAATCTACCTGGGCACCTCCCTGCTGCTCTGAGCTAAGCAGTGTTATATCAGTAAAAGGGGCGGGAGGGGGATACTTTGTCATTCAATTACTCTTGAACTACAACTCTGACAGTATTAAAATAACACTCTCCAAGGCCCTAATACTATGATGATTAATTAGAGCTGCTTATACTAGCAAACATTACTATCCCTTTAATGAAGGGAACAATTCATAAATACATACTGTAGTTAATAGGCCTTGCAATGAACTCAAAGAGGATAATGTGCATAATAATTTCCAGAAATATAGTAGAAACTCAACTTTAAAGGGATAGTATTGGCTCAATTACACAAAATTTGTAGCTATTAAAAAAATAAATCAAACAATTCCAGTCCCATCTCTCAAACCTTTATGGTTTGAAAGATAATCGCAGCTAAAGTTCCCCTCTCTCTCTCTCCTTTCTCATATGTCAGCTCTCTAGCTGACAGAGGCAGAGCCTGGTCCCTGGATCATCGGAGACTCTTCATCAGAGCCTAAATAGCGACATTTAAAAAGAAATATTTAAAGTGTTAGTAATGTCCAAGAAAAATTATTTAGAGTTTTGTAGTGCTTAAAAAGTTTCACTAAATTTAACAAATCCTATCTCTCAAACTGCTATGGTTTGAGAGATATTCACATTTAAAGTTTGACGTTTCCTGCTGTCAGCTGTAAAGCTGACAGCAGGAGATCCGTGTCGGCCGACATGAGGAGGCTCTTCAGCAGACCCACAATTGCGTTATTTAAAATGAATTACTTCATTGGAATGGTCTACAAAGTGTGCTTGCAAACCAGGAACAATTTGTAGACCTTTCCAGTGAAGTCATTATTTTTAAATAACGCAATTGCGGCTCTGCTGCAGAGCCGCCAGTTGGTACGTGGACAGGATTTCCCTGCAGTCAGAACAGCGCTGACATAAGGAAAGGGGAGGGAGGGGGGAACTTAGAACAGAAATATCTCTCAAACCATAGCGGTTTGAGAGATAGGATTGGTTGCATTTAGTTGAACCTTTTAAGCACTACAAAACTCTAAATATTTTTTCTTGGACATTACTAAGACTTTAATTGGAACGGTCTACAAAGTGTGCCTGGTTTGCAAGTATTTCTTTTTAAATGTCATGATTTTGGCTCTCCTGAAGAGTCTCCACCGGTCTCGGGACTAGGATCTGCCTCTGTCAGCTAGAGCGCTGACGTATGAGAAAGGGGAGGGAGGGGGAACTTAAGTTGTGATTATCTCTCAAACCATAAGGGTTTGAGAGATGGGACTGGTATTGTTTGATTTATTTTTTTAATACCTATAAGATGAAATTTTGTATAATTGAGCCAATAATATTCCTTCAACAGTATTGTCAAACTCCTTGTGGAAAAAGTCAGGTACCCTGAGCTGGTACCCACAGAACACTGACGCTCCATGACATCCTGGTTACAAACCACTGCTGTAACTCTTGCATTTTTCACAATGCATTTCACACTCCTCTGGTATGCAAAGAAATGCGTTGTTTAGCTGAAGGACTTAGCTAAAGGGCTGGATTTATATCCAGTCACCGGTAGACAAGGCTCCCCCCATTGGCCACACTCCTGTTCCTCACATGGCACACCCTCAGACCCATCCACTGTTTCCTGGCACAAAAATACCCTTGGCCTATAACAAGGAATGCCAAAAAAGGGTTTTAACCCCTTGGTTGCTAGAGAGATCTCCAATGCATTGTGAAGCAATGCGAGATCTCTCTAGCATCTAGGAAGTTAAATAATAGATTTTAAAGGGGTTTAAAACTGGTACAGGAACGCTTGAGATTTCTACAGCCACACTCACAATTCAGACTGTGGTGTGGCCTGCACTGCTGGAGCGCTCATCAAAATTTGGAGCTGTAGGCAGAGGCCTACTCTGCCTATTGGGAAATCCGTTATCTTTTTTAAAAGGGCACATTTTACATATCCTATGGTCCCTGATAATACAGTGCATTGCGATTTTACACAGTACTGACAAGGCTCAGTGTACCATAACAACTGTATTTTTTGTGTGGCAAGGCAGTCCATTGGTTGTCTATAAGTCTCTTGTAATATAGGGTCATGATGTCCATTATGCAGAGATGAATATTGATGCCACGGAGCATGGTGATAGGATTATCAAAAGCTACTGAACTGCAACAAGCTCCGTGGAGATGCAGAGATGAGATCTTGGACGAAATAGTTATGGTACATTGAGCCTTGTCAGTACTGTGTAAAATCGCAATGCACTATATTGTCAGGAAACTGTGGCTTTTAAAGAGGCAACATGAGAATCTCGCTCTTATATGCAGGTTTCTCATGTTGTCCTTTTCATCCATGCGCCATGTTTAATGTGGTGTGCAGCCGCACAATATTTAAAACACGCCCTTTTAAAAGTGAACTGGGAAATCCGGGCCTGCTTGGCTATTTACATACCAGGGAACTTTTTCTGATTAGCTCCCCGGAGAGGAGAGTCCTGTGGTGCCGCTGGGGGAGATAAATTACACAGTTTGCTTCAAAAGGGTTGGGGATTAATCGCACGAGGGGGGGGGCGGGACTTACAAAATGTAAAAAAAGTTTGAGGAATAGGCTGGGGAAGAAGTAGAAGTGGGCAGAGTTTCAGTTGAAACTCCCAACATCTGGAGAATCAGCCTCTGCCCCGGAGACCCGGTAATCAGCAGCAAAAATTGGAGTCTCCGGGGCAAATACGGATAAGGCTATGTAGATGCCTTCATACAGCATACAATGTATGGGTACTTTTTTATTTGATTTCTGTTGTAGTGTATAGCTAGTTACTTATATGCACAAAGAAAAATGGAACAGTTCTGGAGAAATTAACTTCACCATAGGCATCAAATACAAATCCATCAAATTCCCATTAACTTAAAGGAATAGTAATGTTTCACAAAAAAAGCAGATCCAATTAAAAGGTTAATAATGTAAAAAAAAGTTTTTGTATGTAGAAGAGCTTAAAAAGTTGAGCTACATGCAAAAAAACACACCTCTCAGACAACTATGGTTCGAGAGATACAGGCATTTAACGTTCAATGTCTTTACAGCTGTCAGCAGGAGATCCGTGTCGTTTGACATGGAGGCTCAGCAGCAGAGCCGCAATCGCATTATTGACAACTAATTTCTTCATTGGAATGGTCTAAAATGTGTGTCTGGTTTGCAAGTACACGTTTTAGACGTCACTTAACGGCCAAGGAACATTTTTTATTTTTTTTTTTTGTCCATTCGGTTCCGGACTCCCCGAATGGAGTGCAGCCGCGCGGGGACCCAGAATTCCATGACGGTCATGTATGACCTTTGTCCTTTAGGGACATCCACTCGTAAAGTACATGTACGTCATGGGTCATTAAGGTGTTAAGTATCCCCCTCCCACCCCTTTTACTTAGTGTAAGCCACCTCCCCTCAGATGTGGAATCTGGTCTGTTGACCCAACAGCTCACAGCAAGGGACAATCTTCTTACTTTGAGCATAAGGAAAACCCTGCTCCACCCCCCACCCTTGACAGGTTTTTCAGGTTTTTCCTTATGCTCACTGAAGATTGACCCTCTCTGCGATCCACACGGACAGTATTGCTGCTCTGAGGTGAGCAGTGTTACACTAGGTAAAAGGGGCGGGAGGGGGATACTTTATCATTCAATTACTCTTGAACTACAACTCTGACAGTATTGAAATAACGCTCTCCACGTCAAAAATACTATGAAGATTAATCGGAGCTGCTTTTTTTGTGAAACATTACTATCCCTTTAAATTAGATTTTCAGTTCTTACCAAAGCTCCATTTAAATCAGTGGAAATCTTTAATTGTTCCAGTTGTTTTTCCCCATAAATTTTCCAGTTCCTTTGTTCCTGTGTTCCTTTGTTTCAAGGCTAGGGACTGATAAAATCTACAATCTGAAGTCTGCTGTAGAGGTGGACAACATGAAGCACTCCAGCTGCTGCCAGACTACAAGGTCCATCATCCCGCTGGCAGGGGATGATGGGAGTTGTAGTCTGTCAGCTGGAGGGCCTCATATTGCCCACCACTGGTCTTGTACAAGTAGAAGTGAATTAAACTAAGACTAAAATGAAGACAGGTACATACGAGTGCAGATGCAATGCAAATAAACTTAGCGACTGATATATAAGACTGCTGTATGAAGGATATCTACCTATGGCCTGCATTCCATTGCACGTGATAACCTTATCACTAGTTTTATCCACCTATTTCCCATAGACATTACCAGGAGTCTTAGAGATAAAAATAATGATAACCTTTATCACATTCAACGGAATCCAGGCCTAAAGCAGACATAAACAGGACGAACTTGGTTGGAATGATTAAATTGCAGGCATTTCCTACCCACATACACAGTGAGCTTAAAGGGATAGTACTACTTCTTTTTATATTTATTTTATTTTGTAGGCATTAAAAAAACAAGAAGAACGATATAAGTCTTATCTCTCAAACCTTTATGGTTTGAGAGATATTCACAAGCAAAATTTCCCCTCCCGCCCCTTTTACCTAGTGTAAGCCATCTCTTCTCAGGTGTGGAATGCAGTCCATAGACCAGACAGATAACAGAAGAGGACAATCTTCTTCCTTTGAGAACAATGAAAGCCCTGCCCCCCTTGACAAGTTTTTCAAGTTTTTCCCTTATCTTAATTGAAGATTGTCCCTCTCTGCAATCTACCTGGGCACCTCCCTTCTGCTCTGGCTGAGCAGTGTTACATCAGTAAAAGGGGCTGGAGGGGGATACTTTGTCATTGAATTACTTTTAAACTACAACTCTGACAGAACTGAAATAACACTCTCCAATGTCCAAATACTATGATGATTAATTAGAGCTGCTTTTATTATGAAAATTACTACCCCTTTAATGCATAAAAGAAGGTGACCAATTCTGGAGCAAATCAACTGCACCATAAGAGACAAATTACATTTCCCATTGACTTAAGGATTTTTTTTTAACCTCTGAAATGCTAGACAAGTCTGCAATACTTTGTAAAACAAAGCACTGGAGATCTCTCTAACATTTAAAAGTTTAAAAGCTTGATTTAAATCAGTGGGAATTTTAAGAATTTTTACATCTCCCCCATAAGGCCCAGAGAACAAAATCCGATCACTCAATGCATAGTTTAACAATTTATCGGTCTGTGTGTTGGACATCGTACATAGGGTCAGAGCGACCCGATCTCACAGCCCCATAGACAGATTGCTGTGGCTTAGTCTGCTCACACACGGAGGCTAAGAAAATGGAACATTTCTAAGGCAAACCAACTACACTGTGGGGAACAAACAGAAACTCCCATTTACTCAAATGAGTCTTTTGAAAGTCCATTTTAAAAGAAACACTAATACCAAAAAATGTAACCCTTTGAGTGCCAGAGAGGTATCCAACGCATTGCAACTTCTCTGGAATTGAAAGGTCTAACTATCACATACTTACAGCTAGCATAAACATTAAAGTAACAGTAATACTTCATTTTATCTTTATTTTATTTTGGAGGCATTAAAAAAACATGAAGAACGATATAAGGCTTATCTCTCAAACCTTTAAGGTTTGAGAGATATTCACAAGCAAAGTTTCCCTTCACTGACTGAAACAGTCAAGTCTGCCATCTAGCTGTCAGATCTGGAATCCGGGCCACAGACCAGCCAGCGGCTCTTCAGCAGAGCTGAGATCGCAAGATATAAAAATGACTAGCTAATTGGAACGGTCTACAAAGTGTGCTTTCAAACCAGACACACTTTGTATACCATTTCAATGAAGTAGTTCTTCTTATATCTCGTGATCTCGGCTGTGCTGTAGAGCTGCGGCCGGTCTGCAGACCGGATTCCAAATCTGACAGCTAGAGCAGTGATGTCAGAGAGGGAGAAACTTTGCTTGTGAATATTTCTCAAACCATAAAGGTTTGAGAGATAAGACTTATATTGCTCTTCATGTTTTTTTAATGCCTACAAAATAAAATAAAGATAAAAGAAGTATTACTATCCCTTTAACTGTCATAAAATACAATCCAAAACTTGCTATTTATTGTATGTGTAAATTGTGCTGTTCAGTGAGCATTTATTTAAAGGGTTAGTAATGCCCAAAATAAAGTTTATTTTATATGGTAGATTTTACAGAAATAAAGTATTTGGAGAGAGTCCTATCTCTAAAACCCTTATGGTTTGAGAGATATCCTCCTCTAAAGTTCCACCCTCCCTCCCCTTCTCCTGACGTCAGAGTCTAGCTGACAGCAGGAGATCCTGGTCCTCTCCGTGGAGAGCTAAAATCGCATTATTGGAAAATAATTACTTAATTGGAAAGGTCTACAAAGTGTGCCTGGTTTGCAAGTACACTTTGTAGACCGTTCCAATGAAGTAATTATTTTCCAGTATCGGTATTGCAGCTCTGCTGAAGAGCCTCCTCGTGTCGGCTGACACAGATCTCCTTCTGTCAGCTTTACAGCTGACATCAGGAGAAGGGGAACTTCAGCGGCGGATATCTCTCAAACCATAAAGGTATGAGAGCTAGGACTTTCTCCATATACTTTATTTTTGTGACATCTAACATATAAAATAAACTTTATTTTGGGCATTACTAACCCTTTAAAGGGATTGTAATATATAATTTTAAAGAGATTGTAATGTAAAAAAGACTAGATCGCATAACACATTGTTCTATTTCAAACCACTTACATTTCTGTAGTTCATAACATATTAAAGGGATAGTAATACTTCATTTTATCTTTATTTTAATTTGTAGGCATTAAAAAATCATGAAGAACTATGTAAGTCTTATCTCTCAAACCTTTATGGTTTAAGAGATATTCACAAGCAAAGTTTCCCCTCCCGCCCCTTTTACCTAGTGTAAGCCATCTCTTCTCAGATGTGGAATCTGGTTGTAAGACTAGACAGATAACAGCAAGGGACAATCTTCTTCCTATGAGAACAATGAAAGCCCTGCCCCCCTTGACACGTTTTTCAGGTTTTTCCCTTATCTTAATTGAAGATTGTCCCTCTCTGCAGTCTACCTGGGCACCTCCCTTCTGCTCTGGCTGAACAGTGTTACATCAGTAAAAGGGGTGGGAGGGGGCACTTTGTCATTGAATTACTCTTGAACTACAACTCTGACAGAATTGAAATAACACTCTCCAAAGTCCAAATACTATGATGATTAATTAGAGCTGCTTTTATTATGAAACATTACTATCCCTTTAACTCTAGATGGATCCCCTGCCTGCCCCTTCTGGGCACGTCACTGCTGCAGCTCGTGCAGGTCCAGATGGACGCGGTATTTAAATCCTGCCCTCTTTCTCCAGGGGGGTAGGGTTTTCCTTATATTTACTTACTGAAGTTTGTCCCTCACTGCATCAGTTGGGTCGCACAACACGATTAGAGATTCAGTGGGAAGCGGCAACAAGGGACAGGAGGGGAATCCTTCTGGAGTTAATATGTTTTGAACTACAGAAATGTAAGTGGTTTGAAATAGTGCAATATGTTTCTTACATTATAAAGAAGACTGGGCAATATAGTATTTTACCACATTACAATCCCTTTAAAAGCAGCTCAGATCGTTCAGTATATAATGAACAGTACTGCGGCGTGATGGTCTTATTCTTCAAAACTGTTTAGATACAATGTAATTAGATACTGAAGTTAATTCCTCACGTCCCTTTTGCAGAAGTGAGCATTTCAGTCTGAGATCCGACAGCAGATCATGACGAGGCACAGTCTTCAGCTGGTACTAGGAAAAATCTGCCTCCCACGACAAGGAGGGCAGATTTTTCTTTATACTGACTGAGGGAAGATTGTCCCTTGTTGTGATCTGTCTGGTCAAGCAACCGGACTACAGATCTGAGGGGAGGTGGCTTCAGAACTGCAAAATGGGAGTGAGGGATCAACTTCAGCATCTAATTGCAACGTAACCAAACAGTTTTTAAGAATAAGAGCATCACGCAGCAGTACTATTCGTTATATTTAATGATCTGTGCTGCATTCAAAATGATATATTACTATACCTTTAAATAAATGCTCTCTGAACAGCACTATTTACACATAAAAAGCAAGTTTCAGATTTGATTTTAGGCAATGTGTTGGATACCTCTCTGGCACTCAAAGTGTTAACATTTTTGGTGTTAATGTTGTTGTGTTGAGAGGTAAAAGCTAAGGGCAGTTAATAATTGTGATTAAAGGTATAGTAATACTTCGTTTTAACTTTATTTTATTTTGTAGGCATTAAAAAAACATGAAGAATGATATAAGTCTTATCTCTCAAACCTTTAGGGTTTATGAGATATTCACAAGCAAAGTTTCCCCCTCCCGCCCCTTTTACCTAGTGTAAGCCATCTCTTCTCAGATGTGAATCTGGTTGTAAGACCATATCATTCATGTTTTTTAATGCTTACAAAATTAAATAAAGTTAAAATGAAGTATTACTATCCCTTTAATGCCCACTGGCCTTTTATTGTTATCCTATCTCAGCCCATTCAGAGATAATACTGGACAAACAACGTAAACCTCCAAGCCCTGGAAAAGGCAGGAATGACTGCTCCCTCAGAGCATATGTAAGACTAGATTTTAAGCCGCAGAAAACATACAGAGAAATATTATGTACTCTAGCATTAAGTGCAGGGTAAATGAGTGTATATAACCCCAGTTCATTCTTAGGTGTTAGTGCTTCTTTAAATTGGAAGATTCTAAACGTTTGTCTGTCTCCTGTGCTACAGCTGATTTTGTCAGTTCTTCTGACTGAAACTTCCATATAGTTAAAGGACAGGCACTGAAAGAGTGGAGAATGTCTGGGGATACAGTAAATGCAGTTTTTTGAGGTAATATGATTTGGATAGGAAAGAGAATAGAGAACTAGACATCAGGGGACTGAGAGGTTTCTAGCATCCAAATGGTTAACCCCTTGAGTTAACCTCTCTCATATGAAAGATTATACATTAGTATTTCAGTATAAATTATATCACAAACGCTATATAGTGCTCTTAGACAGGCAGAAGGCATCTAAAAAGTCCTTGAGGGCCGCATTTGGCCTGTAGGCCACCAGTTGGCTATGCATGCATTGCCTAATGGATTATAAACAGGTCTACGTTTGTAAGTATAATCCAGCCACACAGATGGTACCACTCATTAATGAATGTTGAAGAGGCCTCTTGTTGGGGTGTATAGTTCAGCAGCACAGCTTTGATCACTGGGAAAGACTTCCCAGTAGAAGTAGTTTTTAGGAGGTATTTAACTGTTAGGATGCTAGAGACATCTCTTCTCCATCTCATTGGGAATCAATATCTCTGGGGCAGTGGAGTAAGCAGTATTTAGAGGGCCCCAGTATATATATGTTGCTGACCTTCTAACACAAAAAAAAATCTCTCATGGTGTAACTAAAACCTACTTAGCCACGTTACAATTGCACTGTCTGCACCCCCCTACAGTTTCACAACTTCGCTTGAGGTTTCTCTAACATCCAAGGGGTTAATGTTATGGTAGATGGGAAGAGTGTTTTACGATAATCAAAGTAATTGTGGAAATGTGTAAAATACTGGTATGCAGTGTATATATAATACACATAAAGGGACACATTTACCAAAGTGGTGCAGTTTTGGACAGGACAGGATTTTCCAACAGCCCAAGTACCTAGAGTGCCACTTTTTGAAGGGCTTGCTCCTATGTGCTGGCCACGCCTCCTTTCTGAGTTGTGGGTGTGGCTAGTGTATTTAAAATACTCCCTACACTTGAAATCCCCTCATATTACTCTGTTTATTTGCCAGTTTACTTACCCTTTTGCTGGCCATTGTTTAATGAGACTGTAAACCTCATTTTTGAGTTTACATTTTCTGAAAGTAAAACCAGATTGCCTATACGTTTTATTATTCTTATTTTTTATTTTTATTTAATTTTTACTTTTTTTTTTTAAATACAAGTTTATGTCCCTGACAGGGAGCTCACTGTATTCCTGTTTCCAGAGAGCTTTCCGTTTGTTCATTGTGAAACTGGATACTGGCACTTATGGATAAAAGTGAGGCAATGCAATTCTGAGGTAAACCAACTATTCCATAGGGGCATATAACAATTCCCCAACTGCTGTTGATTTAAATTGGGCTTTTTAACCCCTTGAGTGCTAGAGAGGTAGCCAATGAATTGTGAAGCAATGCATTGGAGACCTCTCTTTCATTCAAGAATGAATTGTTAATTGTCCCCTAAGAGAAAATTGTTTTCCCCAGAATTGCATTGCTTCACATGGATACAGTGTTGCAGTCTACTTGCAGCACTACTTGATAGGTATGGTGCAGTGAGTCTTTCCTACATAATTTCACTGTCCTTTTTACATTTAATCTTTTTCACACTGTTGCACTCTCTACTTGTACAGTCCCACAGGAAACATGAAACATATTCAGAGAGCTGTCTGTTAGGTTAATAAATGTGCAAAAAAAAAAAAAAGACGAAAAAAAGTATATTCAGTTCGACTTTACTGCATATTAGGCATGTGCAGAATATATATGTGAAGTCAAAAAGGAGATTGACTGTCACTTTAAAAAAAAAAATTTGTGCCTATGTTGTCAGCCAAGGGCACTTTCTGGAAGTGTGGGTGTGGCTTGGGGTGAAGTTATATGAAGTTATAATTTGGATGTGGCCATGCATGGGATTCTGAGAACCTTGGGCGCCTTTCCTAGTTGCACATGAGTTGTAAATATTTATTCTGGAGCAAACAAATAATACCATAGGGAACAGCAAAAATTTTCCATTGATTTAACCCCTTAAAGACCAAAGACATGCCAAGGCCGTCACACAATTCCATCCTTTCAGGACCAATGACATTCCTGTGTATGTCATGTTTTAATGATCGCAGCACGCCTCAAGGCCCACTGTGATCATTGTGGGGAGGATTTACTGGAGCCGTCCGTTACAGGCGTTCCCTGGTGGCTCAGCACATGTGATCGTGAGGCAGAGAGAGGCAGAGATCAGAGTGATCTACAGAGACACTTATGTGGTGTTGCTGGGGTAGGACTGGTGGGTAGAGCAGGTTTGGTTACTTCATGACCTATTGACACCGCTTTGTGTAGGTGAATAAATGATTTAGAGCAAGAGCAGAGTATTTTGTTTACACAGACTAATTTATAAATTTATATACTGAAGTTTAAACAACGATCAATGTGAGTGTTATTGTTGGGAAGCAATGTGATACACTTTTTACACACAATATAGACTGATCTCCTAAAATTAGGGACACCAGGGTGGCAAAGAGGGGCAAAGGTTTTTCGTCTCAGAGGGATAGTACCCCCTGAAAAGAGAGACTTGAGATGTATGAACAAAAGTCATATCTTTTATACGGTCCCTGTTAAAAAAATGCACTAACTGAATAAAAATCATAAATGATTGGTTAAAGATATAAATGTGGCATAAAAAAAGAAAGGCCTGCTTATCCCCGAAAAAAACAGTATATAAATTGTTTGGGTGTACTAAAAGAATTACAGGGAAAACATGGTAGCACAATGACATACTAAAAAGGCCAACATTGCTTTTTACCTCAAGCGTAAAAAATCCCTAGTCACCAAACAACAGTAACTTGTTGTAGTGGTTGACCTGCTGAGTAAAACAACGTTACTCCCACTTCTGGAAGTTGTTTTATTCAAATATTAAAAAAGTTTGAATTATCAGGAAGTGAATTACAGCGCATTTACTTCCTGTAAGTTTTAACTCAGCAGTTTCTATCACATTCTATGGAGAATTGTTTGTCAGTGACTTTCCACTCAAATAGAATGTAACAGAATAACTAATTGGAATCTGACCATTAGAGGGCACTGTAAATGTAAACCTCCACAGTGTTTAAACTGGAATAACTCTGAAAATATGCATCTCTTAGGAGTGAGAGTACCCTTGTTTCGCTCACTCAACAGGAAAAGCCCTATGATAGACATTTTATCATCTTCAATGCTTCAAAATTGACAAAATGCATGGAGACCTCTTGAGTATTCATGTGGTTAAAAGTGCTTTTAAATCAACAATCATTTTTAGATTTCTTTAATTGACCCCCAATGGTACAGTTAAATTGCCACCATATTGTTCCACTTTTGAGTTTGTGCTAATGGCCCACTTTGTACTGTGTATATGCAGGCAGCATATGACATGCATATGGCATGCATGTGGCAGCAAAGTGACTTGCCAGGGTAGAATGCCTATGCAGGGTGATGTACCGAGAAGAACTGGAGCAGCTTTAACCCTTTGAGTGCCCTTCTGGCACTCAAAGGGTTAAACTTAATAAGTACATTGCATCATAGGGTATAAACAAGCATGTCTATTGACTTTAACCCCTTGAGTGCCAGAGAGGTACACAACTCTTTGCGAAGCATTGGATACTGGCATGCAAAGGTTTAATGTTAATCTCAGATATGTGCCTCTATCACTTTACAGTCTGTCTTGTTTTTCTCTTACTAAAAGGGAGGCTATCCCTCACAGGGAAAATTTGCATCTACGCAAGACGTGAGGAACTTTCTAATCAAATGTGTGCCATTTGGACAGCGGAGGAGTCATGACTGCCAGGGTGCTAGTGTTTCAAATGCAAAAAAAGGGTCTGCAGAGCTACAGAAATCCCTATTATTGGCCACAGATTCGAACTCAGCAAGGCTGATGTACTAAAAAATTGGATTAGTTCTGCAGCAACTTAACTACACTGTTGAGGGTAGATAACAATTCCCATTGATTTAAATTTGACTTTTAACCCCTTGAATGATAAAGTGGTCTCCAGTGCAGTGCTAAGCAGGGCATTGGAGACCTCTCTAGCATTCAAAGGGTTAAAAGCCCCATTTAATTAAACACCAAATAATTATCCACCTATGTAGCCTGCTAAAACATTATCGTATTTCCATACCTCCCAAGGGTCCCTCTTTAGGAGGGACAGTCTCTCTTTTAGACCCAAATCCCACTGTCCCTCTTTTTAGGAGATCCGGCTGCATGGTGTGTACATATGTGTATCACATTGCTCCACAGCAATAAAACTCACATTAATGTTTGTTTAAATGTCAGTTTATGTGTCTATAAGTTAGTCTGTGGAAATAACTTTGGTTTTGTTATAAGTCATTTATTAGGTTACACAAGGAGTTGCCATTAGGTCATGAAATAGCCTAAAAATTCTCGCTAATGCCCCGTTCACAAGCCCCACCCCCAGCAACACCCCTTAGAACACAAGTGTCCCTCTTTGGCAATTTGAAATGTTGGGAGGTATACATTTCCTTTCGGAGGCATAAAATCTGGGGGAGATGTACTAAGGTGTGATAACGTGGAGATGACTTCTCCAGTAAGATCTGTTCTCAAAGTCCTGTTTTATTCTATGGAGCCCCTGTACTAAGATTTCTCAAATTGGAGAATAAGCTCCATAGTATTAAATAGAATTTGGAGAAGTGGTAACACTGGAGAAGTTATCTCCACTTTACCATGTCTTAGTGCATCTCCCTCCCAGTCTTATTTATGCTCAATGGAAGTGGCCATTTTGCCTTGTCCAGAGCTCCCTCACTTTTTTTAACATAGCAACAATCTTGATATGTGTTTGAGAAGTGATAGTGTAGAATGTTCTGTAAATGGACTTAGATAAGGTAGCAGCCTTTCTGAATACAAGAGCTGTGAGTACTAATCACAATACCATAAACTGCAATATCTCATCTTTAATTACCAGCAGCCCAAACAAATTTAAAGTGACAGACTACCTCCTTTTTTGACTTTACATATACTGCAAGTGTAAAGTCAGATTGCCCATACTTATTATTTTTACATTTTTGACTAATTATTTTCTTTTTCTTATATTTTTATGTGGCTGAAAGGGAGTTATCAGGATTTGTTTTCATAAAGTGATCTGTGTAGGACTGTGAAAGCAGTAGAAAAAAAGTTCAATCAGCTTTATTCGTATAATGGTGCAGTTACAGGCCTGGTGCTAGTTATTGATCATCTCAGTGAGAATAGTGATAGAGAGAGAGAAAATATATAGAGAGAGCACCTTTGAGTGGATCTGATATAAATTTAATAAAACATATATATAAAATAACAAATGACAATAGACTAACGTACCAATAACAGTAAGTCAATATATAAAATTATTACTAAAGAGTTTGTAAATCTTTAATATAAATGATTAAATGACTGAACGATCTCCCTTCTGTAAATGAAAAGCATGCATCAGATAGTCACAGTATAGCTTATAAATTACCAAAGACCATGAATCCAATGGATATACCATTCCCGTCCATATAGTGTAAATTATTAACATCAGGCAGAGGAAAAATCAGTCTCTCCCATCCTGAATTTAAAATGGCTTGTTTATCCACTGTATTAATATAATTCTCTGTATCTTCTGGTATATAGAAGTCAGATGTTAGAGCTTCTTATAAATCTCTTCTGTCTCCGATATGGTAGAGAAGTGCAATAGCGGTCTGAGAGTACCACAGTATAGATAAAGAAATATCTTGTGCGGGCAGATCTGACAGTTTTAGAAGATTCTTTGATAACAGACTCTTAAAAATGTAATCAATATCTTGTCTTTCAATGCGTTTCGCGTCTGAAAGTCAATGAGAATACGGATATATATATATATATATATATATATATACACACACATACAGGTAGATCAGCACTCACAGGACTTTCAGTAGTGAAAAATAAAAAACTTTATTAGATTGACTTTTCGATCCCTCTTGGGATTGAAACGTTGATTTAATAAAGTTTTTTATTTTTCACTACTGAAAGTCCTGTGAGTGCTGAGCTACTCGCTGCTTATGTTTTCTTATCCGGACACCCAGGCATTAATACCCAGGTGCACAATCCCTGAGAATTGTGTAGATACAGTCTCAAAGAAATAGGGCATCACCCATGGGACTTAAATAATGCAATATTTATTGATAATATGGCAAAATGTTGCCGTATTATCAATAAACATTGCATTATTTAACCCCTTAATGACCAGCCGATAGGCGCGGTCTGTTAAGGACCACGGAGCATTTTTTTTTATTGCTCCTTCCTGTTCCGGACTCCCTGAAAGGCGTGCAGCCCCGGGGGGAGCCCGGAATTCTATGACGGTCATAGTACGTCACGGGTCGTTCAGTCAGATCGACCCTTGATGTACTATGACTGTCAAGGGTCATTAAGGGGTTAAGTCCCACGGGTGCTGCCCTATTTCTTTGAGACTGTGTATGTGTATATATATATATATATATATATATATATATATATATATATATATATATATATATATATATATATATATATATATATATATCCAGGACATACTTGAAAATGAGAGAAATCTACCTGGTAAAACATTTTTAAATAAAATATTGCTAATATATATATATATATATATATATATATATATATATGTATATATATTGTTTTTGTTAAAAATATTAGGTAAGCCACACTCTGGGGTCAGACAGATCACATATGGCCCAAGGCCAGCACATTGGACTCCCATGCCCTAAATCAATACACAGGCAACCTTAGTTATGCATGATCGCATAGTACTGTGTATGTAAACTGATTTAGTCAATACATTTTAGCCATGGCCTGCATTGTAAACATTGCAAAAGGAATCTTTTTACATATAATTTGTGCAAGAAAATATACAGTTTTATGTATGAAGGCAGTTCTGTGGCAAACCATTTGCAGTATGTGAAAAATAAAGATTCTCAAATGTCCTATTGATTTAAATGTTTTATTTACCACCCTTAACTGCTAGAGAGGTCCCAAATTGTATTGTCTCTATGGTGCAGTCGGGTTGCCTTAGAATTACTAGTTTTTTATTTTGTTCCTAAGGCTGGGTGTGTTGAAGGGATATTTTTCCTGCTATCAATTCTCTTTGCGTGCCAACGAAATGTGTTGGGTACCTCTCTGGCACTCAAAGGGTTACAGTTAAATGGATAATGTTACACTGTATCACTGTCCTGGTAAAGAAGAAAAAATAAAGTAGTAAAAAGTATAGGGAATTTCATCTTACATATTATGCACTTACATAAAATGTTAAGTGAAAATAAGAGGTTTCTATCCCTTTACTAGGAATAGACAGTAAACTGGCAGGTTTTGCATCATGGAATCTCCTGCTTGAGCAATAACTGTATTTATTTAATGTAATCTTCCCTGGTAGTTAGCTTTTTGGCATTTGTAATTCATATTTGAACGAAGAGCCTGTTTTTTTGAGAACAGAA
The DNA here is from genome assembly GCA_037306005.1 of Rhinophrynus dorsalis. Taxonomy (NCBI): domain Eukaryota; kingdom Metazoa; phylum Chordata; class Amphibia; order Anura; family Rhinophrynidae; genus Rhinophrynus; species Rhinophrynus dorsalis. The sequence continues at coordinate 418,195,757 of CM074722.1, forward strand.
TCTTGTGACCCAGTGACATTGCACCCTATAGACTCGTGTAGTGTGTACAGAACCAATGAACCCTTTGAATGCCAAAGGGGTGTGCAGCACTTACTCTATGGTAATCACATATGACCTCTCCCTTATTTTACATTTATACAGTTGATTGCCATGGGATCTCTGTAAAGCTTATAACAAAACTAACCAAAATCTGAGGCCATTTCCCCTATTCTCTATTGTCTGGCACTCAAAGGGTTAATGAAGAAAAGGGAAAGTCCTCACATATGCTATTCTTATCTTACCCGCTAGCAGCAGCCTTATGTGAGAATGTCAGCGGCTATCACCAGCCATGATAAGATACTGGTCTGATTGTAAGGTCTTGGATAATAGGAGATGCCAGCGCGCCCCCTTGAATGCTTGGGTGCTGTCACAAGTTCACCCCCTGCATTTATGGTCCTGAAACTGATAAAATCTAAAACAGAGATTATTTCTTAGACATTAAAACCCTTCTCTTCTTTTTGCTAGCGTTTCTTATCGCCTATTTGTCTGTTTACTGCAATGATGATGTTCACGCTACTTATCACTTATTAGGAGCTTGCATGGGTCAACAGGGGTCAAATAATTACTCATCTCCGTTTATATATACATACATTTCTGTTGCTACCACCACATGATACAGTGCTTACACCATTTGATACATATGTCTGGGTCATCCAGACATATTCACAACATATGTACATGCCAAAATGGAGTGGTTCTGGGGTAAACACTGCACATTGCTTTGGGGACAAATAAACATTTCCATTGATATAAACAGGTCTTTTAATGCAAGAAATGCCCATAATGTATTGCTTTGTGGCAGTTGGGGAGGGAAAGCAGCACGGAATATTACTTTTTGGCACACGCCCATGCCTGTCAGTGCTGCCTAACTTGCAAATAAAGCTAAATATCTCATAAACTATTATTGTAAATAAAAAAATGGTAACCTAATATATATGTAATTTTGAAACTTCTTTCACACAAACCTTCATTGTCATAAGGTGTTAGTTACACTTTAAAAGCCCCATTTAAATCAGTGAAATTTTCTATACATCCCCTATACTTCAGATGGATTTCCGCATAATTGTTCCAATTTGCCTTTTTACACAAAGCTGCCTATTTTCTTGTACAAATTATATGCAAAACCTTTCCTTTGCAGTGTTTACCAGTGCAGGCCATGGATAAAATGCAATAGTTTTATTGTCTAAATCTGTTTCCAGACACATTGTGCTATCATGCATACCTGAGGTTGCCTATTAGAGATCTGTGTAGCATACAAGGGGTTAAAGGTGCCATTTAACTCTTTGAGTGTCTGAGGGTTAACCCAAAGGTTAAATAAATAAGATTTATGGAAATATTTATTTGTTCCATATAGAGCAATTGCTTGTCCCAGAATCCTTTGCTTGCATGTACGGGCCTCAGTTTGGCTTTCTACAATTAATTATATTTCTGACTAGTTTTTGACACACCAATGGATTTTAATAAAAACTGAAAGAAAATGGTATAAATGTGTTACACAGACTTTGCATGTTTTAATTAATTGTTTTCATATTTTCTCAGGGTGTGGTGGTGGTGGGGTTACAGGTTATTTGCATGATTTATTTATTTTTAAACCAACTTTATTAGAAGATCCTAAAAGGGTACAAAGGTTCATAATAATAACAATGCTCATAATAAAATGATCATATAAAAGTAAGATGCATAGCATAAGTTACACATTATAATCAAAGCATATACAGAAAGACTCATAATCCAGTAGCTAAAGCCATGAAAACAGTGGTGCAAGGTGGCTAGCGAGAAAGGACATATCTAGAATATGGCGAAATTGCACCATATGTGTTGAGTAAGAGTTCTGTGAGAGAATCATATGAGCAAAAAAACAAAATAAGAGAAGTCAGTACAGAAATAAGGAAAGTGAGGAAGAGAAAGAGAAAGAAAGAAAGAAGGAAAGAAAGAAAGAAAGAAAGAAAGAAAGAAAGAGGAAAGGCGAGAGGGGGAATCAGAAGTGGTGCTCAGATTAGTAGGCTCGGATAGCGGTAAAGATCTCCAACAACCCCGGGTGGGGGGCACCGGAAACATCGGAGAGACAGGGAGGAGGGACAGAGAGGGCTCCATCAAACATTATAGCATAGCAATCAATTCAATGACAGGTTGAGAGCAAATTAGGCTGAATAGGATTCATATTGGTAAATCAGGCTGAATAGGAGAGTCGCCAGGTATCCAGGACAACATCCATTCTGTGTGAAGACATAGCATGGAGTCTCTGCATGGAACAGAAAAGGAGATCTTTATAAAGGGATAGTAATGTCTTTTGATAAAATGAAGCTAAAATGAAGCAGTGGAGACCTTCCTGTGCCAAGACCCTGGAGAAGCACAGTGGGACTGAGGATGGGAGTGTCCAAATGATGGGTTTGTATCATATGATGAGTAGGGCTTGTTCAGGTGGGTGAAAATAGGTGGTTTGAAAGAGGTGCTTGCCATGAAATGGGTGGTAAAGTTGTTGGAAAGCCTGGAAAGTAGGTGGGGTTATAGCTGAACTCACCAAGCTAGAGAATAAGTCTCTGTCTCCAGAGACTCGGTAATTCAGTCTGAAGACTGGAATCTCAGAAAGTTGGTTAGAATCATGTAGTCCTCTGTGCGTATACCCCTAGAAAGTATGGGCACAATTAAATGCAAAAACAGGTATCAATTTTCTAGTATTAAGCCTACTTTACACAAATATTTAAGTCATGGTGAAAATTCTCCCGTTAATGCTGCTTGCACCAATGGAAGGACAGTGGTGCGGTTTATGGACATTTCAGGGTTCTCCTTTATGCTTAGTTTAATTGGGAGGACAGTGGTGCGGTTTATGGACACTTCAGGGTTCTCCTTTATGCTTAGTTTAACCCCAAGTATTACAAAAATTCACAGATAAATTGGAGTAACTTTACCCTATTTTCCTATGCATGAGATGTGGTAGGCATTTAAAAGGATAGTAATACTTGACATGTAAAAACAATACGTTGTAGGGTTTATCCCCTTGATTAAAACAAGGGTACTCCCACTGCTAATCAGTATTTTATTCAAGTTAGTACAGCTGACCAGAGCTGTCCATAGGATGGTGTAGCAACTGCAACACCATACAACTTCAGGCCACTGCTATACTGCACCTAAAACATTCAAGTTTGAACTGTAATAACTTTCGAATAAAACACCTTTCAGCAGTGGGAGTACCCTTTACATATCAAGCAGTAGTATACCTTTAACAACAGCAGAGTGTGTCCCCAGTATGCACTATAGTGATCATAACCTCTAGTTTCTACCAGGTGGTGTATCCAAAGGCGGATTTGTACACACCCCACTGTCACTGCCTTTCTGAATCTATCTGACTGATCACAGAATATTCATGTGATGAACACTGAGGGGGGGGGGGGGCGGGAAGAAAACCACAGTGTGTAGATAGTGGCAGAAGAAAACATGTTGAGATAAGTATAGGGCTGAGGTCATGATCAGTGTTTCTTTTCTCTCTCATTGTTTGTTTCTCCCCTTGTCTTGTTTTTGTAACAGATTTCTAGCCGTTTGCATAAAGCACCAATTCTGGGCCAAACCAGCTGCCCCATAGGAGGCGCATAAACATTCCCAAAGTACCTGATGATTTAATGTTAATAAGTCTCCATTCAATCATTAAGCATATGGCGACTAGCTTGAAAATATGTGTCTTACCTATAAAAAGTGGCAGATTCTAAAGAAATCTTTACGCTTTGGAGACCAGAAGCCAGATAACAGTGCAGACCTCTTGTCTGATCACCTGTGCCGTCAGGCCCAGTCTCCTGTAAAGCATTGCAACGTGCCACATAGTAACCAGAAGGGATTGATGGCGCAGGCGCGCAGATTGCACTAACTTGCTCATCAGTTTCCAAAGAGTAAAGATTTCATTAGAATCTGCCACTTTTTTTTATAGGTAAGACGTATTTTCAAGTTAGTCGCCATATGCTTAATGATTGCATGGTGACTTATTAATAGATGAAAGTTCCGCTTTAAATGGGGCTTTTAACCTCCTGAATCCTCCAAAGGTCTCCAGTGCATTGCTTGGCAATGCATTGGAGACGTTCCTAGCATTCAAGAGGTTAAAAGCCCCATTGAGATAAATTAGCATTGCGACCCTTGAATAAACTACACCATAGGTGATATTCAAAATTTCACATTAATTTAAATGGGGCTTTTAACCCATTAAATTCTAGAGAAGTCTCCAGTGCATTGGTTTGCCCCCATTTAAAGGGATAGTAATGTTTCACAAAAACAGCAGTTCTAATTAATCTTCATAGTATTTGAGCCACAGAGAGTGTTATTTCAATACTGTCAGAGTTGTAGTTCAAGAGTAATTGAATGATAAGTTATCCCCCTCCCACCCTTTTTACCTAGTGTAAGCCACCTCCCCTCACATGTGGAATCTGGTACCTTGACCAGACAGCTCACAGCAAGGGACAATCTTCTTACTGTGAGAACAATGAAAGCCCTGCCCCCCTTGACAGGTTTTCCAGGTTTTTCCATATGCTCACTGAAGATTGTCCCTCTCTGCGATCCATCTCTGCTGCTCTGTTGTGAGCAGTGTTACATCAGTAAAAGGGGTGGGAGAAGGATACTTTATCATTCAATTACTATTGAACTACAACTCTGACAATATTGAAATAACGCTCTCCATGGCCCAAATACTAAGATGATTAATTGGACATGATTTATTGTGAAACATGACATCCGTTTAAATCAATGGCAATTTTCTTGTCCACTATGGTCCAGTTGGTTTGTCCTATAACCACTTTTATTAGTGCAAATGACACCCCTCTCTTCCCCTACTTCTGTTGCCTCTCTGTGCCTCTCCCATATTATTATTTATCTTGCTTTCCTCCTTCTGTGTCACTAATTCCATTGGTCTTTTACTCTCTCTGTTATTTATTTCAACTGTCACCTGATTTGCTCCCTCACTGTCTCTCTATACACTATACAGAAGAAACCTCCCTCTCCCATTATTTCTTTTTAGTCTCCATCACAGTCACTGTCTCCCATTCTCTCCTCATACATCTGTCTCCATCATCCTCTCTCCTTCCCTATTCTGTATTGGACTCCCCATTATTTCTTATTACTGTACTCCATCACTGTTGCTGTCTCCCATTCTCTCCTCATACATCTGTCTCCATCACCCTTCTCCTTCCCTACTCTGTATCAAAGGACCCCCCCCATTATTTCTTATTACTCTCTATCACAGTTGCTCTCTCCCATTCTCTCCTCATACATCAGCCTTTCTCCGTCCCTACTCTGTATTTGAGGACCCCCCCATTATTTCTTATTATTCTCTATCACAGTTGCTCTCTCCCATTCTCTCCTCATACATTAGCCTTTCTCCGTCCCTACTCTGTATTTGAGGACCCCCCCATTATTTCTTATTATTCTCTATCACTCTCCCATTCTACTCACTGAGCAGGACTCCCTCTCTCTCATTCTGTCTTTGTATGTATTTCCCTCCCATTCTCTGCAGTATACAGAAGGACCCCCACTTCCATTATTTCTTATTACTATAACCCTCCCTCTCTCCTATTCTTTGTCTCCATCCCCCTTTCTCCCTTTCGGTACTGTACAGACCCCCCCCACCACCACCACCACCAATTTCTTATTACTGGCTATGGCCATTCTACTCTCCCCACAGTACAAAACGACTCCCTCTTCCATTGTCTCTTCACATCTCTCGCCCTCCCACTCCCTCATCTCTACAATATACAGAGGAACTCCACTCCCATTCTTTCTTCATATCTATCTTCCTCCCACTCCAACTAGCATACATATGGACCCCCTCTCCCATTTTCTTTAAAGGAGCAGTAAACTTTTTTTATGAAAACACATATTTTACAGAGCATTCCCTGCTGAATAAAACAAGGTCACTCCCATCACTGTCAGATGTTTTATTCAAAATTTATAGCAGTTTAAAAAAACCAGGAAGTGAATTTACTGTGTTTACTTCCTGATAGTTTTAATTGACAGGAAGTGACAGGCAGTTTATATCACATTATATGGAGAACTGTATGTCTCTGACTTTCCTCTGCATTAGAATCTAACAGGAAATCTAATTAGAATTTGACCACTAGAGGGCACTGCTAATGTAAAAAAACATGGATTTAAACTGTAATAACTCTGGAAATATAAATCTCTCTGCAGTGGGAGTACCCTTATTTTACTCAATAGGAAAATCCCTACAATATATATTTTTTCATAAAAAAAGTTTACTGTTCCTTTAAGTGCTCTCACCTTCCCTCTTTCCCCAGTTCTGTCTCCATCACACTCTGTTCCTCTCTGAAGTGTACTATAGGACTCCATCTCTATCTCCCTCACACTCCCCTCTATCTGTTCTACACTGTACAAAAGGACCCCCTCTCTCCCATTCTCTCTTCTTACCTCTGTACTGTATGGTAGGACCCCCCATCTTCCCAGTCCCCAGAATAAGGAATCATTCTGTATAAAACTTTTAGAGGGAAATAGGTAATGAGCTAGAGATAAGAAAAAAAAAATTATCTCTATCTCATTACCTATTTCCCTCTAAAAATATTATACAGAACGATTCCTTATGCCTCTTATCACTTACCTCCCCCACTTCTCACTCACCCCGTCTCTTTCTCATTCCCTTCATTTCTCACTATATCATACCTCCCAAGTGTCCCTTTTTAAGAAGGACAGGTCCTGTTTGAGACCCAAATTCCTATGTCCCTCTTTCCCACCGTGGTGTCCCTCTTTTAGGAGACCAGATTGTGTGGTTTAAATATAAGTGTATCACATTACATACCACAGTAATAAAACTCACATTGGTGCTTGTGTAAACTTCATTGTATGTGTTTATACATGAGCCTGTTTAAATAAAATACTGAGGTGTTGCTCATTTACACAAAGAGGTGTCAGTAAGTCATGAAATAATCTAAAAATTCTCAGAAATGCCTCACCCACCAGCCACCTCCCCTCCCCCCCGAGCACCACCTAAAACCCAAATGTCTCTCTTTGGCCATTTGAAATGTTGAGAGGTATACTATATGCACTGTGTAGCACTGTGCAGAATGATTTCCCCCTCTCTGCACTGTACAGAACTCTTTTCTTTCTTGTCTCTCTTTATTTTCCTCCTTCTCTTCCACATTCTCGCTCTCTTCTCTGTACAAAAGGATTCCCCTGTTCCCTGTCACATTCTCAAATCTCTCTCTTCTATTCCTCCCTACCACTTTACTTCCCTCCCCTAGACTTGATATTCTCTCTCCCCTCATTTCCTTCCCTATCTTTCTCTCTCTCCCCCATCTCTCTCTCTCTCTGCATGCTTTGAACAGAAGGGTTTCCCTACCCCCCCTTCCTCTCTCATCCCCCTCCCTCCCTCTCTCATGCTCTGTGTTTGTTCTGCAGAAGGATTTCCCTCCTGCCCCTGACGTCATTGGCTTGTGGTTTGCAAACAAGAGAGACATTTCTAAGAATTTGGCCATGACTGGACTATCTGTGAAAGACATGGGGGTGCTCAAGGGAGGGAGGGAGGCTACAGGTGAGAAGGCATGCTAAACAGAGGTGTATGACAAATATGGAGGCTGTTAATCAGTGTTTAGAGCAGGGGTTGGTCAAATTTTGGCTTTCCAGCTGTTGAGGACTACAGCTTCCATTGGCTGTTTGGGAATTATGAGAGTTTTAGTTTCCAACAAAAGGAGAGCCAATGTTTTCCTACCTCTGGGATAGTGCAAGGGTGGGCAACCTATGGCTCTCCAGCTATTGCTGGACTACAACTTTCATCTTCAACAGCTGGTCAATAGCTGAGGATGGTATAGAGCAATGCATTATTAGCAGAGTGTGATGATGGCAGTTGTAATCCTAGGCTGCAGGGCAGGATTACACAGTCTCTCTCAGCTCTGCGTTATTGAGATGTATTATTAGACTGTAGGATAGGATTAGACAGCCTCTGTCACTTCTGTGGTCTGTGTTTATGAGAATGCAGAAGAGGTGTATTACTAGACTGTAGGATAGGATTAGACAGCCTCTGTCACTTCTGTGGTCTGTGTTTATGAGAATGCAGAAGAGGTGTATTACTAGACTGTAGGATAGGATTAGACAGCCTCTGTCAGCTGTGTGTGAGTGAGTGGGTGAGTGAGAGAGTGCAGGTGAGATGTATCATTAGTAGGGTTGCCACCTTTTCTTCAAAAAAAATACCGGCCATGGCATTCCCTCCATAGACTTCACATTGGACAGAAGCAAATTTTTACCGGCCTGCCGGTAAAATACCGTCTGGGTGGCAACACTAATCATTAGACTAGGGTAGGATTAGACAGTCTCTGTCAGCTGTGTGTGTGAGAGAGTACAGGTGAGATATGATTAGAATACGGTAGGATTAGACAGTCTCTGTCAGCTCCATGATCTGTGTTTGTGAGTGCAGGTGAGATGTATGTGGGGCAGGATTAGACAGCCTCTGTCAGCTCTTTGTGAGATTGCAGGGGAGATATATTATTAGACTGTAGAGCACGATTAGACATCCTCTGACAGCTCTATGGTCTATGTGAGAATGCAGAGAGATGTATTATTAGACTGTAAGGCAGAATTACACAGCCTCTGTCAGCTCTGTGGTCTCCCGCAGGGTTTTGCAATGTTATTTCCTTGACTGTAGCTAAGTTTAGCAGTTTCACTACTGAGTGTGCATATGCAGAGCATCACATTGTGCCTTGTGCACAAAAGAAAGGAGGAACAAACCATTTGCACCTCGTGCGTGGAGGGGGATAAACACCCTCTTTGATTTAATTGTGGCTTTTAACTCCTTGAATACTGGAGAGCAATGTGTTGGAGATCTCTCTATCACTAAAGGGAGAGTGATCTTATATTTTTACTTTACTTAATTCTGTAAGTGCATGATATGCAAAGTCAAATCGCCTATACTATTTGTTATTTTTTACTCTATTTGATACTAGTTGAAGTGCCCGTTACACGGGCCACAGTGCCACTGGCAGCCGGTCTCGGGGCAGTCATGTGCAGTAGAGATTGCCCGCTCCTCGGCTGATACAGAGCTGGACGTACAGCTCTGGATCAGCAGCGCTGCGGGCAGTCTCTACTGCGCATGACTGCATCGTTACACACGTTTTAGCGAATTATTATATAGGATGTAAATAAAATAAAACTTCTCCATATTATGGATATACCCAGCATGGCCAAAACAAACTGGGCTCATGCTTTTAATGGTTACCACTCCCAATAATTCCTAGAACGGATTACCCAGATTACCCCAGCTGGCCCAGACCGAGCCATCTCCAGTGGGTAAAGTAACTACCAGGGACCTAAGTCCGGGGGAACCCTTCCCTAGCGTTCTTCTCCCTAGGGAACCATCCTCAGCTATTTTGTCACCCCTTACCACCCGAAGACGTACATGTACGTCCCGAGCGGATGTCCCGTTTTAAGGAATGAAAAGAAAGTTTGGCAGGCGTTAAGTGCCGGCCACCTGTGGCAGGTCACTAAGGGGTTAAAACATAACCCACCACCCAGGCAACTACCCCGCAACAAACCCCCAGCATAAAAATCTTTTTAGATCATGCAGGGCAGGAGGGATGGATGCTTCTTACTCCCTTGCCTTTTTGCCCCAAATGCCCCCACCACTTTATGTCATAACTATAAGAACTCCACTACAAACGCCCCACCCCAAATACCTAGCTTCCTAAACCCTCCTTTTTTCCATGTCTCCCCCTCCACTACACTCTTCTGGAAGTTCTTTACATATACAAATATAAAGTTAAAATAATGAGTTGCTATCCCTTTAAAAGCCTCTTTTTATTTCTCCTATATGGTGCAGCTGGTCTGCCCCAAAAATGCTCCTCTTCTTTTGTGTATAAGGCATGCTATGTCTGTGTATGTCACCTGTATGGAGAGATATATACGGTCCTATTCAGTAACCTACAGAGCTGCAATTCTGGAGAATACCAAGTACACCACAGGTGTCAAAAGATATTCCAAAATGTAGTTGGTTGTGCTCTGCAGGTGTCCCAAAGAGGTGGCCTTCTACAGATGTACATGTATCCAGGGGGACCAAGCACTACAGGTGTACTGAAAGGGGTGGTTCTCTGCAGGTTTATCTAGTGGTGTCATGCATTACAATTGTAACGACAGGTGCCATGCACTGTAGAAGTAGCCAGAGAGGCCATGTTGTGTAAGTATACCGACAGGGGCCATGATCTGTATATGTGTACACAGAGGGGTCACATTTATAGGTTGATGATTGGGGTTATGCACTAAGGTGTGATAAAGAGGTGATAAGGTGGATATGACTTCTCCAGTTCCTACGTTATTCTGTAGAGCAGTGATTCTCAACCAGGGTGCCGTGGCACTTTGGTGTGCCACGGACATCAACATAGGGTGCCCCATGTTTTCTATGAAGACTAACAAAAATTGATTTTTTAAATAAAGATTTATAGAAATTGTTATGCACAATATGTTTAGTTTTGTTATTATGATTAAAAAAAAATAATAACAGTATATATGTATTTTACCCTTCTTATGCCCTTGATAAAGTATGTTAAATATGTCAGGGGTGACCCGAATGTTCTAGATTATGTATTAGGGGTGCCCCGAACATAAAAAGATTGAGAACCACTGCTGTAGAGTCTATGCACTAAGATATCCTAATTTGGAGATAACTTAGTGCATAGGCCCCATAGAATAACATAGGACTTGGAGATATGATATAACTGGAGATGTCATCTCTACTTTATAACCTCTTTATCACACCTTAGTGCATCCTCCAATGTGTCTGCAGAGCAGCTTCCCTCTATATATTTTCATCTCACACACATTCTTCTATAGGTGCAGATCACTCACCTATATATACTTGCAGATAACTCATCATGTGTATTCATGCACAGCAGCCTCTCGACATGCATTTGTGTAGAATGGCTGTGCATAGCAGTTAAGAGTTAAATTTCAGACTTCACAATAAGGGAACTCCCTGTGTATCCGGGGAAGCCTCACCCCCCCCCCCCATGTCCTGTATCACACAGAACAGACGTTATATAACAGACTCAATGTGTTCATGCCAAAGAGGCTTGAAGGGAATTGCCTTGCTAAATAACAAAGTAAAAACACATCTTCCACCTTTCTGTGTTAGAAAGGGAGGTAGTTTTAGAATGTGTACATAAGTGTATGTATGTGAGTGTCTATAATCTTGTGTATCTGAAGATTTGACTGTACTTTAATATAGACTTTAATACTGTGTTTGTTCCTTTCTGTGTCACTTCAACTAAGAGGGGAAGTAACGGCTGAACAAACAGACCCCTAGGAGAAGAGCAGCTTGGAAACTATTCTAGTAATGTAAACACAGAGAGAGCAGAGAGATCCCTGCCTGACAGAGAGGATGTGGAGAGAGACTCATGACTAAGAGAGGGGAGATGGAGGGAGAGCCATGACTAATGGAGGGAGCAAAGTAGAGACCCATGAATAGTAGAGGGTGGGTGAGAGAGAGAGACCCGCAACTAAGAGAGGGGAGGTGGAGGGAGAACCACGACTAATGGAAGGAGGGCAAAAAGAGAGACCCGTGAACAAGAGAAGGTGGATGGAGAGAGACCCATGGCTAAGAGAAGAGAGGTGGAGGAAGAGACGTAATTGAGAAAAACACATGACTAAGAGTGAGAAGCTGGAGGGAGGCCCACGACTAATTTAGGGGAGCTGGAGTTTGAGAGAATGGAAGTGGAGGGAGATGCAAAACTAAGAAAGGGGAAGTGGAAAGATCCATGACTGAGTAAGGGATGGTGTAGGGAGACCCGTGCCTGAAGGTCTGAGTATATGCAAAAGAGTGAAAATTGAGTAAGAGTAAGAGCTCTCAGGGTGTTCCTGTTTGTGTATGTATGTGTATCTGAAAGAGAGAAGAGGCAGATTCTGTGTGCTAGAGAGGAGGGAGACATTTGTGTGCAAGCAAGAAGAGTTCCCAGTGCGTTAGAGAGAGGAGAGTGATCTCTGTGAGTGTGAGATAGAGGAGGGGGATACCAGTGTCCTAAGGAGAGGAGGGAGCTCCCTGTGTGCTAGAGAGAGGAGGGAGATATATTTGTGCTAGAGAGAGTGAGAGGACAGCGATCCCTGTGTGCTAGAAACAGGAGGAAACGCTAAGGAACCATATATGGGTCCTTAATATATCAGAGTAGTCCTACTGGTTCAATGATACAGAGGCCAATCATTTAAATATCTGATCCTGTATACCGATCTGGAGCAAATCAGCTCCAGAAGACGGCTTGGCCCTCTTCGCAATCTATTTTTGTTGATACATTGTTTCAATCAGAGCCTAACAAATACTCAGAGTTGTAACTAGAAGCCACTGGGCCCTGGTGCAAAAACTGCCATGGGCCCCCCGACCACATTGCCCCCCCATTGGCCATCTCCACATTACTCTTCCCCACACAGGCCACCTCCACATTGCCTCCTCATTGCCCCCAGTCTCCACATTGCTGCCACATTGCCCCCAAACTCCACATTGCCCCAAATCTCCACATTACTTCCAGTCTGCACCTCCACATTGCCCCTATTGTGCCCCCCCCCCCAGTGTCCATCTCCAACCTCCCTGGTGGTCCAGCGGTGTGGCAGGAGAGTTCTGTGTCTTCTTCTGCACAGACCTCTATACAGCTTGAGCTCCCGTGAAGTCCTCTCTTCAGTAATGCAGAGCATTGGGAGTGATGTCATCCCCCAGGGCTCTGCATTACTAGAGTGCTGAAGAGGGAGCTCAGCTGCTAGAGGTCTGTGCTGAAGAAGGCACAGACCTTAGCTTGTTGCAGGTGCCAGACGGGGGGGGGGTTGCAGGGGGCATCTGGGCCCCTGGAGTGACGGGCCTGGTCACAGGTGCAACCCCTATTGCTATGCCACTGCAAATACTAACAACATAGCTACTAGAGAATCGCTTCGTATTATCTACTGGGATCAAACAATATGTTTAAGCAACTGGTCTAGGGCATAAAGTAGGGCTGATTAAGCCGCATGGTGTATGGTTCTCTAGAGAGAGGATGGAGATCCTGTGTGCTAGAGAAAGGAGGGAGATCTATGTGTGCTAGAGAGAGGATGGAGATCCTGTGTCCTAGAGAGAGGATGGAGATCCTGTGTCCTAGAGAGAGGATGGAGATCCTGTGTGCTAGAGAGAGTAGGGAGATCCTGTATGCTAGAGAGAGTAGGGAGATCCTGTATGCTAGAGAGAGGAGGGAAATCCCTGTATGCTAGAGAGAGGAGGGAAATCCCTGTATGCTAGAGAGAGACAGGGAGATCCCTCTGTGCTAGAGAGAGGAGGGAGATCTATGTGTGCTAGAGAGAGGATGGAGATCCTGTGTGCTAGAGAGAGTAGGGAGATCCTGTATGCTAGAGAGAGGAGGGAAATCCCTGTATGCTAGAGAGAGGAGGGAGATCTATGTGTGCTAGAGAGAGTAGGGATCCCTGTATGCTAGAGAGAGGATGGAGATCCTGTGTGCTAGAGAGAGGAGGGAGATCCCTGTATGCTAGAGAGAGGAGGGAGATCCCTGTGTGCTAGAGAGAGTAGGGATCCCTGTATGCTAGAGAGAGGAGGGAGATCTATGTGTGCTAGAGAGAGGAGGGAGATCCCTGTATGCTAGGGAGAGGAGGGAGATCCCTGTATGCTAGAGAGAGCCAGGGAGATCCCTGTGTGCTAGAGAGAGGAGGGAGATCTATGTGTGCTAGAGAGAGGAGGGAGATCTATGTGTGCTAGAGAGAGGAGGGAGATCTATGTGCTAGAGAGAGGAGGAAGATCCCTGTATGCTAGCGAGAAGAGGGAGATCTATGTGTGATAGAGAGAGGAAGAGATCTGTGTGTGCTAGAGGAAGATCCCTGTGTGCTAGAGAGAGTAGGGAGATCTTTGTGCACTAGAGAGAGTAGGGAAATCCAGTGTGCTAGAGAGAGTAGGGAGATCTATTGTGCTAAAGAGAGGAGGGAGATCCATGTGTTCTTGGAAGTGAAGGGAGATTCCTGTGTTCTCTACAGATGAGGGACATCCTTGTGTGATAGAGAGAGGAGGGAAATCCGTATGTTCTTGGAAGTGGAGGGAGATTCCTTTGTGTTAGATAAAGGAGGGATATCTGAATATACTAGAGAGAAGGGTGATCTCTGTGTACTAGAAATAAACTGTTTGTATGTTCTATGGAGCCATTTTACTAAAATCTCTCCAACTTAAAAAAGCAGGGCTCTGTAGAATAATATAGTAACTGGAGAGATTTAGCTCAGTGGAGAGTTTATGTCACCTTTATCTCACTTTAGCAAATAAACTTTGAGGAATCCAGTTCAGAGGCACTGGGTCTGCTCTGACCACACACGATTCAGAATGTGGTTGTCCTGCATAGCTGAGATGTCCCTCAAGTCCCTCAAGTCTCTTAGCTCTAGGCAGTTGTCTGCTCTGCCTGACTAGAAATGATAATTACACAGGCTGAATACAGTTTTAGTACCAACCTCCTCAAACACACAGCTACACCATGCCATCTATTCATCCTCTTACACTTACACCTCTCTTACAGCCACCCACTTGTAACTCCAACCCCCATCCCAACTCTTTATTCTCTATCAGCCTCTCTCACCTTACCCTTTTTTGGAAACCTCCTGATTTCCATTACCTTGTTTAATTAACTCGAGTTGCCTGAGGGGTGGAAAATCTTTTCCACATGAAAGTGTGAGGCTCGCGCTTACCTGGCATAGCTTTCATCTTACACAATGTCTGATTTAGACTTAAAGGGGAATTATACCCTTACAGATAGCGGTCATATAGACATCTCATAGATCAGGGCTTAAAAGTTGAAGTCCTTTGCTACTAGCCCGACATGAAAAGTTACTTGCCACTGCAAGCCATAACATACCAACCAGGGCTAAATTTCTACTCACCAGGGCTAAATTTTCACTCGCCATTGGCTAGATAATGAGTATATATAGTTCAAATCAGGGCTCAAAATTTCCACTCGCCACTAGCCAATGGCGAGTGAAGATTTAGCCCTGGCGAGTAGAAATTCAGTCCTGCTGGGTATGTTATGGCTTGCAGTGGCGAGTAACTTTTCAGGTCTGGCTAGTAGCAAAGGACTTAAAATTATAAGCCCTGGTTCAAATAACTGAAAATGTTAATGAGTAAAATATATAAACTCTCCTAGGCATTCCACAGAAAGAGGCTTACTGAACTCCATACTGTCAGATAAAACTTACAGTTGGACCCTTCCGAATTAAAGCATGAACCAACAGGAGGGACAGACTAAGTTTGACAAGATGGAGTTCAGTATGCGTCTTACCATGGAGCTTCTTTGATAGTTATCACTTATCATTAAAATGATATGAACTATATATTCTATTATAATTCTTTGTTCAGAGGCTATATGAAATCAATTAAGTCTAAGGGTAAGGCCCTCCTATAAAAGGCAATAACACCCCTTAATAATAATCCTAATTAACTGAATCCAGGCAGAAATTCCTTAATGACTAGTATGAATAATTTCTGTTTAGATTGATTGTCCAAGATGGATTTTTAAGTTGTAGATATCATGTCCATGGAGGTGGCCATGATTGTTTTTTGATGGACTCCCCTGAAACCATTCTCCCCAAGAACAGTGCAGTGGGATAAGTTTGGGATACTGAGTTTCAGTAATAAAAAAAACATGTTTACCTAATTAAAGATTCATTTTGTGGGACCAATAAACTTTGCAGTGGCCATTAGGATTTTAAGTGGGATTATTAGAAGGTATTAGTATTCTTGGAAACATAGGGCCTGGGAACATGACTGAGAAGAGGTCAAATTGTCTGATGGCATATTTAAAGGGATAGTAACCCCCCGAACAACGTGATGCCAAAAGAGAGCAAACGTGCAAACATACCGAACTCCCTTATTCCCATCTCCTGTAATTATACGGAGAAATCTAGATGACAGCTCTCCTGCAGAACCGCAGAAAGTCAGCCAACCGGATTCTGCCTCTGACAGCTTTACAGCTCGTCAGGCAGAAGGGGGAGGGAGCGGAGGTCTGTCTTGCCTTACATCTCTCAAACCATAAAGGTTTGAGAGATGGGAATAAGGGAGTTCAGTATGTTTGCACTATTGCTCTCTTTTGGCATCACGTTGTTCGGGGGGGGGGGGGGGTTACTATCCCTTTAATCCTTTGAATGTCAGAGGGGTATGCAGTGCATTGCATGGGATCCAGCCCACTTATATCGATGTAAATAAAAGCGTCCTACCCTATGGAATTATTGGACAGTTCTTCGCTAAGGCATTTGCCTCATACAGTACATATAATGCAGATTTTTTAGGGTCTCTGGAGGTATATTTATACGGACAAAAGTCTATCTCAGGCATAGGCAACATTTGGCTTTCCAGCTGTTGGAGACTATAATTCCCCCTACAACTCCTTGCTTCAGTTTCCAGCGAGCTCTCGGTCAGGGACTGTAAAAGTAGAACTATTTATACAATGTTGCAGTCTGACAGCAACACTGATTGACCTGTGTGCTGTAGAGGCAAGCTTCTCTACATTGTTTCACTGACTTATTTACACTGTATCTTTTTACATTGTTGCAGTTTCTCTACTTTAGCAGTCTCACACAGAAAGCTTTCTGGAAATTTGTTCAGATAGCTCCCTGTCAGTGACGTCAATGTGTAAAACATAAATAAATAAAAATAGGTGAAGATGAAAAACAATAAAACATAGGCACTGTATATAGAATATAGAAAGTAAAAAAAAAAAAAAAAGGAGGTTGACTATCACTTTAAAGTTTTGTAGGGACCTCTCCAATGTGTTGGAGAAGTCTGTACTAGCCAAGGAGTTAAAGAGACAGTAACGTCCCATAAAAAAAAATGCTTAGAGTTTTGTAGAGGTTAAAAAAATAAACTATATGACACAAATCCTATCTCTCAAACCATAGAGATAGGACTTGTGTCATGTAGTTTATTTTATCCTACATTAAAATTCCCCTCTCCCTCCTCTTCTCCTGACATCAGCTGAAAGCTGACAGCAGTAGTTGCTGGTCCGGGAACCAACAAGCGGCTCTTCAGCAGAGTCGCAATAGCGCAGATTAAAAAGATTAAATCATGCTATTGAGGCTCTGCTGAAGAGCCTCCTTGTGTCTGCCGACACAGATCGCCTTCTGTCAGCTTTACAGCTGACATCAAGAGAAGGGGAACTTAAGCGAAGGATATCTCTCAAACCATTGAAAGACAGGATTTGTGTCATATCGTTTATTTTTTAACCTCTACAAAACACTAAGCATTTTGTATGGGATATTACTGTCCCTTTAAGTTAACACATAGTGCCTTATTCACAAAAGAAAAATATTTAAATTATGGAGCAGGCCACCTGCATGGTAGAGGGGACCCAAATACTCATTGATTTAAATGGGTGTTTTAACCCCTTAAATGGTAGAATGTTCCCCAAGGCAGCAAGGAGGACTCTGGTAACTAAAGTCTTTTGAGTCTGACATTAGTAGTTGGAAAAATAATGGAAAACATATTAAAAGAGAGAATTGTGGCCTATCTAAAGGTTAATGACATACAAGATCAATGGCAGCAAGGTTCTACAACAGGAAGATCTTGCCAAACAAATATAGTTGCATTTTTTGAACATGCCTCTCAAGTGATAGACACAGGTAGAGCAAGAGATGTAGCATATTTGGATTCCAATTACACTTTTGACACTTTCCCACATAATAAGTCGATTCTTAACCTCTTGAAGACCAGTGAGTTGTGTAGCACATTGTGTTGTGCACCACTTTTATCCTCAAGAGGTTGAGATACATAAGTTTGGATTTGACTCAGGGATAGTTTACAGGCAAAGAAATTGGCTGAACTACAGGTGTAAGTGTGTTAGTAAATGGAACTCATTCAGAGGAAGAACAGGTTACTAGGGGGTGTGCGCCTCAAGGGACTGTTCTGAGCACTGTACTCTTTAATATCTTCATTAGCCATACTGCTAATGGTATTCAAAGTAAGGTGTGATTATTTGCAGACTATATAAACATCTTTAAGAGTTTTGACACTGTAGGTGGATTTAGCCAAATGCACAGTAATTTGGAAAATTGAAGGAATGGACAAGATTATCTAAAGGTTAATGTGGCAAAAGTTCAGTAGCAGAGGAGAAGGACTTGGGAGTTGTTATATCAAATAACTTGAAGGAGGTAAGCAGTGCAATAAGCAGTGAGAAAAGCCAACGGGGTACTGGGCTGTACAGGAAGATGTATTAGCAGCAGAAACAGCGTTATTAGTGTCACTTGATAACTCAATGGTAAGACCTCACCTGGAGTACTGTGTACAGTTAGGAGATAACATCTTCAGAAGGACTTTAATAAATTATAGACAGTGTAGAGAGGAAATACTAATATGGTGTAAGGTATTCATGGATATACTTTGATATGTATGGCTTGGAAGAGAGGTGGGAAAGGTGGATATGATAGAAACCTTTAAATATATTAAAGGATCTACTACAACTATGGAGGGAAGATTTGTATGAGAAAGAGGAACACTGGAACAAGACATCATGACCTAAAGTTATAGGGTCAGGGGTAATGTATGTATGTTTTACTTTACTGAAAGGGTGATAGAATCATGGAACAACCTTCCAGCTGAAGTGGTAGGAGCTAATGTAATATAATAATTAAAAAATACCTGGGATAGACATAAGACTATTCTGTGAACCATATTCATAAGGAAATGGGCAGACTGGGTGAGCTGACTAGTTGTTATCTTCCATCAAAATATATGTTTGTATTGAGAAGCAATGTGTTGGAGAACTCTAAGGGGTTAAAAGCCCCATTTAAGTCAATGGAAATGTTGGGAATGTTTGTTTGTCCCCATGGTGTAGCTGGTTTGCCTCAGAATTGTTCTTTTCTTTTGTGCTTAAGGCCCAGTATACATATGAATGGTCTTACATTAATGCTATGTTTTACAGACAAAATCCTGGAAGACCTTTTTCACAATGGTGCACTGGTCCCTCCGTCGCCAGAACTCATGGGTGCAGCTCGCTGGCCATGAAGGTAGGAAACAAAATGGTGGAATTGAGACATCAGTCCCTACCTCAGCAGGATAACACTGACAGGGGGAAAAGGACTCTGACCTTCCCCCAGCAGGGTAATACAGAAAGCAGGAGGAGTCTGTCCCTGCCCTTGCAGGGTAATATAGAAAAGTGGGGGGAGGGGACTGTCTGTCTCTAGTAGGGTAATATAGAGAGGCAGAGGAGTCTGTTTCTCCTCCAGCAGGGTAAAATAGAATGAATGAATATGTTTATTTATATAGCACCACAAGTGTAAGCATCGCTTTACAATTTAAGGGTTTAAACAATACAGGGTTACAGGTGCTTTGTAGAGTGAAACACTGGGTGGGAGGTCCCTGCCCGAAAGCTTACAATCTAAAGAAAGGAGGAGGATTCTGTCCCTCTCTAGTAGGGTAATATAGAGAGGAGGAGGAGTCTCTTCTTGCCTCAGCAGGATGATATAGAAAGGAGGAGGGGTCTGTCCATCTCTAGTAGGTAATATAGAGAAGGGTAA
Source organism: Rhinophrynus dorsalis (assembly GCA_037306005.1). Taxonomy (NCBI): domain Eukaryota; kingdom Metazoa; phylum Chordata; class Amphibia; order Anura; family Rhinophrynidae; genus Rhinophrynus; species Rhinophrynus dorsalis. Next base: position 418,215,272 of record CM074722.1, read on the forward strand.
TACAGAAAAGAGGAGTATGTCCCTCCCCCAGCTGGGTAATATAGAAAGCAGGAGTCGTCTGTCCCTGCCCTTGCAGGGTAATATAGAAAAGTGGGAGGAGGGGACTGTCTGTCTCTAGTAGGGTAATATAGAGAGGCAGAGGAGTCTGTTCCTCATCCAGCAGGGTAATATAGAAAGGAGGAGGAGTCTGTCCCTCTCTAGTAGAGTAATATAGAGAGGAGGAGAAGTCTTTTCTTCCCTCAACAGGATAATACAGAAAGGAGGAGGGTCTGTCCCTCTCTAGTAGACATTATAGAGAGGAGGAAGAGTATTTCCTCCCTTAGCAGGGTAATACAGAAAGGAGGAGGAGTATGTCCCTCCCCCAGCTGGGTAATATAGTAAAGAAGGAGGACAGGTCTGTCCCTTTTAGTAGAGTAATATAGAGAGGAGGAGGAGTCTTTTCCTCCCCTAGCAGGATAATATAGAAAGGAGGAGGAGTCTGTCCCTCCACAGTAGGGTAACAAAAGTAGGAGGAGAAGGTCACTATCCCACCTCATGCATGGTGACACAGACTGAAGGGAGCTATGAGTCTTTCCTTCCCTCATCAGTGTAATAAAGAAGGGAAGAGCAGACAAGAAGGGAAGAGGAGGCATCTGTACCTCCCCATATTGAATGATACAGACAGAAGAGAGACGTGAGTCTATCCCTTCCTCAGGAGTGCAACAACCAGAATAGTGATGGAGTCTGTAATTCCACCACCAGGGTAACATAGAAGAGGGGAGTCTGTTCCTCCCACAGCAAGGAAATATAGAAGAGGGGTTTGAATCTGTCTCTCCCGAAGTAGGGTGACAGAAAGAAAGGAGTTAAAAGTCTGTCCCTCCATGTGCAGGGTGATATGGAATGGAGTTACAAGTCCGTCCCTCCATGTGCAGGGTGATATAGAATGGATTTGCGAGTCTGTCCCTCCATGTGCAGGGTGATATAGAATGGAGTTATGAGTATGTCTCTTGACAAAGCAATGCCTTGGAGACCTCTTTAGCATCCAATGGGTTAAATCCCCATTTAAACCCAATTTCTCCTCTTTTACTTCTCATATCAGCCCAGTGCCACATGAGAGGTCTGTATATAGAAAGATTTCCTATTTGCTTAAAGTCAACCTGTCACATTAAAACAAGTACATGATTTACAAGATTTACAAATAATTAAAACCTGTCTATCGGTAGTACTCACAATTTTTCTGTAAAACTAATAGTTTTGGGAAATTCACCAATATGTTTTTGGTGGCACAGAGTGGCACTTTATTATACCAATAACCTGCACTCTATATCAATTAGTTCTGTTTGAGACCAAACAATCGCTCTCTCCACGACATAAAGGCTATTTTTTCTCTTTAAAATAAATTAAACGTAGTTTAAGATGATAGGCCTACTTTAAAGAGATTAAAAGAACACAAAACAGATAAATTGCAGATAGAATAATCTTCACTAATAATTTTTATTAAAAATATTAATGTACAAGTTGATATATTGCTGTACTGTGTGTATATAATCCAATGGCCAGACCGTTTCTAGCTCATACACCCGTATATTGGCCAGCTATTTTGAGTGTCTTTCTGTTTTTGTATGTCAAATGCTATTTTCAAGCCAGATAACAGTGGATGAGTCTTGGAGACGGATCATGTAAGCTAGGATGTGGTTATAGAAAGGGCTAGGGGTACTTTGGGTGTCTCATCTCTGGTAGCCTGAAATGTAAATCTGGCCTTGTTTGCCACTATGTTACTATATGTCAGGTCTAACCGATTTTCCGACTTACAGCTGTTGGGCAATAAAGCTCCCATCATCCCCAACCAAGGGAAGATGAGAGTGTATTTCTCAACAACTTGAGGTCCGACAGTTGACCTGCTGTATGTCTTCCCAGGTAACTTCAAGGCTAGTGAGCGAGGCCACATCCTTAAGAAGTTCAGCCCAATAGAAAATGCCTGCCTGGTGGCCCTCATGAATGATGCTCTCCGTCCATATGTGCCCACCTACCATGGTCTGGAGGAAAGGGATGGGCAGACCTACATCAAGATGGAAGACCTCCTCAAGGGTCTGGAAGCTCCTAGCATCATGGACTGCAAGATGGGCATTAGGTAAGGGATTGCTCTAGAGGTTTACACATAGATTTTTGTGTTTGGCACAAAGCTCCCTTCTTGTGTTTCATTGCAGATGTCACCTTATAGAGCTATCCTGGCTATCTGAACTGAAAAAACATTGAAAATTGTACAGTATATTCTAATGATGATGCTTTAAAGAAATACTAATGTTTGCTCTTTGTTTAAATCTAATTTACTTCATTTACGAGTGACTAATCACAGTAACATTCTTTAAAATGCAGCCCATTTTAAGATATAATGGTTTTATTTCCTCCTCCTTTTTCCCTGACATTAGCTCCATCTGCAAGGAGTCAACCCTCCCTAGTATTGATATGGAGCGAGAAATTTCCTGTGTGGGAGTCTTTTCACCATGTCATGAGCATTAGAAAGGACTTGCACACAGGGCTAGTGCAGAAGGAGCTGACATCAGGGAAGGGGGAAGGAGGAGAGAAAATATATCTATTATAACTTCAAAAGAGCTATGCACATTGCGAAGTACAGCATTGCATGCCCATCTTTTCCTCAAGGGGTTAAAGAGGGTGACTGATATATATCACACTCTTAAAGGGATAGTAATGTTTCACAATAAAATCAGCTACAATTACTCTTCATAGTATTTGGGCCATGGAGAGTGTTATTTCAGTACTGTTGGCGTTACAGTCCAAGAATAATTAAATGATAAAGTATCTCCTTCCTGCCCCTTTTATTGATGTAACACTGCTCACCTCAGATCAGCAAGACTGTCCGCATGATTCGCAGAGAGGGATAATCTTAAGTGAGCATATGGAAAAGCCTGAAAAACCTGTCAAGGGGGGCAGGGTTTTCCTTATGTTCACAGTAAGAAGATTGTCCCTTGCTGTGAGCTGTCTGGTCCTAAGACCCGATTCCATATCTGGGGGGAGGTGGCTTACACTAGGTAAAAGGGGTGAGAGGGGGTACTTTATCATTCAATTACTCATGAACTAAAAAATCTGACAGTATTGATTATTTCAACTCTCCATGGCCCAAATATTATGAAGATTAATTAGAGCTGCTGTATTTGTGAAACATTACTATCCCTTTAAATGTAGTATAATAGCTTTAAATAAAAGGTAAGCATTACTATCCCTTTAACCCCTTAAAGAGTTCGCAACACAGTTCAAGCGAATGTGGTGCACACTCCTCAGGTCCTCTGGGAGTGATGAGGCCCAATTATAAATACAAAAAAGCATAAATGAACATGCATTGTTATAACTTTCTGTTTAATTGTTCTTGAGAGTGAATACACTAGCAAAAACTAGCATTATCTCACAATAGAATGCAAGGAGCACTCAACTAATCAGCATTCATATTCCCCACACCTCTGAAAATCCCTAAATCAAACCCCAGTAAACCAGGTGGGGTCTTTGAAGGAGATCCCAGTTTCCATTCAGCACGAAGCGGATAATTATGACCATGAAAAGCACTAATTCATGACATATACAAGGTGGATCTGTACTTGGCTATGGACATATATGGTCATATTTTGTGTGTGTTATGAACCTATTCATCTCAAAGTCCTCATCCTATATAATAATTCACTAGGATGTTTGTCAGAAGCCATCATGCACAGTAGAGACTGCCTGAAAGCACAGAATGCTGGGAGTTGTGTGCTGGGAGCATTCTGTGCTTTTGGGCAGTCTCTACAGTGCATGACTGCGTCGGCATCAGGACGCAGAGCAGGACCGCCCTCTTAACCCTTTGAGTGCCAGAGGGGTAAGCAATGCATTGTACCCCTCTGGTACTCAAAGGGTTAACATCACCCAGACCTTGGCCCTTGTACACTGGCTTTTACACTAGTTTATAATAGGTGGCTTTGAAGTTAGTAAGAGTGTAATGATTTCAAAGCCACCAAGTCAATATTTTCTTTTAACCCCTTCCCGGCCAGTAAACAGAAAAGCAGATGTGGGGTGGGAGTGGGGAATAATCTCTCTGGAAATATCAAAAGGTTGAATTATTTATTTATGAGAAAAGAAAAATAAAATGAACCCGTCATTTAACTTCTTAGATGCTGAATTGGTTTCACATTGGAAATGCCTTTAGCATCCAAGGGGGTTACCACATAGATGCTGGGAGGCAACTTTGTGTTTTTTCTCATTGTTTGATGGACTTTATTCTAGTTAAAAAAACAAAACCTTCTCTCATTGTATAGGACTTACCTGGAAGAAGAACTGGCAAAGGCTTTATTGAAGCCCACCCCTCGTAAGGACATGTATAACAAGATGGTGAGTGTGGATCCCATGGCACCCACTGAGGAGGAGCACCTGCAGAGGGCAGTCACCAAGCCTCGCTACATGCAGTGGAGGGAGACAGTTAGCTCCACCGCCATGCTGGGATTCCGCATCGAAGGGGTCACAGTGAGTAACTGCAGCTTATTGGAGTGAAGTTAGAAAGGTAGATTAGGCTGGTTTGTTCTGGGCTCATCTGCATTTTTCCACTACAATACAGCACACTATACACTGATCAATCATAGTTCAAATTGGATCTATCACCCCAGTACAAATGCGTGTTAAACGTTAGATTACCTAGCGATTAGGTGGCATTCATGAATATTTTTTTTTTTTAAATCCTAAATTGGCGAAAATTAATGTTTGTAGACTGCACTTCCAGTTAGACTGCGGGATCTATACCCGCAGTCTGTAATGTTACCTCCACTCCCCTCTCTCAATCCAGCCTCCTCTAATAACGGAGGACTCTGTCTGTAGGCTGGAGCGATCGCATTGGCAGAGATCAATATCTAGCTAATGAGACCGCTCCAGCCTACAGACAGAAAGCCTCCATCATTGGATGAGGCTGGCTAGAGGGAGGGGAGCGGAGGCAGAGTTACAGACTGTGCACTCTAGGAAGTGCACTCTAGAAATGTTAATTTTCGCCAATTTAGGATTTAAAAAAAAAAAAAAAAAAAACACTCATGAATGCCACCTAATCGCTAGGTAATCTAACATTCAACATGCATTTGTATTGGGGTGATAGATCCCCTTTAAAGGAGCAAGAACAAAAGTTTGCTTTGTAGACTAATGTTCTTCATAATAAATCATAGGCACAGCACTACCTGGTGAAATTTGCAGTTTAATTAAAAGAAAAATGTTTGAGCTGTAGTAACTTTTGAATGAAAAACATCCCATCAGTTGGACTACTTTTATTTTACTCAGTTGGAAAATAATTTATATATATATATATATATATATATATACTTATTTATTTATTTTAAAGGGGAACTACCACCCCGCAATAAGTTCACATTATTCAGTTCTTCATCTGGCGACTAGCTGCTTAGTAGCGCTAGTGGCCAGAAATATTACCTGGTTTACAAGATATTCCACTTTTTCGGAGGCTCACAGTAGCAGGAAGCACGGACATCTCGTCATAGTGATGTCTGTGCGCCTGCGCTGTCAGTCCCTTTTGGAGCCAATTGACGAGATGTCCGTGCTTCCTGCTACTGTGAACTTATTGCGGGGTGATAGTTCCCCTTTTTTTAAGGAAAAAGTTCACAGTCCATTTAAAGGGATAGTAATACTTAAAATGTAAGAAAATATATGTTGTAGGGTTTATCCCCCTGAGTAAAACAAGAGTACTCCCACTGCTGAAAGGTATTTTATTCAATAGTTATTACCGCTCAAAGTTGAATTTTTGTTGAAATTTTTAGGTGCAATATCACAGTGGCCTGACATTGTACAGTGGCACTGTTGCTACACCATCCTATGGACAGTTCTGGTCCCAGGACCAGAGCTGTCCATAGGATGGTGTAGCAACAGCGCCACTGTACAATGTCAGGCCATTGTGATATTGCACCTAAAAAATGCAACTTTGATCTTTAATAACTTTTGAAAAAAAACACCTTTCAGCAGCGGGAGTACCCTTTTTTTACTCAGGGAGATAAACCCTACAACATATATTTTTTACATTTGAAGTATTACTATCCCTTTAAATAACTGAATGAGACTCTAACCTCTTTTATGGAAAACATATTTTAGGGCTTTTCTTGTAGATTAAAAAGGGTGCCGCTGTTGGGGATTCATCTTTCCAAAGTTTTGACAGCTTAAACTGCTGTTATTTTTACACTAAGTTCCCACTAGTGGCCTCATGTGATGTTCAGAATTTATTCTGGTGCATTCTATGTGAGAAGTGAGTCACTGAAAACAGTTCTTTGTTTGAGTGTGTTCAAACTGCCAGGAAGTGATGAAGCTGGTATTTCCTTACAGTTTGAAATGACTATAACTTTTGAATAAATCAAATCACAACAATGGAAGTACCCTTGTTTTACTCATCACAACAATCCTTATAACATATAGGTTTTAATAAATGGTTTACTGCACCTTTAACTCACCTGTACTCAAACACGGACATTGTAAAAAAAAAATATAAGCCAAGCGGATAGGGTTGTAATGTATTAATCACCTATCTGATTGTTAAAGGAGCAGTAATCATTGCTCATGAAAAAATACATTATATGTTTTTTCATGTTGAGTAAAAACAAAGGTAGTCCCACTCATGGGAGAAATTTTCTTCAAAGATTTTTACGGGCCAATAAACTGCAATTTTCTGTTTTATGTCTGTAAGATTCTTCTTTACATGACCTTCACTGGATCACTCCCAGTGCAGGCACCACGTGGATTCCTCCCACCACTCATTCTCACCATTTCTACCATGCTATCCCTCCTTTATTCACTCCAGCCAGCAGTGCATTAGGATTCAGAGATTTAAAATAAAGTTTATTTAATATTCTTGCCCTTAAAGTGATAGTAATACTTGTAATTCAAACCATTTAATTCTGTAGATATTTACAAAATAAATTAATTGCACCATTTCCGATCTCCCAAACCTTTATGGTTTGGGAGATATAAGTCTGCAAAGTTCCCCCTTCCCTGCCCTTGTGGTGACGTCAACTTTAAAACTTACAGACAGAGATCGAAGTCCATAGACCGTCCTGCGGCTCTTCAGCAGAGCCATGATCGCGGTAGTTACAAAGAAATACTTCATTTGAATGGTCTACAACGTGTGCTTGCAAACCAGGCACACGTTGGAGACGGTTCAGATGAAGTATTTGAACTACCGCGATCACGGCTCTGCTGAAGAGCCACAGGACGGTCTATGGACTGCGATCACTGTCTGTAAGTTTTAAAGCTGACATCAGCACAAGGGGAGGGTAGGGGGAACTTTGCAGACTTATATCTCCTAAACCATAAAGGTTTGGGAGATCGGAAATGGCACAATTAGTTTATTTTGAAAATATCTACAGAATTAAATAGTTTGAATTTCAAGTATTGCTATTACTTTAAGAAAATATTAACTATGATGTAAGTCTCATCTCTCAAACCCTTATGGTTTGGGAGATATACATCGCTAAAGTTACCTCCTGAAAGAAGTCAGGGCTGCAAACCAGGCACACTTTATAGACCATTCCAAGGAAGTATTAATGTTGAGATCGCACAATTTTGGCTCTGCTGAAGAGCCTCCATCCGATCAAATGACCTGGATTCTGCAGCTGTCATCTAGAGCGCTGACTTCTCTCAGGAGGTAACTTTAGCAATGTATATCTCTTAAACCATAAAGGTTTGAGAGATAAGACTTACATCATTGTTAATACTTTCTTAAGGGTTACAATATTAAATAAACTTAATTTTAACCATTACTATACCTTTAAGACTTCCCATCTCCTCCATAGACTTCACCAGCAATGATGATCAAGGACAGGGCTTTGGTATTAAGGGGTGGGAGAAGCAATGCACTATGGACTCACTATTCACACAAAAGGAACTTTCACCTTAATTCAAGTTTGCATATTTGAAAACTGCATTAAAAACTGCCTATATGTCATTTTAACGAAAAGTTCAGCAGATGTATAGTTTACGAGATAATCACACTTTTATTTCTGGGCAAAGTGAAAGTGAGCATTTCCTGGTACTGCACAGAGCTACATTAGCATATGAAAAATCTTTGAAATCTTCATTAGCATGTGATACATCACTGAAAACGCTGCATTAGCATATGACAAATCATTAATTGTCTTAATTAGCATATGAATGCATAACCGATGCTGCACAGTGCCGCAATTAGCATACATTAGCATATGAAATAAGTGTGAATATCTCCTGAACTGAATGTTTGTTGGCCTTTTGGTTAATGTGATATATACGCAGTTTTTAATGCCGTTTTCAAATATGCAGACTTGAATTAAGGTGAAAGTTCCACTTTAAAACTTAATTAAAATAAACTGCAATATCCAGACCTTTTGGATCTACCAGTTAGGCAATCCCAGCCTAGGAAGACTAAATAAAACACTAGTGGGTAGATTTAAAGGCAGCCGTTAGCAAAAAAAAAAAAAAAAAAAAAAAAAGCACTAACGGGAGCGTTAACGTGTTGTAAGCCATTTAAAGGTCTGTCTTGAGAACAGCTAATGGCAGCTCACAAATCCTTACGGCCGATATACTGACGTGCATTGAGACGCATAGAACAAGATTCCACAGAGCCATTTTAAGGAGTGCGGTACTGCTAACGGCTGAAAGAAAGATACACTTAAAGGCTAAAACTTAAGACCCAGTTTTGTTAGCCGTTAGACACATAACGGTCAAAAATAAACCACCGTTTAAGACAATCTGCATACCGCACAAGAATGTAAATGGCAAAATTAACCCATGCAATGCCAAAATAACACAAAAACATGGACAGACACCACAAATCACTGTCACACACAACAACAAGCAACACCACAGGGACAAGGACCTCCAAAAAAACACCAACACAGCATGGCACGGAACAATGGGGGTTATCACACAACACGGACACCTGCCAATACAAAACAAGCTCACCTGTGCAGTATCACTACACTATCCAGGCGAATTCTGCACCCTACAACTTCACACCTGCAACTGACAGAGACACAGCAATCAGAACACACCACATTTTAAAACACAGACACACCTGCAAACACTTACATGGACAACAAACACCTTCCCGTTGGTCAGCACTCACTTCATCACCACACCTACACAACGCCCTCCCAGGTACTTAAAGGGACAGCTCACCACACTCAATTGTGGCTTGTTTTCCACTCAGGGAGAGAGAGATAGAGAGAACACACTCAGTATGTTGGGTTACATATCGTTGCAAAGACTGTGGAGAAGGCGTGCAAGGGAGGGAGCTAGGGAACACCAGCAACCCCCAGGCACACCTGATCAGCACCCTTCACCTGTTGCATGTGAGGAGGCTCTGGCTCAACAACCACACAGGAGCCCATCCCCACCTGGAGGACAGCACCTGCCTGCAGATTCATAGCTGCAGCAACAGGATGCTGCACAGCAACAGGATGCTCCCCAGCTGCCACAGGGACCCCCAGAGCAGAGTAGGATGTATAGACGAGCACCAAGGCCCAGGGTATACCGTCCAAGGGTCACTCTCTTTGGAATGACCTATGACGAGGTAATTGATCTCTACAGGTTGAGGCTGCACAGCATCATTGTCCCGTATGAGGTCATCAAGGATGAGGTGGATCCCATATGCACCCACAACTTCGCCCTAACCGGCCTGCATAAACTCCTGTGTGCCATTCACTTCATGGCAAGAGACGCCTTCCAGTCGACAGAGGGTTACGCATCTGGCATGTCACAGGCCACATTCTCCAGGGTGCTGGCCCTGGTCTTGCCAGCCCTCAGCCATAGACAAATATGGGAATTGGTGAAGTGGTGGTATGGAAGGGTTAACTTCAATCCATCATGTCTTTTACACCGCTTAGTGAATGTCCCCTGTGTAGCATATAATCATAACCCTGTTGATTTGTGTTTGTTGTCTGGTTGACCCTTTGAGTACTGGAGGGGTTGCCAAAGCATTGTTGAGCAATGTATTGAAAATCCCTCTAGCACTCAAGGGGTTATGTGCTGACTTCCCTCTGGGAACATTGTGACATTGTGGAAGAACAGTAATGATGTTTAACAGACAACAATTTAAACAGCATGGTTGGTGTGGATTGTGTGTGATTAGCACAGCAACAAGAGGGTTGAACTTGGACAGGTTTGGGCCTGGTTGTACCTTGCCATTTGTCCTTGTATTGTGCCCTGTTTTTAACCCTCAGGGTGCTGTGTTGGTGCAGTTGTGTGGATGAATGATGGGCATGTGTGGAGGTGTGACTGTGTTTGCAGCTTGTGTTGTTTGATGTGGTGTGTGGTTATGAGATGATGCACTTACCGGTAGTGTGGAAGCTCCTCTCATGCCCAGTGTCCGATCCTCCAGGGACCCCCTCAATGAGTGTGGAGGACATGGTCTGCCGCACCATCTCCTCCCAGTGGTTGTATGTGATGTCTACCGGTGGACCACCTCCGGTGCCTCGATCGTGCAGGGCAGCATCCCCCATCTTCTTTTTCACCTGCCTCTTGCAGTCGACCCATCTCTTTTTTACTGAGTCCATGTCCCGTCTGCAGCTGGCCATCACGTTCACCTTGCTGCATATTTGGTTCCAGACAGCCTTCCTCCTCGCAGCCAGGCCAGGGACCCTCTCCCTCGGGAACAGGATGATCTCCCTCTCAAGCACAGCCTCCACGAGGGCCATGTTCTCCTTCTCAGTATAACAGGGATCCCTGATCCTCTCCTCCTCACCTCCGGTCTGCGAGGAGTCTGAACCAGACTGCCCTGCCTGCGCTGCCCCTGACTGTGTATGGTGGTCCCCAACATGTACCCCTCGTCCCACTTCAGGTTCTGTCCCTGTCCTTTGTGTGCCTGCTCTTCTGGGTTGTCTCTCCCTCCACTCTGCAGATCTCCCTCTCCCACCCCTACTCTCAACAGGGATGTCCTGCTCTCCTTCCTCCTCCTCCACTACTCTCCCCAACCCTCTCTCCTCTCCTCCTCTCCTGGCCATCATTCACCCACTCACACCCAAGCACTCCCACAGGCCCTCACAGACACACTTGATCCCATTCACTCTTTATCATACTCTTTCACTCACAGATTCACACTGTAAAAATAAAAATTAAGATATGTGTAAAGTGTTATTAAAAAAAATGTGAATGTATGTGTATGTGTTTGTGTTTGTATGGGTGTATGTAGTATGTGTAAAAGTATAATATGTGTATAGTTAAGTGCACCTTTCTCCAAAATCCAAAAACTCCTCCTACCTCAAGTGTACGCACCTCTCTCTCTCTCTCTCTCGATCACTATCCTCCACTCCTGGGTCCTGTGCCCTAGCTTGCTAAAACTCGAAACACAGACAGGGTGTGACTGTTATTTTGGGGTATATATAGGTGTATTTTAACATTTTTGCTACTTTGGGGCCAGGGTTGCTAGCCAACGGCAGCCGTAATGTTACATTTTGACTTAAGTTGTGTTTTAACGGGTGTTTGGGACGCACAGTGATGCGAAAACAGGTGCGACACAGGTTTTTGTGTTACGTGTTTTTGTTGTACCTACGCTCATTAGCTATTCTCGTACACTTACTTTTAAATCCGCCGTAAATCATGTATTATTTGCGTCCGATGTGCCTTTTTTTTAACTTAGCGGCTGTTTTAACGGCTGCCATTAAATCTACCCCTAGAACACCATTTTTATCTGGCTTAGTATTTGTTGGAGTGGCCATATGCATTCCAGCTCCAGCATAGGGGACAAATAAAAATTCCCCAAATACCCATTGATTAAATTAGGCTTCTAACTCCTTTGAATTCTAGCAATATCTTGAATGCATTGAGAAGCAATGTGTTTGAGGCAACTGTATCATTTAAATGCCTGATGTAACTCAATGGAAATGTTGATTTATCTCTAATGCTGCAGTTGGTTTGCTCTAGAATGCCTTCTCCTGTGGTTTTGAATAAAACTGACCAAGCAAAGAAGTTTTTGCAACTGGCTTCTCCTTTTCCCCATAATTCTATCTGTAAAACCATTAAGCAAAACACTCAAACTGACACCTCATCAGTCCAAGACAAAACATTTCAACCCGTTAGACCAGTGGTTCCCAACATTAGTCCTCTTGAACATACCTAGGTACTTTCTGGATCTGCCCAAGATACTCCGTTTTTTAGAGTTATTTGCCAGGTCTCTGGGGACAGAGGCCAATTCTCCCGTTTTGGTGAGTTTCCAGTGTAACTCCTCCTACTTCTCATCATTTCACCTACTTCCCACCCATTCTAGAGTCAAGTCAAACCCTCTCTCCTCTCAATCCCACCCACCCAATTAATCCCCACCCATTTTATGCTACAATTCACGTAATTTAAACACCACAGTTCCCAGCCCATGAACCCTCTTCGGGGGCCCCCAAAAGAGAAAGTTCCAAGGGCACACAAACAGATCATGCTTTCAGTATAGCTCTGCTTGTTCACAGGTGGGGAATCAGTGGCTCAGTCATTTTGATTGCAATACCTGTGCTTAATCAGGCTTATCCATAAAACCTGACCTGTTAGTGGGCCCCAAGGACTGGAGCGAGAATCACTTCCTTAGACACTAGAGACGTCAACAGTGCATTGTGCAGAAGTACGTTGGATACGTCTTTAGAGTCCAAGTGTTTAACCCCTTAAGGACCGGCGTGCGCACGCGTGGCCGGCACTTGAGGACCATGGGGCTTTTTTTTAATTTTCTTTTTAAAGTTCCGGTTCAGGGCTTCTGGAGCGCAGCCACGCAGGGAGCCCTGAACTCCATGCCGTGCCAGGACCGTCACTGGTCGTTAAGTGCCGGACTGCCTTGACAGTCCTGGCACGTCAGTGGTCCTTAAGGGGTTAAAGAAACACACAGTCACAAAATGAATAAACCTCAGTGAGGCCTGGATTCCTTTGCACTTGATAACTTCTTCAATGCTTTTCAACAAATTTCTCTGTAGACTTCAGGAGAGCATGACCAGATCTCACCTTTAACTGGGGACACGTAGGGAAAAAGGCATATTTCTGGGCTGCACTGAAATCAAAGCAGCCCTTCAGTATGCATTTTTCATGTGTATCCATGGTTAAAGGTGAGGTCTGGTCACCCTACTTCAGGTGGAATCTGTGAGGTAAAACTAGTGACGATATGTATCTGCAAAGTAATCCAGGCCTAAATTAGCATAAGCATGCTAATTTACTCCTCTATATACATGACAAAAACAATTCTGGAGTATACCAGTTATACCACAGGGGACAAATAATTCCAAATGTCCAACTGATTTAAATGTGGCTTTAACCCCGGAATGCTAGGAAAAGTCTACATTGCATTGCTTTATTGAACTTTAGTATTCAAGGGGTTAAAAAGCCCCATTTAATTAAATGAGAATTGTTAACTCCCCCCATCATATATTTGATTTGTTTTGGTTTGCTCCAAAACTGATGTTTTAAGCTTCTGCTTACGGCAAATAGTGTCTTCCCCTTTCCTGATACAATCATGTCAACGCTTTACTAGTTTCAACCCTCAGGGGTATCTGTGATCTTGTGAATGTGAGGGTGTGGTAGTGTGGGGAACCTGTGAGACTCTGAGAATACTCTATGCTTGACAGATCGAGGGTGGCCCTGTGAAGAAAGACTTCAAGCAAATGAAGAGCCGTGAAAAGATCACAGAGACCTTTGTCACCTTCACCAAGGGACGGGAAGACATCCTGGTAAGGAAAAAGTTTTGGTTGTGGCCTACAGTCATGCTACTATAACCTTCTGGGTGCTGGAGTGAAATTTAGGCCTTCACCCATGGTCTTGAGCATGTTTGAATATATACACCGACAGATTTTAAAACCTTTTGATATTCAAAGAGGTAAAGAATAAAATGAAAGGGGCTCTCTGATGCTATTCCTATCCTACTGGCTGGCAGCTGCCATGTGTGATGATGTCAGAGACAGTCATTAATAATAGGAAACTGACCTGGTTATAAGGAGTTGTAGGACAGAACAACTGTCACAACTGCATTCTCTGCACCCTTTGCAGTTACTCCTCTGGGCTTACATTGGAATAGGTAGAGGAAACAGTGCTAGATTCCATTGCAGCTGATAAATATTATCTCTGGTTTTATCTTGAAGATTCCTATTTAAGTCTACAGAGAAATTTGTAGCTAAAACCAGTAATAACATAATTAGCTGCAATGGAACTCAGGCCATAATGAGGGTGATATTAAAACGAAATGGAGTAATTCTGGAGGAAACCAAATAACCACAGGGGATGAATACAAATGACCATTGATGTAAATGGGGTCTATAAACACACTTCGCAATAAGGACTTGCATCACCCCTGAGTATGGGGGCTGATGGAGTTGTACCCCCAGGCCCAATGGAAAACAAAAAAAAACAAAAGCAGGCCCATTTCCATTAGTAGTGACTGAGCCACAGTGGGTTACTTTTTGGTCCACAAGGAGATCTCCAACTTTATTTCTAAGCCCCTTAAGGACCAGCGGTCCAGGGGTGTGTGGTCCTTTAAGAACCAGATAGGGAAGTTCAACGTGACGGATCACGTGTGCCGGCACGCCGAACGAGAGACTGAAAGAGATTGCTCCGGTCTTGGTGCGATCAACTTCAGTCCCCGGTATTACTCACCGCGCTCCTGAGTAAAAGTATGTGACATACAGGACCGTCATCCTTAAAGTGATAGTAATACTTAAAATGTAAAAAAAAAAATATGTTGTAGGGTTTATCCCCCTGAGTAAAACAAGAGTACTCCCACTGCTGAAAGGTGTTTCGTTCAAAAGTTATTAATTTTCAAATTTGAATTTTTTAGGTGCAATATCACATGTGGCCTGAAATTGTACAGTGGCGCTGTTGCTACACGATCCTATGGACAGCCCTGGTCCCGGGACCATAAATCTCCATAGGATGGTGTAGCAACAGCGCCACTGTACAATTTCAGGCCACTGTGATATTGCATCTAAAAAATTCAACTTTGAAAATGAATAACTACTGAATGAAACACCTTTCAGCAGTGGGAGTACTCTTGTTTTACTCAGGGGGATAAACCCTACAACATGTTTTTTTTTACATTTTATTTTTACTATCCCTTTAAGTGCTGGAACAACGTGACGGTCCAGGTACGTCATCGGACGCGAAGGGGTTAATATTGACTGAAACTTTGACTAAAAAATATTTCAACATGCCCTGTCAGTACTGTATTTTGCCATTTTCTACATTGTAACAACAGTTCATTGTACACCCTCTCAGCAAAATAGACCCATCGGAACTCCAGCCCCATTAGACCTTTATAGTGGTTATGCCTATCCCTGCCCCATGGCCTAGTTGGTTTGCTCCATAATTGGAACTCTTTAGCTTTTTTAGGCCCACTGTTATTAGCATTTCTATAACTTTAACACATTAAGGACCATTGCCGTGCCAGGACCGTCACGCCGGTCCGGCACTTAAGAACCAGTGATGGTCCTGGTACATCACGGAGTTCAGGGCTCCCAGAGCGGCTGCATGCCGCTCCGGAAGCCCTGAACCGGAAGTGAAGAAAAAAAAAAGCCCCGTGGTCCTCAAGTGCCGGCCGCGCGCGTTCTCGACGATCTTTAAGGAGTTAAAAAGATAAGGAGAATTTAAATAAATTGAAGGTGGGCGGAGTCACTGTTCTTATGATGATAAATGTAGACACAGAAAGTTAAATATAAATTTTGGCCCTTCACAAATCCACGCTTACCACTGCACAGATGTGATGTTCCTGCATCACTTATAGCTCAGTGATAGGAAACCTTTGTTGCTCCGGTTGTTGTAGACATTACAGTAATATATAAACTGGTAAATAAGCCAGTCACTGTACACATCAGGAGTCTGGTGTAGGGACAGTGGTCTGCTGACCATGCCCACCACGGTGCAGTGGGACTGGTCAGGCATTCACAAAGCAGATCTCTTACTTTTTAACACACAGATAATTTGGCCAAATTAGGCAATATAAACTTAAAAAAGTAGTTCATGAGATATTTGGCTTTGTCAGTTTATGAAAATTACACAGTATTACTAGGCATTCCTGCCAGAAACAGATATTTCATACTTCTCCCCATCCCAACTGCCACTTCCTGCTGGCCAGTACTAACTCATTTGTATAAAATGAAAAGTAAGTAATAGCAAAATATATCTAACTATTATTTAAAAAATGGCTAACGTAGGTGCTTTTGAAAGCACATTAAAAATAATTGCTGTGTTACAAAGTGATTGTTCCACTTAGAATGGGAGATATACCTTTGGATATAATGGAGGTCATGTAGGCTATGAATAGGTGTTTAGAATATATAGTTCAGGTAATTTATTACAGTACTGACTGGAATGCCTGCTAGATGCTAATATTCCTCTCCTTCCCAACAGCTACTTCCTTCCAGGCAAATGACAAATATCTCAAACTATTGTTTGAAATACACAATGGCTAGCATATATATAGGCAATTGTGAAACCTCTATTAAAAAAAATGTTACAGTGACATATTCCACTTTAAGTACCCTAGACCAGAAGTGCTCAAACCTGTCCTCCACCTCCCAGTGGTGCAGGTTTTCAAGATCTTCTTATATGAACACAGGTGTAAGGCACCTCTACAGCAGCAGGCGAACTGGAGCTCAGTGGCCAGGAAGCTCAGACCCCTGAATGAGCATTACATTCTGAGGAACCTGAGAAGGAGACAGGCCTCCAGGGTTTAGGCCATGACACACTGGCAAACAGCATAGTCCAGAGAGCAGCAAGGTCAGTTGAATAGCAAGAGGTCAGTGAGTCCAGAGATCAGCAGGGCCAGTAGAATAGCCAGAGGTCAGGGAGTCCAGAGATCAACAGGATCAGTAGAATAGCCAGAGGTCAGGGAGTCCAGTGGTATAGGAAGAAAGCCTCAGGAGTAGAAAACCACTGATCAGGCAAGACAAGGAAATGCACACAGGTCATGTACTCCAAAAAGACTGGCTGGAATAGGCACCAGGTCTGACCAACTACACAGAATAACTAAGCATCAATGTGAGGGTGTCTAGGGGTTTTATAAGAACTGTGGCATGATGACATCAATATGCCAAACTTCTCAACTAACTAACCCAAACCATTCCAGACTCCATTGATACATGGGCACTGAAAAACCAGCCATCCCCCTCAGCATGTCATTGCAAGCACAACGTACATGCCAATTGACAAATGATGTCACAACACATGCCCTAGCCCCTAAGTGGCCAGGAGGAAAGATGAAGGAAATTCAGCCACCCGGCTGGGGAGGAAGAGAGAAGGGCCACTGGGAGCAAGGTATGGCCAGCAGCCAGAGGCCCTGACACCTGTGCAAACAGTGATTCTTTTGTTTTCAAGAATCTGCCTGAGTTAACAGCATTCACTAGCGTTAATTGAGGAAATCCCGAAAACATGCCCTGTTGGGGGGGGCTCAGGACAGGTCTGAGGAGTCCTGCCCAAGGCAGTTCCCTACTAAGCATAATGAGAAATCTGTCCTTAATTCTGCCTTTCAGCTGCATCTGGGCACTTTCAGTCTGATCTTCAGCCCCATCTCTGCCATCCGTGTACTAACAGAGATGCATTTCCCATTAAGCAGAACTCCAGATTTTGAGGGATGCCTCAGCTGTGTTGGCCACACCCACTTTGAGTTGTTGGTAGAGCCAGAGCATCTCCATAACAGGGAACAAAGGCTTTTAACTTAAATCTCTGTGTCTCAGGGCGAAAGGTCAAATTCTCAGGGTAAGAGAGTCCATTGTTACCTACTCTATGAGCTGCACCAATTAGCCGCTTCTTAAAGGGATAGTAATGTTTCACAATAAAATAAGCTCCAAATACTCTACATAGTATTTGGGCCAGGGAGAGTGTTATTTCAATACTGTCAGAGTTGTAATTCAAGAGTAATTGAATGATAAAGTATAGCCTTCCTGCCCCTTTTCCTGATATAACACTGCTCACCTCAGAGCAGCAAGACTGTCCAGATGGATCGCAGAGGGGGACAATCTTCAGTGAGGAAGAGGAAAAACCTGAAAAACCTGTCAAGGTGGGCAGGGTTTTCCTTATGTTCATAGTAAGAAAATTGTCCCTTGCTGTGATCTGTCTGGTGCCAGGACCGGATTCCACATCTAAGGTGCGGAAGAGGGATATTTTATCATTCAATTACTCTTGAAGTACAACTCTGACAATACTGAAATAACGCTCTCCATGGAGCATATACTATGAAGATTAATTGGAGCTGCTGTTTTTGTGAAACATTACTCTATCCCTTTAAGTCTCTGAATTGGTGCCAGAAAGGCAGAGGGAGAAGTCCTGCTTGTATTGTGTGAGATCAGGAAGTAAGATCTCTAAGATGGAGGAAGTTGAGTATCCTTTGAGGACAGATTGGCTCATCTCTGTGTAGAGCAAGCAAATACATACGGTCTATAATCTAAATTCTTTAAACCTTTAACCCTTTGAGTGCCAGAGGGGTATACAACACATTGCTTTTCAATGCATTGGGTACTCATCTGGCACACAAAGGGTTAAAGGTTTATATTTCAAAGATCTCTGTGTCAGCTCGTTTTTAACATTCCCAGGTGTGGTGATCTAAATGTCCTCTCAAAGACCCCACCTCCTGTTTTGTGGTTGATTTACTAGTTTACATAAACGTTTACTGGCTATTCTTTAACGCCATGGATGCTAAAAATGTAGGAATGCATTAGCGTTACCTGTTTTTAACAAGTGGTTAATATATTTTTATGCTAGTATGTTATATGGTAAGGATATTTCGTAAGCCAAGTAACAACTGATAGGGCTGAGGGTGGGGTAAAGTGAGGAGGGTTGTGTGGCTATGTCTTGCCTAGGGGCACCTGAGGCCCTGGGTACTGACCTCATTCTGCAGTTCAACAGTCTGTTACATACATTCACTGACCCTTAACCCTTTGAGTGCCAGAGGGGTACGCAACGCATTGCTTTGCAATGCACTGCATACCGCTCTGGCACTCAGAGGGTTAATATACAAGAGTCACTGAATCTCTGCTGTCCTTCATACTTCTCTGACCACTACACTCCATCATAAACAACTTTACCCAGACATCTTTTCTATTATGTAGGCAAGGCCAGATTTACATATTAGTCTCACTAAGGCACTTACCCTAGGCACTCATAGCTACACCCCCACCCCTCACATTACTCTGCCCCTAGTCCTATCCACTGTTGCTTGGTGCAGGAAATACCTTTAGCATATAACATACAAGCATACAACAGCTCTTAACCCTATGATTGCTAGAGGTCTCCAGTGCATTGCTTTGGAATTAGGATAAATAATAGCAGTAAAAAGGAATGCAGAGGAGTAATTCTGGAGGAAACTCATTCATAGGGGCAAATAAAAACTTCCCGTTGATATGAATGTGGCCTTTAAACCCTTGAATGCTATACAGACCTCTCTAGCGTTCAAGGGATTTAAAGATCAATCTAAAACAATTGAAATTTTGGGGAATATTTTATCTGTACTCTGAGTTACATTTGGTTTGTCCCGGGAATTGCTTCACTTTTACCTTCAACCCCTTGAGTGCCAAAAAGGTGTTCTTCGCAATGCGCTGCCTACCCTTCTAGCTCTCAAAGGGTTAAACATATGGCACAATAAGGTATACACAAAGATGCTAAAGTGGTTTCATTGATTGAAATGGGGCTTTTAATGAGTGCTAGCATATCAGTCAATAGGAATTTTTGGGATTTTTTGTTTCTCATGGGAGTTGCTAGGTTTCCAACAGATCTGAGGCTTATGCCAACATAATGCATTCTTAACGTCTTGAAGACCATTGGCTTTTCAATGAGGTGGAAACGGTGCACTAACACATAAAGTTCTAGCTAACAATGCAGATGTTAAAAACAATAAATCCTTTATTGAGGTATGTAGTAAAAGTATAAAAGTACCTCAGTCCATATTGTGAATAAACGAAGACACTTACAAGTGGGTACCGATCAGCAGAGTATGCCACCAGCCATGATCAACGCGTTTTGAGTATCCAACGCTTACTTATGATCAATGAGAGGATGATTATGCAAGCAATCACACACTTAAAAGTGTTCCACAGCCAATCACAGTAAAAAGCTCAAAATGTGAATCAGTGTAGTTGGTTGACGTAACAATGAAGTACTAAGATTAACCCATCTGTTGTCAAAATAACCCCCAAGTGAACACTGACGGCAAAATAACCCCCAAGAACACTGACAGAAATTAAACACAACGAGATGAGCATTCCACTGGCAACAAAAGTGGGTCAGTGTATCAAATGATAGCAACATTCGGAAAAAATTGATAAAAGTTTGTGGGGATACAATGATGTAAAACCCACAACAAAGTAATAGAAAACAGATGCATGAACTCCTACCTACTACCATTGATACAAAGGTATATACAGTATGGGATAGTATGATGGCTGCCAAAGCAGCACCCTGTCCTAAGCCGACAACCTGGGAAAAATGGGATTCTGGATATTGTAGTTTTTCATTGCGTAAACTATGCAAACTGTGGCTCTGCAGCCATTGTAAAATAGCTATATTAAAGGGATAGTAATACATAATTTTAACAAATATCTGTCTTGTAGGTATTAAAAAAAGACATTAAATGCCCCCAGTCCCATAAAGGTGTCAGAGATAATTGTACCGAAAGTTACCCCCTCCCTCCCCTTTCCCTGTTGTCAGTACTCTAGCTGACCGCAGGGGAATTCGGTCCTGGGACCGGCAGAGTCTCTGCAGCAGAGCCAACATCGCGTTATTGAAAAAGAAATCCTTCATTGGAATGTCTTCTAAGTGTGTATTCAAACCAAGCACACTTTGTAGACCATCCCAGTGAAGGATTTCTTCTTCAATAACGCGATGTTGGCTCTGCTGAAGAGCCTCTGCCGGCCCCGGGACCGAATCCCCCTGCAGTCAGCTAGGAGGGTTATGATCACCGACAATAGCCACCCATACACTGCTATAACAACAGTTCTACTACAACATATCTGGCCATGGAGGGACCTCATGCAAATAATACAAGTTTAAGGTTTAACATATTTTAAATAAAGCATCTGTTAGCAGCAGGTGCACCCTGTTTTACTCATCAAGATAAACCCTACAACATATATTTTTTTTGGTTATGTGATACTTTCCCTTTAAGCATGAGATTATGGCATTTACTCCTTTCAGCCAGACCAACCGATGCCCCTGAGAATCTGTTTCAACATTCACCTCAATCAAGATGCCTCTATTCTGCCCTGCATCACTTTTTGCTGTTACTGCACTGATTCCTCACAAACAACTCAAATTAATGTGGGTTCTGAAGACTGAACATCTCGGGAATGTAACCAGACTTGTCCCATCTGGTCTCAGAGGGGAGTGTCAGTTTGGGGAAGGGAAAAGCTGCAGGAAATCCAAATACAGAATTTCTCTATTAAGTCTTATTTTACTAGCTCAAAAACTTCCCATTACAAACCATGCACAAATCTCGTGTGGAAGGAACATAATTCATATTTTTGTTGGTGTTGCAGTCACTGTGCGGCAGTGTTCCAGACTCCCAGCCACTGACTGCATTAGCCAATGATGAAAGTGAAAGTCTCATTGCATTTCTGTGTTTTAGTGCCACCTTTTGGCCAGAGCTGGGAAAGCTAAACAAAAAAGATTACCCCAGTGCACATTATTACTCAATGTAAGGAAAGGAAATGACTATGTTGACAAAAGGTGCTGACAGGGTATCATCGTAAACAGAAGGGAGACAAAACGAAAAACCCTGCAGTACCAAGCACTCAGATTGTCACCATGTTAATTTAAAATTCCAAAACGAAAAATAGAGAAAGAAACTAAAAGCTAAAACTTTACTTCTAGTAAATTAACTAAAACTGGCGAACTTAAAGAAGGAACTAAAAAGAATGTCTGCACCGTCCCAGCAGTGTTTACCAGGCCATAGATATCATTACTAACATTGTAGTTAGGGTACAAATTCTTTTCTGTGGATACAGATTATTTACACATTGGGAGACATTCGTTAAGTGGTGATAAGGTGGAGATGACTTCTCCAGTTTATCACTTCTCCAGTTCCTGTGTTATTCTATGGAGCCCATGAATTAAGATTTCTTCAGCTTTGGAGATCTTAGTGAATAGGCTCCATAGAATAGCATAGGAACTGGAGAAGTGATAAACTGGAGAAATCATATCCATTCTATCATCACTTAGTGAATCTCCCGGTGTTGAGTTTGGGTAGATTTTCAAATCTAATAATATAATTTGCAGGCAAGTAGCGATTAAAATGCTAACAATGCTCTACAACAAGCTAACAGGATAGTAGTTTGACGATATTAGGTTGGTTTAAAGGCTTAGTGATAGCTCGATTATTAGTGAGTTCTATGTTTTTCCCTCCCTTTCCTTGTGCGTTTAAATGCTTATTTCTAACATTCTTATTAATCCAGCAGCTGGATATATAATAGTTTATTTCTTATCTTTTTTCTTAAATGCAATGATATATGGTTTGAGATACGATCAATAATTGCAACGTAGAGCATCTTTATTTCTTTGTGAGAAAGAGGATGCAAATGCTCTGGTAACGGTTGATACAGTGTTAGCCGTAGAAATACAGGATGCAAATATAGTCAAGTTGATACCTTTATTGGCTAAGTACATTTAGTATCCAAGCTTTCAAGACCTCTTCGGTCCCTTCATACACTGTTGGGAGGGTACAGATATTTTTATTTATTTATTTAATTTGGTCAATTTTAATTAATTTAAAAAAGTTAAGTTTTAGCTTTTAGTTTCTTTCCCTCTTTTTATTGGAAATTAAGACGGTGACAACGAGTGCTTAGTATTTCAGGGTTTTATTTTCTCTCATTTCTATTGAGCTGGGAATGTCCTAAAAGGTGATTTTCTTATTTCAGGCTGCTTATCTGGAGAGATTAGAGAGCATGGAGACAGTACTTCAGAATTCTGAATTCTTCCGAACTCATGAGGTCAGTGAAAAGTGGCTGGAAAAGGGACCTAAGGAATAACATAATGTAAAGATGAACTGAAGTTATGATATTTAACTTCTTATGAAGCAAGGAGTTGCCCAACCTTCTGGTCTTAGAAGAAGCAGAACACTTTCTTTATGCAAACCTATATGTTATAGAGAATTTCCTGCTGCATAAAACAAGGGCATTCCCACCGCTGTCAGTTGTTTTATTCAAAATGTTTTAACAGTTCAAATAATCAGGAAGTGAATTTGCTGTGTGTTTAGTTCCTGAAAGTTCTGACAGGAAGTGACTGGGCAATTTCTGTTACATTCTGTGGAGAACTATATGTCACTGACTTTTCTCTCCGTTAGAATGTAACAGAATAACTAATTGGAATTTGAACACTAGATGGCACTGCTAATGAAAAAAAACAAACTGTAATAACACTGCAAATATGCATCTGTCAGCAGTGGGAGTACCCTTATTTTAGTCATCCGGAAAAACCATACAATATATATTTTTTATTTTGCTCAGGTTTGACCCATTGAGTGCCAGAGGGATATGCAATGCCTCTGCCACTCAAAGGGTTAAAATCTAGTCTTAAATATGTTCTATGCCTTTTGTAGGACTCCCAATCCTCATTACCATAGCAATCCTGAGAAGACTCAGAGGTGATAGTGAAGGATTGTATGTAAATTGCCCAAGATGTTAATCTTTCTGAATAGCTGTGCATACCTGTCGGAGAAATTAACCCCCTTAAGCTCTTTTCTGAGGTAGGGCCTTGAGGTTTTACCATTGGCTTAAATGAAAAGTTCCCCCCGGGGATTTGCTGGAAGGGGGCGGCAGATGCAAGAGTGCCACCCGGTGTGCACAGCTGATCACAGCCAACTCAGAAGGTGGAGACTTGAGGCAGGGCAGGCAAGGGAAGCAGATTGTTCTGGGGGAAACACAAAAAAAAAAGGCATTTTTTTCACTCGCGTATAATACGCATCCCCCACTTCACATAAGATGAAGAGGGGCAAAATTGTGCGTATTATTATTATTTAAAATAACGGCAAGACAGAGATGAAAAGTAACAGTAATTTATTAGCATATTTTACTAGGTCTAACAGCACAGACATGAGCTGCAAAATTAAAAGGGATTTTACCTTTAAAACTGCATTTTTATACTCATTTTTTTGGGGAAAAGTTTACGTATTTTGATAGCTGATTTTTCCTGTTCTTAATTACTTTTGGTGATTGTTTTCAACTTTGACCATGCGCAGACAGTGTACATTGGATTGTGTGTGAGGTATAAAATGCAGATACATGATCAGTGGTGGTGTTGGTTACAGAACATGCTGAGGCTGATGTAGTAAGCAGAATTGGAGCAAGCCAACACCGCCACTGCTCATGTGCACACACCACACAGATTTGCAGCCCACTAAACTTCACTCACTCTCATGCATTCTCTTTTCT
Organism: Rhinophrynus dorsalis; assembly: GCA_037306005.1. Taxonomy (NCBI): domain Eukaryota; kingdom Metazoa; phylum Chordata; class Amphibia; order Anura; family Rhinophrynidae; genus Rhinophrynus; species Rhinophrynus dorsalis. Next base: position 418,239,616 of record CM074722.1, read on the forward strand.
GTTTACCAGCACTCACACTATTGACTCTGCAATGATAATAACTTGTATAAAATGCTTTGCTATATTGAGCTTTTACATACTTCTCTTTTAATGACCTAATAATGAGGCAAGGTTTAAACTTTATGGACCTGTGTCCTTTTTTCCCCCAACCTAATTTACTATGTAACCCCTTGGATGATAATGACATCTCCAACGCACTGCAAACTAGCCATTTAATCAACTACCAAAGCAATACGCCAACTCTGGAAACATTATGGCTTCTTGAGCAATTATCCTGCACATATATGGTATCAACTAATTGCCCTATTGGGCTGCATGTGCAAAGAAAAGTGGAGATATTCTGGGATAATCTAATAGCATAAAATGGAACAAATAAACATTTCCACTTAACTTCTTAAGGACCAGAGGAGTGAGAAACATTACAAAGCAATGCACACCCCTCTGGTCCCCCAGAGGTTAAATGGTGATTTTAACTTCTTGGTTGCTAGAGAGGTCTCCAAAACATTGCAATGTGTTGTATTGGAGGCATTCAAGGGTTTGAAAGCCCCATTTAACCTCTGTAATGCCAGAGGGATTTGTATTGCTCTTGACTATTAATTGTCTGGAGGACCAGAGGGATTATGCTGCCAACAGGGCAATTAGTTGATGCCACATACATCCTATATAATAATTCGCTAATGTATGTTTGTCAGAAGCAGGCATGCGCAGTGCAGACGGCTGTGTGCGCTGCAGTCATGCTCAGTACAGACCACCCAACACTTTGGTGTCCAGAGAGGACTACAGTTTGAATTCGGAGCACCCCACTCCATTATCAGCCGCAGCGCGAGCATGACTGCACCACGGCCGTTGCTGCCTGGCCCTGTGACCCGTGTACATGGGGTATGCAACTAGTCTAACATAAGTGGTCAAGAAGCCATATTGTTTCCAAAGTTAGAGCATTGCTGTGGTAGTTAATTAACTGGATACTTTGCAGTGTGTTGGAGATTTCATTAGCATCCAAGGGGTTACATAGTAAATTAGGTTAAGTCCATCAAGTTCAACCTTTGCCTCATTATTAGGTTATTAAAAGATTAGTAGGTCTTTAGAGAGCCAAAAGATTGGGATAGTTTTACACACAAACCTAATCACTGCATGATAGTCCCCCACCTCATACCCTGGCACTTACTGATTCATTTACTATGCGGGATGACATTGAAGATTTCTGATGTTATTATATTGCATTTCCTTGTTTTCGACTTTATGATGATTTTGTATATATACGAAGGTCCTTGTAGACCTGTTCTTATTATTTCCTGTACCTTATTCTTACTTCAATAAAGTTTCTTGAAAAAAATAAATACATTTAAATTAAAAAGTTAAGTAGGTAAAAGTTCAATATAACAACGTGTTTTATATAAGTTATCATTATTGCAGAGTTAATAGTGTGAGAGTGAGTGAAATGTAGTGGCGGGGGCTGTGATTAGTAAAGGATGCTGTCTGTATAACTGCAAATCTGTGTGATGTGTGCAGCTGTCCTTACTACAGGGCACTGTAACTGGTACAGCACTGGGCAATTATTTTGGCCTGAAGGCCACATCTCAGGTTCATTCCTGTCTCAGGTGTATAGGAAGTACAAATCAATGTACATGGGTCTTATTCAGAAATATGAAGAGGAGAAATTATGGATTAAACAAGCAGCAAATACATTTGACAAACATTTGTCAAATTCTCATTGTTTTAAATGAGACTGTTTACCCCATGAATGATAGTATGGTCTCTAACACATTATGAAGATAGAGAGGCCTCTTCCAAGGTATAACATATAAAGGATTTAAATATTTCCCATATGTGTAATTGGTTTGTTCCAGAATTGCTCCTCATTGGCTTCCTGTTTTGTGAGTGTGTATTATGTGGAGTATGGTATGTGTGCGTGTGTGTGTATTATCTGTAGTATGTGTGTTTATTATGTGGAGTATGGTATGTGTGTATAATCTGTAGTATGTGTGTGTGAATATATTGTATGGAGTGTGTCAATGTGCTTGTGTCTGCGAGTATTAGGTTGAATGTGTGTATGTGTATTGTGTAAAGTATGTATGTATGTGTGTGTATTATGTATATGTGGAGCATGTGTGTTGTGTGTGGGTGCATTGTGTGTGGAGTGTGTATTATGTGGAGAGAGTTCTGTGTGTAGCAGGTATATATTAAGAGAGCTTGTGTGTATTATATATATGTGAAGTGTGTGTATTACGTACAGTATATGGAGACTGTGTGTGTGTGCTATGTGGAGTATAAATGTATGTCTGAGTATTGTGTGTGTTATGTGGAGGAGTAAATATATATGTGGAGTACATATGTTCGTAGGGAGGGAGGGGAAGAGAGGGAGTGTTACACGTTTTACATGTAGTGTGTGTGTGTGTGTGTGTGTATATATATATATATATATATATCCTATATAATAATTCGCTAAGTTGTGTGTAACACCGGACATGTGCAGTACACACTGCTGCGCGTGCGGCAGTCATGCGCAGTACAGACTGCCCGCGACGCGGCTGATACAGAGCTGGGCGCTCCGACCGGCTGCCAGAGGCACTGTGGCCCGTGTAACGGGCTGTTCAACTAGTATATATATATATATATATATATATATATATATATATGTATGTGGAATAGATATGTGTGTGATGGAGGAGAGAGAGAGATGGAGTGTGTGAGAGATTTGGTGTGTGTATATGATGTAGTAGATATGTTTGTTTTTCGTCTGATGTAGAACACAGGAACCATGGGGTAAAGTATTCTATCTCCAGAGGCTCGATACTATTACCCATACCAAAACCGGCATTACATTAAAAACAAGCAACATGTATTTTGCAAACGTGTTTTACCGGTATTCTATTGTAGAACCACAGTAAAACACAAATGGCATAGACAGCACATTTCGACATACTGACAAAAATGGAGGCCTGCTTCTATTCAACTACCGCCTAAAAAAAAACACGCTAAATTTCAAAGTCCAAGGAAATAGGCGTACGTTTGACGATCAAGTTTAGCGTTAGATGTGTTCCCCACATTATCGAAATCCGCCAGAGTGCCTCCTTCCAAATATTAAAGCTCTCCTTTGAAATTCGACTTAAAGTGCTTTCTTTCTCCATTTTAATTTGACAAATATTGCTCCCATTCAACATATTAACCCGCCCCTTTGAAATTTGACTTATAGTGCTCCCACTACTTACTTTCTGAATTTAAACTCAACATTGTTATATATGTATTGCATGATTAACCCTTTGAGTACCAGACAGGTAGCAATGCATTGCAACATGTTTGCTACCCCTCTGGTACTCAAAGGGTTAATAGGCAAGGTATGCAGCTGCATACCTTGCCTGTATACGTGTAATAAATGTTACTTTTTGTATATTTTATTGTATTTTTTTTTTTTTAAAGTTCAAACCTCAAGGGGGGCATCAGGACCCCTCCTGACACTCCCCTAGCACTGATCGCCTATCCAGTAGGATAGATGATCAATGTAGGTGACAATTGCCAGGATTTTCAATAAAGCCCATATAACATATGTGTAACATACGTTAAATGAGCTTTCTTATTATAATTGTTGTTAAATGTAGTAAAAAATAAAGTTCAGACCTCGATGGGGGCATCAGGATCCCTCCTGATATTTCCCCTAGCATGGATCACCGATCCAGAAGGATAGTTGACCCATGGGGCGACAAGGAAGGCATTTTTTCTACCTTCCTTTTTACTACTGGAGTGGTTGTATAAGCCGGCTCAAGTAGAATTGGTTGTAGTGAACCCTGTCACCGGGTTCATTCATGAGAAGCTCATAGCTATGCTTTCATGAATGAATCAATCAGCATTGCTGCTCTTCTCTTGAATGAACCCGGTGACAGGGTTCACTACCACCACTTCTACTGGAGCAGGCTTATACAGCCGCTCCAGTAGTAAGAAATTAAGGCAAAAAATATCTTCCTTTTCTCCCCATGGATCACCTACCCCTCTGGATAGGTGACCCATGCTAGGGGGGATATCAGGAGGGGTCATGATGCCGCCCTCAAGGTCTGGAAGCAATGTTTATAAAAGAAAGTGCATATAACCCATGTTAAAAAGCCGGCAATTGTTGCCCCATGGATCTTTCTGGATAGATGATCCATGCTAGGGGATGTCAGGAGGAGTCTTGATGCCCCCTAGAGGTCTGACATTTATATTTTTACTACATTTAACAACAATTATAATAAGAAAATCCATTTAACATATGTTACATGTTATATGGGCCTATTGAAAATGCCTGCAATTGTCGGCCACATTGATCACCTATCCTACTGGACAGGTGATCAATGCTGGGGGGTGTCAGGAGGAGTCCTGATTCCCCCTTGAGGTCTGAACTTTTTTAATAAATACAATAAAAAATACAAAACAAAATAACATTTAATTACACATATACAGGCAAGCCTATTAACCCTTTGAGTACCAGGGTGGTAGGAAACACATTACAATGCCTTGCTACATCTCTGATACGCAAAGGGTTAATCATGCAATACATATACAAAAGGGCATGTTGAAAAAAATCGGAGAAGAAACAATGTCAAATTAAAATGGAGAAAAAGTCATGTGAGCACTAATTCAAATTTCAAAGGGGGGGGTTTAATATATTGAAGATGGCTCTCTGTGTCGGATTTCTATGATGTATACTGTATTCTGCACTGCTTTTGTTCGAACAACGATGGTTTTGAAACCACCGTTGTGGCTTCTACACCTCAACTCTGAGGCGCATGATTACCGACAGAAAATGTAACCACAAAACACGTGGTAATACTCACTGTAGATAATAGAATGCTACTTGCACAATGTTTTTAGTTGTTTCCTATGGGGTTTTTTTGACTGGCGGTGCATATAATTACCGCTAATTTTGTTTTCACAACTCGGGTAATAGGATAAAAAAACCTGACTTAAAAAACACACCTGTTTTTTTTTTTTAGTGGTGGTAATAGTATTGAGGCCCAGGAGGGCAGGGTACTTGCCTTAAAAGGGATTCCTTCCCACTTCACTTTATACCCACCAGACATGCTCGGTTTTAAACGTGACCTCTAAAGAAGTGCATCCCAGATGAGTGTCTTTCTCATATTTCTTCTCTCCTTATATGCCTTACTGCAGTGGCTTAGATGTCCCTTATGTCGACTGGGATTGCCATTGGTCATTCTGAATTGGGTGGTGGTCATGAAAGATGCCAGCCTGACAGGCTTACATGATGCCTTCTGTCCATCAACGTGCTCCGTATGATTAATCTTGCACTGCTGCACTGGTCTCAGTCCCTTCAAGGCAGGGTGAATAAAAATAATTTTTTTTTTTTAATTAAACTTGGATTTTTTTTTATTTAAATCAGATTTTTTTTTTATTTAAATCAAATTTATTTTAATGAAATGCTTTTGGAGGAAAAATCCATCTAAAGATAGTTTTCTATTTAAAATACATTACAGTTTAAAGGTTATTCAGCATGAAATATAGCTTAGTTATGTACCTGAGGCTGTATAGTCATGCAGTTATATGTTATATTTTATTATATGTTTCAGATTAAACTAAAATCAGTTCTGATATTGCTGTTTTACTAATCTGGCAGGTTATATTCTAAATATGACTTCTTCATCTGGTTGCAGCCGTATTGTCATAAGGTCAGTTGATTCTTGTTTGGAAAGAAGCTCACATTCTTTCCTCCACCAATCACATTCCAGGTAAACACTGTTATAGCAGACTTTCTCAGCTGTGAGCTGCTAGATCCCGGGAATTGGGAACTCAACTAGATGATGTTCAACTCTATAGTTGGTCTATAGTGTCTTACATTCGTGGTTCGAATGGCCTCTCTGTTGAATATTAATGTTCCCATTTCGCTCCAGAACCTGGGACCCTTCTTATTCTTGTGGATATGATTGTCATTCCGTGTCAGTTTCCTCTGGAGTGTGCATTGTATCCATTCCCTCTGATTCCAAGGGTATTGAGAAAAGTCAGCGTAGAGTGGGCTCATGATTCTAATCATCCTATTCTGGCTGCTGTGGGCCTGGTTCTCAACAATCTATCTGAAAACAATAGTTTAGGCTTCTTTTGGACCTCTTTACTCAGGGTCCTCTCTGTTCCAGAGGTGATGGTGGCTTGGCTGTTGAAGTCAGCATCCTGAGGAAGATGGCTTGCAAACTGGGGTCATCCAAGGTGTAATGTAGAGTATGGTCCTTGTTATTCAAGTGGTGTGAAGACCAGGGGTTGTGGGCACATCCTTTTGATCTTCCAGTTTTCTTAGCCTATTGTCAAGATAGTTTTCAGCTAAGGTTTAGACTTGGCTCTATTAAGGCCCAGATTTCTACTCTGTCTTTCCAGAGGCATATTGACTGATTACCAGATGTGCATCCTTTTCTGCAGAGAGTAGCTTATGCCTATGCAGTCTTTCTGGAACCCACTGCTTCATGGGTCCTTTTGAGCCTCTGTCTTTCCCTTTGGTCCTTGACTCTTAAGACATCTTTGCAATTGTGTCTGTTTGGTGTGCGGCTGAACTACAAGTATCCTGTAAACTTATTTTGATCTTTCATTCCGATATGGTGTTTTTGAGAACACCTGTAGTATTTTCCCCCAAGGTTGTTCGAAGTTTCACATTAACCAGGAAACTGTTCTTCCTTCTGTTTGGCTCCTTCTACAAGACAGGAGCTTATTGTGTGGATATAGCTGCTTGTAGCGCTACGTTCATCACAAAAACCCTTTTTGCAATGCGGACTTGCTTTTAGTCATTCCTGAGGACCCTCATGCCTAGTTGCTTCTCAAGTGAATGGTTTCCTGGGTGATAATTCATCTGACCTATGCTCTCAGGAAATAAACCTGTCCCTTTTAGGGTTACAGCTCCTTCCACCAGAGTGGTGGGTGCTTCCTAGGCCTACAAAGGCCAAACCTGTACAGAGCAGTGGTGCAAGGTGGCAATGTGACTGTTCCTTTACAAGCTTGATAAACTCTACATTGTCAGTGCCTTGCCAATTTAGGATTATGCAGATAGGTTGTTGATCCAGGGAACTATCTGCCTGCCATTTGGAGTCAGGAAGGAATTTTTTTTACCTACTTGGGGCTAAATTGAAAATGTCTTCAGGGTTTTTTTTTTTTGTCTTCCTCTGGATCAACAGGGGTGTTTTGTCATGGACTGGACTTGATGGACACATGCCATTTTTCAGCCTCACCAACTATGTTACTATGATTAAAGGTTCTACTGGCTGTTGTGCCTGTGTGGTTATCTTTACCTTCTTTTCCTCTAGTAACTTGTTTATATCGTCCTGTTCCTTGCTTTGGCTTTTAGGTGTCCGCTGACACCTGAGGTTCATATTTGTTCCTGTTTGTCTCTGTTAGAACTGGTCTAGGAATCTAGGTGGATAGCTTTGGTATATCCCCCTATGGTTCCTGCATTCAACACTGGACTAAAGAGAAAAGGTGATTTTTGTCCAATATTCCATAAATCATTACTCTCTTAGTCCATGTGGAACACTGTACTTGCCTGACAGTAGAGGGGGGGGGGGAGGAGTTCTTTTAGTTCCAGGCAGTGGGGGGCCCATTTGATTTTCTGGTTTAGGTGGCTCCCTTTCTACCTCACTTGTATCTTTTCTATGCATTTAAACTGTGCATGTCTGGTGGTGGTAGGTAGGGGGACTCTCCAACTCCAGAGAGCCTTTTAAGGCAAGTGTCCTGTTCTCCTGACTGGATAATACTTTACCTCATGGCTCCTGTGTTCCACATGGACTAAGAGTAAGGATTAACAGTAAGTATACAAAAATACCCTTATGTAGTGAGTGTGTGTGTGTGTGTGTGTGTGTGTGTGTGTGTGTGTGTGTGTGTGTGTGTGTGTGTGTGTTTTAAATGGAATATGGGTGAGCATTCTGTGGAGTTTATTATGTGGAGTACATATAAGTGGGGAGTGTGTGTGTGTGTGTGTGTGTGTGTGTGTGTGTGTGTGTTATGTGGATTATGTGTAGTGTGTACGTATATGAAAAACCTTTAACAAAAAAAATCACCTATATGCTATGTTAGCATATTCATTTCTCAGCTGAAAGCAAGTTAGACAGTTCTGGATGGCATTGCTTTACCTCCCAACTGCCACTCCTTCCTAAAATAAGTAGGAGGGAGAAAGGAAGATCTTGAGGGAGAAGCAGATGGAAGGCAGAGCATTGCAAAATGTTATTGAATGTCACATGGCTGTGGCCTCCAGTACTCTCTCACTTTCATGAACTGACAAATAAAGCTAAATACACAGCTATTTTTCAGCCAGGTCGATGACCCGGTACTTTTTTTTTTTTTAATCTGGTATTATGTACTGATTTTATTATAGCAGAGTATTACACAATTACATGCCTCTAGCAAGAGAGGTGTCCAGGTTACTTTCTTTTTAGAAAATCCTTTCTGGATAAACATCTCCAAGTATGATTTTAAATTAAAAATGGGCACTATGAGATACAAATTACTTTGAAAGCTCTTTCAATGGAGCTTAATTTGTCATAAGGGATTACTTCCACTTTAATCAACACAGCCTGTTATGCCTTTCTCTAACTCAGGTAATTGGCAGCTCCCTTCTTTTTGTTCACGATCGCCGTGGATTCTCCAACGTCTGGATGATTGATTTTGGGAAGACATCCCCAGCACCATCTAACTTAAAGTTACGCCATGATGTGGCCTGGGAGGCAGGAAGCCATGAGGATGGTTACCTACTAGGGCTAAAGAACCTCATTCACACCATCCAGGATACCATAAGTAGGATGGAAGAAATGAGGGAGACTTTACTAAAGACAACTGAAGACCTAACAGGAAAGGGTGAAGAAAAGCTAAAGCAGGAGAAGGAAGAGAGCCTAACAAAGGGGGAACAAGAGGACACACTAACAAGGAGGATGAATGAGGAGAATTTAATGAGTGAGAAGACAGAGGCAACATTCACAAAAAGCAGTCAGAAGACACCAGTGCAAGAGGGCAGCAGAACCTTCTAATCATGAGAGATGCTCTTGGGATTCGTTTTCCATGCTAAACGAGGTGTAGAAACAATCAGCCCAGCTAGATCTTCATGTATAGGAAAGGCTTGGCTGCCAGCTGCTTGTCTAAGAAAAGAAGGATTTCACCAGACCTGGTTCATCAAATGCCATACCCACAAAAGTGATAGTGGGAAGCTGGCAAAAGGCAGATGCACTATGGACAGTGAACAAGTGAGAGAGTGCTGATCTTCAGCCAGGAGGTCACCATGAAATGAAGCCCAATACAATACAAACATGGACTGTACAAAGAAACTGGTAATCATGGGACAAACCAACATCAACAGAGAACGAAAGTAACAATTCCCCAAATTTACCATGATTTAAATAGGACTTTTAACCCCTTGAATGCTAGCTTTCCATTGCATTGTGAAGCAATGCTCTGGAGACCTATCCAATACTCTAAGGGTCCAAAGCCCAATTTAAATCAATGGGATTGTGTATTTCTCCTCTGTGGTACAGTTGGAGTGCCCCAGAATTACTCCAGCACCTATTAGTTCATCAGCCTTTGAAAGTACAGAGCTAGCATCTGCTGTCCACAATTCCCTAGTTAAGACATGGACTACCTGTGCTGTCCTGCTGTAGGAGGGAAAGACTTACACATCCACTGAACCTGCAGACACAGTTAACCATTCTACCAGTGTCAGGACAATCATACGTACATGTATCCTACACAACTCGATCTGTAGTGGGAGAACTAATACACTCGTCCTATCTGTGTTGCCATTTAATGCAAAGGACATACATATAGCCAATGAACAAGTGTTGCTCTGTAGTGTGCAGGATTAACTCATACACCCATTCAGAACATCGTCCCTGGTGTGAGTGGAACAAACGCACACATCCACTGTACATGTTGCTCTGCAGTAGAATGGCTGACGCATGCATCCGTTCTGCACGTTGTGAGAGGGACAGAATGGGTCTTCCTTTTGTGGGAGGCAGAGACTCATAAAACCATTCTACTCGGGTCACCCTGTAGTGAAAGACAGATATATAAATTCATACTACCATTGTTGCCCTGTAATGACAGGGTCAGACTCAAATTCATTCTGTCGATTTCTAGTGAGAGGGAGACTCACACATCCTTCCTGTCCATGTCACCCTGTTGTGTGAGTGACAGACTCATAAATCCATTCTGTCTCTGCTGACCTGTAGTAAAAGGAAGATTCATACATCCTTTCTGTCCATCCCACCCTGTTTTGAGAGGAACATAAATTGATTCTGCACCTGCTGACCTGTCAATTTCTAGTGACAGGGAGACTCACACATCCATGTCACTTTTGTTGCAGAAGTCCCAGACCAATATACCTATTCTGTCTCAGGAGACCAAGTGTTGTATGAAAGCACAGCTCCCATGGTGTAGTTGATAGACTACTCTGAATGATGTCACATTATGTACACTATTACCATAACGTGTGAGAACTGTTTTTTTGTATGACACAGTTTAAATATTGCACATTCTGTAAAATACAAAATGAATCTGCTCATGAAAGTCTTCCAATAATGTCCATATTCATATACACCTGAGTGCTGCCAGTGTCACCTGCACACCACAAGGAAAGTCTTTACAGTCTGTATTTATATATATATAGATATATACATACACATATTTTGGCCTAAAAAGTCAGAACAAAAGCTGTTTACAAGTGGAGGGATATAAAAAGCCACACTGGATTGGGGGTAAGAACGGAGGCCTATATATATATACAGGTGTGTGTGTGTGCGCACTAATGTCCCTTGCCTATACACTAGGGCATATGTATAAAAGCAAAAAAACAACAATTTTAGGGCAAACTGTCTGCACTATAGGAAGTAAATAGGAATTTACACTGATTTAAATGTGCTTTTTAAACCCTTGAAGGCTACAGAGGCCTGTAATGCATTGCCATGCGCTGGAGTCCTCTCTAGTATCAAGGATTTAATGTCTTTAGGAGCAGCATATTGCCTTGCAAGATGTTGCACACACCCCGGTTCTTTAAAGGTTAAAGGAGCAGTAAACTTTTTTTTAGTGATAAAATATGTTATACTGCTTTTCCTACTGAGTAAAACAAGGGTGCTCTCATCACTAGTTTTATATTCATAAAATATTATAGCTCAGACATCTGTACATAGGAGTCTCTTAAAGGGATATTAATACTTAAATGTTACTACCCCCCATCTTGTAGCCCTTAAAAAACTAAATTAAATGAGCCCAGCGGCATTTTTCCCTGTCCCCTAACATCAGCGTTGTAGCTGACAGCAGGGGAATCCGGCCCAAGGACCGCTCTGCTGAAAAGCCTCCGCCGGTCAATGGACCAGATTCCTCTGCTGTCAGCTAGAACACTAGTATTACGTGAGTGCCAGTGTGTGTGTTACATGAGTGCGTTTATGTGTGTGTGCGCACGCGTGTGCGTACGTGTCAGCGGCCCGGGAGCAGAGACAGGTGGTGAGCCGTCCGGAGCTCCCTGCTCCAGATCAGCGCGTTCGTGCGCAGTAGAGATTCGCCGAACGCGCTGATCCTTAACGGGGGGCTCCAGACGGCTCAGAGCGAAGCTCCTTGTGTGCGAAACCACACATGCACAGTAGAGACTGCTGGAACAGCAATCTCTACTGCGCATGTGCTGTTACGCACACAGGGAGTGACGCATTCTATCACTTTATGTTATAGGATATATACACACACACACACACACACACAAACACTAGTGTAAAAGCCTGTGTACACGGGTGTATCCTATAATATATAGGGCAAGCACAGTAGAGACTGCCTGAACTCAGCACTACACCTCCCAGCATTCTGTGCGTTCGGGCAGTGTCTACTACGCATGATTGCCTGCATTTGGGCAGTCTCTACTATGCATGAACGCATCGGACAAACATACATCAGTGAATGGTGTGTGTGTTATTTATTTATTTTAAACAAATTGCTAACAACAACCCCTAATGACGCACAAACAGCATGTCTTTTTATGACTCTCCCTAGTGGTGATATGAATAGCACCACCTGGTGACCATAAAAGAAAATAGCAGTTTAATTTACTGCTCCTTTAAGTGGGGATTAAAATCCCACGCACAGTGAAGTGATTAAAAACCCCATTTAAATCAATGTTTTTTCTTTTTTTTTTTTTTTTAATTGTTCCTTACAGTACTATTTGCTCCTGAACTGCTCCACTCATTACTTTGTACATATGCCCAGTTGTGCTCTGTTTAATCTTCTGTAAGACAAAGGTCATAAATTCAAAAAGGATCATGGAGGCATCTGATATCAAGAGGCTTAATGCACAGCTCACAAGCCACAGTGCTTAAAGTGCTTAGATCAGCCATCTGCGACAGTCCACATGAAGGTAGGGTATAAGGGTAATTGTTGGTATTGTTTTATGGAGCAATAAAAAGGCCATGTGGATCTATACAATGAGTTGCATGGGACCAAAAAAAAAAAAAAAGAGGAGAAGCTGTTTTATGGATCAGATGTGGGAACTGGGATGGGAGAATCATGCAGCAGCGGTTGCAGGACCAGCTCGAGGCACAGATCCTATGTTCTCATACAGATTGCAGCTCTCCTTTGGCACTTTAGAGGCAGATATTGAAGGAAGTGGTTCGTTTCAGTCTTGCCCCTCCTCTGCTCTCCACTTCAGAGAGTCCTCCTTATGGGCATCAGGTCGAATCTGGTTCCTCATTCCTCCTAAGAGGTTGGATGTGGCTTCTGTTGCTACAATGAATGGCTTTACTACAGTCGGAGGGATCTGGCGCAGGACTCCACCTACTGCTCCTGTCAAGCCTTTCTGCTCATGCCCACGTGATGCCACCTCACATATGGTATGAGCAGTGTCAATGACACCCTGCAGAGGAAAAAAAACACTGTTACTGCACATTCATCTGAGGATACAAGGTTTTCTGCTGTTCCTGTAAACAGACTCCTCTACCATTCTATATTTAAAGTATCAGTAACATTAATATATATCACATTTCTCTGTCGTCCAGTACAGGTTAATGGTAACTTTTGGTAGGCGATCCGCCCCTTTAAGTAGGCAGGAACAATTTTAGAATTGATTGCAGGGGGTGGAGCCTACCTTCCCTCCTTGGCTGCAGCTACCCAACCAAGCTCCAGAAAGATTTGTTCCTTGGTGAAGACAAAGGCAAGAGAACAGTTCTGCTGTAGTTTTAGAATTTTTTTTATTTTTCTGTTAGAAATGGAAAACCACCATTAGGAAGATTACCATAACTGACAATGCCCTTAAATGTGGCTAGCTCAGTAACCAGGTGCTTTTTGTGGACCTTAAGCCCTGGGGGGAAAGTCTTGGGTACAAGTTCTTTCCTCAGGAGTTGCCCACCGAGGATTCTTCTTACTACATGGTAATCTGAAGACAGAAGATCTGCACGGGAGCAACCTTTTGAGTGCTACAGGTCCACATGTCCCACAGTGCCCGTCCGCACACGTTTTTGTTTCCTTTGGAGTTCCTATTGCACACTCCTGCACTCATTGGGTCTATCTGTATGTCTGTTGGGTGTTTGAAGCAGGTTTATGTGTTAATTAACCCTTTAACTGCTGGTTTTGTTTTTTCCCTACTGCTTATGTGTTTTTTGGGTCTCCTAACATGTTATAGTTATGTTTCATGTATTTTTATTTTACTGTTTCAACTTTGTAAAATTTGAGTTCAGGCGGGCTTTACCGCATTCGTGCCATTGCTCGATTCACTCCTATGGGACTGTACAGTTTGGGACATATCTCTGCAACCGCTCCACCTAGTGACTTCAGAGATGGCTCATTTTTATTGACTGCCCTTGCTCTATCATACGGTTCATGTTTCTAGTGTGTTGGGGGGGGTACTTTTCTGGGAAAACTACATTTCCCGTGAGAGCTTGCTTCGCACGCTCGTTTCTGATTGGCTCCTGCCGCGGCAGCCATCTTGTGCCATTTCCACAACGAGTATCCTACGCAGGGTTTGGAATTTCCTTCTCTCCTCTGCTGACTAACCCTTCGCCTGCCAGATGATTATGTTTCAGCAATTTCTGGGGTGAAACATTAATCCTACACACTGTAATTGGGTGATTTCTTATACTGTAATGTTTTTGACACTGTGAGAATGTCTAATCCATTGGCGCCTGGGGACAGACCTAAGACTAAGGATGCTGGGGTCTCTGTATCCCCCATTGCGCATTGCTCTTCCTGTCATTCAGGGTTACCTAGAGAATTCTCAGGTCATTTATGCCCAGCATATTCTGATGTCCCTGAGAGTCTCCCAGGGACCTCCAGCCATGCATTAGAGCCAGCTTGGGTGCAAGAGTTCAAGGCTGCTACTAGGGACCTTAAGTCTACTAAGCAACTCTTTCCATCCTAGTTACAGGGGGTCTTCCATTCTTGGCAGACCCCCTCTTCCGTCAAGTCTTCCCTGCCAAAACCACAGGGAGTACCTGACGTATCAGATTCCTTTCAGGAGGAACTGCTGGTGGATTCAGATGTTGAGGAATGTTCTGCTGTGGGCTACTCTCAGTTTTTTGGGGACCCCTTTGAGGCTGATCCTGAGTCCTTGGCTGAGGGCCTGATCAGGGCTGTTTTGACTACCCTAAACATTCCCTTAGTTCAGGAGGTTCCTTCTGATCCCTGTGATGTTTTTCAGGAGCCTAAAAAGCCCCTTACTTGTTTTTCACCTAACCCCACTCTTGACCGCCTTGTGTCTGAAGAGTGGAAATCCCCGGACAGAAAACTTTCTGTCTCCAAGAAATTTGCCAAGCTTTACCCCTTTTCTGAGGCAGGGCTTACTCAGTGGGTTCATCCGCCCAAAGTGGATGTTCCTATTTCCAGGCTAAGTCTATTGCCTTGCCAGCTTCTTATGCCTCTGCTCTGAAAGACTGGACTGACAAGAAACTTCAGGTTTCCCTCAAGTACATTTTTGCCACTGCTGGTACTACTGTGCATCCCGTGTTCGCTGCGGCATGGGTTAACCGGGCCATTGTGGTCTGGACCGAAAAACTCACCCTGGCTGTCCGTCAGGGTACTCCTACTTCGGCTATGTTGCGACTTCTCGGCAACATTTCTGAGGCCCAGCACTATGTTTCTGCTGCCTTATTGGATGCCATCCGTTTGGTGGCTAGTGTTTCCACCATGTTTGTGGTTGCCAGACGAGCTCTTTGCCTCAAGATCTGGTCTGACGACACTGCTTCCAAGAAAGCCTTGCTCTCCTTGCCTTTTCAAGGCACTTCACTGCTTGGGCCAGATCTTAAAGATCTGATTAGTAAGGCCACAGGGGGTAAAAGTACACTTTTGCCTTTGGTCCCCAGAAAGAAAGTACCTCTCAAACGTAATCTTTTTTTTCGCTCCTTTCAGACTGAGACACGTCCGGCGAACCAGGCGGTTCCCCCTCAGCTCCACGTGCCTCCTCCAAGCCCAAACAGCAGTGGAAACCCAAGGTCTCCTCCAAGCCTAAGGCTTCAAAGCCTCCTTCGGCATGACTCACCAAACCCAGGTCCCCACTCTGCTGTGGGAGGCTGTCTGCGTCACTACCACAGCATCTGGGAGGATTCAGTGGCGGACCTGTGGGTTTTACAGGTGGTGACGGAAAGGTACAGGATCACTTTCGTCTCTCTTCCTCCTTTTCGCTTCTTTCCTTCTCATATGCCTCAGGGCGCAGAGAAACTCCATCTGTTCAATGGCACTATCCAGGCCCTTCTAGACAAGGATGTCCTAGAGCCGGTTCCAGTTCAGGACAGAGGTATGGGTTTTTACTCAAACCTCTTTGTGGTCTCCAAGAAGGACGGCGGTTGTCATCCCATTTTGGACTTAAAGGATCTCAATTCCTTTGTGATCCAGACTCATTATCACCAGGAGTCTCTAAGGACGGTGATTGCTGCTATGTCCCCAAGGGGAATTCCTTGCCTCTGTTGATCTTCAGGACGCGTACCTTCATATTGCCATTCATCCAGAAAGCAGGCAGTATCTCAGATTTGCCTGCGACCAAGGGCACTTTCAGTTTTCAGCTCTTGCCTTTGGTCTGACTACAGCTCCTCAAGTCTTCAACCGTGTCCTGGGAGCCTTAATGTCCATCCTCCACCTGGTCGGCATCAGAGTTACCCCTTACGTGGACGACCTGCTTCTGAAAGCCCCCTTCTGCGGGACTTCTTCATCAGCAGGTTCAGAACTGCATTTATGCTCTCACTCATCATGGGTGGATCATCAACATGGACAAGTCAGACCTTGTCCCATCCCAGCTTCTGGTCTTCCTGGGCCTTTTTTTTTTGACCCTCAGAAGAGCATGGTGCTTCTCACAGATGACGTGGCTCATCAGATCGCCCACAGGGTTTCCGCTGTTCTGGCTCAAGATCCAGTTCCATCCAAGAAGCTGTCCTCTCTAGTGGGGAAGCTCATTTCCACCATAGAAGCGGTCCCGTTTGCCATGGCTCACACCACGGAACTCCAGATGTTAGTGATCCAGGTGTGCAGGGGTCAGACGGACCTTCTTAAGACATCAGTATCCTTCCCTCTTCATGTGGTACTGAGTTTGTTGAGGTGGCTCAACCTCTCCAATCTGCTGAAGTGCAAATCCATTGTGGTATCCTTCTGAACCTCGGTGACAACGGATGCCAGCCTCTCTGGCTGGGGAGCGGTCCTGGGTCGCCTGAGTGCTCAGGGTCGGTGGTCTCCAGAGGAATCTCTCCTTCCCATCAACGTGTTGAAGCTTTGTGCAATATTTCATGATCTTCATCATTGGACATCTCAGCTGGAAGACAGTCCAGTCCGAGTACAGTCCAACAATGCCACAGCTGTAGCTTACATCAACAAGCAGGACGGAACAAGAAGTCTCGCCGCTTGGTTAGAGGTCAAGGCTATTTTGTCCTGGGCAGAAGAACACGTTCCTGCCATATCCGCAGTGCACATTCCTGATGTAGACAACGTCATGGCGGACTTCCTCAGTCGACACACGGTGGACAGCGAAGAGTGGGAGCTGCACCCAGAGGGGTGTTCACCCTCATTGTTCAGAAGTGGGGTCTTCCTTACATCGATCTGATGCGACAAGACACAACAGGAATGTTCCGAGGCTCTGCTCTCGATGGAGGGACCCTCTAGCTCTGGCGGTGGATGCTATGTTCATTCCTTGGTTATTTCGTCTGGCCTACATCTTTCCTCTCCTGTCAATGTTGCACAGGGTGTTACGAAAATTACGGCTAGTGCTGTCCAGTCATTCTGTTTGCTCCGTACTGGCCTCGCCAAGCTTGGTTTCTGGAGCTTCTAGATCTGTCAGTGGCGGAGTCATTCCGGCTCCCTTGCCGTCCGGATCTTCTTCTACAAGGTTACCTGTGGAAGGAGGATGTTCATCAGCTAGCCTTGACGGCTTGGAAATTGAATCCTCAATATTGAAGAAGAAAGGGTTTTTCTTCTGGTGTGGTGGCTACTATGCTCCGTGCCCGCAAGCATGTTTCTTCCAAGATCTACTATCGTGTCTGGTTGACTTTTCTATCTTGGTGTGCTGATAAGGACCTGTCTCAGGAATTTGATCTGCCTATGGTCCTGGCATTTTTGCAGGATGGTGTAGATAAGGGCCTCAGTTTGAGTTCCCTTAAGGTTCAGACTTCTGCTCTCTCTCTTTTCTTTCAGAGGTGCATTGCCATCCTCCTGATGTCAAGGTTTTCATCCAGGGCGTTGCTCATACTCATCCTGCCTTCAAGATTCCCGCTCCTCAGTGGGATCTTAACTTGGTTTTGGGTGTTCTTCAGTGCCCTCCCTTAGCTATTATTCCTCTGCGCCTGTTGATGTGGAAAATGGCTTTTCTGTTGGCGACTGTTTCCGTTCTCCGTGTTGGAGTTACATGCTTTGTCCTGTAACCCATCCTATTTGGTGTTTCACAAGGACAAGGCGGTGCTTCGCACTTCTCAGGAGATTCTTCCGAAGGTGGTTTCCGAGTTCCACATCAATCAGGAAATTGTGGTGCCTTCTTTCTGCCCTGACCCCACCTCTGACAAGGAGATAGATCTCCACTTGTTAGGCGTGATGCGTTGTCTCAAGTTTTATGTACATCGCACTGAGTCTATCAGGCAATCTGACGCGCTGTTAATCATTCCTGAGGCTCCCAGGGCAGGAAGACCTGCATCCAAAGTGTCTATTGCATCCTGGATCAAGTCTACTATGCGTAAGGCTTAAGGGCTGTGGAAGAAGCCTGTTCCCGTGCGGCTCATTCTTCTAGATCGATTGGGGCTTCTTGGGCTTACAAGAATCAGGCCTTTGTTGATCAGTTGTGAAAGGCTGCCACTTGGTCATCTGTGCACACCTTTTTGAAGCACTACCGTGTTGATTTGCTGGCATCGGCCGACGCCAGTTTTGGGAGGAAGATCCTGGAGGCAGTCTTCCCTGTCTAGGATATTCTTCGGTTCTTTGGTGC
Source organism: Rhinophrynus dorsalis (assembly GCA_037306005.1). Classification (NCBI taxonomy): domain Eukaryota; kingdom Metazoa; phylum Chordata; class Amphibia; order Anura; family Rhinophrynidae; genus Rhinophrynus; species Rhinophrynus dorsalis. The sequence goes on from CM074722.1 coordinate 418,257,986, forward strand.
TTTCTTCACTTTTGAGCTCTGTTGGCTCTAGTTTAGTGTGCTGTGTAACAGTTCCTGGGGTGTTGTTACCCCAGTTCAGTGCCTGTTGCCACTTCATTTGTTTTGTTGGGCTCTGATCTGATGGTTCAAATCTGCTCTGGTGACTTTGGGGGCCTTGCGCCTGGTCCTTGCCTTACTTCCCGCCTGTGGGAAACTCAATGGTTGGACATCCCAAAGCTACCAGTAACCTTCATTGGACGTCAGAGAAAAAAGGATTTTAGTCTTCCCTGTTAAATCCTTTTCTCTTAGTCCATACAGGTTACTGGTCTCCCATCCAGTCAAGGAACCATGCTTGGCTCTCCTTTGGCAGATTGTGGGGGTCCTTCTGGGTCATGCTCACAGAAATCTTCTTTTCCTTACACTATCTAGTCAATAGGGTCTCAAATCTTTCTGGAGCTGGTTGGCTAGCTGCAGTCAAGGAAGGAAGGTAGGATATATCCCCTGCAATCAATTCTAGAATTGTTTCTGCCTACTTAAAGGGGTGGATCACCTACCCAAAGTTACCAGTAACCTGTATGGACTAAGAGAAAAGGATTTAACAGGTAAGACTAAAATCTTCTTATGTGTGTATATATGTGTGTGTGTGTGTGTATATATATATATATATATATATATATATATATATATATATATATATATATATATATATATATTTAGGGGGTAGAACATAAGCACTTGCAGGCCTTCCTCAGGCTACCTCCGTGCATGTTTGAAGTACTGTGTGTGCTTATGTTCTGCACCCAATATTTAGTTTGCACCTACATCAGCACCCTGGCAAAAATCTATCAAATGAGAGTCCTTCCCATTTGCTCTTATATTATATGGGTATTTCCTGCAGAATAAAAATGTGATTTTTTACTTAGCGATCAATCCTTTTCTTGTAGTCCATAAAAGGATGCAGGGATACAGGAAGTCTCCTTTAAGGAGGCTGTGCACTCTACCAAGTAGTTCCTCCCACTGAACCAGAGATTACTCAGTTTTTGGTTAGTAAAGCCAGGAAACGTATAGAGAATACCACAGAACAGAAAAAGAAACACAGGACCAGACACAATGTCAATGGGTGCATCCCTCTATGGACTACAAGAAAAGGATTTATCATCAAGTAAATAATCCCTTTTCCTCCTTACTCCAAGAGGGATGCAGGGACCATGAGGACATACCAAAACAGTCCCAAACAACAGAGAGAAGGAGAGAAAACTAATGAACTGCCTGCAAAACCTTGCAGCCAAAACTAGCATCCCAATATGCAAAAGCATGAACCTTATAAAAACTTAGTGAAAGTGTGAACAGAGGACCAAATTGCCGCCTTGCAAAGATAGTCCACAGAGGCCTGATTCGAATGGGCAGATGGGACCTGAGCACATAGGCTTATCTAATAGTCCATCTCACCCGTGACGTCAGTTGACTTCACAGCTGGATGGCCCTTCCTAGGACCCTCAGAAAGGACAGAGAACCACATCCAAATTATGGAGATTTTCCTCTTTTGGATTAGAAGGACTGGGACACAAGGATGGAAGAATAAGTTCCTGATTGATGTGAAAGTCAGAAACAACCTTAGGCTGAAAATCAGGAACAGTCCTCAAGACAACCATGTGAGGAGATCTGGAGGATAAAGCACTCAGCTTAGTCAAATGTCTAAGAGAAATGGAAGACAGACTTGAAAGGGAAGACCAAAGCATATCGGGGGGGGGAGCGCCGAGCAACCACGGACCAAGATGGACATGCTTCACTAGAGAGCTTGCTATTGAAGTTAACTTTACCTGCTTTTCTTGCTCTAGCTCGATCTGTCCTGCAGCCACTCTTTAGGACGGTCTTCACTGTATGATTGTTAACATTTTGATACCTCATGTCCCGCTACACTGCACCCGCACGGCAGGTGAGGAGGAATTGCTTCTTTATGCGCCTCTGCGATCGGCAGGTACTGATGCATGACATGTGGATGGTGGATCTAGTTATTTGGAGACCGGCGGACCTTAATGGTTTGCCCAGTTTACCCGTTGATCTTGTGCCTCTGAATTCTGAAGAGCACCTGTACTCATCTCTTCTCCCTCCTTCTCTGCCACACTTGGCTTCACCGGTCATCCCGCGGCCACAGGAGAGTGGCGTGTTGCGAGCTTTTCGTGCAGTGCTCCGGACCGCAATACAAGAGATGTTTGCTGATCTATACACAAATACCGAACCTAACATGCATCTCGAGAGATTGGGGGATCGAATGGAGGAGATCGAGGTTGTACTCGGGGCATGCCAGCTGGCTACTTACCTTGGAATGGCCGAGTTGGATCCGTGTCTGCTGCTTTACCAAGAGATGTCTGGATATATGGTGTGGAGGAGCGACCTCCCCTGCCAGGATTTATTTTTACCACTCCTTGGGAGGCAGCTACTGACAGATTCGGGACGGATATCTGGACCGTCATGGGTTAAATAATAGCAGCGTGCACGGTCATTCATTCCAGGCTGACACTGAGCGCTCTGGTACCGGAGTGTTCAGTCTCAGCCCTTCTCAGTTGTGCTGGGTCATGTGATCACTGCAGCAGTGTATTAACCCCTTCACTTCTGTGCTGGAGGCTGGCTAAATGCAGGTCAATTTTTGACCTGCTAAAATCAATTTTTTTTTTTTTTTTAATTTTATTTAAATGAAAAAAAAAAAAAAAAAAAAAATGTAAATAACCAAAATGTGAAGTTTGATTGTTGTGGAGCCATGTAATACCTTTATATACACCACCAAACGTCATCAATAAAAAAGTGGGAAAATAGGGTGGGAAAAGGGACATGGGGTTTTTCACCCAGGGGGTACGGTGCCCACTTAAAACTGCCCATTTTGTAGGTATGACAGACCGGTCATACCTTTCATGCAGTGTCCATAAAAATGTAACCCATTGCACCCAAATGATCCCAAGAGAAAAAAAAATGGTGTTTTTATTTATTATTTTTTACAGTTTTCTGTGGTAATGGTGGGCTATCCATATAAGTGTGGTATCAAAAGAAAGCCCTAATTGTGCGTAAAAAAACGGTATATAATTTTCATGGGTAAAATAAAGTACTTTGAGGGAAAACACTGTTGAACAAAGACATAGTCAAAAAGGACAGAATTGCTCCGGTCCTTAAGTGAAATCCACCTCAGATTTTCCCGGTCCTTAAGGGGTTAAACACTAGATTTAAAGATAAACAGGTGGAAAGTTTACCTTTCTACATCATTCAGGACAATGCCTGGGTACAAGCTATACTGCAGACAAGAAATCTCAAGGCTGGCCATCCTCTTAACCCCTTAAGGACCAGCGGTCCTGGTGTTTGTGGTCCTTTAAGGATCAGATAGAGAATTTTAACATACCCACCAACGTGACTGATCACGTGTGCCGACACGCCAAACTGGGGACTGATAGAGATCAACTTCAGTCCCCGTTATTACTCACAGCGCTCCTGCAGGAGCGATGTGAGTAAAAAGTACGGGACCCGCTAGGACTGTCACTGGTTCTTAACATCAGCATAGTGCACACGGAGACACTGCCCCCAAGAGAAGGGGGAGGCTTATGGGAAAACATTGGCAGAGAATAGGACTGAGAGAGCTGCCAATCATATCAAACGTAAACATTATGTCCATGCTCTCTCTCCTGGATGTGCTGCGAAGACAAGGTACTTTGTAAGCATGGGGGAAAAACTGCATAACAGATTTTTTTAATATATTAAATATATTTCTCTGTCGTCCAATACAGGTTACTGGTATCTTTGGGTAGGATATCCGCCCCTTTAATTAGGCAGGAACAATTCTAGAATTGTATGCAGGGGGTGAAGCCTACCTCCACTCCTTGGCTGCAGATAGCCAACCAGCTCCAGTAAGATTTGTTCCTTGGTGAAGACACAGGCAAGAGAACAGTTCTGCTATAGTTTTAGAAAATGTTTATTTTTCTGTTAGAAATGTAATACCACCATTAGGTGTATTACCATAACTGACAATGCCATTAAACGTGGCTAGCTCAGTAACCAGTTGCTTTTTGTGGACCTTAAGCCCTGGAAGGAAAATCTTGGGTACAAGTTCTTTCCTCAGGAGTTGTCCACCAAGGCTTCTTCTTAATACATTGTAATCTGAAGACAGAAGATCTGCAGGAAAGGTGAGCAACCCTTTGAGTGCTGCAGGTCCACATGTCCCACAGTGCCCCTCCACACAGGGGCTTTTCCTTTGGAGTTCTTATTGCACACTCCTGCACTCAATGGGTCCATCTGTATGTATGTTGCGTGTTTTGGAGCAGGTTTATGTGATAACGTAACCCTTTAGCTGCTGGTTTTGCATCTTTGGGTTTTTTTTTTGGAACTTTCCATACTGGGTTCAGTGTTTTTGGGTCTTCTAACATGTTTCATGTACTTTTATTTTGTGGTTTCAACTTTGCCAAAATTTGGCGCACTTTACAACATAGATGCCATTGCTCCATTCACTTCTATGGGACACATCTCTGCAACAGCTTAACATAGCGACTTCAGAGATGGCTTATTTTAATTGTCTGCCCTTAGTCTATCTGTTAATGTTTTAAGTGTGTTGGGGGGCTCAGGAGGCTTCAGGCGCTGTTGGGGTACTTTTTCTGGGAAAACTAAATATCCCATGAGCGCTTGCTTCATGAGTTCATTTCTGATTGGCTCCCACCGCGGCAGCCATTTTGTGCCTTTTTCAGAACAGTATCCTACGCAGGCATTTGACTCTCCTCTCCTCTCTGCAGATTAACCCTTCACCTGCCAGATAAGTGTATTTTAGCGATTTCTGGGGTGAAATTCTAATCTAACACAGTGTATTTGAGTGATTCCTTATACGCTAAATGTTTTTTGACACTGTGAGAATGTCTAATCCATTGGAGCTTGGGGCCAGGCCTAAGACTAAGGACGCTGGGGTCTCTGTGTCCCCTATTGCGCACTGCTCCTCATGTCATTTAGGGTTACCTAGAGAATTCTCAGGTCATTTATGCCCAGCATGTTCTGATGTCCCTGAGTTTCTCTCTGGGACCTCCAGCCATGCATTAGCGCCAGTTTGGATGCAAGAGTTCAAGGCTGCTTTCTTCTGGTGTGGTGGCTACTATGCTCAGTGCCCACAAACCTGTTTCTTCTAAAGCCTACCATCTTGGTGTGCTGACAGGGACCTGTCTCAGGAATTCGATCTGCCTACGGTCCTGGCCTTTTTGCAGGATGATGCCTCAGTTTGAGTTCCCTTAAGGTTCAGACTTCTGCTCTGTTTTCTTTCAAAGAAGCATTGCTATTCTTCCTGATGTCAAGGTTTTCTTTCACGTTGTTGCTCATACTCATCCTGTCTTTAAGAATCCCGCTCCTCAGTGGGATCTTAACTTGGTTTTGGGAGTTCTTCAACGCCCTCCCTTTGAGTCCTTGGCTACTATTCCTCTACGCCTGTTGACGAGGAAAATGGCCTCTCTCCTGGCGATCTTGTCCTTTTATATGCTCTGTCCTGTAAAGCACACTTTTTGGTGTTTCACAAGGACAAGGCTGTGCGAAGAACAGCCTTATATCTTATAAAGATATGGGGAGGGGATTAGGGAAAGTGAAAGTGCAGCTTTAAGGCAAGGTTGTCCAAACTAAGATGAGGAACAGGACCTTGAGACAAAAAGTCCAGAACCAGAGGCAGACTCCACGGAGCCTCCACATGATGATGAAACCAAGCCCTTCTTGGCCAGAAAGGAATGATGAGAAGAGTATGAACGCCTTCCCTACTTGTCTTGGCAAGGACTTTGGGAATCATGGCCAGAGGAGGGAAAGCATACACAAGAGTGTACCACCATGGAATCTTGGGAACATCCATTGCTACCTCCTGCGGATCCCTTGATCTAGCGCAGAATACTATACGTTTCTCATCGAGATTGGAGACTATCATGTCTACGTCCGGCTCGCACCAACACTCCACCTGTTGAAGGAAAATTACCTGTTTCAATTCCCATTCACCACTAGACCACCATCTTCATGCAGATGAAGGTTTGGTGTCTGATGACTTGGACACCAACGTCTTTTGGTGCCAGGCAGACTTGGACTTTCTGGAATAACAAAAGGAAGAACTAACCACTGCAGAGCCAGATGGACATGGAGAACCCCAAAAGTCCCCACTACAGCGAGTGGTAAGGGTTTGTTTTGAGCCAGCAATGTACTCTTGTCCCCTGTGGCCTAAGTTTATCAGGTTTCGGACCACGGAGACTCCATGGAGCCTCCACAGACATCTCAAGCATGTGATGAAACCAAGACCTTCTTGGGATGCTTACTTGGGCCACGAGATGAATCCAACAACCGAGGGCACTGTCCAGGGCCCAGCAAGGACAAGGACAGAATCAGCATCATTCTTATGAGCAGATGGAATCCCCTCCAGACTGCTCTCCTCCTCTTATATTTGGAACGTTTGGGTACAATGCCTCATACATGACGAAGGATCTCAGAAAAAAAAAAAACAAGTACACAAAAGAGCACTCATGAGCTGGCCCACTGGAAGAAACGAATAATGCAGCTGTGTTTTGCTACAATAAAGAGTTCCCCTAAATAAGAGCAGGATAAAGCAAGCCGCAATAAGAAATAAATGGCAAGCAGCCGGATTAAAGAGTAAGAGTAGGTGATGCTCCATTAATGGAGTAAGGCCTGCAGAACATGTAGTGAGACGCACACGCTCTGGAAGACACCACGGTCCCCCTGTTCCGCAATCCCTACAGGAAATCACAGCTTAAGGGAGGGACCTAATGGTCCCAGGAACTCTCCTCACTATGTGAGGGTTCCCATAGTAATCAAATAAAAGAAATAAATAAAACAAAAGAAAAACGCAGAAGGTTTCACTCAGAGGAACCACCCTAATTCCTGGAGGTAACTCTGAAAACAGCGTGGTCTCTGATTGGTGCAGGAGTAGAGGGAGGGCAGAGGCAGGAACTTCTTTGTAGAGTACCCTGCCTCTTAAAAGGATACTCCCTATACCCATGGTCCATGCATCCCTCTTGGACTAAGAGGAAACAAGGGTACTTCTACTGCTTGGAGAAGATTAATTCAAAACTTATTGTAGTTCTCATCTCACCCACAGAATGCAACAAAAACCTGTATGGACAACAGTTGGCACTGTTAAAGACTGTTTAATATAAAGATATAACCGCTTTAAGCTCGGAAATCTTTGCAACAAAGCATCTCCAGGCAACAGGACTACCCTTGGATTACGCAGCAGAAAAAAATCCTACAACATTCTATTTCACCTATAATGAAATTTTACTGCTTCTTTAAGCCATACTGGATAAAACATTTTTTACAGTTGCTCTTTCTGTATCTACTAAACTCACCTCCCGGACAGTATCGTAAGCTTTTGCCACACCCTCTCTCAAATCTGCTGGCTGCTGTCCTCTCCTGAGCTTACGAGACTGTCTGGAATCAAGACAGCGTGAGACTGGTGGTGTTGGGGACAGGATATCATATACAGTCTCTGCTGTTGCCTGAAACACAAGGTACAGGGGGTTCAGTATATAACAAAGATAACACATCTTAGCCACCTGCACATTAAGGGGACATTAATGTCCAATAATAACTATATGCTGTTTTGTGTGTGTGTGTGTGTGTGTGTGTGTGTGTGTGTGTGTGTGTGTGTGTGTGTGTGTGTGTGTGTGTCACAAATCTAATCTCTCAAAGAGAGATATTCACAGCTAAAGTTTCCCCTCTCCTGATGTCAGCTATAAAGCTGACAGCAAGAGATCTGAATTGGCCAACTCGAGGCGGCTCTTCAGCAGAGCTGAAATAACGATATTTAAGAAGAACTACTTCTTTGGAACGGTCTACAAAGTGTGCTTGTAAACCAGGCACACTTTGTAGACTGTTCTAATGAAGTAATTATTTTCAAAAATCACTATTTCGGCTCTGCTGCAGAGCTGCCAGCTGGTCCCAGGACCGGTATCTCCTGCTGTCAGTAGAGCACTGACGTCAGGTGAAGGGGAGGGAACTTTCCATGTGAATATCTCTCAAAACGTAAAGTTATTATTGGACATTAGTGCCAGTCCTAGTGCCCTATGTTTGTTTGAAAACTGGTGTTAAAATGTTGTTAATTGTATTTAAATATTTTAACATCTGTTTTCAAATAGATAATATTTTTTTACACTCGTTAATACCATAAAAGATTATTTTAACCTATTGAATGCCAGAGAGGTCTTCAATGCACTGCTTGCCAGTGAACTGGAGACCTGTCTTGCATTCAAGAGGTTAAACAAGTGGCCCTGTCACCTTTACATTTTTTTTTTTTTTTTTTTAAACACATCTGATAACTTCATTCAAAACTGCTTATTTATCTTGTTAATCAAAGGTTCAGCAGATATTGTTTAGGAAATATTTATACTTTTATTTCTGGAAAAAGTAAAAGTCTGATGCAGCACAGCACATTACTGGTGCCACATGGGTACTGCAATTAGCATACATTAGAATATGGTACCAAGCATGAATAACTCATTAAAGGGATATTAATGGTTGAATACTGCAGATATTAAAATATTAATGCAATGACGTAGGTTCCGTCTCTCTCAAACATATATAGTTTGAGAGATATAAGTCTATAAAGTTCCCCCCTCCTGCCCCTTTTAACAGACGTCAACGCTCTAGCTGACAGAAGGAGATTCTGGTCATTTGACCGGCCAGTGGCTCTTCAGCAGAGCGGAAATAGAGTTCTCTAGAAATACTAAATTGGAACTGTCTACAAAGTGTGCCTGGTTTGTAAGCACACTTTGTAGACAGTTCCAATGAAGTGTTTCTTTCTAGATAAAGATATTTTGGCTCTAGTGAAGAGCCGCCGACCAGAATCTCCTTTTGTCAGCTACAGCACTGACGTCTGTGAAAGAAGCGGGAAGGGGGAACTTTATCAGCTTATTTCTCTCAAACTATACATGTTTAAGAGACAGGACCTAACGTCATTGCATTAATATTTTTAATATCTACAAAATTCAATTTTGTTAAAAGCAACCATTACTATCCCTTTAACTGTACATTTGCTAGTCTTTTGGTCTTCATGAAAAACAGTCAGTTTTTAATGAAGTTTTCAAATATGCAAACTTGAAAGGTCCGCTATTAAAAGTTTTATTATGATAATATACATGTTGCATGGCTTTTTCCTGTTAGTAAAACAATGGCATTCACTTGCTGTAAGATTCTTTATTAAAGGGATGGTAATGGATCATTAAAACTTAATTTAATATTGTAGCTATTAAAAAAATAAGTAATTGAGGCCAGTTTTATCTCTCAATCCTTTAAGGTTTGACAGATATTTGATTACAAAGTCCCCCCCTTCCTCCCCTTTCCCTGACATCAGCACTCTTAGAGCAAGAGATCTGATTAGTGCAAGAGATCCTGATCAGGATCTCTTGCTCTAAGATAGAGTGCTGACATCAGGGAAAGGGGAGAACTTTGTAATCAAATATCTGTCAAACCATAAAGGTTTGAGAGAGAAAATTGGCCTCGATTACTTTATTTTTTGAATAGTTACAATATTAAATTAAGTTTTAAAGATCCATTACTATCCCTTTAAAGGGGAACTCTCACATCTATAAAAGTTCTCATCATAATGTTCCTTTGGAGGTAATCTGTAATCAGTTTTTTTGTTTTTTGTAACTTAATGCAGGATATTCTGAGATTTAACATGTTAAAAATAATCTGTTGGAGTCAGTTCAGGACAGGCTGCAGTACAGCTCTGTCCCACAGCCTCTCAACCTTTGTCTCTTCCCCTCCCCAAGTAGTCCCTCGTTCCCACCTTCTCCTATGACAGAGGATTTCTCCATGTGAGTTGGAGCACTCTCTTGCCAATGAGAGCGCTCCAGCTCAAATGGAGAAAGCCTCTGTCAGAGTAGGAGATGGGAATGAGGCAATACTGTGGAGGGGAAGAGACAGAGATTGAGAGGCTGCGGGACAGAGCTGTACCGCAACCTGTCCTGAACGGATATCAACAGCTTATTTTTAACATGTTAAATCTCCGGATATCCTGAATTAAGAAAAAAAAAAAAAAGAGGATTACCTCAAAAGGAACATTACGATGAGGATAACTTTTATAGAGGTGAGAGTTCCCCTTTAACCCTCTGAGTGCCAAAGAGGTATCCAATGCACTGGATGCTTCTCTGCACTAAAAAATGCTCAGACTGTAATAAATTTGAAATAAATCATATAATTTGTTTTACTTGGAAGGAAAAGCCTTGCAATATAGGTTTTCATTTTTCCTAATTAAGTTTTCCTACTCTAGTAGACATGGGAGTCCCAGGTATGGGCCCTTGCTTCTATGTGCCGAGGGATTCAGTTGCACCACACCGATGAGGCCCACATAGGCCGAAACGTACATCTGTGGTTTTGCTGTTTCTCTCTCTTGCGGAGAGGATTTGCCTGACATTTCGGAGTTGGACTGTCTGTGGGCAGGACCAGCCTGATTTGAATATGGAAATTTCCTCTCTGCAATGGCACATGGGAGTGAAAAACGTGAGTTGTAGCACCATTGAGAGGTTACCATGCCTAGAACAAGACACTTTATCTTGTTCGTGTTTGATGGGTGCTCCTCACGATTGTTTCTCTTCCTACGCTAGAAACCATTGAGTGTCAGAGGGGTGTGTTGAAGACCCCTCTGACACTCAAAGGTTAGTCAAAACAAACCAAATTTTCAAGAAAAACAATTAGTATTACCTCCATATTTAACTCTTAAACTTACTGTAAGAGATGTTGATGTAAAATGTCTGTATAAATACCACAACTCCATGCATATACATGTAACTAGGGTATTTATACATTTTAACAACATTTTTCAAATAATGTTTCTGTCACTTTGTGACAAAATGAAACAAATACCGTCAATTCTGAAAAGTTACAATGGCCCATATTTATAAAAGCAAACTGGAGTAATTCTAGAATAAACCAATCAGATAAATAAAATTTCCTAAATTGCCATACATTTGAATAGACCTCTCTAACATTCTAAGGGTTAAAATGTAAATGTAATAGGAATTGTTATTTGTCCCCTATGGTGCAGCTGGTTTAATCCAGAATAACTCCAGTTCACATTTAAAAATATAGGCCATTGTAACTTTTCAGAATTTACGGTATTGGCTTCATTTTGTCACAAAGCAACAGAAACATTCTTTGAAAAAGTCTGATGTTAAAAGGGCCAATATGCCTGTCTAAAAAATGAAATCCTAAATAAACTTAGATGAACATTTCAAAATAGACATTTTTTGAACATAAGGCCCACAGAGGAGGATGACGGAAGAAAATGGAGTAAATTCTGCAGCAAGCCTACTACAACATAAATGGATAGTAATATGTGAGCATAAATGAGGCATATTTTTGGACCATATAGAGCATTATTGCAATACTGTACGAGGTGTAGATCAAGAGTAATTGAATTATAAAGTGTCTCCCTCCTGCCCCTTTAACCTATTGTAAACTGCCTCGCCTCAGATGTGGAATCCATTCACTGGCAGACAGATTGCAGAGAGGGACAATCTTCTGGCTGTGAGCATAAGGAAAGCCCTTCCCCCTTGTCCAATGAGGGCAGGTTTATGCTCACAGAAGATCATCCCTCGTCACGATCCATCTGGACGGTCTTGCTGCTCTGTTGAAAGCAGCGTTACATAGGTAAAAGGGGTGGGAGAGGGGCACTTTATAATTTAATTACTCTTGAACTACACATTGTACCGTATTATAATAATAATCTACATGGTCCAAAAAATATGAAGAATAATCAAAGTTGCATTCATGTTCGCACATTACTAACCACGTAAGGGACAAATAAAAATATCCCTTGATCTAAATGTGGCCTTTAACCACTTGGATGCTACAGAGGTCTCCAATGCACTGAGAAGCAATGCTCTGGAGACCCCTCTTGTATTCAAGGGGTTAAAGGCCCCATTTATGTCTGTGGGAATTTGAGGAATTTTTATTTGCTCATTATTTTGTCCCAGAATTGCTCCATTCTATTTTTTTGCTGTGGATCTGTCATTGTACACCATCCGCTTTCCCTAGGGATGCCCCGATATACCTACCTGTATAGCTTGCACTAGCCGATTGCTGAGTTCCAGTGCAGCAGAAGCAGTGGAAGTGCCAAACGATGCAGCTCCCCTTTGCAAGCCACGGATGATACGCCCGTCTTTGCGATACTGCTCAATGGGCAACCAGAAGAGATCCCGTACTCCGTGAACTGAAAGACAAAGTGGGCAGTCAAAAACTGTTTACTATTGAAATGTCGCCCTCTATTTGGTGACCAATAAATACTCAGCAAACATACTACAGGAGTGTCAGCACCCACCTCTCAAACACAGTAGTACACCTTGACACACATACATATTGCAGGTGAAGTCCATAACTAATATCAATAATTGAGGTGCTACAGACACTGAACGTTATAATTATAAAACAATAGTTTAAATAATTAAAATGAGAAGTAAAATATATAAAAAGCAAAACTCTATCTTAAAGCATACAATTGTTCCCTTCTGAATCAAAGCATGAACCAGCATGTGTAGAAAAGGCTGATCCTTCAAAGAAATCAACTGTAAATTTTGACTGACAGTCCAATATACCTCTTGCTCTGGTGCTTTTTGGAGAGCGAATATATTTTGTTTTCCTTTAAAGGGATAGTAATACTTCTTTTTAACTTTATTTTATTTTGTAGGCATTAAAAAAACACGAAGAACGATATAAGTCTTATCTCTCAAACCGTTATGGTTTGAGAGATATTCACAAGCAAAGTTTCCCCTCCCGCCCCTTTTACCTAGTGTAAGCCATCTCTTCTCAGATGTGGAATGCAGTCCATAGACCAGACAGATAACAGCAGGGGACAATCTTCTTCATTGAGAACAATGAAAACCCTAACCCCCTTGACAAGTTATTCAGGTTTTTCCCTTATCTTAATTGAAGATTGTCCCTCTCTGCAGTCTACATGGGCACCTCCCTTCTGACCTGGCTGAACAGTGTTACATCAGTAAAAGGGGAGGGAGGGGGATACTTTGTCATTGAATTACTCTTGAACTACAACTCTGACAGAATTGAAATAACACTCTCCAAAGTCCAAATGATTAATTAGAGCTGCTTTTATTATGAAACATTACTCTCTCTTTAAGGACAGAATGTGCAACACATTAGTTAGAAAGTGCTGCACACCAATCTGGTTCTTAAAAGCTTAACAATGAAGAGGAGAATAAGGACATTTTATTCTAAATAAAACAAGGGTACACCCACTGCGGGGAAATAATTTATTCAGAAGTCATTACATCTCAAATGTTTTCTGGAGGGTTCAGTAATTCCATGGTCTGCAATTTTACTGTGGTTCTGTTGCAAAAGAAGTTACATGGGTCTATTACAAGTGATAAAATCATTCAGAGGAAGCAACAGAGCCATCTCAAACTGACAGGCCATGGTAATTTAGCACCCCCAAAAAAGGGGAAGGTTTAGCTATAACAATTTTTAAATGAAGCATCTCTCAGCACTGGAAATACTTCTACCAAGCAGAAAAAGCCCAATGTTGCATATATTTTGGCTACTATGAGATACTTTCCCTATAAGTACATACCATTTATAATTATCTTACTTACAGAGAGTCAACATATTCCACAGTGTTGTATAAGAGTAGAGCAATGAACAGACAGTGCCTTACAGAAACAGCTAGTAGTGAGGGCCTTGCTAGCAAGAACTTACAACTTATAACAGCTGGTGAGTGTAACAGCAGGCCCTCCAGCTCTGGAGGAATACAACTCCCCTCCTCCCCAGCCAGCAGTTGGAAGGCTTCAGGTTGCCCAACCCTGATCTAGAAAGTGATCCTTCCATAAACGTAAGACAAACAGGACTACTACACCAGATGCCCACAGTACTTTCTATCCCTAGAAAAAACATTGTTTGATTCTATTTTAAAGTGACAATCAATTTCCTTTTTAACTTTACATATTCTGCTAGTGTATTATACGTAAAAATCTCTAACTCTCTATACTTTTTAATTCATTTTTCATTGTTTCGTACTTAAGTTTTTGTTTTACACTATCTCATTTTGATTTCAGAGACCTTTGGGTGTGAGAACTGTAAAAGTAGAAAGTGCAACAATGTAAAAAAGATACAAAGTAAAAAGAGACAGGTTAATAATGTAGAAAAGCCTGTGACTACGGCAGATATCAATCAATATGCTGCAGGGAGACTGCAACATTGTATACATGAGGTGGACTTATATATATATATATATATACTAGCAACGTGGGACGGCGCTGCCCGTCAGGATATATAGGGAATTAATGCACACACATGGATGCAAGACAAACACACACAGAGACACACACACGCAAATGCACACGCATGCACTGAGATGCATAAAGAGCGACACAGTCATACACACATACATGCAGTGCACAACATGCAGACACATAGAGTGTGATACAGACATGCAACACACACAGTGAGGAACACACAGGCACACACAGAAGTGAGTCATAAGGGGGTGACTTATGTGTCATTGTAATGAGTTTGTGTTTGTACTTATGCCTCCACTGTGGCATTCATTCATATAGTTGAAATGCATGTGGTAATTGCACATACTATGGTGGAAGGTGGATCGTGCTGGCTCCCGGGGTGTGAGTGTGTGTGAGTGAGTGGCATTCATTCATGTAGTTGAAATGCATGTGGTAATTGCATATACTATGGTGGAAGGTGGATCGTGCTGTCTCCCGGGGTGTGAGTGAGTGAGTGCGAGAGTGAGTGATTGCATGAGTGTGTTAGTGAGTGAGTGTGTGTGAGTGAGAGGGTGTGTGTGAGTGTGATTGAGTGAGAGGGTGTGAGTGAGAGGGTGTGTGTGAGTGAGAGAGTGTGATTGAGTGTGAGAGTGTGAATGAGAGAGTGTGAGTGTGTATGATTGAGTGTGTGAGAGTGTGTGTGTGTGTGTGTGTGAGAGATTGAGTGTATGTGATAATATGTGAGTGAGAGTGTGTGAATTATTGAGTGTGTATGATTGAGTGTGTATGATTGAGTGTGTATGATTGAGTGTGTATGATTGAGTGTGTGTGTGAGAGTATGAATGTGTGTGTGTTTTTTGGCTGATGATTTTTGTGTCTGTGGTGTAGGAGCGAGTGGCAGCCATTTTGTTTTTTCAGTTACTTGGATAGTGGTGGGCGGGCTGGATAGTGGGGGCAGGCCAACTCCCTGCATGATTTAAATCACTCCCCCACTGAATAACCCAATGGGAGCAGCAACTCCTCCTTACTTAACCCTTTGAGTGCCAGAGGGGTACGCAACACATTGCTTTGCAATGCGTTGCGTACCCCTCTGGCACTCAAAGGGTTAAGTTATGGTAACATAGCAATATAACACACGGTGGCTCTTCAGTTGAGGCAGCATAGCAATATACTGAGGGGACAAATAGATAGTGGTGTTTGAGGCTTGCCCTCTGTAACATACAGCAAAGCATCTCTCTCCCTTTAAGGAGAAAGGGCGGGAATCAGGCAGCAGGAAGTGGAGGAGTGACAGTTGAAAACAGACAGTTAGTGAGGTTGACTGAAGAGATGAAGAGAGTTAAATAAGAGTTGTTATTAAGTTTATCTCTGAGTTTGTATTTTATGGAAACATTACACCCTCGTACTGAAACAGAGTGTATGGAGGGTTACAATTATCTGTGGGAGGTAAAATAGTGTGTTTGTGGGGTCACAATCCTGAGTGAGAGTGTGTGTGGACCAGGAGAAGTTATTGATATCCCCTACTTCAGGAGCCAGTGGCAGCTATATTTTTTTTGTCAGCTGGATAGTGGTGGGCGGGCTGGAGGGGGCGGGCCAACTCCCTGTATGATAAACATGCCCCCTTTGAATCACCCAATGGGAGCAGTAAAGTCCCCATTGAATCACCCAATAGGAGTTGTGTCTCCTAATGATACATAAATTATGTAATGAGGCATTCTGTTCAATGTGTGTTTGTTTTCTGAGGAGACATAAATTATGTTCTGTGTGTGAGGTACATGTAATAAGGCTTATTCTTTTATTTATATAGATATATATATCCTGATCTATAACATAAAGTGGTAGAATGCGTCACTCACTGTGAGCCATAACCGCACATGTGCAGTAGAGAGTCTCTAATGTGCATGTGTGGTTTCTCACACAGGGAGCTTTGCTGTGAGCCGTCTGGAGCTCCCCGCTAAGGATCAGCGCGGTCGGAGAGTCTCTACTGTGCATGACTGCAGTCATGTGTAGTAGAGACTCGTGTGTGTGTGTGTGTGTGTGTGTGTGTGTGTGTGTGTGTGTGTGTGTGTGTGTGTGTAAATGGAGCAGTGCACTTCTGGGGAAAATCTGTTTCACAGGGGACAAATAATTCCCTTGAATGCTAGAGACTGAGACACCTTTCATTAAAGGGGTTAAAAAGCCCCATTTAAATCAATGGCAATCAGGGAAATTGTTATGTCTCGCATACGGAACAGTTGGTTAACCTCAGAATTATACATATGGCACAATAGCTCTAGGTTTATAGTGCCCAAATAAACAGTAATAAAATAAAAAGTAGAGGCAATTAGATTTTACAAAATCTGCACCTGCACAATATTTTAAGTAAAAAAAAAAGGAGGTTGACTGCCTTTTTAACTCCTTGGGAGGTAGAGACATCTCCAACACCCCAAAATTGCCCAGCATTGGTTTTCCGCATACAGTCCTCATGATGTAGATCAGGTCTGTCCAAGTTCAGTCCTCAAGGGCCACCAACAGGCCAGGATTTAGGGATTTCACTGATTAACCCCTTAAGTACCATTGACGTGGCAGGACCGTCACACTGGTCCGGCACTTAAGGACCAGTGACGGTCCTGCCACGTCACGTACTTTTACTCACCGCTTACCGGGCACTGAAGTTGATTGCTCCAAGACCGGAGCGATCTCTTCCAGTGCCCCGTTTGACGTGCCGCCCCACGTGATCAGTCACGTGGGACGGCACGTCAAAGTTTCCTATGTGGTCCTTAAGGGACAGCACGCCCCGGGACCGCTGGTCCTTAAGGGGTTAAGCACAGGTGAGTTAATCAGTGTCTCATTCATTGTGACTGACTCACCTGTGCTTAATCAGGGAAATCCTTACATCCTGAACTGTTGGTGGCCCTTGAGGACTGAACTTGGACAGATCTGGTCTATACTTCCACAGAGTGCTGCAAGTCATTATTCATGTTACTGAGGGTCAAATAAAAATTCCTGTTAAATTAATCCTTCAGTGCCAGTGGGGGTGCAACCCTATGCTTCATACTGCATTACGTATCCCTCTGCCACACTAAAAAAGGGTTAAACTGGACTTTTAACCCCCTGTCTTTGGCATTCAAGAGGTTAAAAATCCCTATTCAAGTGCTAAGGAATTTTTATTTTGTCCCCTACGGTGCAGCAGGTTTACTCCAGAATAACTCCAGTTTTTAAAAATATGGGCCAATGTCTCTTGACCCTTTGAGTGCCACAGAGGTATGCAACGCATTGCTCTGCAATGCATTGCGTACCGCCCTGGCACTCAAAGGGTTAAACAGGAATCTGAGAGGGAGGAATTCTGGAGCCAACCAACTGCACTATACGGGAGAAAAAACATCATTGATTTGAATGTTGCTTTTAACCTCTTTTCACGCATTACTTTCAAAGAATTGAAAGCCCATTTAAATCAAAGGGAATATGGAGAATTTCTAAACCCCCACCACCACGGTTCAGTTTGATCGCTCTAGAATTGCTTCACTTGCTCTCAACATGCAGCCCCTGTAAGTGTAATCAACATTTTCATCGGCAGATTTACAGACCTTCATTAAAAGATCAGCTACAATTAGAAGTGTCAGTAAAAATTAAAGGATTTTGCATTCAATAGGTTTATTGGAAAAATGAGTGGAATGTGGAGCTCTCTGTGTAGTTTATCCTCTACTCAAAGGGGATATTTTGCGTCTTAAAAGGATTGTCAAATTCATGGTTCTTGCTATTTATTTCTTAACTCCTTAACCCCTTAAGGACTGGCCGTGCACGCACAGTGCGGTCACTTAAGGACCAGGGACCTTTTTTTTTTTTTGTCTTGCGGAATCTGATTTCGGACTCTCCGAACAGCATGCAGCCTCGCTGGGAGTCTGGAATTCCATGACGGTACAGGACCGTCATGGGTCCTTAAAGGTGTAACAACCCATGACGGTCCAGGACCGTCATGGGTCCTTAACGGGTTAAGAACCAGAGGGGTGTGCAATGAATGAATTTGTTGTTTTTTTTTTTGTTTTTGTTTTTTTGCTTTCTTCTTCCAACTATGTTTTTCTGCGGGATAGAATAAGCTTCCTTATCTCGATCTATCTATATCTGTCCCTAGCTATATCTATCTAGTTTGTCTATCTATATCTGTCCCTAGCTATATCTATCTAGTTTGTCTATCTAGATCTGTCTCTCGGTAGAGCTATCTAGTTTGTCTATCTATATCTGTCTCTCGGTAGAGCTATCTAGTTTGTCTATCTAGATTTGTCTCTCGGTAGAGCTATCTAGTTTGTCTATCTAGATCTGTCTCTCGGTAAAGCTATCTAGTTTGTCTATCTAGATTTGTCTCTCGGTAGAGCTATCTAGTTTGGCTATCTAGATTTGTCTCTCGGTAGAGCTATCTAGTTTGTCTATCTAGATCTATCTCTTTGTAGAGCTATCTAGTTTGTCTATCTAGATCTGTCTCTCGGTAGAGCTATCTAGCTTGTCTATCTAGATTTGTCTCTCGGTAGAGCTATCTAGTTTGTCTATCTAGATTTGTCTCTCGGTAGAGCTATCTAGTTTGTCTATCTAGATTTGTCTCTCGGTAGAGCTATCTAGTTTGTCTATCTACATCTGTCTCTCGGTAGAGCTATCTAGTTTGTCTATCTACATCTGTCTCTCGGTAGAGCTATCTAGTTTGTCTATCTACATCTGTCTCTCGGTAGAGCTATCTAGTTTGTCTATCTAGATCAGTGGTTCTCAAATTTTTTTTTTTGTTCGGGGCACCCCTAACACATAATCTAGAACATTCAGGGCACCCCTAACATATTTAATGTACTTTATCAAGGGCATATGAAGGGTACAATACATAAATATATAGTTATTATTACGTCTTACAATCATAGTAACAAAACTAAACATATTGTGCAGAACAATTTCTTTTAATCTTTATTTAAAAGTCCATTTTTCTTAGTCTTCATAGAAAATGTGGGGCACCCTAAGATGATGTCCGTGGCACACCAAAGTGCCACGGCACCCTGGTTGAGAATCACTGATCTAGATCTACCTTGCTTTATCTCAACCTCCATCTATATAAATCTATGTATCTCTATCAATCTGTATCTATCTAGATCTATATTTATCTATCTCTGTCAAGCTACATCTCTCTCCCCCTATTATTTATATATATAAAGCAGAACACGAAATGTGGAAGTGGCCAGCAAAGATGAAGCTCCCCTGAGACCATCTCCCAGTCAGCCTTAGCAGTAAAGTGGTTAGATTTTTACTACAGTAACTTATATAAACCTGGGTGCAAGCGCAGGTGATAACATTATCACTGGTTTTATATACATGAATCCATAGCTTTCAGTAGGAATCTGTGAGATAAAACCAGTAATAAAGAGTACTACCTGCAGTGGAATCTAGGCCATATTCAGCATTAAGTATATATCTGCCTCAAGCTTGTAAGTTTTCAAGCATTTGTAACCATGTATTGTCTAAACCATTAAAGTGTAAAAACGTTGCATACACTTGTGGGGCTATTTAGATAAACTTTCATTCACTGAAGTTAAGGCTCAGCTTAGAAATGTGTTTTTTTTTAAGCTAGCAACACATTCATTATTATTGAAGAGCTGGACTGGCTGTAACCAGAGGACAAAATGGCCCGAAGGCCTTAGTTTGGTCATTCCTTGTTTAAAAACACTGATTTGAAAAAGCAGTACATTTTGTTATGGAAAAAAATATATTGGAGGGTATCTCCTGTCGAGTAAAACAAGGGTACTCTCCCACTTCTGAGAAATGCAGATTTTCAGAGTTATTACAGTTTAAACTTTTTTTTTTCCTACATTAAACAGCGGCCTCTAGTGGGTAGATGCAAAATAGTTATTCTGCATTCTCTAGGAGAAGTGAATCACTGACAAACTCCTCCACAGATTGTGACAGAAACTGCTGGGTTATACCCTTTGTCTATCCATCAGGAAAAGCTTGATAAAGTATAGGTTTTCATAAGAAAATGATTACTGCTCCTTTAAGAAGGTGTACTTCAAACAGTAATCAGTCATATCTAATTATATTTTCTCTTGTATCGGCATCAACCTATATTAGTGGTATCAACCATAGTTTCTCTTTAGTGAATAATTCTTCAAAACAAATAGGCTTCCACAAACTGAATGAAAAAAATACAGCGAAAAACCAAACCCCTGGTTCTTTAGAACAAAGTCAGCATTCTCAGAAAATGGAATGCTAATATCTAGCCATAGACTGCAGAAGCTGGTGGTTGGGGGTGACATAAACTGTAGTCACCAATAGCTTGAGTTCCAAAAAGTAAATACCTTTGGCATGACAGATTGCTGAATGAAGCACACATGCCTGGTTAAGTTCTACTGTTAAATTATTACTCCCTTCTTCTTCTTTAATACTTTGCTCAGAAACAAAGCTGTTAAAGAACACAGATTTATAAATGTCATTTTTGGAGATAGATCACAGCACCTCTTGCAGGCAGAATGCATATTTAGACCCTGGCCTCCTCATCTGACAGAGTCCAGGCCTGGCAGGTTGTAACCATGACAGATTTTGTTCTTACACAAACTTACACAGCTGTACAACAGAATGCATGGGTCCTACTCCTCCCAGAATCCCAGGCAGCTGGTTTTTCCTGATGTCAGTCAGCCACTCATTAAGAGCATAAGACACAACTTTGTCAGCCCCCAACAGCCTGAGAGATAAAAGAATGACAGATATGTATATTATTATGCTGTTACACAGGAGGGAAGTCCAGGTGTTGACAACTGCCACTGTTACAAAATGATGCTGAGAAGAACTGAAGCAAACACACTGCACCATAAGGAAATTACAATAGGGTGACCAGACCTCACCTTTAACCGGGGAGGCATAGGAAAAATGCATACTGCAGGACTTCTTTGATTTCAGTGCAGTCCTGAAATATGCCTATTTCCTATGTGTCCCCGGTTAAAGGTGAGGTCTGGTCAGTCTAAATTACAAATATACCGAAAACTTCACATAGATTTAAATGAGTCATTTAACCCCTTTGATGCTACAGAGGTCTCAACTGCATTGAATGCAATGCGGTGGCGACCACTCTATCACTGAAGGTGTTACCAGCCTCAATTAGATTAACAGAAATTTGTATTTCTCGCCTACGATGCAGATAGTTTGTTCTGATTTGTCTTTGAACGTCAGCGTCAGTTTCTTTGCATGCTCCATTGTCTAGTGAACCATGTCAAATATAAAATGTACAAGACTTACCCATGTCTGCAGTACAGCCTCTTCAGTTTCAGTTCAGAGCAGTTCAGTTGGGCCAGTCCTATTAATAATCCAGCAAAGGTTCCCTGGAAACAGAAAAATAAACTGTTCTTGGGCACAGAAACTGCAGTGCCACCGTCCCTCTTCAGAGATATACATTGGAATAGAGCAGAGTACCACACTCCTTGCAAAGCCAGTCACCTCTTCACAGTCACACTGATATGCAAGTTATCTGAATAGTAGGTACTGTAATCTTTCCCTCACATAGCTACAGTGTGACAATGTCTTTGTTCAACAGTGTTTTCCCTCTAATTCCTTTATTTCACTCACACAAATTATATACAGTTTTTTCACTCAAAAGTAGGGCTTTCTTTTGATACCACACTTAACTCACCATTTATTTTATTAAAATTAAAAAAAATATTGTAAAAAAACACAATTTTTATCTCTTGGGATCATTTGGGTGCAGTGGGTTAAATTTTTATGGGGACTGCCTGAAAGGCATGACCGGTCAGTCATACCTACAAAATGGGCAGTTTTAAGGGGTCACTGTCCCCCTGAGTGAAAATCCTCATGTCCCTCTTTCCATTCCTATTTTACCACTTTTTTTGTCATAAAATTTGGTGGTGTGTATAAGTGTATTAGATGGCTCCACAACAATAAAACTCCCATTGCTTATTGCTTATAAAATACACATTCTAAGTTTAAATAAAATGATTATATATATAAATAATATATATATAAATAATTTTTTTAAAAAAGAGAGAATGACATGTTGCTTTTAGCAGGTCAGAAATGGACCTGCATCCAGCCAGCCCCCAGCACCAGCATTGAATGGGTTAATACCCCCATCTACTGTATTCTTTTCTTTTACTATGTGCTTGTTCTCTGCTTCTCTCTCCCTTACTTTAATAGTAAGGAAGAGAGAGGCACAGAGCAGACACAAAGGCAGTGTGTCAAGCACACTGCCTTTTTGAAACAAAATGCCGGTACATGTGATCGCTCCTGGAGCGATCACGTGAACCGGCTGAACTGAGTGATCCGGTCCCGGAGCGCTCAGTCTCAGCTTCTGCAGAATGACAGCAGCATGCACAGAGGTGTGCTGCTATCATTTAACCCATGACGTGCCAGGACCGTTGTGGGTCCTTAAGGGAAGAGCACCCATGACGGTCCTGGCACGTCATAGGTTGTTAACGGGTTAAAGTGCTTTACACAGCTACATGGTTGAGCAAAATCCCAATTTTCAGTAAAGCCCATCCAAGAACACATGTTGTTTGCCTAATAATATTCAGCGGACTGTGGGCACAGCAATACCTGATTTGTGATATAGAAGAAAGTGTAACAACACACTTTCAACTGTAGATCAAACTTTTATTTAGTGATGACAAACAATGAACCAAGGTACTTTGTGAAGAATACCAAGATACAAAAGTACTTGAGAACAACCATCAAGGTAAAAGTGTAGGTAGTGATGACCAAGAATAAAGCTATTTAGTGATGACCAGGTCAAAAGCTACAAAGTAACTGCTACTATCAAGGTAGAAAGGCATTAAGTGACGACCATGAAGGCACCAACGTAGCAACTGAAGACCATCAAAGCATCAAGGTACTTAGTGACTACCATTAACCCCTTGGCGTCCGCTGTCCTGGGAAGTAACCTTCCCTTAAGGACCGCTTTGAAGATTTCAACGTGACGGCACATGTGACCTGTGACCCGTACCGGCACGCCGCACTGGGGACTGAGAGAGACCGCTCCAGTCTTGGAGTGGTCAACCTCACTCTCCGTTTTTACTTACAGAGCTCCTGGAGGAGCACTGTAAGTAAAATGTACGTGACGTGCTATGACCGTCACCGGTCCTTAACTCAAAAACCGTGTGATAGTCATAGTATGCCACGTGGTCGTTAAGGGGTTAAGGTACATTAATGGTTATCACTAAGTTTTAACTACAGTTGACAGTCTGCTAGTCCTCTCTCTTTGTATATATCACAGATAAAGTACAAAGAGGACAGTACATAGGTAGCGCTTTTCCAATCTGTAATGCAAATTTAAAATGCAAATACAAATGCTACTCTGTATGCGAGCAGTTAAATGCAAGGACAGCAAAACATTTTTAACCCGTTGAGTTGCAGAGGTGTATCCAAAGCATTGCTTTGCGATGTGCTGCTGCATCCTCTGACATTCAAAGGGTTTTACATCCACGAAAAACACATTGGCATATAGAAAGGAAAAGGTAGGAGAATGGTGACAAGCCTTTATGTCTTTCATGGTTGTTTAATAAAATTTGCTGTCCCTGCATTTAACTGCCATCATACATAGTAGCAAACCCTTATTTGAATTGTTGAATATTATGCCAGAGGCACCCCTTATTCACAGAGAGCACAGTTCCTGCTTCTTAAAACACTTACCACTTGCTCTGTGGATACATGCTTTCCTTGGTAATCCAGCCATATTGGCACCTCTGACGTGAAGCGGAATTCTCTGTGGATAAGAGCAGAATGACATGTAGATGTTCTGAAGCTCAGGGACATAACAGATGTCTTTACCCACACACAGCCCTAAACAGTACACATCTGAGAAGCAGGATCACTCCTCTTTGCTTGGTTCTGGTTAACATATCCACTAACTGAAACACAAATTGATAAAAAAAAAAAAATCCAAATGGAAACAATAGTCCAGGACTGTAAAATGTTGGGAGGAACATTTTAAGTTCTCACTATTTTTCATCCATTTATGGCTATGTGTACATTTAGGGTCATTTAACTCACTGGGAATGTTTATTTGTTCTCCGTGGTGCACTTAAAGGGATAGTAACCCCCCCAGTAAACTTTAAGCCAAAAGCTAGTAATAAGCAAAACATACTTAACTCCCTTATTCCCATCTCTCAAACCATTATGGTTTGAGAGATGTAAGAAAAGAAGGACCTCCACTCCCTCCCCCTTCTGCCTGACGAGCTGTAAAGCTGTCAGAGGCAGAATCCGGTCGACCGACTTACGGCGGCTCTTCAGGAGCGATGTCATCTAGATATCTCCGTATAATTACTTCATCGGTATGGTCTATAACGTGCTTGCAAGCCAGGCACACGTTTTAGACCATTCCGATGAAGTAATTATAGTTAGATATCCAGATGACATCGCTCCTGAAGAGCCGCCGTCTAGTCCCGGAAGCAGGATCTCATGACGTCCGCTGTACAGAGGACGCATGAGTAGGGGGAGGGAGCAGAGGTCTTTCTTTTCTTACATCTCTCAAACCATAATGGTTTGAGAGATGGGAATAAGGGAGTTAAGTATGTTTTGCTTATTACTAGCTTTTTGCTTCAAGTTTACCGGGGGGGGGGGGGGGTTACTATCCCTTTAAATTTCCTCAGAATTGTTCTGTTCTACTTTTACCTTTGTACATATAGAGTGTGTGTGTGTGTGTGGGGGGGTGTATGTTGGTGTGTGTATATTTGTTTGTGTGTTTGCGGGTGTGATACTGGTAATTAGTTAATGCTATGCTCATTAGTAGCTGTATTCTCCAAAAGCTGGAACTCTTATTTGTTTCCTATCTGCTCCAGAATTTCTTTATGGTTTGAGAGATATAACGTTTTAAAGTTCCCCCTTCCTTCCCTTTCCCTGGCATCAGCTGTAAGCTGACAGCAGGAGATCCTGGTCCCGGGACAAGCAGGCGGCTCTTCACCAGAGCCATAATAGAGATATCAAAAAAGAAATAGTTCACTGAAACGGTCTATAAAGTGTGCCTGCAAACCAGACACACTTTGTAGACTGTTCCAATTAAGTATTTCTTTTTAGATCACACTATTTCGGCTCTACTGAAGAGCCACCTCGAGTCCGCTGACACAAATCTCCTGCTGTCAGCTTTACAGCTGACATCAGTGAGAGGAGGTTTGAAAGACAGGACTTGCACCGATTAATTTTGTTTTGGATTATCTACAATATTACTTTTTATTCATGCAAGACATTACTATCCCTTTAATGTTTTCCTTTGTGAATATAGGACATCCTATGTCCACAACAAATTCTCTGTGTATCTATCCACTTGCCTACATATTTCCCCTCCGTTGTTTACCCTCATGCTGCAACCTCCATCACCGCTCAGGCCCATATTTTTTTCCCGGGACTTCCCTCTTTTCTCTCAACACTTCCTCCTCTGCATTTACCCCTTTTAAAATCATCCCCTTCCCCTTCTCTTTGCAAGATCTATTTCTCAAGTTCTCTAACCAAGACTCGTACTGTCCACCATTATGTACTGCTAAGCCTCAACTTTCTTATTTCTCTATATCTACAGTCACTTCCACTACTCATTTCTCTGTAGTTCCCATGGTGCACTGTACCTAAAGTAAATAGGCTGATCACATGATGAACTGTGAGATGCACTGTCCTCTTCATTAGATTCTAGCGAGGCCTCCGGCGCTAAATCACCATCAGATATGCTTGGTTTGAGTGGGCCATCCAGACGAGAGGCTGGAAGAAAGGTGGAAAGGAATAAGGGGAATTAGATATTGGGATAATCCCCAATTACTTTGAATTGCGGTGTTTAAATACTCACCATCTGATCCCAACTCCATGGGAACTACAGGGTGAATCCCAGAGGCTAGGCTGGTGAAGAAATCTTTTAGGAAGAAAAGAGCATCCTGGAAAGCAAAATAGGTGGGAAGAGACATATAATGCACAAAGGAGTGTTAAAACAGACAAGACAATAGAGAAGGTGAAATTATGAGAGAACTCTGTAAGGTGAAAGCTGAAAATAGAACAATACACTGAGGCGGATGTACTTTGCAGCAATGGAGCAATTCTGGAGCAAACCATCTGCAGCACGTCTTGGAGATCTCTATGGCATTCAAGTTTTAAAAACACCAATTAAATCAATGGGAATTTTGTGAATTTTTACCTCCTTTGGGGACGCTGGTTTGATCCAGAATTACTCCAGTTCTTAGTACATGAGCCTAACTATGTGGGGGCACAGAGGCAAGAACTCACCTGGTCAATGTTTAGCCGAAGTGGCATCAAGGACATTCGGAGGCAGCACTCTGGTCCACCCAATCCAGCCTCAGGACACACGTGCAGAGCTTTAATAGTGAGCTTTAGTGGTAGAAAGAATAGAGAGAGAGAGATATTAAAAGAGCAAGTAGAGTTGTGACATCCATCTAGGGCTGTGTGCCAACATTTTACATTGCTGAATTCAGACACAACAGGTGGTTGTATTAATACATTGTAACCCACCCCTTGGAACACCAAAGGGTTAAATAATGAGGATTGCATCGGAATGGTACATAGCTCCTCCCCCACTCACGTGTAAGTTTTTAATATGCATCCTCTCACTGAGGGTGATGTACTTAGAAGGACTGCAGCAAGTCAACTGTACCACTGGGGACAAATAAAATTTGCCATTGATGTAAATGAGGCTTTTAACCCATAGAATACTAGGCAGGTCAACAGTGCATGGCAAAATAATGAAATAGAGACCTTTCTAGCATGCATGTGGTTAAAAGCCCTATTTAATAAATGGGACATTTGATCTGTCCCCTGTGGTGCAGCTGGTTTGCCTCAGAATTGTTCCAGGTCTTCTTAGTACATCAGTCTCACAGTCTTCTCTTTAGTAACTTGCTTGAATCCCATCATGTTTCACTCCAGCACAGTCAAGTTTTTCACCATTTTCCATGTCAGTCCTTCCTTTTGCAACCCTTTCTTTGTATTTCTGAAATGTACTCCTCCGCCATCCATTTTATCCTCTGTTTTCACCCTATCGACCTAGAGCCACTCAGCTCTTAACAGTGTCCCGTGTCTTTGTTTCACTCCTCAAAACTCACCCACAGGGCTGCATTTGTACCTCAGGCCCCTAGGCAAGGGCACACAAGGTGACCTTAGTCCCAAGCCACCCACCCTCATCCTCACTGGCCTCCACCACTAGCTCCAACCATTGTTGCCTGGCACAGAAAATTATCTTTTCCTATAACATACAAATACAGAAAAGGCATTTAACCTATTGGCTGCCAGAGACCTCTATAGCATCCAGAGGGTTAAATAATGTTCATTATAGGTATAGGGAAACTGGTACCTCAAACCAGACACGATATTGGCACTGTAATAGCTCTGGCCACACCCACAACTCAGAATGTGCGTGTGGCCAGCACAGCTGAGGTGTCCCTCAAACCTGAACTTCTAGACAGTTGCTTAAAGGGATAGTAATGTTTCACAAAAATAGCAGCTCCAATTAATCTTCATAGTATTTGGGCCATGAAGAGTGTTATTTCAATACTGTCAGAGATGTACTTCAAGAAAAATTGAATAATAAAGTATCCCCTTCCTACCCCTTTCACCTAATTTAAGCCACCTCCCCTCAGATGTGGAATCCAGTCCATAGAGCAGACAGCTCACATCAAGGGTTAATATTCTTACTGTGAAAACAATGAAAGCCCTTCCCCCCTTGACAGGTTGTTCAGCTTTTTCCCTTATCTTAATTGACGATTGTCCCAACTGCAATCTACCTGGACACTCACTGCTGCGCTAAGCTGAGCAGTGTTACATCAGTAAAAGAGGCGGAAGGAAGGGGATACTTTATCATTCAATTACTTTTGAACTACTACTCAGATAGTATTGAAATAACACTCTCCATGGCCCAAATACTATGAAAATTAATTGGAGCTGCTTTTATTGTGAAACATTACTATCCCTATAATAGGATATACACCTCTCCCACAAAGTCAACTCTCTTCCAAAACTGGATGTGGTGGTGGAGGTAGATGTGAAGGTATTGGATGTGGCGGTAGTAGCAGCAGAAGTAGCAGCAGAAGTAGCAGCAGCAGCATTGTAGTAGTTTTTGCTGTACCAAAATCAGCTGCAGGGGCTGAAGATTGCTGGAACTTGGTTAACATAAGCTTAATTATTTTCATTGTTTGCCCATTTTGTGCATCTAATTAAGGGTTTGTATAATGTCACTCATTTCAATATTTGTGGCACTTCATCTGTATATACCAATTAAACAATTTTGCGCCACATAAATATATGTCTATGTTGCTCTGTTTCTGGTTCATTCTTACCATGTTAGAGTGTGCCCGGCGTGGCATCTTCTCACTGGTGTAGAGATACAGGAACTTGTTTATGTGAGATGTAGCCAGACGGTCCCTGATCTCCAATTCCTGCACGATAAACACTTGACGTGCCAGGGGGACTTCCTCTGTGTCTCCTGTGTGCAGTTTCTCCAACTGAGCACCTGAGGGAGCTGTATAGGACTCGTGTTGGAAACTCACCTGGAATAAAATGGGATTTCTCACTGATACAAAGATAAAGCCGCACTGGAGCCAAGAATCTGCCCCCTGTACCACATATGAACAGGAATCTGCCCATTCAGCACAGGGTAAGATGTTACACAATAGAAATAAATGCTCACAAAGCAGAAATGCAGCAGTTTCAGGGCATGTTAACTGCACTATTGGGACCGAACAAATACTGGGTTTTAAATGGAGTTTTTAACCCCTTGAATGCTCTAGAGGTCTCCAATGCATTGCAAAGGGTATTAAAAGTGTCACTGAACCATTTGAGTGCCTGAGAGATATTCACGACACCCCTCTGGCACTCACTTTGCTTTTGGGAATAATGGAATTGGTATTACAGAATAAACATGTCTTTTTTGCAAAGAATTTTATTTTATACATTTTGTTCCTGTGGTCAGGTGGCACTGATGCAATTGTGGTCTTTGGTGAACTCTTGTTGATAGCACAAGATAGACAGCTACTGCAACTATGCCACCATATACTGGAAAGGCCACATGAAAAAAATGAAAATCCAAACTTTCAAATCCTGTATAATAATTCGGTAGGATGTTTGTCAGAAGCTGTCATGCACAGTAGAGACTGCCCGAACGCACAGAATGCTGGGCGTTCTGTGCTGAGAGCATTCTGTGCTTTCAGGCAGTCTCTACAGTGCATGACTGCATCAGTGGCAGGACATAGAACAGAAGCAGCCTCTTAACCCTTTGAGT
The DNA here is from genome assembly GCA_037306005.1 of Rhinophrynus dorsalis. Lineage (NCBI taxonomy): Eukaryota > Metazoa > Chordata > Amphibia > Anura > Rhinophrynidae > Rhinophrynus > Rhinophrynus dorsalis. The sequence goes on from CM074722.1 coordinate 418,287,404, forward strand.
TCCAGAGGGGTATACAACGTATTGCAAAGCAATGCGTTGCGTACCCCTCTAGCACTCAAAGGGTCAACATCACCCGGACCTTGGCCCATGTACATGGGCTTATACACTAGTAAATGTATAATTAGTTACAATGAAGCAGGATAAAAAGAGAAATTCATACCCCTTCGCAATTTGTGAAACACACCTCTGCCACTCAGAGGGTTAACAACCACACCCATGTATATCCTAATTTGTTTAAGCGCCCAAACCACTCCTGGAGTTTCCTACTGTACCAACTGTAACTTCCATATTTTAGAAACATTACATTAAATAACCCTTTCCTTTGCAGAAGGAGACAATTTCTTGCTCTAATCTCTGTAGGAGACCTCTTGTAATCTGTACACCCATGCTGATGAAAGGGTCCTTTAAACACTTAAGGTCCAGGAGGACCAGTGTTTTTTACACTTGAGGACCAGCGCCATTTTATTTGAAGAGACAGTGCATGTGAGAGATCACATGTACTGGCTCGCCGAAAGAGAGGCAGAAATTGACTGCTCCTCTTTTCAAGCAGTCAGTTTTACACTCCCGGCATGATCATAAAACTCCTGATGTGCCAAGACTGTCATGGTCCTTACCAGACCGACAGTTGTGATGGTCCTGCACATGCACAGTACTAAAGGGGTTAAGAGTACTTTGTATTGTCCCAACCCTGATTTGTAAATATTAATTATATTGTCTCATAGGTACATCTATTTCAGGGTAAACAAACATAATTTGCAAAGCCTTCCCTTTCAACTAAAATCTTCAAATCCCTTTATTAAATTTGTTACTCGTCTCAACTCTTTTTTAGTTGAATAACATTTTTATTTTGTAGACTGGTGCCCAAAACTGTGCATATTAAAAGTTAATAATCATTAAAAATTAGTACAGAGTCAAAATAATAGTTTCTTCCCATGGGGTAGACACCGTTTTTATGCATGCTGATATATTGTTGACTTTTGAAGCTTCCAATTGACACTGTGTAGTACTACATAATCTCTGGTCTTCAAATATTTCCAAATCCTTCTAAATAAATATTTCATCAATCAATATCCTGTTTACTGAATTGTTTGCATGGCCATTTTTATTTCTCATATAATTCTGTAATTAGATTAATCTGCCACTTACCAGCCCTGTGCCCTTGTTTGTTTAAATGCAATTTTGCTCTATCATCTTTTGAACGAAGCATCTGCTAGAAATAGAAGTTCTCTTGATTTGCCCAGCAGCAAAACTGCTATAATATATTTCTTATGCAACTGATTCCTATAACATTAAGTTTTTGTTTTCAATCACAGATTAATATCCACAGGAAAAAAAGTCAGTGACAAAAAAGATTGAACTGAGCTCTGAGTCTGTCTTTCCAATAACGGGGTAACACCATGATAATGATAAATTAAACTTGTATTATTCTCCTGCAGCAGTGTGATTAAAGTGACCTTCACCTTAGTTAGCTGGATTTCCATCAAAATGTCATGGATTCTCCCATTGCCTCCCTGTGTCCTCCACGTATTCTGAGGACGGTTGGTGACAGACGACCGGGATGGGGAGCCACGCACACTCTGCAAACTTGTTCGTGATCTGTGGCACAAAGAAGAAAGCAAGAGGGAAACTAAGCATAAGCCACAATGTTATACATTCCAAAAAATCCATCATATCCTTGTATAAATAGCTGAATGCCAGTTATTAGACAAGTGATTCTCAAATTTAGTCCCTGCTTGTTCACAGGTGGGTAATATGTAGCTCAGTAATGTATGATTGCAGTACCAGGTTTAAATAGCCTTAATACCTGACTTGTTGGTGTGGCCTGAGGACTGGGGCTGAGAAACACTGTAATAAACCAATCTGGAACTGAGCTGACATTCATCAGCCAGTATTCACTCTGCTAAATTTGCTATTTCATCCCTTTAATACCATCCACTCATGAAAGTGGCATACTGCATGTCTGCAGAGGTGTGGCCTGCTCTTAATGCTCTTGGACTACAACTGTCATCATCCTCAGCTGGCCAATGGCCTGCCGAAGATTATGGAAATTGTAGTCCAAAAACAGTGAGAAGCTAAGGATGATGGGATTTTTAATACAACAGTGACAAAAGAGCCAGGAATTTAGAAATTATACTCTACGATTCATATTTTGTATAACAGAACTTACCTAGATAGGCATGCTTCAAGCTGTAATCAGTTATGTCAAAATATGGTGAACTAAAATACAATACATTGGAGCCTGTGAAGAAGTGTGCGAATGACTGACTATAGATGTATACAAAATGCCCCCAGAATTTAGGATCCAGGTGTAAAAATTTAGGTCTCCTGGCTCCCAGGCTACTGAGATTTTCCAACCCTGTTAGAAACTTTTTGCCTTGGATGCCTGCTATAGACTAGTGCTGGTTAGTTTCAGTTCATACTGAAAATTGTCTCATTGAGGAATATTGAATACTACGGAGGTGTGACCTAAAAGTGGATTTCATCAATCTAACAGGAAACTGCAAACACAGTATAAACGTATACAAATAGAAATAACGGACAGCCTAACAAAGGACTCCTATCTAGGTAGATATTTTGTTAAGTAGCACTCAAAGGGTTAAGAGACACTTACTCCTATAGTATAGTTCCCCTTAATTACAGAAAGTGCTCCACAACTGTTCATTTTTAGCTTCCTGAATATATGTGTGATTTGTAGGCGAGTGGCCTCCATAAAACTGAGCAATGGTCATTGTCCAATGGTCAATAAATAGAGAGGAAATATATGGGGTGCAATGGGGTTCATTTATTAAAAAAAAAACAAAAAAAAAACACACTAACAACAAAAAAAAAAACAAAAACACACTAACAACAAAAAAAAAAAACCAAAACCTATTTTGTTACGCATCAGGCATCCCACCATGCCTCCACTCCATCCATCAGACACTCATTCCCTGCACCCCAGCCAGAGGTGAAATGTGGTTAGTGTAGATACAGGGGCAGCAGAACTGTCACAGGCAAATACACAGTTCTGTCATGTGCATGTAAGAGGCCAAGGACAAAAATGGCTTCAAGTGGGTCATTAAACTGGTGGAACCCTTTACTCAGCTTAATGTCCAATGTATCTGATCTTTTCTATGCTGTAACTGGTTTTCTCATTAAAGTTATCATATTTTCTGGTTCACGATTATCATTCTGTAACTAAATTACAGGACAGGCTTGTATATGCAAATATTCAGTGGGTGGAATGCAATACAAGTAATTAAACTACATCAGTCGCACTAAGCCAGGCCTTATAATTTCATAAATCATATATAATAATTCACTAGGATGTTTGTCAGAATCCATCATGCGCAGTAGAGACTGGCTGAACGCACAGAATGCTGGGAGTTCTGTGCTGGGAGCATTCTGTGCTTTCGGGCAATCAGGAAGCATGGCGTGAACGCTCTTCACATTATCAACAAATTTACAGCTAGAATGCCAAAGCTCTGCAAGGCTGCAGTTGCTGCAAATGGAAGATTCTTCGACAAAAGCACAGTTTGAAATACACAGTTATTATTTAAATTAAAAATTATTACTTATAACCTTGTCAACATTTTGACTGTATTTCCTATTCATTTTGCAACTAATGTGATGGAAAACAAGGGCATTTCCAAGATCCCACACTTCTGAAAGGTGTACGGGTTATCTTAATATTACTATTAGGTCCCAGAAAAGGCCAATCTGAATGATGGGGGATATGGTACTCCTAAAATATAAATCAAGTAGTACATCAAAGTTCTCATGTTTGCGCTCTCACCTTGGTGACTGCGCCCGTGCAGAGTTAGGACGGCTGCTGCCAAAATCTTTGCCTCCATAGAGGTGCCACACAACAGAAATCTCTCTAAGCACAATGCGGGTTTCTGGCACAGGGAACTTGGCAGGAGGTTTTAACAAATCAGTGCTGCCCAGAGGGCGAGAGAAGTGCCCGTCTTTCACAGAAATAGGACTGTCCACCAATTTCCTTACCACAGGCTCACCATCTTTTGGCTGAAGAAGAAGCAAATAAAGAAATCTCAGGTTATAAGTGGTGTAACGGTTAACCTGCAGTGACCATCGAAAAATGCAGAAATAGTAATAAAATAATGAAAGACACCCATTAAAGAACCAATGTCTCCAAATAACAACCTCAAGCTTACTTCACAAGTTCAGAAAATCCTTATAGCTCCTATGAATTTTGCTTTTATGCCCTTTTCAACGAATAACATGTTGAATTACTCCTGGAACATGTCTATGGAGGCAGCCATGATAGTTGCTGGAGCTTTTTCAAACTAAGTAGGCAGAGTTCATAAGTCTGCTTAATCCTTTAAAGTGGACCTTTCACCTTAATTCAAGGTTGCATATTTGAAAACTACATTAAAAACTGCCTATGTGTCATGTTAAACAAACGTCCAGCAGATGTACAGTTTAGGAAATATTCACAATATTATTTAAGGACAAAGTGAAACTGAACATTTCCTGATACATCACAGAGCTTCATTAGCACCTTCATCATGACACGTCATTGAAAAGGCTTAATTAGCATATGAAGTCAATGGTACTGCATGGGTAACATAATTAGCATATGGTAAGAAGTGTGAATATCTCCTAAACTGCACATTTGCTGGTCTTTTGGCTAACATGACACATAGGGAGTTTTTAATGCAGTTCTCAAATTTGCAAGTTTGAATTAAAGGGATAGTAATGTTTCATAATAAAAGCAGCTCTAATTAATCATCGTAGTATTTGGACTTTGGACAGTATTATTTCAATTCTGTCAGAGTTGTAGTACAACAGTAATTCAATGACAAAGTATCCCCCTCCCGCCCCTTTTACTGATGTAACACTGCTCAGCCAGATCATAAGGAAGGTGCCCAGGTAGATTGCAGAGAGGGACAATCTTCAATTAAGACAAGTGAAAAACCTGAAAAACTTGTCAAGGGGGGCAGGGCTTTCATTGTTCTCATAGGAATAAGATTATCCCCTTCTGTTATCTGTCTGGTCTATGGACTGCATTCCACGTCTGAGAAGAGATGGCTTACACTAGGTAAAAGGGGCGGGACAGGGAAACTTTGCTTGTGAATATCTCTCAAACCTGATAAGACTTATATTGTTCTTCATGTTTTTTTAATGCTACAAAATAAAATAAAGATAAAACAAAGTATTACTATCCCTTTAAGGGGAAGTTCCACTTTATCCTATCAAAAACGGTGTACTATGAACATCTGTGGAAGCATACTTAGAGAATCAAGTGCTGTATTTATAACCCTTTAAAGGGATATTAATACTTTATTTTAACAAATGTTAATACTGTTCTAATGAAATAAATAAAGCAAATTATCTTAGTATTATTTCCATAACTTGGATAGTTTGTGTTTAATAGCCTTATAAAGCTCCCCCCTCCAGCCCCTTTTACCCACATCAACTCTCTAGCTGACAAACTTAGATTCCGGCCCTGGGACCAGACTGGACGGCTCACCTGCCTCAAACCAGGCAAACTCTGTAGACCATTCCATGAGGATTCTCATTGTATGCCATGCTATTTCGGCTCTACAGTCAAGCCTCCCGGTCCCGGGACCAGAATCTACATTTGTCAGGTAGAGAGTTGAAGTAGATAAAAGGGGCGGGAGGGGGGAACTTTATAAAGCTATTAAACGCAAACCATAAAAGTTATGGAAAAAAGACTAAGATGGTTTGCTTGCTTTATTTTATTAGAAAAAAAAAAATATATAAATATATTGTTAAAATAAAGTATTACTATCCCTTTAAGGAATACAAGGGTGTGAAATGCTTTGCACCCAGATTTGGTCCTATTTTCTTTTAGTACTATCCCTTTAACCAATTACTTACAGTTATTAGAGTATTTTATTACGAGAAGGGTTGGGAGAATCTGGATCGATTTGCTACTCCTGCTTACCGGCACACCAATGCCAGGGGCATCAAGGATGCAGAAATCATCAGTGTCTGTCAGCTCACTGTCTCCACTAGTGTCTGAAAGCCCAATGCTCCCCTGTGAGACCCGACCATCTGGAGGTGGAGGTGATGGGGAGATTGTCTCACATCGGGCCCCAGAGACAATTTCTTCAGGGAACAGGTAAACAGAAACGGGAGAATTCTGAGGAAGAACAGGTTCTCCTGAAATGGGAAGAATGGTGTGGCAGAATAAAATTGGGGAAAAGTTAGGTAATCTCAGTACTAGTCTGCTAAAGTCTTCTACACAGTGGCCCTTAAAGGGGAACACCCCAAATAAAGTCTCCCCCCAACAATTACCCATCTAGCGATAAGTTTAACAACAGTATTAATAGCCAGCATATTCACTGAATTACTGAGAAATCCTACTTCTGCCGAGACTGATGGCCAGGTAACAGCGTTTAGAGGAATCTGCATGCTTGCACCCTCAGTCCCTTCTGGTACCTAAAGGTACACTGCAATGCCTCCTAGAGGACACCGGGACTGCCAGCACAGGCACACAGATGTCTGTAAGCAAATATGTCTGTGCTGTTGCCTGGCCGTCAGTCTCAGCACAAGTAGGATTTCTCAGTAACGCGGTGAATATGCTAGCACTAATATGATAGTAGTATTGTTAAGCATATCGCTAGATGAGTAATTGTTGGGGGGGTACTTTATTTTGGGATGAGAGTTCCCCTTTAAGCATAAAAATAAAAGAGAAACAATTCTGAGCTGGACACAACAACTGCACATAGGGAACAAATAACATTTCCAAAAATTGCCATCAATTTAAACGGGGCATTTAACCTCATGAATGCTAAAGAGGTCTTTGTAATGTGTTGGAGACCTCTCTAGCATTCAAGGGGTTAAAAGCAGACAAGATCTGCTGAGACCCTTGACAGATTTTGAAAAAAATCTGCGTTGATGACCATCTACCTAAACATGGTATTTCTAGGTTATACAACATGCTGATAGGGAGAGCATGTATTGTTCTCAAAGGACCCATTGGGAGAGCGATATCTACATCCTTTTCAAAATAAGAAAGGCAACAAATGCTATATAATTCACTCACCATCTCTAGGAATATTTAGCTATAGAAACTAATTTCAAAACTAATATCGAGGTGGTATAGACCTCCTGTGTCACTTCATAAAATGTTTCAGACTGTTGACAGTACCTGCTGGAGATACAATAGGTAGATAGGCACCATGATTCATGTCCGCTGGTCCTTCCCTCTGATAACAGGTTTTTGGAACAGTGCTTTGTTGAAGACTAGACAGATTAAACTCCTCAAAACGCCTTAGTTCATTCTTCTTAACTTAAATCATAAGAATTTAAGGAAAAAGACTAACATGGGCAGTTTAATTTAATAGATGCAGCTAAAATGTGCATACCTGCTTTTTGGAATCGTTCTGCCTCTCCAACCTTGTCTGACTGGGAAGTAGGTCATATTATGACCATGAAGAAATTGACATACAGACTTAATAATAATAGGCACCACTTTGAAGACACTTGGCAACCACTGTTTAATTTCATGTCCTTTCGTTGATCACAGACATGCTATTTTAAACTTTTCTGAGATAGAAGAATCTTGCTCCTTACTGCGCTTAGCCATTCTGGTAACTCTTGCTTTCTGATATTTTCTCTCATATTCTTCCTCTTTCTGGTTCTCTTATTTGGTCCTTTCCTTTGCCTATACATGGCGATAATCCTAAAATTTGTGCACACTTATTTTTCCTTATAAGAAGACGTGCTTGATTTAACAAATTGGGCTTGAGATTCAACACACATTCTGCCAGAACCACCCAACATATTTTCTCTTTGTTTTTAAGCAGATGGTAATATTCATGTATCAATTGTATGCCATTTATAATTTGATATGCTTAGTTTAGCTTCAACTGTTTGTTAGACTAGGAAAGAATATGCTGGTATATTACTGCATGATAATTTCATGATCTTGTTTGTGTTTTCTATGTCACGGAAAACCGTAATAAAATTCTATTTAAAAAAACAAACAAAAAAAACAGCCCTGTTTAAATCAAAGTTAAATTTTATTTCCTATGGTACAGCAGGTTTGCTCCATAATTGCCCCTCTTTCATTTTGTGCCCGAGACCCAGCATCATGAATACAGTACATGTCCATCCTATGTCTCATACACACCTGCTTCTGATTGTTCTCTGCTGCTCCTTCCTGTGTCTATAAGAGCATCAGTCAGGTCTCCTTGGTTAATTTGGGCAGTCTCTGCGGGCAGACACGGAGGTAGTGAGGCTGGACCTTCTGGGAGCTGCAACACAGAAATAATCTCATTACCTAAAGATTATCCTACATAGGATTGAACCTATAAACATAAGCCACCCTCCATACTATAGGTCCTGAAAATTCTATGCACTGGTTAATCCTTATAAAGGAAGCCAGAAATCTGAGTCCGCCTACTGAGAGCTCTTTTCACTTCCTAATGAAGGAACATCACCCCTCAAGGTTCCTGTGTTCCTTATAGGGCATTAGAGAGAAAAAAATATATATATACATAAATATAATTTGGATCCATAAGAAGTCAAATATCTGGAATATCTGGGGTCAACAGGGAACAGAATGAGAGTGAAAGCGAGTGTGTGAGAATGAGCGAGTGCGAGGAGTGAGTTGTGTGTGTGAGAGTGAGTGTATGTGAGAGATTAAGTGCCAGATTTCACAAAACTAAACTTACATTTCACAACAGAACACTGTACAAGTGGGCTACAATGGATGTGCAGGGCTTAAAACTTGAAGTCCTTTGCTACTAGCCAGATCTGAAAAGTTACTCGCCACTGCAAGACATAACATACCTACCAGGGATGAATTTCTACTCGCCAGGGCTAAATTTTCACTCGCCATTGGCGAGTGGAAATTTTGAGCCCTGATGATGCAGGGATATTTGCAATCAAAAACGATATGAGGGGCCCCTCCTTTCTATATCACACATTCTATAAGAACAATGCTGATTAATATATTTCTCATATGGTGTACTTGTTTTGCCACAGGATTGCTCCACTTGTATCTCTAAATATTACCGATTATTTGTATACTTTCTCGATCACCCCTGTGTTGGCAAGAACACCATAAAAATAAGGGAAGAAAGCTACAGAAGGAAGATGATCTTGTCCCCTTCACAAGCAGGAGAAAAATGTTTTCATCTAAGAGGAAGGAACTGGCCTAGGTCCATATCGTCTGCAATTCCTGAATTTCACTTCCCTTTTACTTGTTTACGTGATCACACTTGGCTCAAATGCTCAGCATTGTCACAAAATGTACTACGCGCAAGAAAAATACCAAATTACTCATGATTTTATTACACCCACTCCCATAATTTTTATATTCAAATGAACTGGTAATGCATTAACTGTCAATTGGTTGATGTAAAAACATAATTAGGTGCTAAATCAGGCACTGGAATCAATTTTGTAGCCCTCCGCCCTAATGCAAAAGTTCTCCCGCTAACACTGCTTGTGCCATGGGAAGGGCAAGGGGCAGACAATGGGCATTCCTTTCCACTATGTCTTGTCTACAGGTCAGTTAAATAGCTGTGCATAAGCAGCAAATTCTAAAGACATGGCCTGTTACGGGGTCCCTAAAGATAGGGCTGGGAATAACAGCACTAAGCCTTGTTTAACACTATATTCTAAACAAGGCATAGAGGAAACAGTGTTAATGAACATCCTTTTTCGGTCCATACTATTAGGCAGTTGTAAGGGGTTTGCTGGTATTAAAGCCTTTATGACAGTGGGGTGTCCTCCAGAGTGCACTACAGCAATCATAGGCTATTGTGCATACCCTGAAGAGCAGCCATTGGCGTTGGAGGCAGTCTTATTACTATTGGATGTGCAGATGGGTGTGATGTTGCAGCAGCCAATATGAATTAGGATCTGCCTCTGAAGATCACAGAACACATAGAAGGGACCAGTACACTGACAGCTGTAAGTTTATCAGACTGCTACAGCCGGAGGTGGGAAAAGCAGTGATTAAACAGTAAAAGACTATTCTTTTTCATGTTAGTTGCCCTTTAATGACAGAAACAGGTTTAAAGTTATTGTAGGTTAGTGGGCTAGTTAGGATACCTGCAACTTCTGTCCAGCAATCTCTGTAGGGGGCTCAGGTTTTGGAGGGCAGTGCAGATCACCGTTGTTCATGACATACTGGGTGAGATTGGCCAGCATGGCACAGGAATCCGCGCAGGTGTGAATGTGCAGGACATTATTAGAGCAGCGCAGTTCAAAGAGAGGCTGGGTCTGAAAAAGGAACACAGAGGAAGGCAGCAGGTAAAATGATAGCTACAGTTTAACAGATGGGGAATATGACAGAGGGGATGGGAACAAATAAAGTCACAGCAGCAAAATAGATGGATATAGATAAAAGAATGGAAGGGAGAAAGTGAGAAAGAGAGAGTGTGCGAATGTGTGTGCATGCGTGCGTGTGTGCATTTGCATATGAATAAAGTAATGGATATTGGCAAAAAGAATGTGAGAGGCAGTAAGGGAAAGGGTGGTTAGATTAAAAAATAGAGGGAGAGAGAAGGAAAGATTGGATAGGTATAAACAATGGAGTGAGATGTAAGATGGATACAGTCAAAGGGGGCTCAGTTTCACACACTGAATGGGCGTGCAATGCATCTGGTCCTCACACTGGTGTCAGGTAAAAACCCTGCACTACAGGAAGCACATCAAAACCAAAATAGTGATATAGGCTGATTTTTTTCAGCACTATCTAAAGCGTATTTGCAAGAGAGCGATGTTACCCACCACTATCTGTGTTTTAAAAAGTTAAATAAAAAACGGCCAAGAGAATGGTGCATTTTTTATTTTTGTCCCACATTCCCTTTTGTTCCTTACCAATTTAGAGGAAGCGTTTCCTTTCCACGTTGTGATAACCAGCTCCAGAAGATCCACGTCCAGGACACAGACATAATCTGTGATACAAAGAAAACTCACAGCTGAGAACTTAACCCTTTGAGTGCCAGAGTGGTACAGAATGCATTGCAAAGCAATGCATTCCGTACCACTCTGGCACTCAAAGGGTTAAATGAGAAAAACTTCTTATCTGCTTCTTGCCTGCACTAAACTGTAGCGAGAGGAGCCGACTCACAGCTCTCTTCTGCCCTTGTTACTGTGTCAGTCTAAAGGACCATGGCGCATATTTGTTTTTCAGAACCTACTATTCTGGGATCGCCCTGGAATTTTGTGAAGTGCCAGGACCGTCATCGGTCCTTAACATCCAGACACGTCACACATCCATAAGGGATTAACGAGAGGCTCGTTCAAGCTCACAGAAAGCACAGAAATACTCAAATAACTACTCTTTCAACAGGGTGCGCAGAAGGGCATATTTGAAAGCACAGTGTGTTGAACATTGCAGAGGACGGGCTACAGAAGACCATGCCAGGTACCATTCCTGCCAGCTAAGAACAGGAAAAAGAGGCTACAACAGGCATATGATCACCAAAACTGGACTACTGCAAAATGCACAGCCTGGATTAATGAATCTTGATTTCTGCTGTAATGTAGAAGGTAGGGTCAGCATTTGGGATAAACCACATGAATCCACAGATCCATCTTGCTTGCGTCAATGATACAGGCTGGTAGAGTGGTGTTGATAGTCTAATGGCATGGGGAATGTTTTCTTGGCACACATAAGGCCCCATAATACTAGCTGACCACCATCTGTAACGGTACCTACCACTGAGTGTGTGTGTGTGTGTGTGTGTGTGTGTGTGTGTGTGTGTACAGTGTATGTGTGTGTGTGTATATATATATATATATATATATATATATATATATATATATATATATATATATATATATATATATATATATATATATATATATATATACACACACACACACACACATACATACATATATATATACACACACACACACAAATGCATACCCTAAGTCCTTGAGGGATTGATACAAAATGTCTTACCTCTTTTTAAATCAGTCACATCGGCTTCACATTTATCTGACAGGTAAAGAGCAGAGTCATCCAAAATAAACCTGGATGCAAAGGAAAAGGAGACCAGTTAGACTGGTGTAACAACACGTGGCCCTTCAGCTCACAATAGCCACAACCAATCACAGGTAAGCAAAGGATCATGGACAGGTAAAGAGCAGAGTCATCCAAAATAAACCTGGATGCAAAGGAAAAGGAGACCAGTTAGACTGGTGTAACAGCACGTGGACCTTCAGCTCACAATAGCCACAACCAATCACAGGTAAGCAAAGGATCATGGAAGTTGTCATTCAACAGCTGGAATGCCATAGGTTGCCCATTCCTGTGTTACATAGTATAAGGCACAGAGACCAAATAAGAGAAATATAACAATGTGGTTGGGGGGGGGGGGGCTAGCTTTGACTCTCCAGCAGTTGGATACTACAACTCTAATCATCCCCAACCATCTGATGGATGATGGTGGTTGTAATCTCCACCTGCTGGAGAGCCAAAGGTTGCTTACTAATGGGCTAGGGTATCCATCACAGCAGGTAGAGGACAGGAGTGGAGAGCAAAAAGACACAGACAAGAAAGGTTGGGGTGAAAAGAAAGGTGGAATGAAAACAAACAGATTAGTGTAATGTTCTCATTGCAGCACGTGTACTGTCAGCAAACTTAAAGGGATAGTAATACTTAAAATGTAAAAAAAAAAAAAAAATATGTTGTAGAGTTTATCCCCCTGAGTAAAACAAGGGCACTCCCACTGCTGAAAGGTGTTTCATTCAAAAGATATTAATTTTCAAAGTTGAATTTTTTAGGTGCAATATCACAGTGGCCTGAAATTGTACAGTGGCGCTGCTGCTACACCATCCTATGGAGATTTATGGTCAATTGACCAGAGCTGTCCATAGGATCGTGTAGCAACAGCGCCACTGTACAATTTCAGGCCACTGTGATATTGCACCTAAAAAATTCAACTTTGAAACTTAATAACTTTTGAATGAAACACCTTTCAGCAGTGGGAGTACCCTTGTTTTACTCAGGGGGATAAACCCTACAACATATTTTTTTTACATTTTAAGTATTACTATCCCTTTAAGGCTGTAAACATGCCTCACCTGAGTAAGAAGGTTGAAGTGTCCACAACAATGTTACTGGATAGAGTGAAGGTTTCAGCCGTGATTAAGACTCTGACCGGTAGGTAGAGAGGTCTGTGTGGAAGGAAGGTTAGGGACATGAGTAATGGGTTAAATCAGGGTGTTCCCAACCTGTGGGTACATCTTCTTCTAGTGTATGTGGTGCAATTGGTTTGTTCAAAAATTACTCCTCTTTAGCATCCACAATACAGCACTAAAAGTTGCCAATTTGTTTTGTTAACCCTTTGAGTGCCAGAAGAGTACACAATGCATTGGAGTACCCCTCTCGCATGAGTCATGAATAAGCGCAGGTAGCGCGAAACGCGTGGACTATATAGGCCTGCACTAGCCTAGGACGTGAGACAGGATCTTTGTATGTCCAAGAATATCTTTGGTTTTATATATTTTTCTATTGCTGGAAAAAATAAAGATAAAATTGTTTTATACGATATTCTGCCTACATTGGTTCTTTGGAAGCGGTGCAGTCGTTTGCTACATTTGTTAGTACCCCTCTCGCACTCAGAGGTTTAATGTTGTAATAATACCACCAGACATTCCTGAAACAGTTACTTGGTTCTGAAAATGGGTCAAAAGTACCACCTTGCTTCTTATATGTAACAAGCAATTGCGCAAAAAGAGGGAATCATTTTTTTTTTAGTACTTACCAACTGGAACACAGGAACCATGAGTTAAAGTAGGCAGGGCACTTGCAAAACAGAGCTCTCTGAGGTGAAGATGACCTATGAGCTCCACTTTAACCCCACCCAGCAGTAGCAACCTCAGTTTAAATATATAGCAAAGCAAAAAAAGAGAGAGAAGTAGGACAAGAAAGAGGAAGGTGGTTGGTACCAAAAGGACACCCAGGAACTCACATACCTAGTCCACAAGGACTAAGAGAAAACGATTTGTCAGTTAAGCATACAAAAATCCTCTTTTCTCTTACATTCACTGTGGAACACAGAAAAACAGGGAGGAGGCGAAAAACCTCACAAAATGAAAACTAGTATCAACAAAGACAAACCAGAAATAATTATGTCAGGTGTCAACAGACACCATCAAACCAAAACAAAGCAAAGACAAAAAAAAGAGAATTTTAGTCTTACCTGTTAAATCCTTTTCTCTTAGTCCATACAGGTTACTTGTAACTTTGAGGTAGGCAGGAACAATTCCAGAAGTGAATGCAGGGGGTGGAGCCTACCGTCCCTCCTTGGCTGCAGCTATCCAATCAGCTCCAGTAAGATTTGAGACACTAACTATTGACTAGATTGTTCTGATGTAGGACGGAGATTGGTGCTCCCTGGACCCTGTTGAAGACTTGAGGAGCCGTGGTCAGGCCAAAGGGGAGGGCAGAGAACTGGAAGTGCCCTCGGCTGCAGGAAAAGCGACTCTCTGGATGAATGGTGATGTGCAGATATGCATCTTGAAGGTCCAGAAATTCCCCAGGAGACATGGCTGCTATCACTGTGGGCAGAGACTCCTGGTGGTACTGGGACCTGACCACAAAGAAGTTGAGGTCCTTCAGATCCAAAATGGGAAGACAGCCCCCATCCTTTTTGGAAACCACAAAGAGGTTGGAGTAGAATCCCAAGCCCTTCTCCTGAGGGGGAAATGCCTACAGGACTGCCTTGTCCAGAAGGGCCTGTATAGCTTCCTCGAAAAGGCATCTCTTTTCTGCTCCCAAGGGAGAAAGAGAAACAAAGGTCCTTGTAGGAGGAAAGGAGGTGAAGGGAATCCCGTATCCTGAGGCCACCACCTGTAAAACCCATGGGTCCACCACAGAGGCCTATCAAGCTGAGAGATAGTGGCATAGGCAGCCACCTACCTGCGGGTGGGGACCCGGGTTCGGTGAGTCATGCAGACGGAGGTTTGGAATCCTTGGGCTTCGTGGAGGACTTGGCTCTCCATTGCTGCTTAGGCATGGATGAGAAGAGCGGAGCCTGAGGGACCGTCTGGATCGCTTGGAGCAAGTCTGCTTGAAAGGAACGAAAAAGCTGATTCCTTTTAACAGGTGCCTTCTTCCTTAGGACCACTGGCAGGTGAGAACTTTTCCCTCAAATGGACTCATTGATGAGATCCTTAAGTTCAGGCCGGAACATTGAAGAACACTGAAAAGGCAAAGAAAGGAGAGCCTTCTTAGAGGGCGAGTCAGCTGACCAGATCTTAACCCAGAGAGCCCGTCTGTCTTCCACAGACATGATAGATGCCCTGGCTACCATACGTACAGCATCAAACAAGGCAGCCAATTGGCTCCAAAAGGGACTGACAGCGCAGGCGCACGGACGTCACTATGACGAGATGTCAGTACTTCCTGCTACTGTGAGCCTCCGAAAAAGTGGAATATCTTGTAAACCGGGTAATATTTCTGGCGATTAGCGTTACTAAGCAGCTAGTCACCAGATGAAGAATTTAATAATGTGAACTTATTGCAGGGTGGTAGTTCCCCTTTAAACTTCTTGTAAGTCCAGTCTTTAAGAGCAGAAGCGTCAGCCACTGGCAAGGCAGTAGATTTAGAAAGCCTGGACACTGGGACATCCACTTTAGGGGGATGAACCCACAGAGTAAGGGTCATTTAATAAAAGATAAAGTTTAGCAAACTTTTTAGACACAGATGGTTTCTTGTCTGGAAATTTCCACTTCTCTGACACAAAGCGGTCAAGGGTGAGATTAGGTGGAAAGCAGGCATGGGACCTAACAGGCTCCTGGAAAACATCACAGGGGTATGAAGACACCTTCTGCACCAAGGGAATGTTCAGGGTGGACAACACAGCCCTGATCAGGCCCTCAGCTGAGGGAATGGGGTCCGCCTCGAAGGGGTCCCCAAAAAACCGAGAAGAAGGAACAGCTGAACAGTCATCATCATCAGAGTCCACCAATAATTCCTCCTCAGAGGAATCAGACACATCATGTACACACGGCGGTTTATGCAGGGAAGATCTTATGGGGGCGGGGGTCTCCAACGAAGTTAAGACCCCCTGTAAAGTGGATGGAAGTAGTTGTAAGGTGGACCGGAGGTCCCTGGTAGTAGCTTTAAACTCTTGACTCCATATTGGCTCTAGTGCATGTCTGGAGGCCCCAGCAGGGGATTCAGGGGCAGCAGCGCATGCTGGGCAAACATGACCTGAGTATTCTCTAGGTAACCCTGATTGACATGAGGAGCAGTGAGCAATGGGGGACACAGACACCCCAGTATCCTTAGTCTTAGGTTTAGCCCCAAGGTCTAAAGGAGTAGACATTCTCACAGAATCAAAACGGTCAAAGTATCAAAACACCCACAATAAAGCATGTATGATAATTAATGCACCCAAGAATCACTAAATTAAGACTTATCTGGTAGGCTAAGGGTTTAGCTGCAGAGAACCGTAGGATATTCGATCTGCGAATACATAAAATAGCTCCCGTGACGGGAGTCAATCAGAAACAAGAGCGCGAAGCGGGCGCTCATGGAAAACGTAGTTTCGCTGACAGAGTACCCCAAGAGTGCCCGAAGCCCACTAAAGCTCCCAACATTCCCAGAACGTTGACCGGATGACAGAGCAAAGGAAAACCAACAAAATGAGCCATCTCTGACCATGCTGTGGAGCAGTTGCAGAGATATGTCCCGAACTGTAAAGTCCCATAGAAGTGAATGGAGCGATGGCGTCTATGCGGTAAACGCGCACCTTAAACCCCGCAAAACGTGCTAACCAGCAACAAAGGGGTTAAGTTACCAGAGAAACTTGCTCCAAACACCTCAGTGACATACAGAATAAACCCAATGAGTGCATGAGTACGTAATAGGAACTCCAAAAGAGACCCCTGTGCGGAGGGGAAGCATGGGACATGTGGACCTCAGCACTCAAAGGGTGCTCACTTTTTTCAGCAGGTCTTCTGTCTTCAGATTACCATATATCAAGAAGAAGCCTCAGTGGGCAACTCCTGGGGAAAGAACTTGCAGCTAATAACCCCCCCCAGGGTTTAGGTCCACAAAAAGCACCTGGTAAACTGAGCTAGCCACATTTGGGTGATAGGAATTGTCAGTGATGGTAATCCGCCTAATGGTGGTATTCCATTTCTAACAGAAAATAACAAAAAGTTAAAACTATAGCAGAACTGTTCTCTTGCTTCTGTCTTGACCAAGGAACAAATCTTACTGGTTGGGGACTGGCTAGCTGCAAGCTAAGGAGAGAAGGTAGGCTCCACCCAGCAGTCACTTCTCAGATTTGTTCCTGCCTATTAAAGGGGCTAATCGCTTACCCAAAGCTACCAGTGACCTGTATTGGACGACACAGAAAATAGGATTTTAGTCTTACCTGTTAAATCCTTTTCTCCTAGTCCATATAGATTACTGGTAACTTTAGGTAGGTGAACTGCCCCTTTAAGTAAGACAGGAAACTTTCTTGAATAAGAAGGGCTGGGTGGAGCCTACCTTCCCTCTCAGCCTGCAGTACCCAATACTCTCCAGTTACATCAATGGCTATCTAGTCAATAGGTAGCGTCAAAGGGAAAACAAGACTCCTGTGAGCGTGAACTCGACAGGACTCCCACGTTCTGCCACAGAAGAGCCAAGCATAGTTCCTTGACAGGGTGGGAGACCAGTAACCTATATGAACTAAGAGAAAAAGATTTAACAGGTAAGACTAAAATCCTATTTTCTCTGTCATCCAATATAGGTTACTGGTAACTTTGGGATGTCCAACCATTGAGTTCCCTGAGGTGGGAAGTACGACAAGGACCAGACACAGTGCCCCCAAAGTCACCAGAGCATACATGAGCTAAACAGATCATAGACAGGCCTCTAACAATAAAGTGTCAACGGACACGAAAACCGGTGTAAACACACCAGAAACTGTAACACAGCACACTGAAGTAAAGCCAACAGGGCTCAACAGTTAAGGCATACTAAAGGTACCTAGAAAGACCCTAGACAGGCAATATAGCCTCTAGGATCTTCCTGCCAAAACTGGCATCAGCCAATGCCAGCACATCAACACAGTAGTGTTTGGAAAAGGTGTGCACTAACGACCAAGCAGCCACCACAACTGAACAGCCGAGGCCCGATTCGTGTAAGCCCAAGAGGCTCCAATAGACCTGGTAGAATGAGCCGTAAGCCGAAAGGGCACATGCTTCTTCCTCAATTCGTAAACCTTATGAATGGTGAACTTAATCCAGGAAGCAATGGTAACCTTAGAAGACGGCTTACCAGCCCTAGGAGCCTCAGGAATGACGAACAACACGTCAGGCTGGCAGATGGACTCAGTACGATGCACATAAAACTTAAAACCTTATGAAAAACCAAAAAGGGGGTTTACAGGACAAAGCATGTAACTCTGCAACACGGCGAAGAGACTCAAAAGGTGGACAATGGAGAACACCTAAGACCAAATTGAGATCCCACTGAGGAGTGGTACTCTTAAAAGCAGGGCGAGCATGAGCAACACCCTGGAAGAAAACCTTGACATCAGGGATAATGGCAAGATGTCTCTGAAAGAAAACAGAGAGAACAGAAGTCTGAACCTTCAAGGAACTGAAACGGAGACCCTTATCAACCCCATCCTGCAAAAAAGACAGGACCATAGGGAGATCAACATCATGGGAAAGATCCCTATCGGCACACCAAGAGAGAAAGGTATGCCTTAGAAGAAACAGGCTTCCGAGCACGAAGCACAGTAGCAACGACCTCAGAAGAAAAGCCCTTCTTCAAAACTGAGGATTCAACCTCCAAGCCGTCAAACCCAAATGTTCAACGTCTTCCTTCCACAGGTATCCCTGTAGAAGAAGATCCGGACTGTGGGGAAGTCAAAATGGTTCCGCCACAGAGAGATCCAGAAGCTCCGGAAACCAAGACTGGCGAGGCCAATATGGAGCAATCAGAATGACTGGAGATCGCTCCAGATGAAGCTTCCTCAATAACCTGTGGGAAATATGTATGCCAGAAGAAAAACTCCATGTACTGGACATGGCATCCACTGCTAGAGACTGAGGGTCCTTTCAACAGGAACAGAACAGTGGAACCTTCCTGTTGTGTCTCGTCGCATCAGGTAGATCTGAGGAAGACCCCACTTCTGGACAATGAGATTGAAGACCTCCTGATTCAGTTCCCATTCTCTGCTTTCGATGGTGTGTCGACTTAAGAAATCTGCCAGGACGTTGTCCACGCCTGGAATGTGAACTGAGCAAATAGCAGGAACATGATCTTCTGCCCAGGCCAAAATAGCCTAGACCTCCAACCAAGCTGCGAAACTTCTTGTGCCACCTTGCTTGTTGATGAAAGCCACGGGCGTGGTGTTGTCTGATTGTGCTCGAACAGGACAACTCTCCAACTGGACCGTCCAATACCGGAGAGCATGGAAGATTGCTTGAAGCTCCAATACGTTGATGGGAAGGAGACTCTCCTCCAGAGACCACCGGCCCTGGATATTCAGGTGACCCAAGACCGCACCCATCCTGACAGACTGGCATCTGTGGTTACAGTCATCCAGAAGGGAATCAGGAAGGCCCTGCCTTTCAGGAGATGCGAGAGGTCGAGCCACCACAACAGACTCAGTTCCACATGAAGGGATTAAAGAAAATGGTGACCGCAATGGGAGCCAATCAGTAACAAGCGCGCAAAGCAAGCTCTCATAGAAAATGTAGTTTCCCTGTACAAGTACCCCAAACAGTGTCCGAAGCCCCCCGAGCCCCTCAAAACACTCAGAGCATGAACCAGATCATAGAACAAGGGTAGACAAACAACATGAGCCATCTCTGAAGTCACTACGATGAGCGGTTGAAGAGACATGTCCCAGACAATAAAGCCTCATAGAGGTGAAGGGAGCAATGGCGTCTATGTGGTAAAAACAAATTTTACAAAATTTACACTGAGGTAAAAAAAAAATTAACAAATACACCAGAGAACATAGTAAAAGTGAAATGAACACTGCCCCCAACCGGGAAAGTGTTGAAAAGTACCCAAAACATGTAAAAATAGCATACAAAGGATTAAATTACCACAGAAACACTGCTCCAAGCCCCCCCCCAACAGACATACAGACAAACCCAATGAGTGCAGGAGTATGTAATAGGAACTCCAATGGAGAACTCTGTGCGGAGAGTTAGCGTGGGACAAGTGGACCTCAACACTCAAGGGGTTACTGCCGTTTTTAGCAGGTCTTCTGTCTTCAGATTACCATGTATTTAAGAAGAAGCCTCCGTGGGCCACTCCTGGGAAAGAACTTGTCCAGCAAGATTTTCCCCTCAGGGCTAAAAGGTCCACCATAGCACCTGGAAACTGAGCTATCCACATCTAAGGGCATTGTCAGTTATGGTAATCCGCCTAACGGTAGTATTCCATATCTAACAGAAAACAATAAAACTAAAGCAGAACAGCTTCTCTGTCTTTCCTCTACAAAGAAAACAATCTAACTGGAGAGTATTGGCTACTGCAGGCTGAAAGGGAAGGTAGGCTCCACCCAGCACTTCTTTTTCAAGAAAGTTTCCTGTCATACTTAAAGGGGCAGGTCACCTACCCAAAGTTACCAGTGACCTGTTTTGGATGAAAGAAAAAGAACACTTTTATATCAAGTTACAACGTCATACTATCAAAATAACAGTTTGGAAGAAAGGATACTGACACTAAGTAATGCTAAATCCACACAGACTCTGAAAAAGTCTTTAGAATGGTATTGTGTTGTTAATGGAGGACTAACACCTCCTAATAATACTGTTTACCTCACTATTGTCAGAAAATACTAATGGCCCCTAAGAAGTTTGCACTTGTGCCTTTGTTCAAGAGTAATCATTTTAAAATCAGCCCTGAATGTCATGTCCGTGGAAGCAGGCGTGACAGTTGTTGTGAATGTAACTATTTAATTTAACCAGTGATTTAGGCAAGTTACTGCTGAGTCACTCATTGCACACCCATAGGGATGACCTATCTATAAGCAAAGTTTGATGTCCTGTGGTCCTACTAGGAAAGAACATGTCTGCCTACATGCACATGGTGACCAGGAATAATTACAAATGTTATCTGTTAAACTAAGGAGCAATGGAAAATTTCAAAGGGACATTAGGATTTTCTAAGTGAGTTAAGATGTATTATTCTGAAGTGTTACTCACCCATTATAGTGGAACTATTGCCAATAAACATGACATGCAAGATCCATGGCAGAATAGCTTTATGATAGGAAGACCTTGCCAAACAATCTGGTGGAATGTTTTGATTGTTACTCAAGTCATAGACAAGGCTGTAGTAGTACATTTGACATAATTAAAATTTAATAATTCTTTTGATAGTGTACCAAATAGGAAGCTGATTCATAACATGCATAGTTTGGGGATGCACTCAAAGGCAGTTGACTGGATAAATAATTGGCTGAAGGACTGGAAACAATGTGTCATAATCAATGGTATTTACTCTACGGAATGATGGGTTATTAGTAGAGTGCCGCAGGGGTCAGTGCTAGGTGTGTTCTCTTCAATATCGTCATTAGTGATATTACTGCTGGTATTTAAAGGGATAGTAATACTTCGTTTTATCTTTATTTTATTTTGTAGGCATGAAAAAAACACGAAGAACGATATAAGTCTTATCTCTCAATCCTTTATGGTTTAAGAGATATTCACAAGCAAAGTTCCCCCTCCCGCCCCTTTTACCTAGTGTAAGCCATCTCTTCTCAGATGTGAATCTGGTTGTAAGACCAGACAGATAACAGAAGGGGACAATCTTCTTTGTATGAAAACAATGAAAGCCCTTCCCCCCTTGACAAGTTTTTCAGCTTTTTCCCTTATCTTAATTGAAGATTGTCCCTCTCTGCAGTCTACCTGGGCACCTCCCTTCTGATCTGGCTGAACGGGGGGGATACTTTGTTTGTGAATACCTCTTAAACCATAAAGGTTTGAGAGATAAGACTTATATCGTTCTTCATGTTTTTTTAATGCCTGCAAAATAAAATAAAGATAAAACGAAGTATTACTATCCCTTTAAGGTAAGGCATGCCTTTATGCAGAGGATATAAACATCTGCAATAGGATTTAAACAAAATGCATGAGGATTTAGGAAAACTGGAGGAATGGACAAGAATATGGGATCTACAAGTTCAAGTGCATTTAGGACAAATTAACCTAGAGGTTACACACAGGCTTAACAGGACTCTGCTAACAAAAACAGAGTAAAGGGACTTGTGAGTTATTATTTCAAATGACTTGAAAGTAGGCAAGCAATGGAAAAAGCAAACAGGGTTCTTGTCTTTAAAAGAAGAGGCATTAGCAGCAGGAAGAGAGTGGTACTAATGCCTCTCTATAAATCGCTAGTAAGATCTCATTTTGAATACTACAGTTAGGGAAAAAATTATTTGATCCCCTGCTGATTTTAAGGTAGGTTTATTTGAACAGTGAGAGACAGAATAACAACAAAAAAATCCTGAAAAACGCATTTCAAAAAAGTTATAAATTGATTAGAATTTTACTGAGTGAAATAAATCTTTGACCCCTTTGCAAAACATGACTTAGTACTTAGTGGCAAAAGCCTTGTTGGCAATCACAGAGGTCAGACGTTTCTTGTAGTTGGCCAGCAGGTTTTCTCACATCTCAGGAGGGATTTTGTCCCATTCCTCTTTGCAGATCCTCTCCAAGTCACTAAGGTTTCAAGGCTGACGTTTGGCAACTTGAACCTTCAGCTCCCTCCACAGATTTTCTATGGGATTAAGGTCTGGAGACTGGCTAGGCCACTCTATGACCTTAATGTGCTTCTTCTTGAGCCACTCCTTTGTTGCCTTGGCTGTATGCTTTGGGTCATTGTCATGCTGGAATACCCATCCACGACTCATTTTCAATGCCCTGGCTGAGGGAAGGAGGTTCTCACCCAAGATTTGATGGTACATGGCTCTGTCCATTGACCCTTTGATGTGGTGAAATTGTCCTGTCCCCTTAGCAGAAAAACAAACCCAAAGCATAATGTTTCCACCTCCATGTTTGACGGTGGGGATGGTGTTCTTAGGGTCATAGGCAGCATTCCTCCTCCTCCAAACACGGTGAGTTGAGTTGATGCCAAAGAGCTTGATTTTGGACTCATCTGACCACAACACTTTCACCCAGGTCTCCTCTGAATCATTCAGATGTTCACTGACAAACTGCAGACAGGCCTGTACATGTGCTTTCTTGAGCAGGGGGACCTTGCAGCGCTGCAGGATTTCAGTCCTTCACGGCGTAGTGTGTTATCAATTGTTTTCTTGGTGACTATGGTCCCAGCTGCCTTGACATCACTGACAAGATCCTCCCTTGTAGTTCTGGGCTGTTTCCTCACTGATCTCATGATCAGTGAAACTCCATGAGGTGAGATCTTGCATGGAGCCCCAGACTGAGGGAGATTGACAGTTATTTTGTGTTTCTTCCATTTGCGAATAACCGCACCAACTGTTGTCACCTTCTTGCCAAGCTGCTTGGCGATGGTCTTGTAGCCCATTCCAGCCTTGTGTAGGTCTACAATCTTGTCCCTGACATCCTTGGACAGCTCTTTGGTCTTGGCCATGGTGGAGAGTTTGGAATCTGATTGATTGATTGATTGCTTCTGTGGACAGGTGTCTTTTATACAGGTAACAAGCTGAGATTAGAAGCATTCCTTTTAAGAGAGAGCTCCTAATCTCAGCTTGTTACCTGTATAAAAGACACCTGAGAGCCATAAATCATGCTGATTGATAGGGGGTCAAATACTTATTTCACTCAGTAAAATGCAAATCAATTTATAACTTTTTTGAAATATGTTTTTCAGGATTTTTTTTGTTGTTATTCTCTTTCTCATTGTTCAAATAAACCTACCATTAAAATTATAGACTGATCATTTCTTTGTCAGTGGGCAAACGTACAAAATCAGGGGATCAAATAATTTCCCCCTCACTGTATGTACAGTTCTGAAGACCACATCTCCAGAGGGACATTTATAAATCGGAGGCAGTTCAAACAAAAGCCACTAAAAATGGTGAATGTCTTTATGCCACAGATTACCAGAATACACTCAAAGAACTTTAGATGCACAGCTTGGAAGTACAGAAGAAGAGGGTTGATATCCTTGTAACTTTGACTTATTTTTGGGGACTTCATATATCTCAGTAAAAAGGAATACTAGAAAAATAGATCAAGATCAAAAGTTAGAAGGTGGGCAGTTTAGAAGTAATATGAGCAAGTAGTACTTTACAGAAGTGGAGCAATTCTGGGACAAACCAGCTGCACCATGGAGAAAAAATAAAAATACCACTGATTGGTAGAGAGACCACTATGGACAAAGAATTGTGTTGGTGACATTGCCAACACGGAAGAGGGTAAAAGTCCCATGTAAAGGGATAGTAGTGTTTCACAATAAAAGCAGCTCCAATTAATCTTCATAGTATTTTGGCCACGGAGAAAATCATTTCAATACTATCAGAGTTGTAGTTCAAAAGTAATTGAATGATAAAGTATCCCCCTCCCACCCCTTTTACTGATGTAACACTACTCACCTCAAAACAGCAAGACTGTCCGGATGCCAGCGGAGCATGAAAGGCATTGCACACCACTCTGATATGCAAAAGGTGAATTATCAACCTCACATTGAGGAAAAAGTAATCTATTGGCAGTGACATATTTAAAGGGATAGTAAAAAATATATGTTGTAGGGTTTATCCCCTTGAGTAAAACAAGGGTACTCCCACTGCTGAAAGGTGTTTTAGTCAAAAGTTATTACAGCTCAGACTTGAATTTTTTAGGTGCAATATCACAGTGGCCTGAAAATTTACAGTGGAGCTGTTGCTACACCACACTATGGACTGCTCTGGTCTGTAGACCATAAATCTCCATAGGATGGTGTAGCAACAGCGTCACTGTACATTTTCAGGCCACTGTGATATTGCACCTAAAAAGTTCAAGTTTGAGCGGTTATGTTTTTTAAACCCTTTGAATGCCAGAGTGGGACGGAATGCATTGCTTTGCAATGCAATGCATTCCGTACCACTCTGACACTCAAAGGGTTAATAAAATATCTCTCAGCAATGGAAGTACCCTTGTTTTGTTTTTTTTTCGGGGACATATGCTGTAGGGATTATATTTTTTTTACATCTTAAGTATCACTATCCCTTTAACCATTTGCATGCTATAAGTGCCTTCATTGCATTGCTACATAATTCACTGGAGACACCGGTTAACCCTGTCAGTGCCAGAGAGGAACACTGCGTTGCATAACTCTATGGCACTGAAAGAGGAAAAAAAAAATAGCTGTACAATGGTGAACAGAGACACAAAGACTAAGGTGATTGGGAAGTGGGCTCAGCCAGTTGTGCCCTTTGGTAGGGAGGAAGCTGATGTACCTGTAATCCACAGCACAGCTGAAGAGGTGAGTGTGCAGCACCGTAATGACAGCCGGGGGGCTGTATCCTAATATGGGCTCATCAACTACATCCAGGAAATCCAGGATCTGGGGACAGGAAGAAGAAAACAGGAGGGTTACCAGGATGAGGAGGGAAGTTTAACCCTCCGAGGCTCAGAAGAGTGTATGCCACACTGCACTGCACACCCTCAGGCCCTCAAAGAATTAACCCCTTAAAGACAATGGACATACATGTACGTCCAAGGTGGATGTCCCTAAAGGACGTACATGTAAGTCCCGGAAAATCAGGGTCCCCGTGCGGCTGCATGCTGTTCGGGGACTCCGGAATAGTTTTCTAAAGAAAAAAAAAAATGTTCCAAGGGCGTTAAGTGACGGCCGCGTGAGTAGCGGCCAGTCACTAAGAGGTTAATGGAAAACCAGGATAATAATGAGAGATGTGGGGAGACCCATAGCTCTCTAGCTGTTGCTAGACTACAGCTCCCCATCCACTAATGCTTTAGTTCCCCAAAAGAAAGCCAAGGGTTTGATCAGCCCTACTCTAGCAATTACCCTGTTTGTCAGACTAGACGACATACCAAGATTTTAAAGATGACCAGTAAAACTTAGAGTTTAGTTTCAACTACGAGATTCAGAGGAAAATTAGGAGACATTTTTCTGGAAAGAAAAAGTCTTTTAGTCAGTAAAATACTATAGTTTTGCTTCTAGAGTATCTGCTTCATCCTTTTACCCATTAGGCGCAAGACAGCTCCCATGGGAAATTCTCTGGACCTGTGTTTACTTGCCCATGTATATATGCAACTCACTTGACTGTACCAGCTTTGATTGGGTAGTGCCATGTGGTGGCGCAGGGTGGCGCCATCCAGTCTCAGAGCCACAAGGAACTCCTGAAATCAACAAAACGGAAAAGGTATATGCATTATCCACCTATCTTTATCTCTCTGATATACCCCAAGTTTTAACCCCTTAACCCTTTGAGGACCAGAGAGGTACGCCACGCATTGCTTTGCAATGCATGGCCTACCCCTCTGGCACTTAAAGGGTTAACAACCAGCGACCTGCCAAGACCGCCATGCCGGTACAGACCAACATCCTGGCATGTTATGGAATTCTGGGACCGCAGTGTGGCTGCACTCCAATCTGCAATACCGGAATTAATTACAGAAAAAAGTGCAGTGGTCCTCAAGGGCCACCGACTTCCAGATCGCACAGTCATTAAAGTCCCCCTTAAGGACCATGTGACATGCCAGGATCATCACAGTTTTTCCCCTTAAAGACCGGTGAGGGTCCTGGCATGTCACATACTTTTTACTAATAGTTCTCCCTAAGTAAAAACAGGGTCTGAAATTGATCGCTCTAAGACCAGATTGGTCTGTCTCAGAGCCCCGCTCTGTGTTCTGGTACACATAACAGGTCACGTATACAGGAGCGTTGGCAAGGATCAAAGCAGTCTTTGAGGGAAGGTAACTTCCCTGGACCGCTGGTCCTTAAGAGATTAAGGTATTACGGAAACTGTACAAACAAAGGGAAGCTACAACAATCACAGAAGTTTGGTGTATCAATGTTTCAGTCAAAACTGGAAACCTTCATTAGAACATCTCTCTCTATGTCTCTCAATATCTATGTGCATCCCCAATCACACTGGCGGCTTACCCTGACAGCAGAAATACCAAGATAGTGACTCTTAACTGCACTTAAGGGGGACACAACACCTTCTAAAAATAATCCCCTCACTTAACTTACTATTGCCAGAAAAGTGACTGCAGCTCTTGTGCCTTTTTTCAAGAGAGAACACTGTCAATCAGTCCTGGTAATGACATCCAAGGAACGGGAGAGAAAGTTGTTCAGGATACAAACTCCAACCATTGCACATGGTAACCTTAATCCATTAAGAACAGAAATGTGTGCAACACACTGCTTTGCAATGCACTGTGCACCTCTCTGGTCCTTAAAGGGATAAATGAGCTCATGCACATTGCCTGCTTCAATTTCAAAAGAACAAAACAGATACTTTCATGGCCACCTCCATGGGTATGACATCCAGGACTAACTGAAGAGGTTATCTCTTGATCAAAGGCAACAGTCATTAGGATTTTCTGGCCATGGCCTTGGTAAGGTAAGTGGGTGGTTTTTATTAGGAGTTGTTACTTCCCTTTAATCATATTCAATGGCCCAGATTTAGTAAGCCACCAAATTAGCAAGTTGGTGGAAATCTTCATGACAATTGGGGGAGTTAGGTCAAAGGAAAAGCCACTCCTTAGTATATGTCAAATATTGGCTATCCACATAAATTATCCAGTAATCCTATATTATAATTCACTAAGTATGTTTGTTAGAAGCAGTCATGCACAGTAGAGACAGCTGCGTGCACTGCAGTCATGCGCAGTACAGACTGCCCGCGCCGTGGCTGATACAGAGCGGGGCGCTCCGAATTCAGACCGGAGTCCTCTCGGCACGCCTTCCTGGGACTGCTTGGTCCCAGGAAGCTGCACAGAGAGGACTAAGGTCTGAATTCGGTGCGCCCCGCTCCATATCAGCCGCAGGACGTTCGGGCAGTCAGTACTGCGTATGACTGCATCACCGCCAGTGTTGGCCCGTGTACACGGGCTTTAAAACATTCAACATAAATTCATCTTATTGTAAAAATAAAATTAACCCTTTGAATGCAAGAGGGGTATATAATGCACTGCAAAGCAATGTGTTGCGTACCCCTCTGGCATTCAAAGGGTTAAACTTGAAGGCAAAATATTCCCTAACGACACAATTTGTTTATCTGGACATAGCTAGGTAGGAGCCCTTCACAAAGCAGTCAACTGTATCTTTATACTTTTTTAAACTTTTTTTAGTCTACTATTAACTGGTTTCAGGTTACAAGATGATAAATGTGACCACTCAGGTGTACTGAAGCCTATGGTTGTTGTGAGGAGATGTGAACTAAAGGTAGACTTCAACAGAGATCAATATATACACACTAATGTAATGTTGTATGAAGGACATCTACCTAGAGAAGACTTCAAATTAAGAGCCACTTATTCCTAAGACACAACACTTGTTTAAGTTTCTCTTCCAATTTAACATTTTTCATCATAAAGGCCATTGAGCTTTTTTGAGAGGAATTTGGTCCATACCTTCACATTCTTTACAAGGTTCAAATCAATCTGCACAGCCAATGAGAGCATCTTCCGGTTCCTATCTTTCCGCGCCCCAGACTGCTGTGCAGAAACTCCCTCCTCAGAAATGTATATAGTGGGGTCCAGGTTTGTTGGGGGAAGAAATGTGGGCATTTCCAGGCTATCAGGGGGCAAGTAATCTTCTACAGCAGCTGTAAGAGACATAAGGCAATATATGGGTTACCACTAACACAGATACAAGTCAAAACGTTTGAAATACTCACTGAGAATTAACTAAGCTAAATTTGCTCCTTCTAAAAGGAGCCACTAAAGGGATAGTAATACTTAAAATGTAAAAAAAAATATGTTGTAGGGTTTACCCCCCTGAAAATATGTTGTAGGGTTTATCCCCCTGAATAAAACAAGAGTACTCCCACTGCTGAAATGTGTTTAATTCAAAAGTTATTAATTTTCAAAGTTGAATTTTTTAGGTGCAATATCACAGTGGCCTGAAATTGTACAGTGGCGCTGTTGCTACACAATCCTATGGACAGCTCTGGTCCCGGGACCATAAATTTCCATAGGATGGTGTAGCAACAGCACCACTGTAAAATTTCAGGCCACCATGATATTGCACCTAAAAAATTCAACTTTGAAAATTAATAACTTTTGAATGAAACACCTTTCAGCAGTGGGAATACTCTTGTTTTACTCAGGGGGATAACCCCCTACAACATATTTTTTTTTACATTATAAGTATTACTATCCCTTTAAGGAGATTAACATTCGCTTTTATTTTAACACTCTTAGGGCTTCTCCACAAGATAAGAGACAATCCAAACACTCTCAGTGCTGAGGGCAGTGGTGGGCAATAGGTGTCCCTGAGGCAACATGCGTCCTTAGGAGGCTTCTCCTGAAGCTCCCAGTCTGTTCACTGGTATAGTGGGAAGAAGATACCCCTATTTTCACTCCACAATGCACCAATCATTGTTCTTCTTTGCCTCACAGCAACCATCCATTTACAAAGTTCCACCTGATGCCCCGAGGTGCCTTGAGTGTGACAAGATTGACAACCACTGATCAAAAGGGTTAATGAACTTTTTCAATCCCTTATTTTAGAATTTTTATCTACTGTGTGAGGCCCTTTTGTACAGCATTTGGGGGAATCCAGCTGCACCTCAACTGATGAGGCTACAGACATCTGAAATGTACATATGGGTTTAATTAGTATTCTCATGCATAGGTGAATTGCCTAGCAATACAGAGCTGGAATACCCCTTTGGGTGGGGTCAGTCTGATAAGAGATCTCCATTTCCATTACGGATGAGAAATGTTTATGTTAACTCACAAAGCTCCTGAGCAGTGACTCGCTGTAGAATAAGCAACGTGTGATTTTTTTAAAAGCGGAACTATCTCTCAAATTAAAGTGCCCCCCAAATCATTAAGCACATAGAGATATGCTTATCAATAATAGTATTATACTGAATACGCCCAGCATAATGAGAAATACAACTTTTTCCTAGACACACAGAGAGGCATCAGCGCAGACATCTTGCTGAAAAGACATCCCTGTTTGCTTGCACTGTCCGTCCTGGCTTGGGGAGTGGGAGTTGCATTGTACCTTAAGGTACAGGAAGGGACTGATGGCGCAGGCTTGCAGATGCCACTACAGCCATCTGCCTGTGTGTCTCACTAACACCGAACTTATTCAGTATAATACTAGTGTTGATAAGCGTATCACTATGTGTATAATGATTTGGAAGCGCTTTAATTTGAGTGTTAGTTCCACTTTAAATTCTCAGTGATCATTTCACAGTTTGGTTTGCAGTCACACACAAAAGGGTTAGTCAGAGTCTGCTTCCGGCCAATAGGGATTAATCCCTTCAATGTAAGGCATCGCCATCACATTGAGAAGTTAGAGCTGTCTCAAGCATTGAAGGGATTAACCCCTTAATGCCCAGTGACCTGCCAGGACCATCACAATTTTTTTTTCCTGAAGGACCGGTGACTGGGCTGGCACGTCACATACTTTTTACTTACAGCACTCCTGCAGGAGCACTG
The DNA here is from genome assembly GCA_037306005.1 of Rhinophrynus dorsalis. Classification (NCBI taxonomy): domain Eukaryota; kingdom Metazoa; phylum Chordata; class Amphibia; order Anura; family Rhinophrynidae; genus Rhinophrynus; species Rhinophrynus dorsalis. The sequence continues at coordinate 418,317,923 of CM074722.1, forward strand.
TAAGTAAAAACAGGGTCTGAAATTGACCGCTCCAAGACCGGAGTGATCTCTCTCAGACACCCGCTCAGCGCACCAGCACACGTAATCAGTCATGTATGCCGGTGCACCGTCAACTATCAAAGTGGTTCTTAAGGGAAGGTAACTTTCAATTGACAACTGATTATGTCCATCTACTATGCATCTTAAAGGTATAGTGCATAAATGTCCAACTGATATTCATCTTATAGGTACAGTGCAGTAATGTTTTGTTACAGAAAACAACATACTGTAGGGCTTCTCTTGCTGAGTAAAACAAAGGTACTTCAACTGTTGTGAGAAAATTAATTTTAAAATTGTAACCGCTCAAAACAGTTTTTTTTTTTTTTTTAAAAACAAGGCTAATAGGTGGTGCTCTTTCATTACTTTCTATGAAGAAACACTGAATGAGACAGTACCTTTGAATTAAGCATCACACAATAGTGGGGGAAGTACTGTATTGTACACCGATGGACATCATAATTAACCCAGATTTACATTGGAGCATAATACATTTAATTTGGCTCCTGGTCCAACGACCAAATCCTCAGTTGAGCTATGGGCAGCAGGTTTAAGCCAAGCTATACTAATCTCTGCAAGAGATTACAGGAAGTTTAAAAAAACACCTAGTATAACAAACATATTCTGGGTGCAGAGCTGGTGCTCTAGTGTAGGTATATCGATCATAATTGATTTACAAAGAACTCATAATTATCATTTAAAATGTACTCATCCATTTGATGAAAATAGGATTTTTTTTTTAGATATTCATATTTTCATAGATAGGAGAATATTCAATAAAATGTTTCAGAAGCCTACAGATTCTAATAGTTCTATAGTAGCAAATAGATGTTATTATTCCATACAGCTTAGTAATGTTCTTTATAGGCAACTGTTCTTTTTTTTCCTGCTTTGGGGCATTGAATTGAATAGATTACAAACACTAACTATGCCAAGCTTCCATACGCCCTGCACGTCCATGCTGAGGCAAATGCTGCACTAATAACAGCAATTTGGCCTGAAAAAAAGTAACCTGTTAAATTAGTCTACTCTTTTGTCAGCTGCATCTTTAAGTGCAGCTCCACTCTGTACTGGTATGGATATATGTCTAGATAATCTAGATACTGTAGGGTCCACCACTGGTGGAGTCAACCATAAATATACTTTTGCTTGAGGGAAAGGATAGATGCATGTAAATTTCTTAGAACTATTTCTTGCTTGTCCTCTGCTAAACTGGGAAACCATGTTGGTGCAGGCATCACGTCATGACATTGTGGAGTCACTCACTGTCCCTTTATATGGAAGGCGATCTCGCTGAGCCAGTGCTCAGTGCATCTTGAGTTCAGTGATGGTTCAGACCTATTCCTGTGTGCCTTCTCCCTATGACCCTAAGCCTGGATTTGGATTCGGTTTATGCCTCCTCCCTACAGTCTGCAGACCACTGCCTGGGCCTGGATTTGTGTTGTATGCTGCCTGCCCTGACCATCTGCCTGGACATTGACCTTGCTCCTGTGCTGCCTGCCCTGACCATTTGCCTAGACATCGACCTTGCTCCTGTGCTGCCTTGTCTTGACCTGTCTGGACTTCAACCTTACTCCTATGATTTTAGGTACCCTATTATATAAAATGATTTTATTCTTACCTGTTAAATCCTTTTCTCTTAATCCATATGACATACAGGTACCATGGGGAGGCGACAGCTCCTCCTTGTAGGGTGGAACAATTCTACACCAGAACATCAACAGGATAATGTTTGGCAAAGGAGACAGAACTCCAAATGGCCACCTTGCACAACTGTGCAGCAGAGGCCTGATTCTTGTAAGCCCAGTAGACCCAAACAGACCTGGTGGAGTGTGCTCTAATGCGGAAAGGAACAGGTTTCTTTCTGAGCTCATAAGCATTGTGAATGGTAGACTTAATCCAAGATGCAATAGTGACCTTGGACACAGCCATACCTGCCCTGGGACCCTCAGGTATGATGAATAAGGCATCAGTCTTACAAAAACTCAGTATGGTGCACATAGAACTTAAGGCAGCATAACACATCTAACAAGTGGAGATCCCTCTCCTTGTCAGATCTGGGGTCAGTAAGGAATTCCTGAGAGGTACAGAGAACAGCCTTATCCTTGTAAAACACCAGGAAAGGTGGTTTGCAGGACAAGGCCTGCAATTCAACAAACTCTGTGGACAGAGACCCCCACCAGAAAAATGGCCATCTTCCATGTCAGAAGGTGCAGAGGAATGGTAGCCAAGGACTCAAAGGGAGGCTGCTGCAAGACTCCCAAAACCAGATTAAGGTCCCACTGGGGAGTGGGAGCCTTATAGGCAGGGAAGGTGTGAATGACGCCCTGAAAGAAAACCTTGACATCTGGCAAGATGGCAATGAATCTCTGGAAAAACAGAAAGAGATGAAGTCTAAACCTTCAAGGAGCTAAGACTGAGCCCTTTGTTCACACCATCCTGTAAAAAAGACAGGATCACTGGGAGATCAAACCATTGTGGTGACAGGTCCCTGTCATCACACCAAGACTGAAATATGGACCAAACCCTATAGCAGGCTTTGGCAGAAACTGGTTTCCTAGCCTGGATCATAATGAAGACCACCTCAGAGGAAAATCCTGTCTTAGAATGGAGGCTTGAACAGCCATGCCATCAAAGCCATGCGCTCCACACATCCTCCTTCCACAGATAGCCCTGAAGGAGGAGATATGGTTTGAGTGGTAATGGAAATGGATCCTATATGGAGAGAGCCACAAGTTCTTGGAACCAGGGCTTCCTGAGCCAGGAAGGGGCGATCAAGATTACCGTTGGACTGTCCATCCGAATCTTCCACTGCACCTTGGGAATGAGAGGAAATGGAGGGAAGATGTAGGCCAGGTGAAAACGCCAGGGCATCACCAGAGCATCCATAGCAAAGGTCAGAGTATCCTCCAACGGAAGCAAAACAGCTGAACCTTCCTGTTGTTCCTGGTGTCCCATCAGGTCTATCTGTGGAAGAGCCCACCACTGCACCAACAGGTCAAAAATGTCTGGGCGGAGCTCCCACTCTCCTGGGTCCACCCTTTGATGACTGAGGTAGTCTGCCAAGACGCTGTCTACCCCTGGAATATGCACTGTGGAAATAGCCGGAATGTGATCTTCTGCCCATGCCAAGATAGACTTGACCTCCAACCAAGCTGAAACACTTCTTGTGTCTCCTTGCTTGATGATGTATGCCACAGCTGTGGAGTTGTCCGACTGGACAACCTCTCAGTGGAGAGGACCAATACAAGGGAGCATTGATGGACTGGAGAGTCTCCTCCACAGTCCATCTGCCTTGAACCCCAGGTGACCCAGGACAGCTCCCCAGCCTCTGAGGCTGGCGTACTTGCAATACATAAGTATAGAAACTGTTCTGCGGTTACTCCCACCAAGTTTCTCCTGTTTAGGATAGTGCTGCTATGATATTGCTCATGCTTTTCTCTCATTTAGACACCGGTACCGGAACAAGGGAACGTGTACTGCTCTGTCACCATCAAGACAGCATATCCCTGTCCTCCATTCCTGCATTAACTCATGTAATGCCCAAACAATGTTTGGCTTGGCTGAACCACAGCAATCCTTTACTAATTTCATGCACATCTTGCTTATCCCCTGCTAAAGGCCAATGGGACCAGTTGTGAAGTCTGGCATTTAACATGCTGTTCCAATGGATGTGCAGCAACAATGAATGGTGTAATAACCGGTTTAACCCTTTGAGTGCCAGAGGGGTACGCAAAGCATTGCTTTCCAATGCATGGCATATCCCTCTGGCACTCAAAGGGTTAAAGACTCTGTTCACAAAGTGAGGGTCTTGTTTAAATGCTCCCCTCTGGACACCCATGGGAGTAAGATAACCTGATTCTTATTGTGACATAAGTATAAGTAAATTAAGAGGATATTTGGTAAAAATGACATTTTGAGCACATTTAAAGAGGAAATTTGACCTTGTTTCAAGTTTGCATATTTGAAAACATCATAAAAACTGACTGTGTGTCATGTTATTCAAAAGACCAGCAAATGCACAGTTAAAGAACTATTTATACTTGGAACAGTATGCTAACTGTGGCAGTCTAAAGTACCAGTGATGTTTCATATGCTAATTAAGCTCGTCAATTATGCCCATATGCTAATGAAGATTTTCAGTGATATTTCATATGCTAATTAAGCTCTGAGCTGCCCCAGGGGACTTTCACTTTCATCAGAAATAAAAGTGTGAATTTCCTAAACTATACATCTGCTGGACTTTTGGTTGTCATGACACATCGGAAGTTTTGAATTATGTTTTCAAATATATCAAGGTGACAGGTCTACTTTAACCAGACGGCTCTCTATTAGGCATGTACATTTTGCACTGTATATTTATGAGATCACGCTGTTGATCCTAATGTCAATTCTATGAACGAGGCCTAAAGGATAACAGATTTTACTTTATATTGAACCTGTGGTCAGGTGGACTTTGTGCTGTTACTTTGCCTGCATGATATTTTTATATAGTACATTTTTTTTTCCTGTTGTGTTTTTATCTGTATTTTATATGCATCTGCGTCAAAATACCAAATTATTCCTGCGCCCTAAAAATGTGGAATTTTAAATAGATCCCAATAAATGGATATATGTAAAAATAAAAAATACACACTACTGATGATAAACAGACACCATTCTATAAAGTAAAGGCAGGAAAATATAAACTGGATCTCTCTCATTGGCCAGGAGAAATCCTCCGTCACTGGAGGAGGCTGGATAGAGGGAGGGGAGCAGAGGAAGAGTGACAGACTGCGGTACAGAGCTGGTAACCGCAGTCTGTCCGGAAGGAAGGCACATGATCAGCTTTAAATGTTTAATTTTGACCAAACAACAAATAAAAAAAAATATGACAATAGTATTCCAGCTAGTCGCTCTACAGACTTACTTTTTAGCCAGACTTGGATAGGGGTGATAGTTCTCCTTTAAGCTATAGGGTAACACTATCTAACATGTAGTTTAAAGGTACTATAACATTTCATTATGAAAAAAAATGCATATATCAGGGTTTTTTCTACTGAGAAAACAAGGCTACATCCACTAATAGTAAATAATTCAAACAAAAAAATATGACTGCTATTTAAAAAAAAAAAAAAAAAAAAAAAAAAAAACTTTCTTGTCTTTCTTTTATAAAATAAATATTCTATAAAAGTCACCAATAGGTGGCACAGTTTCATAAGTCCCTATGGAGAAATTCTGTGATGGATTACAAGCCTCTCCAAACACGGACTTGAATGAAGCGTTATTTTACGAAGCTGTGACTCTTCGATTATGCATCACACTAAAGTGAGTACCCTTGATTTTATCAGCTGTAACAGTACTATAATGTACATTACTATTCCTTTAGCAGAATGACACAGGCATTTGGAGATACAAACAGAAGAATGTTATAAATCAGTGATCACATATATACCTTTGTGATAAAGAGCTACACTGTCAGATTCTATACACAGGTAGCTGAGGTCCCCTTTCCCTCTGTATTTAGATACGCTGAAGATGCATCCGTTTTCTACATCCAAAATGACTTCACCATGGTGATCATCCAGTCTTTTAGCTCCTTCACCCTGCATTGTTGGAAAGTAAATGAAAGGTGAGGTGGAGGTATTACTTCAGGAGATGGCCACATAAAGTAAAGGAAGAAATGAATGAGGCGAGAGAGACCAGAAAAGAGTACAGCAGAAAACAATACATTACTAATATATGTTACAGAGATTAAGCAAATAGGGGATAAGTGGGGACATGGACAGATGTTCTCATTAGGCAGAGTAGGCAAATCCCCCCCCTAGGGTGGCAAATGTTAACCCTTTAAGAACCAGTGGGATGTGCAACGCATTGTTTCACCTCATCCCTCTTTAAAGGGTTAAGGGGTTCCACAGCCAATAGGATGACTTGTGGGTGTAGCCAGTGTAATCCCAATGCTCCTGCATCTCACCCATGGAAGAGAAGTAAATCCAGCCCACGTGGAGGAGGAGATATGGGGAACATAAGTAAAAGATAGGTCTAATGAAGATGTTGGTAGACAATGAAGATAGAGGAGAGAAGGAATGTTAAACATAAAGGATAATAAGGCCAGTGTACTAACAGGAAGTGGAGTAATTTTAGGGCAAACAAACACCATAGGGAACAAATATTCTCCAAAATCTAATTAGTTTAAATTGGGCTATTAAAAACATTGACTGCTAGGGAGGTTCCAACACACTGAGAAGCAATAGTTTGGAAAACACACTAGCATTCAAGGAGTTAAAAGTCCCATTTAAAGGGGCAGAAAAAGACTTTTTAACCCCTTAGTGACTTAACGCCTGCCGAACATTTTTTTTCACTTTTTTTAAACGACTTCCAGGACTTACATGTACGTCCTCTATCCACCTGGGACATCCGCTCGGGATGTACATGTATGTCCTTGGGCAGTAAGGGGTTAAACTACTGCCAGTGACGTCAGACATATGGGAACAGTATTCCAATAGCTTATAACTCGCACATTCTCTTCCAGTTTGCTGTACAGTTCTTCAATATCTTCATGGCTAGGGGACATCAGCACCTTACTAGGCAATTCTGGGAACTTTTGCTCTATAGAAGCCCATTATCAGGGCCGGATTTTCCGTAAGGCAGAGTAGGCATCTGCCTACAGGCGCACCCTACAGAGGGGCGCCTCCCATTGCAATTTATTTATTTATTTATTTTTAAAGTGGCGTGGCATGCCGTGCCATGCCGCCCACCGTATTGTAAGCTGTGCCTCACAGACCTTTAGCTGCTGAGCTCTCCCGGCTCTTTAGTAATGCAGAGCGCTGGGAGATGAGATCTCCCAGCACTCTGAATTACTAAAGAGAAGACCACGCGGGAGCTCCAGCAGCTGCAGGCCTGTGCAGAAGCACAGACCTCTCCTGCCGCTGGACCACCAGGGAGGTAGGAAACGGATGTCGGGGAGAGAATGAGGCTTAATTTGGAGATAATGGGGGCAATGTGAGGTCAATATGGGGATGATGGGGGGGAAATGTGAGGGCAATGTGGAGCTGATGGGGGGGGATATGGAGTTGAATGGGGCAATGTTGAGATGACGGGGCAATATGAGGGCAATGTGGAGCTGATGGGGTCAATGTGGAGCTGAAGGGGGGCAACGTGAGGGCAATGTGGAGTTGAACGGGGCAATGTTGAAATGATGGGGCAATATGAGGGCAATGTGGAGCTGATGGGGGAAATGTGAGGGCAATATGGAGTTGATGGGGGTCAATGTTGAGATGATGGGAGCAATGTTGAAATGATGGAGCAATATAAGGGCAATGTGGATCTGATGGGGGCAACGTTGAGATGATGGGGGCAATGTGAGGGCAATATGGAGATTTGGAGCATTGTGGAGATGGCCAATGGGGGGGGCGCGCTTCAGATATCTGTGCCTACAGGCTCCTGAGATGTAAAAAATCCAGCCCTGCCCATTATAGTAGATCTGCCAACAAAGGGCTTTTATGGAGAAAATATGAAGCTTCTATAACTGTCAACTAAAGAGATGACATTACCTAGCGGTGTAGATTTTGGTGACCAGTACAGCAAACCAGGATAGAATGGGTGACTTATAAACTTTGATAACAGACAAGAGTTGGTACCATGTTAGCCGTAGAAATACAGGAGGCAAATATAGTTGTTGATACCTTTATTGGCTAACTAAGCAGATTTAGGATGCAAGCTTTCAAGACCTCTTAGGTCTCTTCCTCAGGCATGTTATTTCATATTGTGCTATATTGATATAACGTGTCTGAGGAAGAGACCTAAGAGGTCTTGAAAGCTTGCATCCTAAATCTGCTTAGTTAGCCAATAAAGGTATCAACAACTATATTTGGCCCCTTATAAACTTTGGGAACTCTGTTCCCATAGCTCTGAGGATACTACCAGTGGCTTAAAAAGGGTCTTTATTTTATCATATACTGCCCCTTCAAATCAATGGGAAGCTTTACTTGTCCCATATGGTGCACCTGGTTTCTCCAGAATTCGTTTTGTTCTTTTTAGCACATCAGCATCAATGAGAGGGTGTGAGATATAGGACTGGTATAGAACATATGACCTTGGTCTCTGTCCAGGCTGTGATGCGCCCCCTTAGAATGGTGACAGAGGCAGAGAAGAAACTGTGACCTTCTTGAGTTGCTCTCCTGTGCCTCATGGCATCATCTGTGGAGTAGAAATGGGAGTCTTCGTCCTCTGAGTCTGAATCTGTCAAAGAGAAGAAATAGGTGAAACTAAGAACACAAACATGAATACTAGAACAAGAGTTGAGATCTAAACATAAACATACAAACACATGTGAATACTAGAACATGAAACCATGATTTAAAGGGATAGTAATACTTAAAAAAAAACTTTAGTTCATATTGTAGCCCTTAAAAACACAAATTAAATGAGCCTAGCGGCATCTCTCAAACCTTTAGTGGTTAGAGAGATAGCCCCTTTCAAAGTTCCCACTCCCCTGACATCAACATTCTAGCTGACTGCAAGGGAATCCAGTCCCAGGACCGGCGGAGGCTCTTCAGCAGAGCCGAGATCACATTGTAGAAACAAAAATTCTTCACTGAAATGGTCTTTCAGTGAAGGATTTCTGTTCCTATAACTCAATCTCAGCTTCGCTGCAGAGCCGCCGCTTGTTCAGGGACAGGATTCCCCTGCAGTCAGCTAGAACGCTGATGTCATGGGAGTGGGAACTTTGAAAGTGGCTATCTCTCAAACCATACAAGTTTAAGAGATGCCACTGGGCTCATTTAATTTGTATTTTTAAGGGCTACTATATGAACGAAAGTTGTTTTTAAGTATTACTATCCCTTTAAACACACATGTACACATGAATAATAGAAGATGTCATGATCTAAACCAGCAGTTCTCAACCCTTTACTGTTCAAGGCACCCCTAACATAGTGTCTTGAATTTTCAAGGCACCCCTATCAACTTGTAAGTAGTTTGTCAAGGGTATACTGAAGGAAATTAATATACAACTAGTTATTGTTAGGTGCCACAATCTGAATGAGAATAAGGAGCATGTTATGCATCGAAATCTCATTTTTGAAACTGCTCACATTTTTTGTCTTCATACTAACAACAAGGAACCATAAATAGGTGGCTGAACACACACATGTTCCATGCCACCCTATTTGAGAACCACTGATTTACAACACACACACACACACACACACACACACACACACACACACACACACACACACACACACACACACACACACACACACACACACACGTGTGCGCAAATATTAGAACAATAGGTCATGATCTAAAAACATACACAGGAATATTAGAACAAGAGGTCATGGTCTAAAGTTAGAGGGTGGAAAATTCAGAAGTTATGTGTGCAAGTACTACTTTACAGAAATGGTGATAGACTCATGTAACATCCTATCAGCGGTAATGGTACAGACACTGAAGGGAATTCAAGATGCCTGGGATAGACATAGCTATTCTCAGAAGTATGTAAAATGGTGTATATTTTTTTTTTTTCGTTTTTTTTAATTTTTTTATTTTATTGAAAGATCCAGATACATAAGTACAAACAAATAAGCATACATGTTTCATGAATTGAGCTCATTGGTATGACAGAACATTTGTGACGGAAATAGTCATGACAAAGCATAAATCATATTACACTATCCAGTCTTGACCAGGTAGTGATGAAACAGTATACCACAGATGGCACAGCATCGGTGAGAAATCCAAGAGGAAAAGTGGGGAAAGTAGATAGAAAGAGGGAAAGACAAAGAACAGCAAGAGATGGAAAAGTAGTTGAAAGAAGAATGGGATAGGCTTGACGGAGGAGAGCAGAATGGTGGAAGAAAAGGAGGATAAGGGAGGGAGGAGGTAGTGGAAAGGAGGGATAATGAGCAACATCCGCTAACTATCCATTGGGGCCCCTTGTACCCATGGTAATTCTGTGGTCGTCAGGTTCAGAAACGTGTACCAGGGTGAACTTTGAGAACCTTCCCATAGCATAATAAAGTACATGTTCCATGTCTAATACCATCTGTAGTCTTATCTTCCAGTCTGACACAGATGGCACTGTTGGAGATCTCCACAGTCAAGGTATGCATGCCCTAGCCACTGTAATCAGCAACGGCCAAATTCGGAGGGGGGGAGTTAGGACTCCCACTCGAGGCCCCACTAGCCAGGGGGGCCTGGGAGAATGCTTAATAACAAGACTTGTGGGGTAAAGGGAACACCCAAGTCTGAGCAGTGTAGTTATGGACTTCCCCCCCAAAAGGCCTGGATTAGAGGCCAGGACCATGAGATATGAACCAGAGAGTCTTCCTGCCCCTGAAACTCCCCCACCCCCACCCCAGAATGCCACTGGTTGTCGCGGGGCTGCATTTAAAAAGCTGCATCGAAGAATGGTCCCATCTCGTTATCAGCTTATAATTGGTTTCCCTCATAGAAACACTAGTAACCAACTTACAGTTCATCCTACAAGAAGCGAAGCATTGGGAGTCCGTAATAGTCAGACCTAGGTCAGTTTCCCACAAAGTCCTGTGAGGTGCTGGGGGGAGGCAAGGGAGCAGTGCATATTAGAGTTTGAGAGACCCTTTGGCAGGGCCTTGTTACGTAATACTACCTTTTCATATGTGGTGAGTGGTCGGGGTTGGAAGTTACATAGAGAGGAGGATTGGAGAAGATGCCTGACCTGAATATAATGCCAGTACTCAGATTGCAATAGGTGTAAATTAACACTAATTAAGGACAAGGGGGGGGGGGGTCCCTTTATGATACTAGGATAAGGTCGTTATTACATGATATAATGATTAAACACTATTGTAGTAAACACAGACAATGCTACAAAATAATGGTGTTTTCCTGTAGTCAACACAGCTAAGATGACTACACTTGCTTTAAGTAGAAACCTGCCATCATCACCATATATAAAGTGATCTTTATTACCTACAACTGTCTCCATTAGCGTTGAATTCTTAATGAAGTAACCAGAACCCACCATGATTATATGCAAAGGGATATTGCCAAGTGAAGGGTGCCCATTGCCCAATTTTGCCCAGTTTTTTCTGTCCCCACAATTGTCCTTTTTATCTTAATAGTATCTAATACATTTAAATTTGCTTTTAAACGTAACCCTGATGAGTGACAGAATGCAGGTACTTTATGTTTGAAGCTTTCTATTCAAACTTTTTCCTTCACAGTTCATCTTCATACCAGGCAAAGAGTTGTATAAGTAAAGAATGGAGAGTAGAGAGGGAAGAGACGTACAAGGGGAAGACAAAAAAGCTAAAATATAATCCGAAAAGCAGGAGAGTTTAACCTCCCAAGACCCCAGCATTATACCAGAGATTTCTGTGAGGAGTGGCTCATAGCAAGAAGGGGTTCCAAAGTCAGTACGAATATCAACGGGGAAAGAGGGAAGCTCTGAAGTGTCCCAATGCTAATCTTAAAAGGAGAGGAAAGGATCCCTTTCCCTTAAGGTTCAGAGTAATAAGCGGAATACAGGGAAAGTATGGCATCAAACAAAAGTGGTCCCCAAGCCAGAGGAGAACTTCAGTCAGGTAGACTCAGTTGACCCAAACAAAAGCGTTTTCTGCATCTAAAGACAGCAGCAATGACAAGGAGGTATCATCTGAAGAGGTCTGTATCAGGGCAATAGCTTTTGCTGATGTCTCTAGTTTCCCAACCTGGAAATAATCTGGAGAAAAAAGATCCGGCAGAAGGGGCTAAAGTCTGTTGGCCAAAACCATAGCATAGAGTTTAAGATAGTTATTTACTATAATTAACAACAGTGTGCCAGATCCTTGCCTGGATTGGAGAGCACAGTAGTGTAAGTCATTGAGTATGTTTGGACCAGGACACCCCAGACATAATTGCTGGTAAACAGATCAGTGATGTGAGGGTCAAGGAAGGTTTCGTAATAGAGTGAGGAGAAGCCGTTTAGACCAGGGCTCTTACCCAAAGGTGTTAAAATGCTGTATTTTTATTAGACAGGGAAATTGGAAGACTGGGTGGGCCAGCTGGTTCTGATCTACCAGAAAATCTATATTTCAACATAAGAAGAGAAACAGGAAACAATGGAGAGAAAAAAAATGGTATAACTTTAGTGGTGGACAGAAGTGGTTGGGGTAATAAAGTAAAGCACTGGAGGTCAACCTGAGGCCCACACCTGAATCCAAAGTGCTTCCCATTTGAGATTTTTAATAAGGACATTTTTATAAAGGGATAGTAATGTTTAGGTAGTACAGTAAGTTTGAGTCTTCTGTATACATTTGTATAACGGTGTGTAACTTTATAAGCATCCCTAACTTTGCCATTTTCCTTTTATTCTATAATAAAGTTTTCCCCTCCCCTCAGATCTGGAATCAGACCAGACGGATCGCAGCAAGGGACAATCTTCCTTCTTTCAGTATAAGGAAAACCCTGCTCCCTTGACGATGGAGGGCAAGTTTTTCCTTATGCTGAAAGAGGATGCACAAATATATATTTCTGTGGGGATTTGCCTCGTGTTTTATTCAATTTGAATTTGACACTGTCAATAAATGATATCCTTTTAATTCACAGAAAATAAAGAACTTCAATCATAACCCAAAGATGTATCAAGCCTACAGAATACCTCCCATGGAAAAAAATATCCTGTTAATTTAAAGGAACATTATCAACAAAAAATGAATATGCCCACAAGGTTTTAATTGTCTGTGTGCAAGAGTTGCTCAACGCATTGCTTTGAGAACCTCTCTGGCACTCAAGGAGTTAAACAGCATGTATTTCTACTCAACACTTGAAAAAAAAATATTTTGCAGATGCCAAAGTCTCAAAATATGTTATAAACTTGTTTTTCCAGTTTATATGTGAATAATTTTTATATAACAAGCTAATAAGTACAACATATGACACGACTGAGGTAAAACAAATACTAGAGAAGAGTTTTAGTGACATGGACAGGGTGAGTTTGAATGTCAAACCAAACACCTAGGTTCATGGTTTTCCCAGATTTTTTACAAGCCAGGTAAAATGTAGCCACTATACACTTCTATTATTAAAGGTTTTATACCTTTTGCACCAAAAGCAAACAAAAAAATGCTGATGAGGAGTACCTAACATTTTATTGGCTATGAACTCTTAATTTTTGCACCACGAGTGCCCTGCAATACAGTTCGGAGAACTTTCTAACATTCAAGGTATTAAAAGGAGTAGTGAATCCTTATTACAAAAATATATATCTGTCCAAGCTTTTTATATTGTGTAAAACAAGGATAATTACTATGTCGGAGATGCTTCTTTCAAAGTTATTACACACTTAATTTGGCATTTTTCTGATAGCTTTATAGAAAGCAGGTGTCTGCGAAAGCTTTTCACAGGCATTAATCACAAAAGTGCCACCAGGCTGTTTGCATGTTACTATGATTAAATCCATTTTGGCTGAAATGCATCAGTTTTTAGAATCTTTAATAGCTTGCAATTAAGTTGGAAGACTGTTATACTGGCTTATAGGAGGTTATATTATACCAGGATTGTTTGTCCCACCAAGGTATATTGGTTGCTTATCAACCTTATTAGGACCTTATTCATTGAAGTGTTTATCAATCAGAGGTGTGGTGGACATTCCTATTGGAACTGGATCTGGATATTATGTGGAGAATTGTGATCCTTGGAAGGGTGTCCTTTGAAAGTCCCGTCAGATTTGAGAGCTGTGGTTCTAGCGGGATTTAACCTCTTCTGTTCCAGTGGTTAATCCTCTGTTAATTTCAAGCTCTATTAGCAAACAGTTATTATACTATTTCTATTTGCAACTCTGATTGTGAGTGGTTTTAATTTTGTGTATAATTAAAACTGTACTATGCCATTTTTTGTGCTCTCTCTTTTTGATGTATATTACTTTTGCAGATAAAGATTAGAAAATTATATTTTCAATTTATATTGGTGTTTCACGAGTGCGCACATAACTTGTTTTTTCCATTAACCCTTTGAGTGCCAGAGTGGTACTCAACGCGTTGCGTACCACTCTGGCGCTCAAAGGGTTAATAACAACAGCTCCGCCAGGCTGTAAAACAATAAACTGTCAAGAACATGAAAGCTCTGTATTTATTTTGATCAATGCATCTCTCAGTAGAGGAGCAACACTTGTTTTATTTAGCAGAAAAAGTACTACAATGTAATGATTTTCAAAAAAGGGTTTACTGCCCCTTTAAAGAGCTACTTAAATCAACTGAATTTTGGGACTGTTTATTTGCAAAATTGGTTTGTTCTACAATTACTCTAATTATTCTTAAAATATCATCCTCTGGATGTGTGAAAGCAGAAATGACGAGATGAATGATGTACAAGACGGATAAAGGCCTCACACTCACCCAGTCTGAATGCGGACTTGCACATCCGGAACATGTCCTGTTGATAGGTGGAAGTGGGGAGTGGATCACTGGAGAGCAAGGAGTCAGTCAAGGAAGCTCCAAATTCAGACACAGGCTCCCACATTAGGAGATCGTTACACAGTCTGGGGAAATAAGGAAAATCTGGAAAAAGAAGAAGACCGAAAGAGAGCGGAGGAGGAAAGAAAAGAGGGAAGATGTCTACCTGTTGTACAGATTCTCATACATGTCCTTGCTGGGGAGAAAGATATGCGCTCGGGGCAGTGTCACTTCCAGTGTGTATTGGGAGGAAGCCAGTGTCACCCTCTGGAAATCTGCCATCTCATCAGGGTCAGCAGGTATCACCATCTGAAGGAGGCAGAGAAAGCAAGTGTGAGAGAGAGCGAAAGAGGAAGCTTGTGAGAGGTAGCAAATGGGAACAAGAGGGCACGCAAAAGAGTGTGAGCAGGCAAAAGAGAGAGAGAGAGAGAGAGAGAGAGAAAGAGGAAGCTTGTGAGAGGTAGCAAATGGGAACAAGAGGGCACGCAAAAGAGTGTGAGCAGGCAAAAGAGAGAGAGAGAGAGAGAGAGAGAGAGAGAGAGAGAGAGAGAGAGAGAGAGAGAGAGAGAGAAAATGCAAGAGCACACAAGAGCGAGAGCATGCAGGACAGTGTGCAAGAGAGAGAGCGTGAGTGCAAATCATGTGAGTGCTAGAAAGCATAAGTGGGGTGGACAATATGAAGATCTTCAGTGGTTGGACATCTTCCATCAACCTTAGAAGTTGAGGTTGATGGCACTTGTAGTCCAGTGGGTGCTTGAGAGCCACAGGCTGCTCACTCCTGGGGCCATAGGAAGGGGGATCTTTCTTGCATTCAAGGGGTTAAAATCCCTATTTAAATCAATGGGCATTTTTGGAATTTCTAGTTCTCCTCTTTAGTGCACATGGTCTGTCCCATGAATTCCTCCACTTTTCTTTGAGTGGGAGGGATGCAGAGTGGAGACTGGAAGTTTAAGTACAAAACAGATGAGAGAGAGAGACTAACTAAAGACACAATGACAGTCTCACCTCCTCTGTCTCATACATCGTCCTCTTGGAGGAAAAGGGGGAAGGCTCAGGTTGTTTCAGCTCACAGGGGCTCTCCACAGAGGGCACGTCTATGTCTTCCATCTTGTCCTGGGTCAGATCCCAGGGAGAAGTTTTATTCTGGGGAAGAAGGGTCACCAAGATGCTAGAGAAAGAGAAAATATTTGGTTTAGGGATGCTCCAAACATAGATTTAGGAGGCGGTGGAACAAAGAATCCTAACAAATAGACTAGTTCAAATATGAAACATATTACCCCTTTAGAGACCAGATTGATATGCAATGTAGTGAGTAATTCGAAAAGGTTCACTATGAAAATGTCGACCACTATTGGGCAACAAGGAAAACAACACATTAAACATGTCGCCGCAATGAAAAGGGCAATATCAGAAACTCGCCCAGATCAAAAAGGCGAGATTCTGATATAAGCAGGCTTAAAATGTTGCACAATGTAATAGTTAACTTTTCAAATTATAACCTACATGCTACACATGCTGATGGACCTCAGAGCGATTCCGTAAAACAATGATTTTAATGGATGTAGGAATCACACATTTAAACACTGGTAGTGCCGACATCCATGTATGTTAACCCTTTGAGCGTGAGAGTGATTCCGGAGCAAGTGTAAGCACTAGCAGCGGTTGGATGTGTGATTCCTACATCAAAGAAAATCATTGTTGTACTGAATCGCTCTGAGGTCCATCAGCATGTAGGTTATAATTTGAAATGTTAACTTGGTTTATTTACTCTTGAGAAAAGACGACTAAGAGGAGAGACCTTATCACATTGTACTAGTATATGAGAGGTCAATACAAGGATCTCTGCGGTGAGCTATTTATTCCAAGGCCTGATCAGATGACCAGGGGACACCCCTTGAGATTAGAGGAAAAAAGGTTTAGACTCCAGCAGAGGAAGGGTTTTTTTTACAATAAGGTCTGTTAAATTATGGAATTCCTTGCCCAAGGAGGTGGTTATGGCAGATACAATGGATACATTTAAGAGAAGATTAGATACATTTCTTTCAAAAGGGAACATACAAAGTAAAACTGTTTATTAGTAGGCAAATCAGGAAGGTCTGATAAAAACTAACTTATTTCGTAGCAGGAAAGCTATAAAATTCTCAGTCACTGGGTTATGAGACAAAGGTTGAACTTGATGGACGTGTGTCTTTATTCAACTTAATTTACTATGTATATATATGAATATAGGTAGCGCACTTGTGGAAGGTGGAGAAAAAATGTTGTCCTAGCTGCTAGAACCAATGATCCTTGCCTATAGATCATAAAAACACCACAAACATTAATTATAATTATGTTCAGCGCTCAGAACAAAAACAAATGGAGTGACCCCTGTGTTGCTCCAAGGCATATAAAATATGCACACTTATACTAAAGATATATACACCAATAAAAACAAATACCCCCAAAATTTTCAAATAGATATAATTGTAAAATACAACTGTTATTGCCAAAAAATCGTGCGTCCACGATATCTAAAACACTTGATTGCATGTATTACATATCTCCAAAGCAATATGCTAAAATAAAGGGATCCCTATCTGACCACACCTTTGATCCACAAATTATCCAAGGTATGCTTTAGAGACCCACCTGTATACTCTATCTTGCATATAACCAATAAGTGGATATATTCCACCCTGGATTTTCACAAGAAACAAAATACATACAAAATAAATATAAAACAAAAATCGTTAATGTCGCATCAGCGTCCTACCTTCCTTCTCAAAAAACAACAGCTCTCCAGAAGGACCAAAATTAAAACCAAAAAAAGAAAGATATATATCTTCTACTCAATCTCTCTCTTTTTTTGGTTTTAATTATTGTTTGTTTTGATGTGGGCACCTGCGTTCCTACCGTTATTTTGGTCCTTCTGGAGAGCTGTTGTTTTTTGAGAAGGAAGGTAGGACGCTGATGCGACATTAACGATTTTTGTTTTATATTTATTTTGTATGTATTTTGTTTCTTGTGAAAATCCAGGGTGGAATATATCCACTTATTGGTTATATGCAAGATAGAGTATACAGGTGGGTCTCTAAAGCATACCTTGGATAATTTGTGGATCAAAGGTGTGGTCAGATAGGGATCCCTTTATTTTAGCATATTGCTTTGGAGATATGTAATACATGCAATCAAGTGTTTTAGATATCGTGGACGCACGATTTTTTGGCAATAACAGTTGTATTTTACAATTATATCTATTTGAAAATTTTGGGGGTATTTGTTTTTATTGGTGTATATATCTTTAGTATAAGTGTGAATATTTTATATGCCTTGGAGCAACACAGGGGTCACTCCATTTGTTTTTGTTCTGAGCGCTGAACATAATTATAATTAATTTACTATGTATTACAATGTGTTACGCTTTAAGCTCACAATATATCAGGCAAGATTTAATAACACCCTTTCGTTGGGTTGACATGTTTAATGCACCATTTTCTTTGTTGTCCAATAGTGGGCGATGTTTCAAAAGGATACCATTCTAAAGCAAACTAACTGCACCATAGGGAACAACAGAAAACAAGAAAAAGACAACAGCGCAGAATCTTCTAAGCATAGTATTTGGTCATGGACACCTTCACCTCGAGTAAAATTCTACTCACATTTGTAGGAGGTGCCCAGTATTGCCTCTCAGAATTTAAAGCACTCCTGGTATTATAAAGTTGCTCTTACGAAACGCGTTGAGCGTTTTTTTAACTGTATGGATATTTTGGAATAATTTTATTTGTAAGTTAGTGAACATATACTTTTCTAAAAATACATTTTCTATTTTTTATATATAAACGTTCACTAGCTCAGAATATTCTTCTACAAAATATTACTAATCCGGTTAGTACTGGAAGCCTCCTACAAATGTGAGTAGAAATTTACTCAAGCACGTGGTGAAGGTGTCCATGACCAAATACTACTCTTAGAAGATTCTGTGCTGTTGTCTTTCTTGTTTTCTGTAGTTCGTATATTGGGAGCTCCCACCAAATTGCAACAAGCTGCAAAGATCTTCTTAAAGGGATAATAATGTTTCATAATAAAAGCAGCTCTAATTAATCACCATGGTAATTGGACCTTGGAGAGTGTTATTTTAATTCTGTCAGAGTTGTAGTTCAAGAGTAATTCAATGACAAACTCCAAAAACAACACAAAAAATGGCACCAATAGTGAAATATTGTTTAGAACCTCTCAATGTGACAGGTAACTCAAAGAAGTTTGTACTCACATTTATCTTTGGTCAGCAATGGGATTTGTCACATTGAGAGGTTCTAAACAATATTCCACTATTGGCGCCATTTTTTGTGTTGTTTTTGGAGTTTCTTGGCCATCCTGAGGGGATGTGAAGAAGAAAGGCGGCCTATGAAGTGATTCGTGGATTTGGGTTAAGATATATACCCACTAATACGTGTTTGCTGTTTTTCATATAAGTGTAAAACAGCCAATTGCTTTTGTGAGTACCCACGTGTGGGGTGATACTGGTGGAGGATACATATATATATTTTTGGACTACCCTCTTTTTCTACCCTCCTTCTTGTGTTTTGCTCAATGACAAAGTATCCCCCTCCCGCCTCTTTTACTGATGTAACACTGCTCAGACAGATCAGAAGGGAGGTGTCCAGGTAGATTGCAGAGAGGGACAATCTTCAATTAAGATAAGGGAAAAACCTGAAAAAACTTGTCAAGGGGGGCAGGGTTTTCATTGTTCTCATAGGAAGAAGATTGTCCCCTACTGTTATCTGTCTGGTCTATGGACTGGATTCCACATCTGAGAAGAGATGGCTTACACTAGGTAAAAGGGGCAGGAAGGGGAAACTTTATCCTTCAATTACTCTTGAACCACAATTTTTACAGTACTGAAATAACACCCTCCATGGCCCAAATACTATGAATATTAATTGGAGCTGCTGTTTTTGTGAAACATTGCTATCCCTTTAACCTGGAAATTCTTTACCGTGGACTCTAGTGCTAATCTTTATAAGAATATTATTGTGTAACTGTATTGTGTGGTGCTATTTTTTGGTTTCCCAACTCAGATTAACCCCATTTAGGGGGGCTTGGGCAGAAATCTATTTTGTGTGTATAACCATAGGGAACAAGTATGTTGAATGTTAATGAGGTCCCAAATGGACACTTTTGCTTGCTCTAGCATTAAAGGGTTTAAAGGCCCCATTTAAATAAACTGGAATCTCTATTTGTTTCATATGATACAGCTGGTTTTCCCATAATTACTGTACTTTTCTGTTGTGCAATTGTGGGGCAAACCAACTGCCCCATAATGGACTAATAAAAACTTCAAACATTCCCATAAATTTAAATGGGGCTTTTAATTCCTTGAGTGCTTCACCGTGCACTGGAGAAGTATTCAAACCCCATTTAAAGGAATGGAAATTGTTTCTCCTCTCCAAAGAGCAGTTGATTTGCTCCAGAATTGCATCTCTTTACTGAATATGGCCATGTGTGTGTACAGTGTATGTGTGGCGATACATATAAGTGGAGTGTGATACGGAAAGCATGGAACCCATGCAGCTCACCTGGGGAAGATGGATTTTTTGCCTCCTGCTTTGGCCAACGGGTCAATCCCTTTACTGATTCTGATACAGGGGACACGTAGCTTATCTCCATCTGTGTACACACCTGGGGGCAATAAATCAAATGAATTACGTGAAAAAATGTCAAAAACATCAGAATTGTCAAAAAGTCAAAATCTGCTCCCTGCACTGAAGTGTAAGTGACATGAATGTAAATCTTTCTATTGGTAAAAAAAAAAAAAAAAAAAAAAAAACCTCCCCAGTGAAAGAACCATCTCCAAATCCTGTGTCAATGCTTGCCACTGCTTTTCTGCCTGTAACACAAGGAAGTTGCTAGGTTTCCAAAAGACCAAGGATTTCCCCTTTCAAAGACCTGGAACTTAGGCCAATCTAATGTCTTACTGGTGCATTGCGCAGCCCAATTACTTCCACTACTAGAAGGAAGACTGGCACATTTGCATGTCCTAAGCTGGCAACAAGACCCAAGCCATAAAACAATGCCTAGCAACTCCTATGCTGAAACCTCACCAACTTAACCCTTTGAGGACCAGAGGGGTTTCAACTCATTGCTTCATAATGCATTGGTCATTTTCTGGTCCTTAAAGGGTTAAGAATTGAATATTTTATTTTGAGATTTTACTCACTGGGGCTGGATCACACTCAAATGTTCTCTAGAGTTGGAGTCCTTGTGATCATTTGACCATGCAGTGGAGGGGTTAATAATTCCCTTCTGACTATGTCGACCAGCAAGAGGAAGGACAGACTAAAAACTGCCATTGATCTGTGTCATCCTTATGTGGAAGTGAGACAACCATAACTCCCTTCTGTCTGTGCCACTCAGCAACAAAAAGAACAAACTCCCATACCCCACTGTCTGTGTCACCCAATAAATCAGAGGGATAGAAACACATCCAGCAGAATCTTCAATACCTAATCTGTGTACCCTTGTGCTGGGACAGACAAACAATCTCCTAGCGTCATTCTGTCTGCATTACCATGTGGTAGGAGGGACAAGCTCATAGCTTCTTGTTTAAAGGGATAGTAATACTTTGTTTTATCTTTATTTTATTTTGTAGGCATAAAAAAAACTTGAAGAACGATATAAGTCTTATCTCTCAAACCTTTATGGTTTGAGAGATATTCACAAGCAAAGTTTCCCCTCACTGACCAAAACGGTCAAGTCTGCCATCTAGCTGTCAGATTTGGAATCCGGTCTGCAGACCAGCCGTGGCTCTACAGCAGAGCCAAGATCGCAAGATATAAGAAGAACTACTTCATTTGAATAGTTTACAAAGTGTGCCTGGTTTGCAAGCACACTTTTTAGACACTTCCAATATTTTTATATCTTGCAATCTCGGCTCTGCTGAAAAGCCAACGGTTGATCTGCGGACTGGATTCCAAATCTGACAGCTAGATGGCAGACTTGACCATTTTGGTCTTTGAGGGGAAACTTTGCTTGTGAATATCTCTCAAACCATAAAGGTTTGAGAGATAAGACCTATATTGTTCTTCATGTTTTTTTAATGCCTACAAAATAAAATAAAGATAAAACAAAGTATTACTATCCCTTTAACTTTGATGTTTACCTTGAGGTAGAAGGGACAGACTCATAGCTGACTCATAGCTCCTTCTGCCTGTGTCACTCTGAGGTAGGAAAGACAGACTCATAGCTCCTTTTGTCTGTGCTACCCTGAGGTGGACAATTCATGGCATCCTACCATCACTAATACCATGAAGTGGAACAGACTCATAGCTAGATCCCTATAGAGTGTATACTGGAGATGGGAAGGACAAAGTCATAGCTACCTATGAGGTGGGAGGGACAGACTCATATCTCACTACGGTCTGTATCACCTGAAGGTGGGAAGGACAAAGGCAAAGCTCCCTAGTGTCTGTGTCACCCTAAAGCGGGAGGGACAGACCTATAAAACCCTCTGCTAGTGTTACTGTGTCTCACCGTGCAGGTCACTGAATTTTATTTCTATCCTGCTGGGCTCCTCTGTGCCCGTTTTCCTTTGCGTGTGAATCTCCATGTCTGCCACCTCCATCTCCAGACATTCTTGTCTGACCACCTTCTCTGCCCACGGGCGACGTTCTATGCCGGGCCTGAGATCTGGCACTGGGAATTGGAGACATAGGTGCGACTTAGAAGCCACCACTCGAATTTCCATGTCCTCCTCTGGAGCCGGGGCGATATCTGGCTGAAGGTTTAAAGGGGAGATCAGATGAGTATAGAGAGGAGGTGGCAAACCTGAGGCATTTCAGCTATTGTTGGACTACAACTCCCATCACTCTAGGAATGAAGGGGGGGGGGACATACAGTCCAACAAAGGCTGGAGGATATCAGGCTGACCACCACAGGCACAGAGGCTGGTACTTTTAAATCTGCAACTGGGACTAGAGCTGACACAAGGATACAGAGCTCACACATCTATGAGTGATCCAGTAAATACGTTACCTGGCACAAGCAGTGAGGGCACCTCCAAGGCTAGCGAGAGCATTCAGATTGTGATAATTATAGAAGTATTACCCATCAGAACTCAATATATAGAGCCATATACACAAAATAAAAGGAGCAAATTCTAGGACAATGCAAAGTAGCGTAAAGGATAAATACCTCCCATTACTAATTCAAATCGGCCTTTTATCTCATTAAAAGCCCCATCGCTGGAGACCCAAGGTGATGAAGACCTCTCTAGCTTTCAAGGCGCTAAAATTCCCACAAACTATGACACAGTTAGTTTATCTCAGCATTGCTCCTCTTTAGTACTTTGCACATACAGCCCATAGTACTTTAAAGAGACAGAAAACGGCTTTGTTGACTTTGCAGGAGTCTACAATGTAACAGAGAACACTCTTTAGTTACCATATGGAGATCAACGCGTCCAGCAGACGGCACCTCACAGCTGGCTGTGTCCTGAAACAGGGATCCAAGCCGGTCAATCAGACCCAAGTCAATGTCAGAATGAAATTCCTCCAACTCCACCAGGATCTCGGAGCTCACTTTTATCACTTGCTTTTTACGGCTGCTCTGAGAGAGGGATAAAGGGATCAGAGATGGTGGGTCAGGAAGGTGAGAGAAGGAAATGGAGAGAGAATGATAGGGAAGTAAGAGAATGCAAGTGGTGAAGTAGATGTGTATGAGAGGCAGTGATTAACATATACAGAAAGAAGGAAAGAGAGGGAAAGAAAGAAACAGGAGAATAAAATATAGGTAATAAATGATGGAGGGAGGGGGAGAGAGAGAGGACAGAGGAAAGGATGGAGGAAGGTCAAGAGAGAGTGCAAGAGATCAGAGCAGAGTGACAGGTTATGTGAAACAATGATCCTGGGGCATACACAATGGTGCAAAGTTTCATGGTAGAACACTCACTCTGGAGGGCGTCCGGTGACTCCGCTTGTAGTGTATCTGGGCGCAGGGGCGGGAGGAGGCAGTAGGACTGCGGAACACCATGAGCTGGGGCAGAGAACAGGACATTTATTTACTCTAGAGAAAAGACGACTAAGAGGACAACTTATCACATTGTACAAGTATATGACAGGTCAATACAAGGATCTCTGCGGTGAGCTATTTATTCCAAGGCCTGATCAGGTGACCAGGAGACACCCCTTGAGATAAGAGGAAAGGAGGTTTAAACTTCAGCAGAGGAAGGGTTTTTTTACTGTAAGGTCTGTTAAATTGTGGAATTCATTGCCCAGGGAGGTAGCTATGGCAGATACAATGGTTACATTTAAGAGAAGATTAGATACATTTCTTTCAAAAGGGAACATACAGAGTTATACTGTTTCTCAGTAGGCTGATCAGGAAGGTCTGATAAAGACTAATTTAATTGGTAGCAGGAAAGCTATAAAATTCTCAGTTACTGGGGTATGAGGCGAAGGTTGAACTTGATGGACTTGTGTCTTTTTTCAACCTAATTTACTATGTTACTATGACAAGGGACATATGCACAAAAGTAAAACAGACAATTCTGGTGCAAACCAATAACACCATAGAGGACAAACAGGGATCTTTATACTCATAGATAAATCATTTTCTTCCAGTCCACTGAGAGACACAGGGACCATAGGCAAACATCCTTCCACCAAGACAGAAGCACTTAAAAGGATAGTAATGTTTTAAATTAAGTATATCGCTGAGTCTTCTTTATTATAAATTTAACAGTCTGCCCTATTTTTAGCTCATTACTTTTAAGTAGTTCTCAAGTTATTCAATATAGAAGGATCTCTCTCCCGCCCCTTCTACCATGTCACTGCTACAGCTCTGTCTTGTCCAGATGGATATAGCGAGGGACAAACTTCAGTATGCAAAGGGAAATCCTGCCCTCCTTTGTCAAGGGGGGCAGGATTTTCCTTATACATACTTACTAAAGTTTGTCCCTCGCTGAATCTGACTAGTCCCAGAACCAGAATGAGGATTCAGTGGGAGGCCGCCAGAAGGGGCTATATTGACTAACTTGATAGCTATGTAAAACAAAGGAACTAAAAATACCACCAACTGTTACATTTATAATAAAGGAGACTTGGCGATATACTTCATTTAAAACATTACTATCCCTTTAAAGAGTTCACAAACTAAAAAATTCAGCCCCGTCCCTGCTCAGCCCTGGTTAACCACCTACTGGCAATTTCTCTCTAGCAAAGCTTACGAGTAAAAGTACAATAACAGAGAAGCCAGGAATGTCAGGGCAACCTTATCATCATTTTTTTTTTTTTTTTTTTATCAGGGTGAGATGCCCTGTGCACCCTAATATACTCAATGAAAAGGATTTATCAATGAGTATTAAAATCCATTTTTCTCTTGTGTCCATACAACCGGGGGATACTGGGACCCAGGGACATCCTAAAACGATACCAAACACACAGGAAGGGAGAGGAAAACATTGAAAAATAAACCAAGTTAAACAATTGTGGTTTGAAGAACTTTTCTTCCAAAACTTGCATTCGCTGCAGGTAATATATAGAACTTTGAGCTGTGAATTGAAGCCCAAGTGGCAGCCTTGAAGATTTGGTCCACCATCTCTGTATGATGGAATGTGTTGACAAAGCTTGTTGAATGCTCACCAATTTGAAATGAGACCGGTTTAGAACTAATAGCATTAACTTTATTTACAGTCACCTTAATCTGAGACAGTATAGTACTCTTTGAAGCTGATCTGCCCTTTTTTGGGCAATCAGGAATAGCACAGAATATGACTGATGAAAGAAAGCAGTGACAGGGAGATAATATCAAAGTCAGTGTACCACATATAGGAAATATAAAACATACACAGATAACAGACACACATACATACTGCGTCATGTGCTAATGAAACATGGTGGATTATGTGGCAAACCAATTGCATAATAGGGAAAAATTAAAATTCCAAAAATTCCCATTGATTAACAAGGGGGTTTTAACCAGCTTAATGCTAGACAGATCTCCAACAAAGCAATGCGCCAGAAACTTCTGTAACATTCAAGGGGTTAAAACTTCCATTAAATCTATGGAAATTGTACTGCTCCCCTGCAGTGCAGTTGATCTTCTCCAGAATTCCACCACCACTTTTAGTGGTGCATTCTGTAACTTTGTGAAAAAGTGACCCCTGGATCTTATCTCATATTGCAGTCTGTGGGAAAATGTGGAGATAAAATCAGTGGCCAGGTTTTCCAAGATAACATAACCCAATACATAATCCTTCACTGATCTCACATGAGCAGCACTCTGCACTAATCCTACCTCTGTATTCATACCTCGGTATATTCTGGATATTTTATCTTCCTGGATGCTGGGTCACCTTGTTGTAGACACTCCAAAATCTCCATTCTCCCACAACTAAGGTCAACACTGCTCTGCTGTACTCCTTTGCCAATTCTCTGCTCACACACTATCTGGACAGCTACTGCTGTGACTCTGCAAGATAAGCATGGGGGAAGGTGAGTGGAAGGGCAACTGTGAGGGTGGTACCAACATGTGCCTCATGTGCTCCTACATGTCTTGTTGGATAAGAGACGATATGCTTGCTCCTCCATAGTTGTTTATGGTTGTATTAGCTTTGAAAACTATCACTAAACGGATTAAAGTGGAGCTATTACCTTGACTGCAAGCTTGCATATTTAAAAGCTTTATTAGAAACTTCCTAGGTGTCAAGTTAGCCAAAAGATCAGAAGATGCATGGTACATGACAGTGGATCTCCTCAGGGCCCACTAAAGGGACAGGACTTGATGATTTCCCTGATTGAGTACAGGTGAGGTAATCCCAGGCTCACACATTCTTATGCACTCTCCTGTGAAATTCTCAATTCCCAGACTTCTAGTGAGCCCTGAGGAAGCGGGCTGAGAACCACTTGTCTAGGAGGTATTGATAATTTTATTTATGTATGGTGAGCTGTTCGAGTGTGGTACAATATACTAATGAAGTGCTTAGCACAGCACAGAGTTTAAATAGCATATGAAACCACTGCGAGAAAATCATTTTTTCAGAAACACAAGTATCAATATTTGAATTGTGCGCCATCTGGTTGTTTGGCTAAAATGATACACAGTCAATGTTGAATGAAATTTTCAAATATACAAACTTAAATTCATGGTGACAGGTCAGTTTGAAGTATTCTCTAAAGCAAACCAGTACTGAATGGGTTTTAAAGTAGAAGGTCACAGCTAGTCAACTGTCAGCCCTCCAACTGTTAGGGACTACAACTCCCATCATCCCCAGCCAGCGAAGTTATAGCCCCAACAACCAGTGGTCTGAAAGTTGACTTGCCCTGTGTGTTGGCTAATCCCATAAAATCTGCCAAAAAAGGCATGGGTAGGTGCCACTGTGGGGCATTATAAGTTCTGACCAATGAAAGTGTAGCAGCCTCTCTTCACCTATCATAGTAATCCTTTGCATCTTTGTTTGGCAGAATAAGCATGGGATATGTCATCAAAAATCATGTCTATAGCCAGTTATAAAGGGGAAGACTATGCATAGGAATACCAGTCTTGTTTCCACTAACTTGCGTATATATACACAGCAGATTGCATACGCAATTCCAGGGCAGATAAAAATTGTAGGGCCTTCTGCAGAAAGCTCGATGTGCAATTCTCTCTCTCTCTCTCTCTTGATGGATGTTGAAGTTCATTAACACCTGGAAATCCATAAATTCCCACCACTGCTTTAGTCTGTGCTTATTATAGCAATAGGTATGAGAATTTATGGATTTCCAGGTGTTAATGAACTTCAAAATCCATCGAGAGAGAGAGAGAGAGAGAGAAAGAGAGAGAGAATTGCACATCGAGCTTCCTGCAGAAGGCCATACAATTTTTATCTGCCCTGGAAACACGCTCATCCAGAAGCACTGTTATTAATCTCTAACAGTCTTATCACACATCACAGCTGGTTCATCTCTCCCAGTTTTACTGCCTGTTAAAATCTCCTTTTGCTGACAAACCAGGACTCCTCCACTCTCTTCTTACCGGATATTGCTCAGCTGGCATGCTTTTTGAAAGTGCTGCCGTAGATGCCCAAATTCTCGACCACTGAATGCTGCATCCTTAAAGTACCCCAGCTCTTTGAAGAAATGCCTTGCAGCCTCTGGACAGGCAGGGTCCAGTGGAGGGCTGGTATCAGCTGGCAGGTGGGGCACTGTGGCTGTGAGACCACCCAGGGTTAGCTTCAACAACATCTCGGGTTTAAGGGGCTCCAGGGAGGTAGGTGTAGAAGATTTACCTGCCAGAGCAGTGGTGAAGAGAATACCAGTTTAATGTCAGGTAAGAACTGATTGGCATATCCAGTCTGCCCATTTTCCTATCTAAATAAAATACACAATCTTACATACTTCCAAGAACAAACAAAACACAGAATGCTGCTACATTAAAGTACCTCTATAGTATTTGAGACACCAATTGTAGTAGCACAGAGACCAGTTCGATTCTTGAGCTCCCCTCCTCCCTCCCCTTTCCCTGATGTCAGCTGTAAAGCTGACAGAAGGAGAGTCATGTCGGCCGACATGAGGCGGCTCTTCAGCAGAGACTGTAGACTGTTCCAGTGAAGTATTTCTTTCTACATAGCACTGTCTCGGCTCTGCTGAAGAGCCGCCTGCCTGTCCCGGGACTAGGATCTTCTTCTGTCAGCTAGACGCTGACGTCAATGAAAGGGGCGGGGGGGACTTTATCACCTTGTATCTCTCAAATCATAAAGGTTTGAGAGATGGGGCTGGCATCAATGGATTTATTTTTTCAATATCTACAATAATACTTTTTATTTACATATGCTATTACGAACCCTTTAAAGTAATGGTGAAATTGGGTTGACAGTGCACCAATATTGTATTAGGGTGGCCTAAGCCCTGAGTATTTTGGAGAATGTGTCTGGACTTTTGAAGCCATTTGCTTGGCTGGAGACCAGAGTTCATCCCCGAGTCCTGGATACAAATGGCAGCAGTGGGAGCATCATGGAAGTCAGTGCAGGTACTCTCCACGTCACTAATACACACATGCACACAAACTGCAGCCAATCACTTAGCACAAAACATCTCAGGCAGAAGAAACTCCAACAGGCTGGAGGGGAGGACAGACCAGCTTGCTTTATTATGTGATATTCAACAACATAAAAGGAAAAAATCCATGTTAAATCAACCGCAATATGCCAAAGTGATGATAAAGTGCAAGTAGACATAGTTCTTGACTTTGCATGTTTTGCAATCGCTTAATGTCAAGTCATTTTACCTATACTTGTTATTTTTTTCATGCCTATTTTTTTACATCTTTTATTTCCCTGACAGTAAACTCCCTGTATTTCGTTTCCAGATAGCTCTCTGTCAGGCACAGTTAAAGCAGGGACAGTGATACAATTTAACACTGTTCCTGCAGCACAAAAGACAGGGAGGGTTCTATGAAACTCTATGCCAGTCTAGTCTATTCTTTTCAGCATAAAGAGAACTCCCTGCTCTGAATGCTGTATCAAGTTTATCAATGGTGGGGATAGCTGGATAGCTCTCTCCCCCCTCCAGTTGTTTCAGGTGCAGGGATGGTGTTAAATTGTATCACTATCACTGCTTCTGTCCCTGACAGAGAGCTTTCAGGAAACAAGGGCTACAGGGAGTGCATTGTCAGCTGTAAGAAAATAGGTTAAAGGGATAGTAATACTTATAATGTAAAAAATATATGTTGTAGGGTTTATCCTCCTGAGTAAAACAAGGGTACCCCCCACTGCTGAAAGTTATTACAGCTCAAACTTTAATTTTTTTAAGCACAGTATAACAGTGACCTGAAATTGTACAGTGAGGCTGTTGCTACACCATCCTATGGAGATTTGTCCTAAACTGACCAGAGCTGTCCATAGCATAAGGTTGCAAAAGCGCCACTGTACAATTTCAGGTCACTGTAATACTGCACCTAAAAAAATTATAGTCTGCGCTATAATAACTTTTGAATAAAACACCTTTCAGTAGTAGATGTACCCTTGATTTACTCAAGGGGATAATGCCACAATATATTTTTTTTTTACATACTAAGTATTAGTATCCCTTTAAGCTTAAAAAAAATAAAAATAATAAAGTAAAGGTAGAATGTCAAATAGTAAGTTTACTTGCATTTTTTTTTTTAAAGAGCTATATTGAAAAATTACAAAGGATAAATCCAGTCACATTCATAAGCCATGAGCCCCAAGTAAAACCATAATACAAAACTAAATGTGAGCTTGTGAACAGCAGAAAACAATCATGTAGAGCAAAGGTGCAAAACCAATGACCAATACTGAAGCATGTTAATAAGAGACAGCTGAGAAAGAAAATTATCTATAGCAGCAGGGATAGCAACTGGCTAACAGGCCTAATAATGAGATAGAAGGGAAGGTAATGTGGAACTAGTGTAAGAAGCAGCGTAGAACAAGGAGGGAGATCAGGGAAGAGAGGGGGGGAGGAAAAATTAAATCTAGTATAAATTTAACTCTTTGAGTGCCAGAGGGGTATGGAACGCATTTCTTTGCAATTCGTTCCGTACACCTCTGGCACTCAAAGGGTTAAAGCACAGACTAGGGGAAGGGTTTGATTCAAGAATCTAGTGATCTGCTGGGCATGCAGCAGACATACGAGTAATCATGGAAGGCTCAAGGCAAAATAATATGACGGGAAATGAGGGAGAGAGAGAGATGGTGGCATTAGCGTGGCATCTTTCCATATTGATTAAATTATCAACCTTAGACAGCCATGAAGAGATGGTCTATTCCTCCACAGCAAAGGAATGGTCGCTTTTGCAGCATTAAGTAATGGGAACAATAAATTGCGCATCCGGTTTGGTAGAGACAGGTCTAAATGGTCTGAGAAAAGATATAGAAAAAGTAGGAGATCTAACGGTAGTTGAAAGCTTAAGGCCCCGGAAATGTGTTTATGAATCGAGATCCAGAAAGGCGTTATTTTAACACATTTCCACCATATGTGATCCATTGTGCCGAATTCTTTAGAGCAACGCCAGCACAGGGGAGACATCGAGGCGGAGTACATAGCTAAACGGGCTGGAGTTATATACCACCTAGAGTACAGTTTGAAATTCATTTCACAAGTTCTAGAATTCCTCGCATATCTAAAATTGAATCTAAAGATCTTATTCCATTGAGTCAAATCCAATATTTGGATATTTCCCAATCATGGCTAAAATAGACTTTAGAATCCAGGTCCTCTGAATTGAGTACAGAGTAAGTAAAAGAGAATGCCCTCAAGGCAGGTGTCGGAGACAGAACATGTTTCTCAAAAGGTGTAAGAGGTCTGAGAGCTTGATCTTTTGGGATCAAGGTCGCTATTCAAAGGTTAAAGGGATAGTAATACTTAAATATTACTAATCCCCATATTGTAGCCATGTTAAAAATAATTTAACATGTGTGTCAACCAGTGTCATCTCTCAAACCTTTATGGTTTGAGAGATAACCACACGCAAAGTTCCCCCCTCCATCCGCCTTCCCTGAAGTCAGCGTTGTAGTGACGGCTGGGATATCTGGTCTTATTTGCATCAGGCGGCTCTGCAGCAGAGCCGAGAGCGCGTTTGTAAAAAAAAAAAGAATTATTTCACTGAAACAATCTTCTACGTGTGCTTACAAACCAAACACATGTAGAACACCGTTTCAGTGAAATAATTCTTTTTTTACTAACGCTTATCTCGGCTTCTCCTGCAGTCATCTACAACATTTACTTCAGGGAAGGGGGGGGGGACTTTGCGTATGGTTATCTCTCAAACCATAAAGGTTTGAGCGATGACACTGGGGACAATTAAATTCTTTTTAACATGGCTACAATATGGGGATTAGTAATATTTAAGTATTACCATCCCTTTAAGGATCTGTAGCATCCACCAAGAGGTCTGCTGGACCCCCAAACACTGCACAGTTCCACTCGAAAGTCAGGGAATGTCAAACAGGTGCTAGAGACTCTAGAGTGTCTAGGCCTTTGTTACTCCAATTGTCCAGAGCCCAATCTGAGGGATCACGTGGGAAATCTGGGTTGCCCCGAAGGGAGAGTAATGGAGAGGGGTGTGGAGCAAGTGAGGGGAGGTGTCGAGCATATTGCCATATACGTAGAATGTGCCCCAGAATAATATGAGAGTCACATTCTTGTTGAATCTTAGTATGAGAGGACAAAAATATTTGGAGCGGGGGTCTGGTACAGCTTTGGTCCAGCGGGATGGAGGAGATCTTTTGAAGTAAAATGATTTGGAGATCGCAGATGCTTTACAGTATTCCAGAATGTCAGGTAAACCTAACCCCACAACCATAACGGGTCGAGAAAGGATGGTGTATCGGAGCCTCGGTTTTTTTGTTGGCCCATATGTATTTTGATACACAAGTCTTAATATCAAGGAGGATAGAAGTGGGGATGCGGATTGGAAGAGTGTTCAGAAGGTAGAGGACGGGTAGGAAGGGTCATCATTTTGACAATATTAATTAGCCCTAACCAGGATATCTGGGGCAACGACCAGGTGGTGAGATCTTCTGATATGGAGGTCAGAAGAGGAGAGAAGTTGAGTTTCGGCAAGTCTTTCAGAGTGGATGAAAGTTTTAGACCTAAATAAGTAATGGAGTTCTGTGCCCAGAAGAAAGCATATGAGGACTGTAATGAGTTAGCCTGGTGTTTCGGTAGATTTAAATTAAAAATGTCCGACTTATTATAGTGGATCTTAGCCTGGGAAAAGACGGAATACCTATCAAGAAGCACGCGAAGAGGCGGGAGAGATAAATCTGATTTCGTCAAGAGAATGAGCACATCATCAGCGAATGCAGCAACCTTAAAGGTGTTGCGATTCACTTGGATTCTCGGATCCAAGGGTCTTTTCTAATGTGGCATAGCAGGGGCTCTAAGGAGAGGTTGAAGATCAGCGGGGACAGCCCTGGCAAGTCCCATTCATGATAGGAAAGGAGGGTGACAGGGTACCGTTGACGAAGATCTTTGCCGAGGGTGTAAAGACTGAGGATGCCCTGCAACATGATTGGACCCAGGCCTAGTTTCCGTAGCACGGCTCTATGGTAAGACCACCTAACCCTGCCAAAAGCCTTTTCTGCATTGGTTGAAATTAAGATAGTGGGGATCTTTTGTATCTGTGCATATTGGGACAATGAGATGACAGTGGCTGTGTTGTGGCAAGTTTGCCTTCCAGGTGTGAAACCGCTCTGGTCAGGGTGAACAAGTAGGGGCATAAACTGTTTCAATCGATTTGCCAGCAACTTAGCAAATATTTTTAGATCAACGTTAAGCAGCGAAATGGGGGGATCCTTACCAGGCTTGGGGAGTACAACGTATGAGCCATGTGGGGAATCAAGACAGACTGAAAATGTCTGTACTAAGCGACAGTGAATCCATCCGGACCTGGGCTCATTCCAAGAGCCATGGATTTGATGGTCCACCGGATCTCGTATTATGAACAAAAACCTTCCAATTGCTCCCTAGCTTCCAGATCTAGAGAAGGGAGACCTGCAGAGTCTAAGAATGCAGAAAGGTCCGGAGAGCATTCTAGTGAAGCTGCATCCGGTTCAAGATTATAAAGTAAGGTGTAAAATTCCACAAAGGCCTGAGCAATGTCTGGGTAAGCAAGGGAAGTCTCGCCTGAAGAGGACTGAATTCTGGATACTATCACTTTGAGTCAATTAGTTTTGATCAATCTAGCCAGAGTTGCCCCACACTTACCTCCCGATGGATATGAATGATACTTGATCCACATAAAAG
The DNA here is from genome assembly GCA_037306005.1 of Rhinophrynus dorsalis. Classification (NCBI taxonomy): domain Eukaryota; kingdom Metazoa; phylum Chordata; class Amphibia; order Anura; family Rhinophrynidae; genus Rhinophrynus; species Rhinophrynus dorsalis. Next base: position 418,351,083 of record CM074722.1, read on the forward strand.
ATTTGGCTACCTTAGAGCGAAGAAGGTTGTTAAGCTCAGTCTGGTATTTCAGGAGTTCCAAGCGAGCAGACAAGGATGGAGAAGATCTATGCCGCAATTCTAAAAGCCTAATTCTATCAACCAGATTCCTGGTTGCAGCATGTCTCTCTCTATTTTTCATAGAGCCAGATTTAATAAAATGACCCAGCATCACACTTTTATGTACCTCCCAGATTACTGTGTTTTAAACATCAGGTGTGACATTGTGCACAAAGTAATCTGAAAGTCGGTCCTGTAGGTACTTAGAAATCGTAGGGTCATTCAACAGAGTTTCATTTAGTCTCCAGTGAGAAAATTGGGGTTGACCAGTTGGTAAAGAGTAGGATATCAAGACGGGGGAGTGATCAGACCAAGAGATCATTTTAACGTCTGAATCTGTCAAATTTTGTAGTAAGAACTGGGATACGAACAGATAGTCAATTCGACTAAACAAATTATGAGGGGGAGAAAAGAAAGTATAGTTCCTATCCGCAGGATGTAAGTCCCTCCAGGCGTCAATAAGATGTAGATCAGACAATCGTCGTCTAATATTACGCAGCTGTGACTGTTTGAGATGGGATCTTCTGGTGGAGGAATCTACAAAAGGATCTAAAGGGAGATTGAAATCTCCTTCCAAGACAGTATGACCCTCATCTCTTGTATCTAGGAGGTTGAGGATTTTGTTCAAGAATGACACCTGGTTTGCACTGGGAGCGTAGACATTTAAGAAGGTATACAGTTTACCTCCTAATAAGCCACGCAGTAGGAGAAACCTGCCATCTGGATCTGAAATTTGTTCCGTAAGAGTCCACTGGGGGGATGAGCAGCAAAGAATACCCACTCCCCTCTTCTTCTCAGAAAACAAAGAAAAGTACGCATGGGGAACCTTTGTATTAAAGAATTTGGGAGGCGACGACGCCTGGAAGTGGGTCTCTTGAACAAATATGATATAAGCCTTCAGCCTATCAAATTCCCTGAGGGCCACAGCCCTTCTTTACGGTGAATTAAGGCCCCTGATGTTAAGCATTGCTATTTTCAGATCAAGAGCCATTTATGACGATAATGGAGTAAGAGCAGATTGAGGCAAGACCACCAGAGTCCTGAACCAGAAGGGGGGGGGGGGATAAAGAAAAGCTTGTAGGTAGCAGAGAGATTCACTCCAGAATGGGCCGGGAAAAGTGAAATGTACAAGATCCATGTCTATGAGGTTAGTTGACAAAAGAAGGAAGTAAAGTGTAATAAGTGACAGAAAATATAGTGGAGTTCGGGGGGAAACTCCACACTGCATAAGCATAGTGTAAACAGGGTGAATTGTCTATATCTGATGGGGTAGTAGTATACAGGTTCAGCTGGTCAAAGTGTGGACTAAAGTGACACCCCACAGAAGTGGGGATTTATGTGGCCACATAGCAAACAATGGAGCAATATGCTAAGTTAGAGAGTAATTTGGGAGCTGACTAAAAAGACAACTGGTTTTCTCTCCAGGATGATGTGAGCAAGTGAGGTAAATAACTACTGGGACGTAGAATATTAAATATAATGCATAAGTGGTATAGGTTAAAATAGTGAGAGGAGGCCCAAGAGCAAAATATCTATTTGAGGGGGAAGACAGAAAAATGGGAGAATAGGGAATAATCATTTAAGCAATTAATGAGCAGTGAACCATCAATCACTAATATTGAACGTTTTGTCCTGTAATCAATTAGTGAACGGGAAGTAAGGAATTCAACATTTCCTTAAATATAACCAGAAGAGAGAAGGACAGAGAGAGCGGGAGGCTATCGAGGGATGAAATATCCCGAGATAAATCAGCTTGAATAACAAAACTAGGGGAGCTGGGATAAACAGAACTTGTCCTATCTAAAAAACCTCTGTGGAGCTCTCTCTATCCTCCGCTCCCCAGAGCACATAAACATATATGAGTTTCAGGAGGACATTCTATCTCCAACAATAATGAGCAAGTTGAGACTTAAAGGGATAGTAATGTTTCATAATAAAAGCAGCTCTAATTAATCATCATAGTATTTGGACTTTGGAGAGCGTTATTTCAATTCTGCCAGAGTTGTAGTTCAAGAGTAATTCAATTACAAAGTATCCCCCTCCCGCCCCTTTTAGTGATGTAACACTGCTCAGACAGATCAGAAGGGAGGTGCCCAGGCAGATTGCAGAGAGGGACAATCTTCAATTAAGATAAGGGAAAAACCTGAAAAGCTTGTCAAGGGGGGCAGGGCTGTCATTGTTTTCATAGGAAGAAGACTGTCCCCTTCTGTTATCTGTCTGGTCTATGGACTGCATTCCACATCTGAGAAGAGATGGCTTACACTAGGTAAAAGGGGCAGGAGGGGAAACTTTGCTTGTGAATATCTCTTAAACCATAAAGGTTTGAGAGATAAGACTTATATCATTCTTCATGTTTTTTTAATGCCTACAAAATAAAATAAAGTTAAAACGAAGTATTATTATCCCTTTAAGCAGCTGTGGCATGGGAAATTAGAGTTTACTTGCATTTTAACCATTTGAGTGCCAGAAGGGTATTCAACACATTGCTTGGCGATGCGTTGAATACCCCTCTGTCACTCAAAAGGCTTAACACTATTATCATCTCAATACAATAGTTTAACTACAATAGTGGAGGTGGGGAGAGCTCTGACCCACAAACATTTAGTCTCACCTGGCATCTTGAGGTTTTGTAATGGGGGGAGGGTGGCTGAAAACGGGGAGCGTCCATATCTCCTGGGGTTGCCCAACATTAGCTGGAAAGGCAGAAATACACAATATTCACACCAGAGTGTCTATGTAACAATCCCTGGCATAATGACAATTTACTTCAACGAGAAACAGAGAAACGTATATACTATATGGAAAAAAATTTAAAAAGGAGCAATTTTGGTGCAAACAACTGCATCACAGGGAAGAACTACAAATCCCAACTTCCTAGTATAAAAGGGTAGTAATGTTTAATTTTAAGATTAATATTGTAGGTATTAAAAAGAGAATTACATTGATGTAAGTCCTGTCTCTCAAACCATTATAGTTTGAGAGATATAACCGGTTGCCCCCTCCAGGCCGTTTCACAGAAGTCAGCACTCTAGCTGACAGCAGGAGATTCCAGTCATGGGAACAGCTGGCAGTTCTTCAGCAAAGCCGAAATATCGCTATCTAGAAATAAATACTTCAATAGAACGGTCTACAAATTGTGCTTGCAAACCAGGCACACTTTGCAGACAGTTCCAATGAAGCATTTATTTCTAAATAGAGCGATTTTGGCTCTGCTGAAGAGCCGCTGTCCAATCAAATGACCGGAATCTCCTGCTGTCAGCTAGAGGGCAGACTTCTCTGAAACGGCCTGGAGGGGGGAACTTTAGCTGGTTATATCTCTCAAATCATAAACGTTTGAGAGATAAGACTTACATCAATGTAATTCTTTTTTAATGCATACAATATTAAATAAACTTAAAATGAAACATTACTATTTCCTTTAACCCCTTTGCGTCCAGTGACGTGCCAGGACCGTCACTGCTGTCCGGCACGTTACATACTTTTTTACTCTCAGTGCTCCTGCAGGAGCTCTGCGAGTAATAGCAGGGACTGAAATTGATCGCTCCAAGACCGGAGTGATCTCTTTCAGTCCCCTGTTCGGCATGACAGCACACATGATCAATCACGTGGGACGGCACCTCAAACTTTCCTATCTGGTCCTTAAAGGATCAAATGCCCCAGGACCGCTGGTCCTTAAGGGCTTAAAGGGGTTTGAAGCCCCATTTAAATGAATGGAGATTTTTATTTCACCTCTGTGATGCAGATGGTTTACCCCAGAATTACTCCAATTCATCAAGCTAATGGAGGTGCAATTCAGGAGCAAACTATTTGCACCACAGGGGTGAAATGTAACAGACTACAAATTTCCACTAATGTAAATGGGGCTTTAAGCCCAGCTGAATGCATACAGGTTTCATTTTTGCTTGAAAAGGCATTAATAGACGCAAAAAGTTTCGGAAATATTTTTTGCCCTTTAGTATATTATATATCTTGCAAAATGTGTTTTTTTTTCTTTTCTTAGAGGGCACGGTTTTAACGCTTAAAAAAAAAAAAACGGAATTTAGCACAAAACAAAACTGCTCTGCTCTAAATTTTTAATATTTTCCCTGATGAAGCCTTCTGCCGATAAGCTTTGGGTTGCGTGGCAGATAGAGGTGGGGACTCATTATATGACGCTCTACACATAGTACTGTTTTTTTCCCTTACTGATGGTGTTTGTTAATAAGTCACATGGCTTTTATTTTTGCACTATGTATCTGCACTTTATTTTGATGTATAACTTAAAGGGATAGTAATACTTAAGTATTACTAATCCCTATAGTAAAGCCCTACTAAAAAAAAAAAAAAAAAAAAAAAAATGTATTGCCCCCAGTGTCATCTCTCAAACCTTTATGGTTTAAACATGCTGTTGCCATTAAAAAACATTATGCCACATGTTTATAAAAGCAAGCTGGAGGTAAATGGGGGTAAGCCAACTGCACAAAAGGGGATCAATAAAAACCCCTTTTAAATGAAATTGGGTTTTTAACCCCTTGAATGCTAGAGATGTCTCCAATGAGTTGCAAGGGAATTTAGGATTTTTTTTTATTTGTTCCCTATGATGCGTTTTTTTTTTACTGCAGAAAAACTCCGGTTTTCTTTTATAAACGTGGCCTATGGGCTTTATGTATAAAGTGGAATAATTCGGGGAGAAATCAACTGGACCATTTGGGGATAAGTAAAATGTTCCATTTATTTAAATAATAGGATTTTAGTCTTACCTGTTAAATCCTTTTCACTTAGTCCATACAGGTCACTGGTACTCTGGGAGGCGTAAGTCCCCTTTAATAGGCAGGAACAACTATGCAAATGATTTGCAAGGGGCGGAGCCTCCCCTCTTACTTAAGCCACCTTCTGGCCAGAGCCACTTAGATTGATTTGAGACCCTAAAACTGACCTCAGGTAAGCAAAAAGAAAGACTCCTGTGAGCATGCCCCAACGGTCTCCCACTGGATGCCACAGGAGAGCCAAGACTGGTCCCTTGACAGGGTGGGAGACCAGTGACCTGTATGGACTAAGTGAAAAGGATTTAACAGGTAAGACTAAAATCCTATTTTCACTGTCGTCCAATACAGGTCACTGGTACTCTGGGATGTACAAACATTGAGCTGATCCAGAGGCGGGAAGTAAGGCAAGGACCAGGCGCAAGGCCCAAGTCACTAGAACTGCTATGACCAGTTAATAACATAGCCCAAACTGTAAGTGTCAACGGACACCAACCAAGGGAACAATCCCTGAACTAACACAGCACACGGAATCAGAGCCAACCGGGCTCAACAGTAAGGAAGCACTAAGGATCACAGAGCGGAAGACCTACACAGGCAAGACTGCCTCCAGGACCTTCCTTCCAAAACTGGCATCAGCCGAAGCCAGTACATCAACTCGATAGTGCTTAGAAAAAGTGTGCACAGAGGACCAAGTGGCCGCTCTGCACAGTTGATCAGCAGAAGCTTGATTCTTGTAGGCCCAAGAGGCCCCAATAGATCTGGTGGAATAGGCAGTCACCCGAAAGGGAACATGCTTATTCCTCAACTTGTAGGCTTCACGGATAGTAGCCTTAATCCAAGAGGCAATGGTAACTTTGGAAGCCGGTCTCCCTGCCCTAGGCCCCTCAGGAATGACGAATAGAGCGTCAGACTTCCTGATAGACTCGGTGCGATGAACATAAAACTTGAGGCAACGCACCACATCCAACAGATGGAGATCTCTTTCCTTGTCAGATGAAGGATTAGGGCAGAAAGAGGGAACCACAATCTCCTGATTGATGTGAAACTCGGACACAACCTTGGGTAAGAATTCCTTGGTAGTGCGAAGCACAGCCTTATCCTTGTGGAACACCAGGTAAGGAGGTTTACAAGACAAGGCCTGTAACTCTGCTACCCGGCGCACTGACACAACAGCCAAAAGGAAGGCCATCTTCCAAGTCACAAGACGTAATGGAATGGAAGCCAAGGATTCAAACGGTGGTCGCTGGAGAACTCCCAGCACCAAATTGAGGTCCCACTGGGGAGCAGGACTCTTGAAGGCAGGTTGAACATGAGTCACACCTTGGAAGAAAACTTTCACATCAGGAAGGATAGCAATCCTTTCCTGGAAAAACACAGACAAGGCAGAAGTCTGAACTTTGAGGGAACTCAGACTGAGCCCCTTATCCACACCGTCCTGCAAGAAGGCCAGGACAGTGGGAAGATGGAATTCAAGGGATAACTTCTTATCAGAACACCATGTCACAAAAGTTGACCATATGCGATGATAGATCTTGGAAGACACAGGCTTACGAGCACTGAGCATAGTCGACACCACAGAAGGAGAAAATCCTTTCTTTGCTAGAATCGAGGATTCAACCGCCATGCCATCAAATGGAGAGAGTGAACATCCTCCTTCCACAGATACCCCTGAAGAAGTAGGTCCGGACGGGCAGGAAGCGGGATCGGATCCGTCACTGACATGGCCATCAACTCCGGATACCAGGACTGGCGAGGCCAGTTTGGAGCGATCAGGATGACAGGACAACGTTCTCTCTTCAACTTCTGGATAACTCTGACCAATAGAGGAAGAGGAGGGAAGATGTAAGCCAGGGGGAAGTCCCAAGGGATCGACAAGGCATCCACTGCTAGAGCAAGGGAGTCCCTCAACCGGGAGCAAAACACCGGAACCTTCCTGTTGTGTCTGGTAGCCATCAGATCCACCACAGGCATCCCCCACCGTTGAGTGAGCATGTGAAACACCTCTGGGTGAAGAGCCCATTCTCCGCTGTCGACGGTGTGACGACTGAGGAAGTCTGCCATGACGTTGTCCACGCCTGGAATATGAACTGCAGAGATGACAGGCACGTGATCTTCTGCCCAAGACAAAATATCCTTGACCTCCCACCAGGCGGAACCGCTTCTTGTGCCGCCTTGCCTGTTGATGTAAGCCACCGCCGTGGCGTTGTCGGACTCCACTCTGATCGGAGGACCGGTCAATTGAGACTCCCAGTGCCTCAGGGCTAGCCGGACAGCTCGAAGTTCCAGAACATTGATGGAGAGCATGGATTCCTCCAGACCCCATTTCCCCTGAGCACTGAAGCGACCCCAGACTGCACCCCAGCCCCGAAGGCTGGCATCCGTAGTGACTGTGGTCCAATGAGGAAAGGATCTCCCTTTCAGGAGATGAGAGAGATCTAACCACCAGTGCAGACTCGACTCGACATGAGGAGGAAGAGAAACAGATGTTGATGATCTGGATGATTCTTGCACGTCTGGATCACAAATCTCTGAAGATCCCTGGAGTGGGCCATGGCAAATGGTACTGCTTCGATCGTGGAAATGAACTTCCCAACTAAGGACGACAACTTCGGTACTGGAATTTCGTCCATGTCCAGAATCCCAGCCACTCTGACGGCTATCTGGTGAGCCACGTCCTCTGGAAGAAACACCATGCATTGGCGAGTGTCGAACAGGAGACCCAGGAACAGAAGCCTCTGAGATGGAACCAAGTCCGACTTGTCCAGATTCAGGATCCAGCCATGACGGTTCAGGGTGTGCATGCACATCTGTAATTGCTGATGGAGAAGCTCCGCTGAGGAGGCCTTCAGTAGGAGATCGTCCATGTAGGGAGTCACTCTGATCCCATCCTGATGGAGCACCGCTATCAAGGAGCCCAACACCCTCTGGAAGACCTGAGGGGCTGAAGTCAGCCCAAAGGGGAGCGCTGCCAACTGAAAGTGTCCCCTGTGGCAGGCAATCCTGAGATACCGCCTGCTCTCTGGATGAATAGGGATGTGAAGATAAGCATCCTGAAGGTCCAGGGAGGCAAGAAACTCCCCTGGCGACATTGCTGCAATCACAGAGCGCAGGGACTCCTGGCGGAAGTGGGAAGTCACCACATAGGCATTGAGATCTTTGAGATCCAAAATGGGACGAGCTCCTCCGTCCTTTTTGGCTACCACAAACAGGTTGGAATAAAATCCTGAACCTGTGTCCCCTTGAGGAACCGCCTCCAGGACCTCTTTGTCCAAGAGATCCTGAATAGCGTCGTCGAACAGACGCCTTTTTGTGGGTTCCTGAGAAGGACGAGTAAAATGGAACCGAAAAGGAGGAAGGGAAGAGAAAGGGATCCTGTATCCCTCTGACACCACCTGAAGAACCCATGGGTCCGCCACTGACTCCTCCCAAGTCAGGCGAAAGATGCGGAGACGACCGCCTACAGCCGGATGCGGACCCGGGTTCGGCGAGTCATGCCGAAGCAGTCTTGGAGGTCTTGGCCTTGGGGGCATCTTTGGGCTTCCAGGACTGTTTGGGCTTGGAGGAGGAGCGCGTAGTGGGAGGACCCGTTTGGGCCGAGGAGCGTGTCTCAGTCTGAAAGGAACGAAAGGACAGATTGCGTTTGGCTGGAAACTTTTTCTTAAAGACTGAGGGTAGAAGAGTACTTTTACCGCCAGTAGCCTCACTGATCATTTCTTTGAGTTCAGACCCAAAAAGCAAATTCCCCTGAAAGGGCAAGGAAAGCAAGGCTTTCTTAGAGGCTGTATCAGCAGACCAAATTTTCAGCCAAAGAGCGCGTCTAGCCACCACAGAAGAAGTGGAGGCCCTCGCCATCATGCGCACAGCATCAAAAGCAGCGTCAGCAACATAGTTCTGAGCTTCAGTGATATTAGCAAGTAGCTGCAACTGTTCAGATACTGGCGCATCCTGGCGAACTGCTTCAGTCAGTCGTTCAGTCCAGGCCGCAATGGCTCTATTAACCCATGCCACAGCAAAGATTGGGCGCATGGCAGTGCCAATGGAGGCAAAAATAGATTTAAGAGAAAGCTCTAGCTTTTTATCCGTCCAATCCTGCAGGGCAGAGGCATCTGAGACAGCCAAAGCGGTAGATTTGGATAGTCTAGAAACAGGAGCATCCACCTTGGGAGGATGAACCCATTTTGCCAGCTCAGCCTCAGGAAAAGGGTAAAGTTTAGCAAACTTTTTGGAGACAGAGGAAGATCTATCAGGATTCTTCCATGCCTCAGAGACCAGACGGGCAAGAGTAGGGTTAGTTGGAAAACAAACAACTGGCTTAGATGGCTTTTTCTGAAAAACATCAGTAGGATCATAAGTGGATTCCTGAGTCAGAGGAAGGTTAAGCGTATTCAGAACCGCTCTGATCAGACCCTCAGCCGAAACTTCGGGGTCACACTCATAGGGGTCCCCAATGGACCTGTTAGATTCAATAACAGTACGTTCCTCAGCATCAGAATCAGTGACATCAGGAGCTCCCTGTGGCTTAGGCAGGGAGGTCCTGATGGTAGAGGGGGTCTGCCAGACCTGGAGAGCCCCCTGAATCTGAGAGGGAAAGAGTTGAAGCGTGGATCTGAGATCCCTAGTGGCAGCTTTAAACTCCCTCACCCAAGATGGCTCAATAGCGTGGCTGGGAAGCCCAGGGTTGCTATCTTGACCAGTACAATTAGGGCATAGATCCCCCACATTATCGCTAGCCAGCCCAATGTGGCAAGAGGAGCAAAATGCCATGGGGGTAGCAGACCCCCCATCCTCCTTAGACTTGGGTCTAGCCCCTAGCTCCAGTGAAGTAGACATGCTCACAGCGTCAATATACCCCACTAATAACACTATCACCCAGAAAAAGTGTAAATGATTAAAATTTCACCCCAGAAATGTCTAAAATCGGACTTATCTGGCCAGCGAAGGGTTAATCTGTTGAGGAGAGAGAAGGCTCGGTCCCTGCGTAGTGTACTCGCCTAGGAAAAGTACCACAAAATGGCGGCCGTCATGACAGCCAATCAGAAACGAGCGCGAATCAAGCGCTCATGGGAAATGTAGTTTTCCCTTACAAGTACCCCAAACAGTGCCCGAAGCCCCCCTGAACACCCCACATAAATAAAACACATTCCGGATGATAGAGCAGGAGCCTAGCATTAAAATGAGCCCTCTCTGAAGTTGCTGTGACAAGCGGTTCCAGAGATATGTCCCACACTGTGAATTCTCATAGAGAGTAAAGGAGCCCTTGCGTCTGAGCGGGAAAAAGCCGCGCTTAAAGGCGCGGAACACCATTTTTAATAAAGTTTAGGAAAACATTAAAAAGTGCCCAAACAAGCATGAAACACATGAGAAACATAAATAAATTAATACCCAAAGCTCCAAAACCCAGAGAATACCACATAAATTGCATAAAACAGTAATAATGCAATAGAAACACCCTATGAGTGCTGGAGTGTATTAAAACTCCCAAATACAAGCCCATCAAAGGGACACTGTGGGGACAAGTGGACCTTCAGCACTCAATGGGTGACTCACCTTTCCTGCAGGACTTCTGTCTTCAGGTGACCATGATAAGGTGGGAAAGAACCAGAGGTAAATTCCCCAGTAGGGGAGCTGCTTAACACAAGCTGTCCCCTCTTCAGGGCATAAGGTCCACAGAAAATCCCTGGAAGCTGCACCAGCCACTTTAAAGAGGGCAATTCACAGCCATGGTCACCCTCCTAATGGTGGTATTCCATATTTGAATAAAAAATAATAAAACACTAAGATGCATAGATGTTCTCTACCTGGTGTGCAAGCACACCAGGAACAAATCAATCTAAGTGGCTCTGGCCAGAAGGTGGCTTAAGTAAGAGGGGAGGCTCCGCCCCTTGCAAATCATTTGCATAGTTGTTCCTGCCTATTAAAGGGGACTTACGCCTCCCAGAGTACCAGTGACCTGTATTGGACGACAGTGAAAGAACATTTAACCTCTTGGCTGCCACAGAGCTCTCCAAGCATTCATAGGGGTACAAGTGCCACTTAAACGAGTGGGTAGTACCCTTGTTTTGCTCTGCAGGTAACACTCCATAGAATATTGATTGATCATTAAACCTAGAAGAGGAAGATCTGCAACCCGATGGTTATTGATGGACTATATAACTCATTATCGTCAGCCAGCCAATGGCCGTCTGAGGATGATGAGAACTAGACAGTTGGATGGCTGCAGGTAGCCTGAATACAGGTCCCTTTTCTTGTACGTCAGAGTAGTTTATAATACAGATATAGATTTTCTCTCTCACCCCAGGAGTTAAGGCCGGACTCTGTAGGTGATGGCCACTATAATCACTGTACATAGAAGATTCCAGATCTACGTCTGATAGCTCATTTGCAGATCGTATGGAAGTGACACTGTTCGTCATGGCTGCCATGGAATAAAACATATCTGCAAAGAGAACACAACAATACGGTCTCAGGATGAGAGATATGATCAAAAGGAAATGATGTGTTTAACCCCTTAACGACCCTTGACGGTCATAGTACGTCAAGGGTCGATTTGACTTAATGACCGATGACGTACTATGACCGTCATCGAGTTTCGGGCTCCCCCCGCGGCTGCACGCCATTCGGGGAGTCCGTAACGCAACGGAGCAATAAAAAAAAATTGCTCCGTGGTCGTTAAGTCACGTCCGCTTCCGGATTCCCCGGTCGTTAAGGGGTTAAAGAGGAACATTCACATAAAAAAAAACAAAAAAAAAACACTTTTGAGCACGAGTTTCAGTCAACAATTAGCGCTGGGCTGCGTTGTTTTTGGTTTGTTTGTTTTTTAATTTTATTCAGCTACTAATGGAGACCTGAAGACTTCAAATCGGGCACTTCCGCGTTTGCCGCAGGACTTCCCACCTCCCTTCCAGCTGCCCCAGGAAGCGCGTTCACGCTTCCCTTCGTAGCTGTATTTCTGTGGGCTAAAGTTACAGCAAGCTCCATTAACCATGCTATTGAAGTTGCAACCTCAGTAGCATGGTAAACAGAGCCTGCTGTAACGTTAGCCCACAGAAATACAGCTACGGAGGGAAGCGTGAACGCACTCCCTGGGGCAGCTGGGAAGGAGGTGGGAAGTACTGTGACGTCCTGCGGCACATACAGGGTGCTGCAGAACACAGAAGTGCCCGATTTGAAGTCTTCAGATCTCCACTAGTAGGTGAGTAAAATTTAAAAAAAACAGCGCTAATCTAGTTTTATTGATTCACATGCTCAAAAGTTTGGTTTTTTTATGTGAATGTTCCCCTTTAAAGGGATAGTAATGTCAGAAAAAAAGTATTAACTATATGGTAGATACAATTAAAAGAGAGTACTTGCACTTATTCATATCTCTCAAACAGTTATGGTTTGAGAGATATAGGAAAATAAAGTTCTCTGGTCCCTCCCCTTTCTGCTTGACGAGCTGTAAAGCTGTCGGAAGCAGATTCTGGTCGCTTGACCAGATGTGGCTCTTCAGCAGCCCCGATAGAACGATAACTAAAGATAAATAGTTAATTTGGAAGGGTCTACAAAGTGTGCCTGGCTTGCAAGCACACTTTGTAGACCGTTCCAATGAAGTATTTATTTCTAAATAGCGTGATTTCAGCTCTGCTGAAGAGCCTCTGTCTGGTCAAATGACTGGAATCTGCAGCTGTCAGCTAGATGGCAGACTTGAGTAAAACAGCGAGGAAAAGGTAACTTTAGCAAGTTAGATCTCTGAAACCATAAAGGTTTGAGAGATAAGACTTACATTGATGTTAATCTTTTTTTAATGCCTACAATATTAAATCAACTTGAGATTAACCATTACTATCCCTTTAACCCATGGGTGCAAGAGAGCTTCAACACATTACAACAATCTCCATGGTTCTCAAGAAGTTAAACTGTTGATGATGCAGGCTAATGCAGTATAAACAGAAGCAGCTTTAGTAAAACAGTCATATTATTTTTTAATGAGGTGCTCTAGATTTGAGGGGTTTTAAATTATGTATAGAGTAAAGCTCTTGGGGGTGGGGGGAGGAAAACATGTGCTAGAGTAACAAACAGCAATGTACAAAGAAGAACTGCAGTAATTCTGGGGCAAACTAAAACACCACAGGGAAAAAATAATAATTCTCATTAATTTAAATGTTTTTTGTAACCCTTTGAAAGCCACAGGAGTGTGCAACACATACTCCTCTGGCATTCAAATGGTTAACTTCTTTGATGTCAGGGAGGTCTCCAACACCAAGTAAAAAAAAAATTAAAAAGGGAAGTAACACCTCCTAATAACAACAACCCCCCATTTACCTTACTGAGGCCACAAAATCCTAAATGACCCCTTTCAATTTTGCCTTTGTTCATGAATGTCATGTCCATGGAGGAGGACATGACAGTTAATGGCTTTTTTTTTTTTTCTTTTCAAAATGATGCAGGCAGAGTACATGATCTTGCTCAACTTTCTGAGAACCAAAACAGGTGTGCAACACATTGCAAAGAAATGGTTTTCCAACCCCACTGGTTCTGAGAGGGTTAAGTTTGCATCCTGGGGTCCTGCTAGCGACTGTCTTGTCCTCCTGATCCTGAGATACAGAACTGATTGAAGACACTATCAGTTGAACAAAGACACAAGGGCAAGATTCACTGGGGCTGTTAGGACTTTCAGGTCATAGTATGGTAGGTGGGTGGTTATAATTATTAGGTGTTAGTTCTGCTTTAAACCAGTGGGAATTTTTATTTGCTCAGTGATGCAGCTGGTTTGCCCCAGATTTGTACAAGATTTTTTTTAGTACATCAGATTCAATGTGCATTCAGACTACAGGGAAATTAATAATCACTGGCTGAATCCATTACTTCATCTATACAGCGCTATGTTACATTGTGTGGTAACACCTTAACGACATGTGACGTACTATGACCGTCACGGTCCTTGAAATACTCAAGGACCGATGACGGTCATAGTACGTCACGTACTTTTTACTTACAGCGCTCTACCAGGAGCGCTGTAAGTAAAAATAGGGCCTGAAATTGACCGCTCCAAGATCGGAGCGATCTCTATCAGGCCCCATAATGACGCGCCGATACACGCGACAGGTCACGTGTACCGGCGCGTCCAAGTGCTCCTATGCGGTCATTATGGGACGGAAATGTCCCAGGGCCGCCGGTCCTTAAGGGGTTAATGTACTAGGCCCATTATGAACAACATGGTGTTAGTGTACTAGGCCCATCGCAAATCTCCATACTGTATAAATCAATGCTGTCCAACCTCTTTGATGGCATATACCAAATGCTTTAAACCTGGGGTTGGGTGGAAGGAAGTTGTAGTTCCAAACAGCTGGAGCCAAGGGTGTCCAAGTTTAGACAGCATGGTCTAACAATCCACAATTTACGAATTTCCCTCCTTGACCAAAGCTGGTCAGTCATAATGAAAAGAACCACTAAATGAATTATCTATGCTTGGCAGGAGAAATCGCTAAATCCTCAGAAAGGACCAGAAAGTCACTAAAACAAATGTGCTTTATTGTAGGAAGCAGTCTCTAGCAATGGTACAATATTACAGGGGGTTCCACTCATCGATGCCTTAAGCTTTCATACCCCTATAGCTGGTTATTTCATCAGAGTCTAGGACACAAAACGTACAAGGTGCTTGGAGCAGGACCTCGGTGATATTGTACCACTGCCAGGGACCACTTTCAAAAATAAAACGTTTGAAGCGATACTTCAGCACCAGTGTCTGGGCTCAACAGCTCAATGAGCTTTTTTCGCTATTATACTCAGCTTCATCAGGAGATTATAGGGTCCACTGAGGAATAATCATTTCAACAGCATGATGAAGTAATACATGCTGTAGCATTACTAACTGTGCAGCAAAAGAAAATATGGGTCTTTCAGGTGTGGAACTCAATAGGTCTCCACCAAGATAGCTCCCTGGACATTGACCCAGAAAGAGAGGGCCTGTTCCCTGATATACTCTTAAATGCCTCGGGACAAGTGTATGTCAATCCCCATGTTAAAGCCATCTCAGTGATATTCAGCACCCCGTTCAGTGCAGTTCAAAAATATCTAGCAATTGTCATAACAACCGCAGCCCCACAACAAAATCGAACAACTCTAGGGGTGAGGCTAATGAGCATTCTAAGAATGTAGCTACCTAAGACACTATATTGACAACATATCCCACTGAGTTCCTGAAGCGGTAGGTGGAGAAATCAGAGCAGCAGGGCTTCTGGAGCATACAGTACTCTATAGAAAAGGTCTGGGATTTCTCCTTAGGCTAGAAAAGGATGGAACAAATAAAGGGTCCTCCGTGCATGTCATGATAATCCACCTTCCACACAGTGCAGATGGGCGGTGTTTGCCCCAAGAGGGAGCATATTTTCACCCCTAAACAGGAATGCAGTGAGAGCTGGGCTGGAAGTCTGCCAATTAAGTCGGATCACCTTCAGTGGAGCTTGAGCTGCAAATGCATAAACCAGCATGAGGCTGGTAAACATTGTGGATTTCCCTGAATCTGAACACTCCTGAAGTCAGAAATGTTTGTGGCACCACATCTAGAAGGCCTAGTTTGTGCTGAGGCATCTACTCTGGTAGATAAACACACACACATATATATTAAAAGATGTAGTTCATGCAAACATACAGTAGTGCTCCTGCCAGACCCTGAGTGTCAGAGAGAGAGAGAGAGAGAGAGAGAGAGAGACAGACAGACAGACACACACACACGCATACTTTGGCAAGCACCATTCAAAGTAAGAAACCTCCAGTGAGCTACATTTGCCCCAGTTTTCAACATCATTCCAACAGTAAACGTCTCCCTCCACAGTAAGGCTGATGTAGAACTGGAGCAATTCTGTGGCATACATATTACAATTCAGTAGTTTACTAGTCATTGATACTCTCACCTCTTGCACTTGAAGCATAATCTTACAGCCTAATTGTACTGATTATCCTTTAGGCTTCTCTTTCCCATATCTGGTGTTGCGAGCTCTGTGATGAACCTGCCTTAACACTACTAGTGCCCTCCGATGTCCAGAAATTAACCTACTGTAGACAGTTATTCTACTGCATTCTATGGGAGAAGTCATCAACTTCAGTTCTCCACAGAATGTGAGTGTAACAGCTTCATCCCTTTGTGAGAGGTTAAACAGGTACAAAGTTTGGATAAACCAAATCACAACAGTGGGAATAGTCGTGTTTTATTCAGCAGGAAAAGCCCTATAACAAATATGGCTTCATAAAAATAAAAAAAATCACCTGTAATGTTACTCTACACATTTTATTTAAAACAAGTTTATGAGATATTTAGCTACATTTACTAGTCAGTTTATGCAAATTAGATATTACTGGGTGGTATGCCAGTCAGATATTAGCATTCCCCACTGCTCTCCCTACCACCTGCCACTCCCAGCTGGTGAAATACTGACATTCTACACTGCACCATGTTCCACCAGTCACTCACCGCCTGCCAGTACTAGCTAATTAACATAAAACAAATCACTAGACAATCATTCACATCCTGTCAAGATGGATGCTCCCTCTGAGGTGAGAATATGGACAAGTGACAGTTCTATTAACCCCTTAACGACCCTTGACTGTCATAGTACGTCATTGTTAGATCTGACTTAACGACCCATGATGTACTATGACCGTCATGGAATTCCAGGCTTCCCCCACAGCTGCACGCCATTTGGGGAGTCCAGAACCAGAAACAAAAAAGGTCTGTGGTCCTTAAGTGCCGGCCGTGTGTGCTCGCGGCCGGTCCTTAAGGGGTTAACTAGTAAAAGACTGAGTTTTACCATTATTTTCTCAAGTTAGTTTCTTTTAAAAAATGTCACTGTCAGGTACAATGTAGGACTGCAGTTGAGAACCACTACTAAATCCTCATCACAATATCACTTAAAGCCTATTGAAGCTTCTGTGTACGTGTCTCACCTCCATTCTCCAGAGTCTGGAAAGACACAAGTTCTGGATCCGGCATGAAGAGGGAACCGGGTCCTGAGTTCAGCTGCTGGTTCAGATCCTGCTCTATGAGCTTCAAATCCTCCATATCTAGAGGCCGACACTTCAACAGCTTCTCTCTAATACTGCTAGATTCTGGGAAAGTAAAATTAAAAGTCTTGTCAAAATGCAACAATTTCCCTTTATTCCCAGCTGAGAATCACCTAACAGAACAGTAAGCGTTTGCAAAGCAATGTATTCCACATATCCCTTTAATCTTTTGTGGAGCTCACCTGAAATACTCAAGGCATCAAATAGCTTCTGAAGGTTAACTACCTGACGTGGAGTCAGGAACAAGTGTAGAGACCCAATCTTTCCATCTATCTCCAGCTTGAAACAAAAAAAATATAGTATTCTAGAGATTATAATCAACATTATACAGTTCAACCATTTCATTACAGGGTGTGCATTATAAACCATAGTGGGATTAGTCATCACCTTTGGTCCTGGAAAAAGGTCATTCTGCTTCAATTTGATGGTAAGCTCGGTGCAACCAGAGCAACTTCCAATCTGTAAGGTAGTGGTGGGAGTCGGGTTGGGCTCCGCAGGCCTGCTGGGAGCACCAGAGAGCTGCACTGTCTCTGGGTCTGTACTCTGGGTGGATAATGGGGGATTCTGTGAAGAGAAGAGTTTGTGAGAAGGCCAGTATCTAACCCATTCCATTAACAACAACCCAGGTTAACAAAGGAATGCAGGAGTCAGAAAGAGAAAGAGAGAGTGAGAGAGCGAGGGAGTGAGTGAGACAGAGAGAGGGAGTGAGAGAGACAGACAGAGTGGGAGAGAGACGGAGTGAGAGTGGGAGAGAGACGGAGTGAGAGTGGGAGAGAGACGGAGTGAGAGTGGGAGAGAGACGGAGTGAGAGTGGGAGAGAGACGGAGTGAGAGTGGGAGAGAGAGAGGGAGTGGGAGAGAGAGAGGGAGTGAGAGAGAGAGTGAGAGTGAGAGAGTGAGAGTGGGAGAGAGAAAGTGAGAGTGGGAGAGAGAAAGTGAGAGTGGGAGAGAGAAAGTGAGAGTGGGAGAAAGAGAGAGTGAGAAAGAGAGAGTGAGAAAGAGAGAGTGAGAAAGAGAGAGTGAGAGTGGGAAAGAGAGAGCGAGGGAGAGAGAGAAATCGCCTTCCATTGCAGGGTGGTGAGGACGTAGAAGAACTATATATCTGTCCCTACTACCTCTGAGAGACACAGACAGATTGGATATACGAGACAGTCCTTCCCACTGCAAGGTGGTTTCAAGGGAACTATGGACAGTATTCAGGAAGTTAAAGAGGTGCATTTCTTGAGCACACCAGCATCACCATAGGGCAAATGAGCATTCTCTTTGACTTTAATGTGGATGTTCACACCCTGTATGCTAGATTGGTCTCCAAACTCTCCATTATTCAAGGTATTAAAAGCTCCATTTCGATCAAAGTGAATTTAGGGAATTTTTACCTCCCCTGTGGTTCAGTTGGTTTGTCCTGGAATTCCACCTTGTTTAGCTTCCTGAGTACAGCTCTGTTTGTTCATCTTTCCCAGGTGATATAGACAGAAGTGAGCTAGGAGCCTCTCATTCCCAATGCAGAGTGGCAAAGACAGGAGGGAGTTATTAGTCTCTCCATCTCAGCTAGGGGAGACAGAGATAGAAGGGACCCAGGGTCCTTTCACATGAGGGTGGTAGAGAGAGAAGGGAGCTACAAGTTTACTCATAAAGACTGAAGGGAGTGAGAACTTTTTCAAACACAAGCAGCGGCTCACACTAGTAATGCAATTCACAGTATAACATTATTATAATATAATTCTGCAGCGTTCTACAATAGGGAACAGACATATAGAGAAATTCAGTAGTACAAATGGAACGTGGAAAGCAGAAGGATCAGAGGGCCCTGCTCCAATATCCATTAAAATAGTGTGATGCACTCCACGACTCAATATTCATATATGTTCACATAAGGGTAAAAACCCCAGCTGTAGAAAGGAAGGCAACTGACCCAAAAAAAGCAAGCCTATTAGCCCTTTGAATGCCAGAGTGGTGCACAACTTCAATGGAACAGTCTACAAAGTGTGCCTGGTTTGCAAGCACACTTTGTAGACCATTCCAATGAATTATTTATTTCTAAATATCACGATTTTGGCTCTGCTGAAGAGCCACCGGCTGGTCCCGGGATCGTAATCTCCTGTCCACTAGATGGCAGACTTGTCTGAAACAGCCTGGAGGGGGGAAACTTTAGCCAGTTATATCTCTCAAACCATAAAGGTTTGACTATTTGAGTGCCAGAGGGGTACGCAACGCATTGCTACTCTGGCACTCAAAGGGCTGAGAGATAAGACTTACATAGTTGTATTTAATTTTTTAATGCCTACATTTATTAAATAAACTTAAATTTAAACATTACTGTCCCTTTAAATGAGACATTCCTCAATAGACTTAGCAGTAGAATGCAGTGCCAGCTGGCAGCTGCAAAGGCCAATAAGATATTGGCATGTATTAAAAGGGGTATTGACTCAAGGGAGGAAGATATAATTCTGCCTCTTTACAGGTCCATGGTAAGACCCCACCTAGAATATGCTGATCAATTCTGAACGCCCTTTCTGAAAAAGGACATTATGGAACTAGAGAAAGTGCAGAGGAGGGCTACAAAACTAGTAAGGGGAATGGAAAGTTTTACTTATGAAGAAAGGCTAGAAAAGTTAAACTTGTACACACTAGAGAAACGGCGTCTTAGAGGGGATATGATAACACTATATAAATATGCTCAAGGCCCGTACAAAGGGCTCTCCAAAGACCTGTTCATAAACAGAACAGTACACAGGACAAGGGGCCACCCACTTAGACTTGAGGAAAGGAGATTTAATCTACAACAGCGGAAGGGTTTCTTTACAGTAAGGACAATAAAGGTATGGAATTCGCTTCCTGAGGAGGTGGTGCTATCAAATACATTAGATGCTTTTAAAAGGGGCCTGGATACTTATTTAAAAGAGCATAACATAGAGGGCTATGTACGTTAGTATTGGGATTAATATTTAGTTAGTGCTTGTTGATCCAGGGAGAAATCTGATTGCCATTTGGAATCAAGAAGGAATCCCCCCCCCATTCAAGGCAGAATTTTAAATTGCTATATTGAGGGGGGGGGGGTTGCCTTCTTTTGGATCAACGATGGTAAACAGGAATAGGAAAAGGGTTGAACTAGATGGACGCAAGTCTTTTTTTCAACCTAAATTACTATGTTACTATGTTACTCAAAACAAACAAGTGTGCAAATATAAGATTATTCTGATAATAATTGATGAACAATATATCACAGATACCATTAAAACCAATTAAAAACACAAACGCCCAGGGAGACAAGTGGAACCAAAATAATTATGGCATGCATAGAACAAATATAAAGATAGTGATACAATGTATATCCAGCTCAGTTGCAAACATATAACATTGGCTTAGCCTATAATCAATATGTAACCTCCTATATACAGGCAACAGTGTATGAATAAATATATTATGATAAAGTGAGTAGTTTGCTACATAAATAGCCAAAAAACACATATGTGACACAAATTGGTGCTACAATATCTAAATCCTGTAGTAAAGTGCAAAAAGTGACAAAACGAAGTGCATAGAAATGTAAAAGTGCTAGGACAAATAAACATGGATCTTTAGTGGCAGATACTAGTCATAAAAAAACACCAAAAATCAATTCACAGTAACATATATTGGAGGAATAACATATATTGGAGGAAGATGGAAAGCAACAAGTCTTCCTGCCCAGGCCCAAAGCATATCGTCAAGAACTGGCTTCATCAGGGAAAGGGAGTGATGAGTCTGTCCCCTTACTGCAAAAGGGTATAGAGAGAAGGAATCACAGTCTGTCCTTCCCGATGATGGGTGGTATGGATCTGGAAGCCTGTTCATTACACTGCAGGTGGTATATAAAGAAGCTACAATCCTATTTGTTACACTACAGGGGATATGGATAGAAGGTACAAGGAGTCTTTCTTTCCCATTGCAAGGTAGTAGAGAGAGAGAAGGAAGCTACAAAACCCTACTTGTTACACTGCAGGGTGACACAGACAGAAGGAAGCTATACATTTGTCTTTACAATGCACCATTACTCATACAAAAGGGAAAAAATAAAGGCAAAAGTGGAGTAATTATGGGACAAACCAACTTAGGGAACAAATAAAAATCCCAATGAGTTAAATGGGTATTTAACATCTTGAATTCTAGAGAAAGACAGAGATGGAGACCTCTAGTATTGTTGGGGTTAAAGGGATAATATTGTGCTAAAAATTAAATATACCTCCGATTGTTCAGTTTAAAGCGGAACTACCACCTCTTAAACACTTTAACTTCAATAACTTCCCATCTGGCGACTAGCAGCTTAGTAGCGCGTGTCACCAGAATTATTACCTTATTCAAAATAAATATCCATTCTTACCGGGCTGACAGAAGCACAGATCGCAGACATCTTGCCATAGTGACGTCTGAGCGTCTGCGCTGTCAGTTCCAGCCAGGTCTAGGAGGCGTTGCACATTCCCTCCTCTGGTCCACCCTAAGCCATTTACATATGTCATCTATAGAACTCTATTCCCTCTCTGTTCCCTGTGCTAGTACCTCTGGAACAGAAGTAGGGGAGGGGGTTTGTCCTCTGGTTTTGAACTCCTCATAGTGCATGGAGACTCCACTGAGCTGCAGAATCTTTTGAATGAAGGCTGGAGGCTGATGGATATCCACAGGGATGGTTTGACCTGAATCTCTTACAGCTTCATCACAATAATCCAGTCTGCAAGAGAGAAAGAGTACGGATTATAATTCCAGAGCTGAGAGGGGAAAGTAATACATTCCTCATGAGAGAGGATGAGGGTTGCAAATGAGGAAAGTGGAGAAAAATTTGGGGCAATAAGAGAATTAGATAGAGAGGAAACAAGAGAGACAGGGCCTTTGAAGAAAGAAATTCTGGACCAAACCAACTGCACAGTAGAGGACAAATGAAAATTTCCAAACTCCCCTGGAACTTGACCCCTTCCTAGCATTCAAGGTGTTAAAAGCCCCACTTAAATCAACTGAGTTTTAATTTGTCCCTTATGGTGCAGTTGGCTTGTTCAAAAATTGCTCCTCTTTTTCTTTCTGCATATGGTACAAAACACACTGGTCCAGAGAGTGAAGGAACCCAAACTTTGAGCAATTCCAAAGTAAACCAACCACACCACTACAGTCAAATGTAAACTCCTAGTGATTAAACCCTTAAAGGGATAGTATTACTTCAAAAATTACTATCCCTCGTATTGTAGCCCTTAATAAACTGAGTTAAATGACACCAGCGGCATCTCTCAGACCTTTATGGTAGGGATAGCTGCTTTCAAAGTTTCCTCTCCCCTGCTGTCAGCGTTCTGCTGCCAGCAGGGGAAATCCGGTCCCGGGACAGGAGGAGGCTCTTAAACAGAGCAGATATCTCGTTATGGAAGGAAAAATTATTCATTGAAACAGTCTTCTACATGTGCTTGGTAACCAATCACACGTAGAAGACTGTTTCAATTAATCATTTTTCCTTCCATAACGAGATATCAGCTCTGCTGAAGAGCCTCCACTTGATTCAGAGACCGGATTCTCCTGCTGGCAGCAGAACACTGACAGCAGGGGAGAGGAAACTTTGAAAGCGGCTATCTCTTAAACCATAAAGGTCTGAGAGATGCCGCTGGTGTCATTTAACTCAGTTTATTAAGGGCTACAATAATTTTGATGTATTACTATCCCTTTAAAAAGAAACAGGAGAGGTGTGCAATGCATTGCTCTGCACACTTAATTCTAGGAAACTATTCCCTAGGAATAACTGTCTCCTAAACTTAGTTATGTAATCTTTTAGTCAGGTATATCCATCCATTTTTGCATTATATCTGCAGTTTACTGTGTATAGTAATCTCTGCTGATATCTGCATCTAGATCACTCTTCTTCTAAGGAAATAACAGATCTGAAAGGCTTATAAGGGGAAACTGTCTTGATCAGATTGTAAACTGAAATGACTAGCAGTGAACTACACTGGAGATCAAAAGCAACTACAAAATAGTATATAGATGTAACTCACTGCTTCGTGAAGAACCCTTCCCTAGGAAAATACTTCTGTTAAAGGGGATCTATCACCCCTATACAAGTTAGTCTTAATAGGTAGGTTAAAGAGTGAGTATGTAATATTATAGTATTTTATTTTTTAAATCGTCGTTTGGCTGAAAATTAAAGATTAAATACTGCCCTGACCACTACTTCTGGTTACCTGCTCTGTTACAGCAGTCTATCACTCTTGCTCGGCTCGCCTCCTTCTATCCAGCCTCCTCCAATGACGGAGGCATTCTGCCTGTAAGCTAGAGTGCTGTCATTGGCCAAAGATCACTCCAGCTTACAAGCAGAACGCCAGCATCTTGGAGGAGGCTGGATAGAAGGGGAGGCGAGGCAGAGTGACAGAGTGCGGTTACAGAGCAGGTAACCGCAGTCTGTCCGGAAGAAGAGCTCAGGGGAGTATTTAATCATTAAATTTCAGCCAAACAGCGAATTTGGGAAAGAAAATACTACAATACTACATATATTTGCTATATAACCAACCTATTAAGACTAAATTGTATAGGGGTGATACATCCCCTTTAACCATAATAGCCACTGGTACAGTTTCCCTTTAAGTGGAGCTTTTAATCCCATGAATGCTACAGGGTTCCACCAACACATTGCTTTGCAATGTGTTGGAGTCCTCCATAGCCCCACTTAGGAACTTTTATTTGTTCCCTTTGTTAAGGTTGGTTTGCTCCAGAGTGCTCCTCTTTTTATTTGTGCACATGACTGTGTGTGTTTTTCTATATTAAAACATTGTCCTCCAAATGTAAAGGTTACTGAAAGTATCACCCCTGTGACAGTCAACATTTCCCCTTTTCTTAATCTCTCCGGTAAACAGCCCAGTCCCTTAATTAGCTTCAGTCTGTGTTGAACTTTCCATGAGTTCCATTTCAGTATTTCCCTTTCTCCCAGAATGCACCTCATTCCCATGTCCTTGCCCAGAAAGCCATCTGTCCTCCACAGAAAAAATGTTTTTTCTCCCTTTCAACCCCACTGCCAGAACATTTTATATTCCCCTTTTTAAGATATTCGTTAACCCTTTGAGTGCCAGAAGGGTAAACATCACAATGTACTCTGTACCCCTCTGACACTCAAAGGGTTAAGGGACTTATGCACAAAATGAAAGACAAGCAATTTTGTAGCAAACCAATTGCACCTTAAGGGTTAAGTAAAACACTCCCAATTATTTAAAGGGATAGTAAAGTCCCATAAAAAGTATGTCCTAAATCGTAGCTGCACTAAAAAAAATTTAATGTGCTTAATCCTCTCTCAAACCGTTATGGTTTGAAAGAAATTAGAAAATAAAGTCCTTCGTTCCCTCCCCTTTCTGCCTGACAAGCTGTAAAAGCTGTCAGAGGCAGAATCCGGTCGCACGACTGTAGGCGGCTCTTCAGGAGTGCTGTCATCTAGATAGCTAGGTATAAATACTTCATCGGTATGGTCTACAATGTGTGCCTGGCTTGCAAACACACGTTGTAGACCATTCCGATGAAGTAATTATACTTAGACATCTAGATGACATCGCTCCTGAAGAGCTGCCGTCTGGTCCCGGAAGCAGGATTTCATGACGTCCACAGTATAGCGGACGCATGAGAAGGGGGAGGGAGCAGAGGTCTTTATTTTATTACATGTCTCAAACCATAACGGTTTGAGAGAAAGGATTAAGCACATTCAATGTTTTTTTAGTGCAGCTACGATTTAGGACATACTTTTTATGGGACTATACTATCCCTTTAAATTGGACTTTTAACCTCTTCAATGCTAGAAAGGTATCTAGAACGGTCAAGCAATGCACAAGCAACTTCTCTAGTATTCAAGGAGTTATAAGATCCAGTTAAACAAATGGGAAGTTTAACTGTACCCTATGGTCCACTTGGTTTCCTTGAGAATTACTCCACATTTCTTTTGTGCATAAGGTCTTAAACTTGCAGTATTCCCATTTTACACATTGTACCCAAATACAGAATCTCTCTCCCGTACCTTACGCAAACGAAGGTCATTACCAGCTGTTTACCCTCTCTAAATGCGGACATGCCCACCCTGTTCTAAGGGATGAATTCTATATAATTCGTAATAAGTCTTTTCCGATTTCAAAAGTATAATGTTCAGAGTTAACCTTTCTCAGCCTATCAATACACTGCATATATTGCCCTCATTCACCCTCCTCACATACAACACCAGCATACTTTAGAGTCAATAGCAACTGGATGAGATGATAGCACATCTGTAGATATAATATGAATGTATACCTTTTAATGTGGATTTCAAGGGCTGTCCCCAAGGCAGCTTGATCAGGTGTGTTCTCAATTCTGATGATGGTGTTTAGAAAGGTCACTTTAATCCTTCGCAGAACTAGAAGGAACAAAGGTAAAAGGTTACACAGGGACACAAACATTTACAGGAAGCTAATGTGGTGCAGGTCTGAAGCAAACCAGATGTAGCTTTGGGAACAAATAAAAATTCCCACCGATTTAAATTTGACTTTTAAACACTGTTCTTCAATGCATTTGAGACCTACCTAGCATTCAAGGGGTTAAAATCCCCATTTATATCAGTTTGCATGTTTGTTAATTTGCATCTACCATGTTGGCTTCCTGAATACAGCCTTATAAATCTGTCTTATTAATGTGTAAAACAAACCAAAATGAGGCTAGGAGCCTGCCCATTGCACATCACAATGGCTGTGACTTCGACAAGTAGTACTTGGGACTCCACACAAAACTGCAGCAGCTTCAGGTCCCTGGTTCCCATAGAAAAGCATACCTACAAACATTTCAAATGGTCAGAGGGATACCTTTGCTTTAGGGGGGTGTTGCTGTGGGTGTGGCTGGTTGGCAGGACATTATCAATCATTTTTAGGTTACTTCATGACCTACTGACACCTTTTTTGCGTAACTGAATAATTTAGAGCAAGACGAAAGTATTTTATTTACATAGACTAATGTATAAACATATATACTGAAATTTAACCAAACAATGTGAGTTTTATTACTGTGGAGCAATGTGATACACTTATATACACACTACACAGTCTGACCTATTAAAAAGAAGGACACCAGAGTGGGAAAGAGGGACAGAGGGACTTGAGTCTCAAATATGGACACTTGAAAGGGGAGGCGCAGGAGAATGACACAGGCCAGAATATACTATGGTACAAAATATACTTTTACTCACAATTTAGGCACCAACTCAAGCAGTACTCCCTCACGTCCTATCTTGTGGGAGATATACAATAAGTATTTATTTTCAAGGGATCTGTGGCTCACTTCTGATTGGTATCTCAGACCCCTTTCAAAATCACTGCAAGCCAAGGGATGCAGAACTCCTACATGGAGGATTCCCACCCCCATAGCATGCTATGAAAACAAATGGCCCCAAAACTGCTTTCTATAAACCAGTCAGAATGTAGAAAATCATAATCATTTTTTTTCAGTAAAAATTACATTTTACCAACACTGCTCGAGCACACAGAGCTGTGAAAATAGTTTTTAGGCTATTTTGCAGCTTAAGAAATCTAAGCTATAATCAGAATTGAGCTGAATGTGTTCCTACTACTGCAGAGCAACATATATTATAGAGCTAATGCTAGAGCCAAGACTAGAGCTAAGACTGAGGCCCATCCCACTGCAGGGTGACAGACAGAAGGAAGCTTTAAGCAAGTCCCTCCCAATGCAAGGCAACACAAAGAGAACAGAACAGATCCCCCCCCTCCGTTGTAGGTGGGTTAGGTGGACCTATGGGTGAGTGTCTCACATCATAGAGTAACAAAGATAGAAAGAATCTAAGAAAGAGCCCTTCATGGGGTGACAGACAGAAGAAAGCATTAAATGAGTCCTTCCCAACACATGAGAACACAGAAGGGAACTATAAGTGAGCCACTCCCATACCAGAAAGACAAATTAAATCACATTATTGGTGACAGAAGGAAGCTAGTGTGGTCCCCTTCCATTAAAAGGTAACACAGAAGGGAGCTATGAATGAGCCCCGCCCCTTTCAGGGCAGCACAGAAAGAAGGAATCCATGTGTGAGCCCCTCCCATTGCAGGGTGATATAGACAGAAGAGAGGTGTGCGTGTGTGTTCCTCTTGCTGCAATGGCACAAACAGAAGAGAGCGGGGACACTAGTGCTGATGTACTAAGAGGAACTAGAGTAATTCTGGAGCAAATCAACTGCACCATAGGAAACCAGCAGAAACTCACCACATTCACACCAATTTAAAATACATATTTAACCCACTTGAATGCTTGAGAGGTCTCCAATGCATTGAGACCCCTCTAGCTACAAAGCATTAAAGTGTAAATTTGTGGGAACTTTCATTTGTCTCTCTGGTGCAGATAGTTTCTCCAGAATTACTCCAGTTCTTAGCACATCAGCACCAACGGTGCAATTCTGGAGCAGCCAAGTGCACTGTAGGGGACAAATACACATTATCATTTATTTAAAGGGGGCTTTTTACCACTTGAACGCTAAAGAGGTCTCCAATGTACTGTGGACCAATGCACTGGAAACTCCCACTAGCATTCGAGAAGTGAAAAGCCCCAGGTAAATCACTGGGAATGTGGGGAATTTTTATTTGTTCTCTATAGTTCAGTTGGTTTGTTCCAGAATTACATCAGTTTTTAGTACATGAGCTTCACTGTTCCAAATACTGCTTGATGATAGTAACAGGACAATAGCTGCTTAGTTGTCCTACCAGTCTCTATGGTTTGTGCAAACATCTCCAGCCCTTCGATAGGTTGAGGGGGCTCAGATGGTTCTTCTGGCTGCTCTTTCAGACATTCTTGGGCCAACTGCATACTGGTGGTCATACAGGAGGACCAGCTGTGTGACTCTGCACCTGCTGCAGCTAGGGAGGGGAAAGAATGGAAGGGTGAAATTGATGGGGGAAGAAAGACAGACATTCTGTTACATATAAGCACTCCATACACAAGAAGACATCACAGACTATATCCCAATGAGTAGGGTGCAATACCCACTTGGATGCTAGCAACATCTCCAACTCATTAGCTAGCATCTAAAGGGTTAAAGGAACACCAACACATCCTAATAATGACCTCTTACTTTAATCTGGGCCAGAGGAGTTACTAGGTTCCTAAAAAACGAGGACTTGGGCCAACCTAAAGAATTATTAGTGCACTGTACAGCCCATACAACTGCACCATTACTAATAGGGAGATTATCACCATTACAGGCCCCAAGAAGGCAACAAGACCCAGAGCTTTAAACACGAGACCCGGGGCTTTGGCTCTCTTTATCTAGCAATGTCCTCGATCATGGCAGAAATCCCTAACAGCAACTATGAATTTGTTCTGCATTGACTCATTTCCAAAAATTAATCTTTAACCCCTTAACGACCAGCCGATTGGCGTGGAACGGTCAGTTAAGGACCACGAAGCATTTTATTTTTATTGTTCCTTCCGGTTCCGGACTCGCCGGATGGCGTGCAGCTGTAGGTGGAGCTCGGAATTCCATGACGGTCATAGTACGTCATGGGTTGTTCAGTCAGATCGACCCTTGACGTACTATGACCGTCAAGGGTCGTTAAGGAGTTAATGAATACTGCATATCATGTCCAAAGAGGCGAACAGGATTCTTTTTTGCTGAACTACAATACAGCCCAAACTCTTCACACTGAATTGTTTCTTACTTCCTATGACTACGTCATTGGAGGGTGTTTGGGGTCCTGGGGCTGGATTCAAATGCACGTGCTAATTTTATCTCTGCTTTTATCTCCAAGTAATTTTCATGGAATGAATCTACAAAGAACTGATTTACCACGGTCATTAGGATTTTCTGCCCTAGTTAAGGTATTAAGTGAAGGTTTATTATTAGTAGGTGTTTGTGTTCAATCAAGAAAGATGGGTTAGAACAACAGACTAAATTAGCAGATGTTGGTTGTGAATTTACAATGGCTGAAATAAACCAAGCTGGCACAAGCACTGCCACTCCTGTACTTAGGTTAGCATCACAAGTGAGCTTGTATGCCTACAAAGTCTACATCAGTGGTTCTCAGACTTTTTGGGTGGAGGAACTATTTGGTTTTTGACAAAAACCCACCAGTCTTAGTAAAAACAAAGGTACTCCCATTCCTGAGAGATGGTTAATTAAAAGTTACTGCAGCTCAAACCTGCGTTTTGTTGGGTGCCGTATTTCCATGGCCCGAAATATTATAGTGATATTACTACAGCATCCTACAGAGGTTTATTGTTCATAGCCATTTAAAGCAACAGTGCCACAAAGACATTTCAGGCCATGGAGCTATCACACCGAACAATATGCAAGTTTCAGCTGCAATAACATTTGAGTAAAAACATCTCTCAGCAGAGGGAGTACCCTTGTTTTACTCAGCCGGATAAACAATGGTATGCATTGTTTTCCATATTAAAGGCTGAAAATTAAAGGAATAGTAAACCCCCCAAAAAACTTTTTTTTTTTTTGTACCCCTTGTAATGCTAGATAGTGCACCATCGTATTGCTTCGCAATGTATTGGAGACACCTCTGGCATTCAAGGGGTCGAAACAAATTGAGAGATGGTTTGAGGGAGTTAAGTATGTTTTTATTATTCCTATCATTTGGCTTACAGTTTTTTCAGGGATTTACTATCCCTTTAAGATGATCATTACCATATCTGCATGTCCATTGATAGTCACAGACCCACCCTGTAGTGATGTACTAAGGAAAAATGAAGCAATTCTGGAGCAAACCAAATGCGCAACAAAGATCAAATACAAATTCCCAAACTTTCAATTTGTTTCGACCCCTTGAATGCCAGAGGTGTCTCCAATACATTGCGAAGCAAATACAATGGTGAACTATCTAGCATGACAAGGGGTACAAAAAAAAAAAAAAAAAAAAAAAACACATATGAATAAATGGGAATTTTTATTGGTTCCCTGTGATCAGTCTCAGTGTCTGCTAGTCTAGTTGTATTGTCTGCCAGTACAAAAATATGTTCAGTGGAACCCTTAGTACTTCTTTATGGAACACTGGTAATCCACAAAACATACAGTGAAAATCAATGATCTACATCAGTGGTTCTCAACTCCTGTCCTCAGGACCCACTAACAGGCCAAGATTTGATGATTTCCTTGTTAGAGCACAGGTGAGTTAATCAATGTGAATGAGCCTCTGATCACCACACCTGTGCTCTAGCAGAGAAATCCCTAAGTCCTGGCCTGTTAGTGGGTCCTGAGGGCAGGAGTTAAGAACCTCTGATCTACATACTGGTAAACAGGCACTCGCCTATTGTGTATTTGCATGACTAAATGCTTTTTTGGTTGGGGAAACCTGCAGTTCATCTGCTGTTGATGTACTACAATTCCTATAATCCTCAAATGACCACCAGCTGGAGACTACAGGCTGCACATCCATGGATTAGAGGGAGGGAACATTGGCTTAGGGTGGGTTGTAAATGTGGTGATGCCTTGGCTTGGGCTGTCACCTAGCTGGTACTTTAACAGGAGACTGGTAAAAACTGGTCTTGATGACAATAAGTCTATGGCACAAGAAGAAGGTCAGCAATTCTTCCCATAAAAGATGGCAACCCTAAAAGCACCATTTAAATCAACGGTAATTGTGGGAATTTTTATTTGTGTACTATGGTGGAACTGGTTTGCTCCAGAATTGTATTTCCTTAGTTTACTGGTGTCTACTATTGAACATTAGCGCTCTCCTAGTTGTTTTTTCTTTGTGTTTTTTTTTTTTTACAATATGCTTTCGTAAGGATCTCGATATTGAGGATTAAAGGGATAGTAATGTTTCATAATAAAAGCAGCTCTAATTAATCATCATAGTATTTGAACTTTGGAGAGTGTTATTTCAATTCTGTCAGATTTGTAGTTCAAGAGTAATTCAATGACAAAGTATCCCCCTCCCTCCCCTTTCATTGATGTAACTGCTCAGCCAGAGCAGAAGGGAGGTGCCCAGGTAGAGTGCAGAGAGGGATAATCTTCAATTAAGATAAGAGAAAAAGCTGAAAAACTTGTCAAGGGGAGCAGAGCTTTCATTGTTCTCATAGGAAGAAGATTGTCCCCTGCTGTTATCTGTCTGGTCTATGGACCAGATTTCACATCTGAAAAGAGATTACTTACACTAGGTAAAAGGGGCAGGAGGGGAAACTTTATCCTTCAATTACTCTTGAACCACAAATTTGACAGTATTGAAATAGCACTCTCTATGGTTCAAATACTATGATGATTAATTAGAGCTGCTGTTTTTGTGAAACATTACTATCCCTTTAAGCAGCTGACCCAGAATAACCTATGAGGGGCAGTATAGTATCCTCCACAAGTGATTGTTGCTACTTAGATTGTAGGGTAGCAATAATTCAGTGCGAGTATAATACTCATTGATTATGCTTCAAACACCTTGGTTCATCTAGTATACTACACTCTATATTTCTTTACGGGCCAGAGGGCTACACAACGCATTGCTTTGCCTACCCATCTGGCACTCAAAGAGATATTGCTCCCCCTACCTTCTTTTTTTCTCTTCTTGGCATGGTTATCATTAATGGGAACTCAAGACTCTGGAATATGGAATGAGATCATTTACCACTACTATACCACACAATACCGCCCTTTAGTGGACAATTTATTTAATTTATTTATTTTTAATAACACTACGGGCACTAGATGGGCACTCACCATTTCTGTACTTGGGTCTGCAGGTGACCTGGAGTTCTGACACCTCCAGGGTACAGTTCTCGGTGACAAGTGCAGACCAAGGGATGGTGACTGAGATGCTGCCAATGAATCCATCGATAATCTCTAGAGGAGCCCCCGCCGAGTCCAGCAGATCGTTCACTGACTAAAGGGAAAAGTGGAGAAAAGGAATGAGCGCATCAGAGAGAGAACACAGGGACAAATTTAGTTCACTAAAGGGGTGCAATACTGGATCCAACTGCAATCTCCTCAGATTTGGGGGTGTGATTTTGACAGGAGTGGCAAGTGGGTGAAGTCCCCTGGCCACTCCTGTCAAAATCTCTATGAGGAGTTTGCCCACCATCACCTTCTCCACTTCACAAGAAAACATGGCCAACTCCCACACTACTGATGTGGTACACAAACAAATCTGATCCTACTCTCCTCACCACCCCATGTCACAACTGCATCAACCACATTAGTGAGAATTGTCCTCTGTCCTTTCCCTCTCTCCACATCCCTTATGAACATTTCACCCACACAGCTTACCCAACATTCTCCTCTACAGCCAATGCAGAGCTTGTGCCATGTGACGGCCTTCTTCTTTTACATTATATAAACTAGTTTTCTAAATTAAAAAAATGGATAATACCACAGAGGTGATTTTGAAAGAAAAAATAAATAAAAATCAACAAAGTTGTTTTTTTAGGTGAAGGGGTGGGTTCTTTTAAGTACAAATAATAATCCTAGTAAAATGTTTCTGGGACGGTGTTCCTTTATAATCATTTAGGCATACTGGGCCATCCAACACATCGCAAAGAAATGAGTTGGACACCTCTGTCCATCAAAAGGTTAATCCAAGGAGGCTTCTCAAACCATGACAATTGCTAGCAGTTTTTTCAAACTGAATTAGGCAGAGTGCATGAGCCTACTTAACCCTTTAAAGACCGGGGTGGCATTACATTCCAAAGCAATGAACTGCACACGCCTTTGGTCCTTGAAGGGTTAAGATTTGTAGTGAGCAGAGTTTGAGGATGTGTCATCCTTCCATCTGCTTCCATGGACCTGACATCCAGGACTGACTGTGCAAAGGCACGAGGGCAAAATTCAACAAGGTCATTGTGTCAGGAGCTGTTAGGTTCTTTAAAAATGACATTTCTATACAACCTGGTGAGTTATTCAAAGTGACTAAACCTCTGTTTGAGCGAACATGAAAAAATAAGAAATAATGTATGCTAAATAAAGCCCAGTCATTCACTAGTACATCAATGGGAATGTTTACTTCTATCAAAAGAAGCATTTCAGCATTTTGGGGAACAAGTCCCTTGGTCAGAGCAGCCAGTAAATATCGTCAACTGCCCCTCTCAAGCTCATAGTATCAGCTCTGGGGAGATGCCCAGAGGACACCAGTACATTAAGGACTGTCTGTACTTTCAGAATTCTGCTACTGCCTGAGGTGTGGGTAGCAGCAATTAACTAGTAAAATACTGAATTTTAACCATTTTTTTCAGGTGAGTTGCCCTTTAAATCCTGTGGAACATACAGCCCCGGGCATTCAGCCCAAGCTCTCAGACTGCATTTGATCAGATATTTAATCCTCCACAAATGGCCGGTGGCAGACTAAATTCTATTGTGAGGATCCAAAGAGAAAGAAGGAAAGCATACAAGATTAGCTGTAATGGATATGATTAATCCATTTTTTAGTGCCGCCTAGTCTAACAATCATTTCGAGGGCAGAAATACTAGTTGTCACTATTAATCAATTCTGTGTGGGTTTGTTCTCCAAAACAAATCTTTACTTAGTACAGGATATCATGTTCACCGAGTCAGACATGATTCTTTGATGCCACACTCCAGGATTCCAAACTCCTCCCACTGAAGTTTTAATTCCTTCCCAAAAAGAATTCAGTAGAAGAAGACTGGAGTCCTACAAAACGAATAAGGTCTGTCTTCATGGATGTGTATGTACCTTTCTATGTATCTTTATTTATATAGCACCATACATGTACACAGCGCTTAAAAACATTTGAAATAATATAATACAAAACTACAGAACTGGGTTAAGAGCATTAAGCTTAAGTGCCATCATTGCATTCTTTGTGGGGGGAAGTGCAGCAAGGGAATCATTGACTGGGAAAGGGATCCTGCCCCAAGGAGCTTACAATCTAATTAGAATTCATGATGACAAACAGACAGTAGGAGGAGGAATCTAAGTGCAGGTACAAGGTGTGGTGAAAGAAGTGCAGAAGGATTCTAGTGTGACTATCTGTGTGCAAGAGGAGAATATTGTTATTGAGATGCCTCCTTGAGCAGGTGGGTTTTGAGAAGATGAAAGTGAGTGTGGATGATTGGCAATTGGTGATAGGGAGGGCATTCCAGAGTCGAGGGGCAGCTAGTGAGAAAGCTTGTAGTTGAGAGATGGCTCGAGTTGTGTAGGGAGAGGACAAGAACAACCCTTGAGAGGACCGTAGGGGACAGGAAGGGGTGTAGCAGGAGATAAGAGCAGAAATGTAAGAGGGTGCTGAAGAACAGAGAGACTTACAGAAGAGGAGGAGAATATTGTAAGAAATACAATACTTTATAGTTGGCCAATTGAGGGGTTTCAGGAGGAGATGAGAGGGAAGGTATCTAGGAGCAAATATGATGATTCTTGCGGCTGAATTGATAACAGATTGAAGTGGAGAGAGATGAGAAGCAAGAAGACCAGAGAGTAGAATGTTGCAGTAGTCAAATCTAGAGAGAATGAGTGCCTGAAATAGTGTTTTTGCCGTTGACATGCAGAGGAAAGGATGTATTTTTGCAATATTTTTTTTAGGAAGAAGCAGCATGTTCTAGTGAGAGCTTGGATATGGGGGGAAAAGATTAATTTAGAATCAAGTATGACCCCAAGACAGAATGCTTTGGATACTGAGTGTATAGCACAGTTTTCTATTGTGACGGAGAAGGGGGTTGGTGGATGGATTTTAGGAGGGAACATCACCAGCTCTGTCTTAGACATATTAAGTTTTAGGTGGCAGTGGGCCATCCATGATGAAATGGCTGAGAGACATTAAGTGATTTGAGACTGCACAGCTGGAGTGAGGTCAGGGACAGAGACATAGATTAGTGTGTCATCTGCATACAGATAGTAATTAAATCCAAGAGATGAGATGAAGTCACCAAGTGAGAGGGTATAGAGGAAAAAGAGAAATGGTACCAGGACTGATCCCTGAGGTACATCTACTGAGAGGTTGTGGGGAGACAAGAAAGCGTTAGCCAAGGAAACACTGAAAGTACATTTAGAAAGGTAGGAGGAAATCCATTCTAAAGGAGTGTCATGGATGCCAAGGGTGTGCAGTGTGTCCAGTAGGAGTGCATGGTCAACAGTGTCACCAGTAGGAGTGCATGGTCAACAGTGTCAAAAGCAGCAGACAGATCTAGATGATACCCAGTACTAATTAAAGATTAATTCTGGGGGAATTAAAACACAAAATCTTTTACACAAATTAGGTGTCAATGAGTTCTTTAAGGGGACATTAAACTTACATTTTGACTTCACATATTCTGCAAGTGCGTAAAATGTAAAGTCAAATTGCCTATACTATAAACAGCATACAAAGTAGGGGTGCACCAAAATTTCAGTAGCCGAAATGTTTGGGCGAAAATTGCATTTTCGACAAAAAGGCAAAATTAAAAAAATGGCCAAAAATCCGTGGCGGCAAGAAATAGTAAGTACCTTCACCGAAGCTGTGGGCAAGCCTGCAGAAAAGTGCTGGCAGTTTAGGCACATCGTGCAACAGCTGATCCGGATAACATCCGGATCTGTCATTCTCCCCTTCAGAGGACATGTTCCGGTTCTGGTTCCCGTCTCACTCCCGGTTTTAATATAATACAGTTATCCCAAAAACTATTTTAAAAAAGGTGGGTGGGAAAAAAAAAAAAAAAAAGTCAGTTTCGGTTCAGAATTTTCATTTCGGTGCACCCCTAATACAAAGCATGCAGCGTGGCAGGGATAGTTTTATATTACATCACTATCCTGGCTTTAATAGTCTCTGACAGAAAACTCTCTGTAAACATATATACAGAGGGTTCACTGTCAATGATAAAAAGTGTGCAAAAATAGGTGAAGATGAAAAAAAATTTTAGAAATGTTGACGCCACATATGCACTTACAAAATATAAGTCAAAAAGTACGTTTACGGGCACTTTAAATCACACCCATTACCAAGTCTGGAAATTTCCACTAGTCTGTGACCAGTTTAAATGGATACTAATACTTAAAATGTTAAAAAAGATAATTAAATAATATTTTGTAGGTATTACCCCCCTTAGTAAAACAAAGGTACTCCCACTGCTGAAAGGTGTTTTATTCAATAGTTATTACAGCTCAAACTTGATTTTTTTTTAGGTGCAGTATCACAGTGGCCTGAAATTGTACAGTGGTGCTGTTACTACACCATACTATGGACAGCTCTGGTTCGTGGACCATAAATCTCCATAGGATGGTGTAGCAACAGCGTCAATGTATAATTTCAGGCCACTGTGATACTGCAAACAAAAAAATCAAGTTTAAGACGTAATAACTTTTGAATAAAACACCTTTAAGCAGTGGGAGTGCCCTTGTTTTACTCAGGAGCATAAACCCTACAACAGATTTTGTTTTTTTTTACATTTTAAGTATCCCTTTAACCCCTTAAGGACCCATGATGGACCTGGACCGTCATGGGTTGTTATACCCTTAAGGACCCACGATGGTCCTGGACCGTCATGGAATTCCGTGCTCCCCGCGCGGCTGCACGCCATTCGGGGAGTCTGGAATTGGATTGCACAAAAAAAACTGCTCCGTGGTCCTTAAGGGACCGCAAAGTATGTGCGAGGCCGGTCCTTAAGGGGTTAAGAAAAAAAAAAAGTCAGCAGACAAGTAGAAATTATGCTATTCTCTTTAAATAACATTAGTCGGACTATTAAATGGGAATGAAACTAATATCTTTTTTTTCCCTGACTGGTGAACCTCACAGATTTTTTCCCAGCTCTTGTCATAACCAGCTTTCCTCCTATTTGGACTCTAAGCAATAACAGCTTTAAATCATGGCCTGTCAGGTGTTTTGAAAGTACCATAGCACATCTTTAGCTTAATTAAGTCCCCATCTGGCGATTAGCTGCATAGTAGCGCTAGTAGCCAGAATTATTACCTTATTTAATAAATTTATGCTTTCTTCCATAGCTGACAGTAGCACGGAGCGCGGACATCTTGCCATAGTGACGTCCACAAGTCTGCGCTGTCAGTCCCTTTTAGAGATGTTCGGCTTGTAGCAACGCCTCCTAGACCCGGCTGGGACTGACAGCGCAGACGCGCAGATATCACTATGGCAAGATGTCCACGCTCCGTGCTACTGTCAGCTATGGAAGAAAGCATAAATCTATTAAAGGGGAACTACCACCCAACACAAACTTTACCTTCACTAAGTCCCCATCTGGCGACTAGCTGCTTAGTAGCGCTTAGTAGATTTCTCCTCTCTTCCATGGGTGACAGACAGGACGGAGCATGGACATCTTGCCATTGTGACGTCCGCGTGCCTGCGCTGTCAGTCCCAGCCAGGTCTAGAAGGCATTGCTAGGAGCCATTTGGTTCCAGCTGGGACTGACAGAGCAGGCGCGCAGACGTCACAATGGCAACATGTTCACACTCCGTCCTGATTGTCACCCATGGAAGAGTGGAAAAATCTATTAAATAAGGCAATTATTCTGGCGACTAGCGCTACTAAGCAGCTAGTCGCCAGATGGGGACTTAGTGAAGGTAAAGATTGTGTGGGGTGGTAGTTCCCCTTAAATAAGTTAATAATTCTGGCGAATAGCACTACTAAGCAGCTAGTCGCCAGATGGGGACTTAATTAAGCTAAAGATGTTGTGTGGTGGTAGTTCCGCTTTAATCCGTCAACCACAACTCTGGAAACAGGTCACACTAGCCCATATATATGTAAAAGCAAATGGGAGTTATTCTGGAGTAAACCATTCACACCACAGGGGACATACAACAATTCCTGTTCAATTAAATTGTGTTTAAACCCCTTGAATGCTAGAGAGGTCTCCAATGAATTGCTTTGCAATACCTCTATAGCATTTAAGGGGTTAAAAAGCTCGATTCAAGCACATTGGAATTTAGGATTATTATTATTTTTCTCATATGGTGCAGTTGGTTTACTCCAGAATTACTCCAGTTTTTACATATGGGCAACTGATACTATCTTGGACCGACTCACTGAACTCATAACTACATTCCAGATTCTTTAAGGGTTATGTCATATGGGCATTATGCTAATGTGCTAGAATTCTGGGCAGCACGTTCTGTCACAAGACGATGGGGGATGACAGCTGAAGACTTCCTCTTACTTGTAAATGAACCAAGGTTATGTTCTTGGAATCAGTCAGAACATTCAAGAAAAGAAGGGATGGGCAATCTGAGGCACTCCAGCTGTTGAAGACCACAACTCCCATCATCTTCCATCAGCACTGGTTGGGAAAGAATGATTGGAGTTGTGGTCCTCAACAGCTGGAAGGTCTCAGGTTGCCCAGCACTGATAAACAATGCACAAAGTAAACTCTCTATTTAATAAAGTTTTTCTTCAAACACACTGTAAATGCAGATGCTGTTCCCACCACTCATGGTTCATAGATTTATTTTAATCTCTTGAGTCCTACAGAGGTATCCAACACCATGCTAGCATCCAATGGGTTCTGAACAAATTTTTATATTTAGCCCCCAACCTATCAGGGAAACTTAAAAAAAATTAACATGAAATGGGCCACTGGCAATCATGAAGTCTATATTCTCAGCCAACATCTCCTAAAGGAGAATCAGCACCTTGTAATAATGGCCCCAGATTCACACAAATATCAGGATAGACTAAAGGATCTGAACATGTACAGCTTAGTGGAGAGAAGAGATATGATAGAAACAATCAAATACATGAATGGATTCAACAAATTGCAAGAGGGAAATATATTTCAAAGGAGTAAAAATATTAGAACAAGAGGCCATAGTCTAAAACTAGAGGGACACGGGTTTAGATGTAATGGAAGAAAGTTTTGCTTGACTCAGAGAGTAGTAGATAAGTGGAATAGCCTACCAGCAGAAGTGCACAACTGATCAGCTGAGGCCTGATTCTTGTAGGCCCAAGATGACTAAATAGACCTCGCAGAACGAGCCATGACCCGAAAGGGATCAGGCTTCTTCCTAAATTCGTAAGCGTTACGAATAGTGAACTTGATTCAAGAAGCAATGGTTACCTTGGAAGCAGGCTTCCCTGCCCTGGGACCCTCATGAATGACAAAAAAAGTGTCAGACTGTCTCAGTGACTCAGGGCGATGCACATAGAACTTGAGACAACGCACAACATCCAACAGGTGAAGATCCTTCTCCTTGTCAGAAGTAGGGTTAGGGCAGAAAGAAGGAACCACAATCTCCTGATTAATGTGGAACGCAAACACCACCTTCGGGAGAAACTCTTGCGAAGCACTG
This sequence comes from Rhinophrynus dorsalis, assembly GCA_037306005.1. Taxonomy (NCBI): domain Eukaryota; kingdom Metazoa; phylum Chordata; class Amphibia; order Anura; family Rhinophrynidae; genus Rhinophrynus; species Rhinophrynus dorsalis. The sequence continues at coordinate 418,390,107 of CM074722.1, forward strand.
CCTTTCCTTGTGAAACACCAAAAATGGTGGCCTACAGGACAGGGCATGCAGCTCCGCAACATTGTGGACCCGATTGCCAGGAGTAAAGCCATCTTCCACGTCAGCAGACGGAGAGGAATAGTGGCCAAAGACTCAAAGGGAGGGTACTGAAGGATGCCCAAAACCAAGTTAAGGTCCCACTGAGGAGCGGGAGCCTTAAACACAGGATGGGTACGAGCAACACCCTGGAAGAAAACCTTGACATCAGGAAGAATAGTAAGGCACCTCTGAAAGAAAACAGAGAGAGCAGAAGTCTGAACCTTAAGAGAACTCAGATTGAGACCCTTATCCACACCATCCTGGAGGAAGATTAAAATCCTGAGACAGGTCCCTATCAGCACACCAAGAGAGAAAATTAGACCAAACTCGATGGTAGACTTTAGAAGAAACCGGCTTATGGGCACCAAGCATAGTAGAAGAAAATCCTCTTATTCAGAATTGAGGATTTAATCTCCATGCCGTCAAAGCCAGACGATGAACATCCTCCTTCCACAGGTAACCCTGTAGAAGAAGAATCGGATGGGAGGAAAGCCAAAGAGGTTCCGCCACTGAGAGATCCACATGCTCCCGAAACCAAGCCTGGCAAGGCCAGTACGGAGCAATCAGAATTACTGGGGAGAGCTCCAGTCGCAGTTTCTATATTACCCTGTGTAACAGGGGAACAGGAGGAAAGATGTATGCCAGAGGGAAATTCCACGGGATCAACAAGGAATCCACTGCTAGAGTCAGAGGATCCATCCAGCGAGAACAGAATATTGGAACCTCCTGTTGTGTCTTGTTGCTCTCAGGTCGATGCACGGAAGACCCCACAACTGGACAATGAGGTCGAACACCTCTTGATGCAGTTCCCACTCTCCGCTGTCCACTGTGTGTCGACTGAGGAAGTCTGCCAGAACGTTGTCTACGCCAGGAATATGAACTGCGGATATGGCAGGTACATGCTCCTCTGCCCAGGACAAAATAGCCTTGACCTCTAGCCAAACTGCAAGACTTCTTGTGTTGCCTTACTTGTTGATGTATGCTACTGATGTGGCGTTGTCCGACTGTATCCTGACCGGGCAATCCTTCAGCTGTCTTGTCCAGTGTCGCAGGGCATGAAATATCACCCGAAGCTCCAGGACATTGATGGGAAGGAAAGATTCCTCTTGAGACCACCGGCCCTGAGCATTCAAGTTCCACAGGACCGCTCCCCATCCAGAGAGGCTGGCGTCTATCATCAATGTTGTCCAGAATGGCACCAGGAATGGCCTGCCCTTCAGGAGGTTGTTCAGGTTGAGCCACCACGAGAGGCTCAACTCCACGTGACAAACACCATCCCATTCTGGGTGTTGAAAAGGAGGCCCAGAAACACCATCCTCTGTGAAGGAACAAGGTTCAACTTGTCCAGACTGATGAACCACCCGTGACGGGACAGAGCATGAAAGCAATCCTGCAACTTCTGATGAAGGAGTTCAGGAAAAGATGCCTTCAGAAGGAGGTCGTCCATGTACAGGGTAACTCTGATGCCGTCCCGATGGAGGACGGAAATCAATGCTCCCAGGACTCTGTTGAGGACTTGAGGAGCCATGGTCAGGCCAAAGGGGACGGCTGAAAACTGGAAATGTCCTCGGTCGATGGCAAAGCGAAGATATTGCCGACTCTCTGGATGAACGGTGATGTGCAAATAAGCATCCTGAAGATCCAGCGAGGCCAGAAACTCCCCAGGGGACGTGGCACTGAACACCAGGTGTAGTGACTCTTGGCGATACTGGGACCTGACCACAAAGGAGTTGAGATCCTTCAAATCCAAAATGGGACGGCAGCCTCCATACTTCTTGGAAACCACAAAGAGATTGGAGTAGAACCCCAACCCCCGTTCCTGAGGAGGAACAAGTTCCAAGACAGCCTTGTCCAGAAGGGCCTGAATGGCTCCCTCGAAAAGTCGGTGCTTTTCTGCTCCCAGAGGAGAACAAGAAGAGAAGGTCCTAGAAGGAGGAAGGGAGGTGAAGGGGATTCTGTACCCTGAAGCCACCACCTGCAAAACTCACGGGTCCTTCACAGAGGCCTCCCAAGCCGAGAGGTAGTGGTGTAAGCGCCCACCTACCTGCGGGTGGGGACCCAGATATGGCAAGTCATGCAGAAGAAGGTTTGGAAGCCTTGGGCTTAGCTGAGGACTTGGATCTCCACTGCTGCTTAGGCTTGGATGAGGAGCGCGGAGTCTGAGGCACTACTTGGGTCGTCTGGAGAGAGTCAGCCTGAAAGGGACGAAAAAGCCAATTCCTCTTGATAGGCGCCTTCTTCCTCCGGACCCCTGGCAGGTGAGTACTGTTCACTCCATTGGCTTCACTGATCAGATCCTTGACATCAGGCCCAAACATTGAGGTGCCCACATAGGGCAAGGACAGGAAAGCCCTCTTGGAGGCAGTGTCAGCAGACCAGTTCTTGAGCCAAAGAGCCCATCTGGCTACCATAGTCATAGTTGATGCCCTGGCTACCATGCGAACAGTGTCAAACAGGGCAACAGAAACATAATGCTGAGCCTCAGAGATGCTGGCGGGAAGCCGCAACATGTCAGCAGTAGGAGCTCCCTGACGGACAGCTGAAGTGAGCTGTTCAGTCCAAACAGGCACAGCTCTATTCACCCACTCTGCAGCAAATGCGGGGAGCAGGGCAGAACCAGCTGTCACAAAAATGGTCTTGAGAGAGGTCTCAAGCTTTTTTGTCAGTCCAGTCTTTCATAGCAGATGCATCAGCCACAGGCAAGGCAGTGGACTTAGAAAGCCTGGAAACAGGGGCATCCACCTTGAGGAGATGAACCCACTGAACTAGGGCCGCTTCAGACAACTGATAAAGTTTAGCAAATTTCCTAGACACAGACTGTTTCTGTGTGGAAACTTCCACTCCTCAGACACCAAGCAGTCAAGAGTGGGGTTAGGTGGAAAACAAGTATGGGGCCTAACAGGCTCCTGAAACACACCAGAGGGATCAGAAGAAACCTCTTGCACCAAGGGAATGTTCAGGGTGTTCAACACAGCCCTGATCAAGCCCTCAGCTGAGGGAACAGGATCAGCCTCAAAGGGATCCCCAAAAAACTGAGAGGAAGGAGAACAGTATTCATCATCAGAGTCCACCAATAACTCCTCATCAGAGGAATCAGACAGATCAGGTACACCCGGAGGTTTAGGCAGGGAAGGTCTGATAGGGTTGGGGGTCTGCCACAAATGGAAGACCCCCTGCAAGGTGGATGGAAGGAGTTGTCAGGTGGACCGGAGGTCCCTGGTAGTAGCCTTAAAGTCTTGCATCCAAACTGGCTCTAGTGCATGGCTGGAGGACCCTGCAGGGGATTCAGGGGCAGCAGCGCATGATGGGCAAACATGACCTGAGTATTCTCTAGGTAACCCTGAGTGACATGACTGGAAATGAGCAATGGGGGACACAGACACCCCAGTATCCTTAGTTCTAGGCCTACCCCCAAGGTCTCACAGAGTCAAACGGTCAAAGTATCAGAAACACCCACAAAGAAGTGTGTATGATAAATAAGATCACCCCAGAAAAGCTAAAATAGACTTATGTGGTGGGTGAAGGGTTAAACTGCTGAGGACAGAAGGAGAGTCCTGCCTATTTAAAGGGGCTGCTAGCCTACCCAAAGTTACCAGTAACCTGTTTTGGACGACAGAGAAATAAGGTTTTAGGTTCTCACAGTAGGAAAATGGGCAGACTAGATGGTCCAAATGTTTCTTATCTGATGTCAAGTTCAATGTTTCTATGAAACTTGCCTTTCTATGGCAAGAAAATCCTAATGCCACCAAGGAATTTTGTTCAGGAGATAAAATCTTCAACCAGTCCTAGATGTCATGAACATGGAGGCAGAAAAATTACAGTTAGCTAGCAGGACCACAGAACTTTAAACTCTGCTCACTGCACATGGTAATCTTATCCTATTAAGGACCAGAGAGGTATGCAATACAACAGAGTTGCCTACCCCTGAAGTTCTTAATGGGTCAAAGCAGGTGCATATCACCTCCGGTTTGATAAAACTGCCAGCAATTGTCATGTCTGCATCTAGTGACAAACATCCACAACTGGCTAACAACGCTATCTCTCACACAACGCAAAAAGGTAAATTTCATAGGGCCATTAGGAATTTCTGGTCATAAAGTAAGTAGGGGTGTCCATTAGGATTTTCTCTTCTTGAAATCTGCTCATTAAAAATGCTTTAAAGGGGAACTACCACCCCGCAATAACTTTACCTTAAATCAGTCTTCATCTGGCGACTAGCTGCTTAGTAGCGCTAGTCGCCAGAAATATTACCCGGTTCAAAAGATTTTTGCCTTTTTCTGACGGTCACAGGAGCAGGAAGCATGGACATCTCGTCACAGCGCAGGTGCACGGACGTCACTGTGACGAGATGTCCGTGCTTCCTGCTCCTGTGACCGTCAGAAAAAGGCAAAAATCTTTTGAACCGGGTAATATTTCTGGCGACTAGCGCTACTAAGCAGCTAGTCGCCAGATGAAGACTGATTTAAGGTAAAGTTATTGCGGGGTGGTAGTTCCCCTTTAAGTAGTCAGCAAGAAATAATAGACCCATAAACGGGGTTCTGAAAATGTTTATGTCAGCAGTAATATATGTAATTGTTTATAATCACTAATGTAGAAATGACAGAGATAAAGAGCAGAAAGATAAGAAACTAGAATAGAGACAGTGCTCATCTGCATAAATTACCCACTTTAAAAGTCACCACTAATTACGAAATTTTTCTGTCTACACATTCTTCAGGAAAAAAAAATAAAATAAAAACAAATTTAAAGTGTTAGTAATGTCCAAGTACAAATATGGTGCACAGTGTAGAGCTTAAAAAATTGACTTGAATGCAAAAAAACCCTATCTCTCAAACTGCTATGGATAGTCCTCAGGATAGAATCACAGGTCATGTTTTCAATAGATTCCTGATTGTTCACAAGTGGGAAATCAGTGGTTCAGTCATTTTTTATTGTAATACCGCTGTTTAATTAGTGATATCCTTAAAACTTGACCTGTTGGTGCATCCTGAGGAATGCAGCTGAGAATCAATGCATTAGAATGTAGCAACACATTCAACGTGATAGGTTCATGACAAAATACCATTTGTTTAGGGTGAACCTATCAACCCCAAAATAATTTATCACCTTAAGGACTGGCTGAGCATGTTTGCTGCTGGCACTTAAAGGGATAGTAATACTTCATTTTATTTTATTTTGTAGGCATTAAAAAAACATGAACAATATAAGTCTTATCTCTCAAACCTTTATGGTTTGAGAGATATTCACAAGCAAAGTTTCCTTCCCTTCTCTTTTACCTAGTGTTAGCCATCTCTTCTTAGATGTGGAATGCAGTCCATAGACCAGATAACAGCAGGGGACAGTCTTCTTCCTATGAGAACAATGAAAGCCCTACCCCCCCTTGACAAGTTTTTCAGGTTTTTCCCTTATGATAATTGAAGATTGTCCCTCTCTGCAATCTACCTGGGCACCTCCCTTCTGCTCTGGCTGTGCAGTGTTACATCAGTAAAAGGGGAGCGAGGGGGATACTTTGTCATTTAATTACTCTTGAAGTACAACTCTGACAGAATTGAAATAACACTATGATGATTAATTAGAGCTGCTTTTATTATGAAACATTACTATCCCTTTAAGGACCACTGAGCATTTTTTTTTTTTTTTTTTGCTGACCCAATGCAGGGCTTCCCCAAATGGTGGCGTGCAGCCGTGCGGGGAGCCCTGAAATCTATTACAGTCCTGGGATGTTCTAGATCCTTATCGCACGCCAACCCATGACGTTCCAGGACCGTCAAGGGTCCTTAAGGGATTAAACAAAGTACTTCCCTTGCAAATCACCTAGTCTTTCGGTATGTTCTTGAAGAGGTTAGTGATACTGGCTCCTTCCTCTATAACAATTATATTAGGTGTCTGAGCTGGACAATCTTCCTTATTGCCCAAAGTCTGTTTTAAACTGAGCATTTGAAAAGGTAAAAAGGCACCTGCTCATTTGATCTGAGTTTCAGGTAAGTTTGTCTCTACTGAGTCCCCGTATTCAAAAGCTGAAGAGAAGAGAAAGTAGGTTCTGACATCAAATGACCCATCTAACACACGTCGAGGGATTGGGTAATTTGCAACTTAAGTGCAACGCAATTTAGAAGATTTTGAAAGAAAAACAAATACGTCTACTTTAATTATGTTAGTCATTTATTAATTAAGATATTTTTAGTTTTATTTATTTTTATGCAAGTTAGTTAGCAGTCAGCAGCAGGGAGTGGAGGTGACAGGGAGGCAAGTGTGGAATATTAGCATCTGGTTGGCATGCCAGCCGGTACTGTCTAATTTGCATAAAATGACAATATCTCTATTTTATATAAAAACGGATAACAAGATACAGTTTGTAAGTTCATCATACCCTTTAGTTTTGTTTACTGTCCCTTGAATTAGTGTGGTTATGTTATGGTAAGTGGGGGGAAGAACACAGCAGAAAATTCACTTTCAACAACATCTTTGTATAATAATCTGCTTTACATTGGAATGTAGCCTATATATGTGTGTATGTAAATACAGTATGTTATAGATTACTTCAGAAGCTGGAGAATGGCAATATTATAAAATACATCATGATATGTGTAATTTCCATCTGTTAATAAAAATGTTTTCCATTGTTTTAATACAAAGCCAAGATTATTCTGTAGGAGCTAGTATTAAGCAATGCTAAAACTAATTCTAAATCTAAAGATTACCCATTCTCACAAACAAATCCTAAAAATAACCCTACAGATACAGGCATAACTAGTCATTGGAGGGCCCCCATGCAAACATTATTTTGGGCTCCAACATATAAGTATTATCTCAGCGACATAACTAAAATCTATCGAAACCTGGGACTGACAGGCCTCCATAGATGATAGGTGCCTTCAAAAAAGCACCCTTTGCAACCCTTGTAGTAACATTCCTGTAACCTATTAACCCCTTAACAACATATTCTATGCCAGGACAGTGACGCTGGTCCGGACGTTAAGAACCAGTGACTCTCCTGGCATGTCATGGAATTCTGAGATGGCAGCACAGTTGCTCACCTCTCTGCAAACCCAGAATTCATCGCAAAGGAAAAACAAAAAGTGCTGTTGTCCTTTACGGCCACCAACTTTCTGATAGGGGCTAATGGAATACTGATGCCTCCTAATAATAATAATAAACAGGGTAAAACATCCTACTGGACACTATTACTTATTTCTGTGTGGACTGGTTATCCAAAACAAATATGTAATTGGTATTGGATACCATATCCCTGGAGGCAGAGGTGTTTCTTTTCAGAATTCCTGGATCCAACTCCTCCCACTAGTCTACTTAGGAAGACTTCAGTAGGAGGAGTTTGGACTTTACGAGCTATAAAACAAAGCAACAGGTCTGCCTGCATGGACATGATATCCTGAACAAACTAAAGACTAAACTGGGGGAACCAATCCAGACAGAATCAATTCATAGTGGCCAGTAGAATTTTCTGCTTGGTTAAGATAAGGGGGGTTTATTTTGTTTGTTTTCCTTCAAATTTTCCATGACATAATTATAAAATGGGGTTAATATTAGAGGCCTTTTGCTGAAATTGGCGGGAAACTCTGAAGAAAACCAGCTGCACTGTAGAAGACAAACTGTCCCATTGATTTAAATGGGACTTTTAATCCCTTTAATGTTAGCGACATCTCCAGCGCATTGAGAAGCAATGAGTTGGAGACCTCTCTATTATTTAAGTAGTTAAAAGACCCACTGAAATCAGTGGGTGATTTGGGGTTGTTTTATTATTTCACCTTTATAATGCAGTAGGTTTTCTCTGGAATTGCTCCTCTTTTCTGCACGAGTCCTTAAACTATCAAACCGAGGACAAAAAAAAAAAAAAAAAAAAAAAAAAAAAAGGATTGTAGGATCCAGGGACAGAGATCCAGAACCAGGAACAATCACACACACAGTCAGACACAAACACGCAGAAAGACACACAGACAGACACTCCTTCGTACCTGAAGCCTTGCCGCTTAAACCAACTTTTAAGGACAGGGGTGCTCAATATCCGATTGGGCAAGGGAGTCAGACATAAGGGACGGTGGTGTTAAGTGAAGATCTGACAGGGTACTGAAGCTCGTGACTGCAACCAGCCATGTGGATGTGAAGCAGTTTGCTGGAGACCTCTACTTTTGTGAATTTATGTTGTAGGCCAGAGGTTCCCAACAGATTTGTCACGAAACATTTATATGTGCAGCACTAAGATTAACCCCTTAAGGACTTATGATGGTCCTGGACAGTCATGGAATTCCGGGCTCCCCGCGCAGCTGCACACTGTTTGGGGAGTCCGGAATCTGTTTTGCTTAAAAAAAAAAAAAAAAAAAAAAAAAATGGTTCCTGGTCCTTAAGTGAGGGGCGCACTTGCACGCAGCCGGTCCTTAAGGGTTAAGGCGACACACCTTTCCAGAAACTGGTTTTATGCACACATCACAGAAATTTGGATTTCTCAGCTTATGCAAGTCATAAATTCAAAAAGGTTGGCAATTAATGTCATAGGTCGAGAGCATCAGTTAGTATCTGTACCAGGCAACAGTAGATGGGGTGGGAAATGGGTCATGTAAAAAGTGTGGGGGGGGGGGCACAGATCGAGCTAAGGACACACAAGGGTTGCCCAAGATGTAAACCTGGCCCTGACTGCTTTGTAATGTCCTGCAGTCAAGGGGTTTAAAAACCCCATTCAAAGCAACAGGAAATGTAAAAACTGTTATTTGTCCCCAATGGGACAGTTGATTTACTCTAATAATACCTCTTTTTCTTTCTGCATACGACTAAAAATAAATATACCAAACTGTTTACACTTTACACATCAACTCTGTACAAAAGAGAAAGACATCCGACAGATAATGTGCAACTGTATATTACCGACTCCCACGCGTATCATCTATAATAATGGGGCACAGAGCTCAGCTAGCAATAGGAAGAAATAAATGACACTAAAGGAGATCAGAATATAAAATAAGTGCTAGGCAACAAGATTTACCCCAACAGCAGCAAATGTAGCCCTCAGATTTACTAGTGGGCCACACGTTATGGTTAAAAATTCTAAATAGGGGTTGGAAAAAGCATATTAACCCCTTAGATACTAGAGGTATCTCCACCTCTCTAGCACCCATGGGGTTAAGGTATATGTAAAGGGTTAAGGGTAAAAGAAAGAAGATGTGCTTTTGTATTAAAGGAGCAGCAAACTTTTTTTTATGAAAACCTGTTATAGAGCTGCTTCTGCTGAGTAAAACACAGGTACTCCCACCACTATAAGTTGTTTCATTTGAACTTTATAAGAGTTCAAATAACCAGGAAGTGAATTTACTTTGTTTACTTCCTGATAGTTGTAACTGACAGGAAGTATCTTGGCAGTTTCTATCACATTCTATAGAGGACTGTAAGTCACTGACTTTCTTCTCCATTAAAATGTAACAGAATAACTAATTGGAACTTGACCTCTAGAGGGCACTGATAATGTAAAAAAACAAAGGTTTAAACAGTAATAACTCTGGAAATATGTATCTATCAGCAGTGGGAGTATCCTTATTTTACTCAACAGGAAACGCCCTATAATATATATTTTTTCATAAAAAAGTTTACTGCTCCTTTAAAATAGTAAGTGAGATATAGTACAGACAGGGGCCACAGGCACAGTTCCTGGAGGAATCATATTTCCCACCAGTGATATAAAAAAGCTATTGCTGGGTTACAATCCAGCTCCCATCATCCTCCAGCAGCCATTACCTGCTGGAAGATTATAAGAATTGTAGCCCAGCAACAGCTAGAGGTCCTCACATATCCCATCATGGGCATCTGTAGGAATGTTTTGGGGTTTTTTTGTTTGTTTTTTTGTTTTTTTTTGGGGGGGGGCAGACCAGCCAACTTTATTGACTGAAATTAAAAAAATATCAAGCGACATACAGGCAGCAACTCCTGGTTATTACAATAAAGTTACAGTTTTTATTCATTGAGATTTGCATGTTGCATTGTATCTGTTTGGAGGTGAGATCTCCAGTTCACCACCAGAACTGGAACTTTGGGGTGAGTTGTATGGTTTTCTTTAGTCATCAATGAAATGCAAATTATTGCCTACTAGTGTAAAAGATAGTGTACAAGGGCAAAAGTCTGGGTGATGTTAACCCTTTGAGTGCCAGAGGGGTACGGCACCCCTCTGGCACTCAAAGGGTTAAGAGGACGGTACTGCCCTGCATCCTGCCGCCGACGCAGTCATGCACTGTAGAGGACTGCCCGAAAGCACAGAATGCTCCTAGCACAGAACTCCTAGCATTCTGTGCTCTCAGCATTCTTTTTGTGTTCCCAACATTCTGTGTGTTTGGGCAGTCTCTACTGCACATGACGGCTTCTGACAAACATCCTTAGCAAATTATTATATAGGATATTCATGGAAGCATTCTGAGCCCCTCGTATGTACCTTTAGTTATATTATGGCTAAAAAAAAAGTTAAATACACCAGTTTCTGCTGTAGCACATGACATTATAGCGGAACTTGGGTTCATTTGAAAGAGCTTTCAAAAGCACCTCTAATTCTTTTAGCCACTGTTTACTTAAAGCAATAGCTTGAGATATTTGGCTTTAATCATTTGTCAGACTATTAATTGTAGACAGGACTGGCAGGCCTTGACAAACATAAGATTGCCTGAACTGTGAAGAAAGTTGTTTCAAAATAAATATCTGTGCCTACCATTGCTGTCTATTTTGAATAAACTGACATAAATAAAGCTAAATAACTCAAGCTATTGTTTTAAACAAGAAACGTTTGACTTAACATATACTGTAGATAAGAGGTTATACAATGTTAGTTCCACTTTAAGAAGGTCAATAATGCTGGAACTGCTACTTGATAGAAAGAGTACTTAAGTACATACGTCATGATCTAGTAAGAAAAACGGTTTGAAAGAAAATGTTAAACCCAAGGATAGAAACTCTTAATTCATGGTAAAGGCTAGCACCAACAGAATACTCACATATTTACAAAGACAAAACAACTGCACAAAGTCTATAAATTTAACCCCTGGTATACTAATAGTCTGCAAAATATTGTTTCAATTACAACACACATTTTTTCCCAAACTAAAATGTTACTGCTCCTTTAAAGGGGAACTTTCACCCCTTAATAACTAAATCTCCCTTTACTGCTGACCTGGCGACTAGCTGCTTAGTAGCGCTAGTCGCCAGAAAACTTACCCCGTTCTCAAGATTTCGCCGTTTGAAAGGATCAGGAAGCACGGACGTCTCTTCACAGTGACGTCCGTGCGCCTGCGCTGTCAGTCCCTTGTCAGTCCCTTGTGCACCGTATGCACCGTACGGTGCACAAGGGACTGACAGCGCAGGCGCACGGACGTCACTGTGAAGAGACGTCCGTGCTTCCTGATCCTTTCAAACGGCGAAATCTTGAGAACGGGGTAAGTTTTCTGGCGACTAGCGCTACTAAGCAGCTAGTCGCCAGGTCAGCAGTAAAGGGAGATTTAGTTATTAAGGGGTGAAAGTTCCCCTTTAAGTGAACACAAAATGGAAGTTTTTGACTATCCATGGCAAATCTCCATATGTCAGATAAAACCAAAACTAGACTAAGTAAAAATGTAATAAACAAAAATATAAAACTATGGCATAAATAGGATCCCTAATGAAACCTGCACAACATTAGTAACCCCTTAGTTGCTAAAGACATCTCCAATACATTGCTCAGCAATGCGTTGGAGAGGTATCTCCCATCCAGGTGGTTAAAGGAGCAGTAAACTTTTTTTTTTATGAAAAAAATATATATTGTAGGGATTTTCCTATTGAGTAAAATAAGGGTACTCCCACTGCCGAGAGATTTATATTTCCAGAGTTATTACAGTTTAAACCCATGTTTTTTTTTTTACATTAGCAGTGCCCTCTAGTGGCCAAATTCTAATTAGATTTCCTGTTAGATTCTAATGGAGAGAAAAGTCAGAGACATACAGTTCTCCATAGAATGTGATAGAAACTGCCTGTCACTTCCTGTCAGTTAGAACTATCAGGAAGTAAACACAGTAAATTTACTTCCCGATTATTTGAACTGCTATAAATTTTGAATAAAAAAATCTGACATCAGTGGGCATGACATTGTTTTATTCATCAGGAAAAGCTCTATAAAATATGCGTTTTCATTAAAAAAAAATAAAAAAGTTTACTGCTCCTTTAAATTGGCTGTAAAATGTCAGTGGAAGGGGCTTTGCAAGTGTATGAAATTGCCAGACAGCTACTGACACAGCTTAAAAGTCTGCCATACTCTGTCTGTTCCGTTGCAGATCTCTTTGATCTGCAATCCTAGGTGACATCAAGTTTCTGAAAGAGGTAGCAACACTGCTATCCCAGCTACTGAATCCTTATGTGGGCTTCAGTGGAGGGAAGAGAGTTCTCTCAGAAATGATGACGTCACCCAACCCTGCTGATCCCCAAGACCTGCAAGGAGAATGAAGAATACAAAACAGACTTTCAAGCTACAGAAAATCAATTCCCATAGCTGTCAGGAAACTTCATACATATATAAAACCCCTGCTGCTGGCTTTACAGCCCCATTATGTCAAACATATAATGTTGCTCTGTGTAGTGTTATTAGTAATAAAAGATGCCTAATTTCAATTTAAGAGAACAAAATATATTTGCTCACCACCTCTTGATTTATGTTTTAGTTAAAGGGACAGTAAAAGTAAGCAATTCACCACTATATGAAAGAGGTATGTTGCAACATTTCTCTATAAACTTAAAATATTCCATATAATAACCAAACCGGAGAAATATTAAAGCGCATGATCTATTTTAACAAGTTGGGGGCAATTTATTTTACCTTTTTTTCCCCACTATGTCAGTATAGCAAATGATAACACATGTACTTTCAAACAAAACCAAATTATTACTACTGGTTGTCATTAAACTACAGCTACCATTAGCTGATGTGATATCACACACCCACCTGCAATGCCAATAGGGATGAGGCTGCCACTGACTGATTCGGCTCTAGCAGGAGGTGGAACAAGCAGCTTAGGGAAAACTTGCACAATAGGGCTGTAAGTTTAAAATCCTGCCACTTCCATCTGTGGAAGCTTTAATACATAAGATAAGTATTTTTGTGTTAAGTTGACCTTTAAATCCTATCAATACATGAAAAGACATGTTGCAAAACATGTTTTTCACATAAACGCATTAGTGTTCCTTTAACTTCTTCATGACTATTGCTTGATTCACTTCCTTTCCTCCAACTGAGCAAGTAAATGTCTCAACCAATGACTGACTCACAGCCATGTCTAATGGCTCATTCTCGTTAATTATCCTTATGATTTCTCTCCTGCTTATCCACACTATTGACAATCCTGTTCTTCTACCTAAATGCTCCACTTCATTAACCACCAAGACACAGCCCTCCTCTGTGGTGCCCATTCTACACATCTCACCACTATCTGTGATTCCTTCACTGGAGTACCTGGGCCCATGTTCCGGTAGCCAACGAACAATTCTGAAGCAAACCAACTGCACTATTAGGCAACAATGAAAGTCCCATTGAATAAAATTAAGGTGTTAAAATTTCAATGCCAGAGGGGTATCCAATGCATTTTTCTGCAATGTGTTGGATACTCCTCTGGCATTCAAAGGGTTAAACCCATAAGTGTTTAAAAAGGTCACCAAATGTTTGCTTCAGAATGCTCTGGAGACTTCTCCAGTCAAAAAGCTTAAAGCGGAACTATCGGTCATATAAAAGTGCTCCCCAATTAAATTTTTACTATAACGTTAAAAGGATAGTACTGGTTACTTTTAAGAAAGTTTAATAGTGTAGCTATTAAAAATATAAATACAATGACCTGCCTCCCATCTCCCAAACATTTATAGTTTGAGAAATACAAGTTGCTAAAGTTTGCCCCTTTCACAAAGGTCAGTGCTCTAGCTGACAGAAGATCCTGGTTCCATGACCATCAGGCGGCTCTTCAGCAGAGCCAAAACAGCGATATCTAGAAAGGAATACTTCACTGGAACGGTCTATAAAGTGTGCCTGGTGTGCAAGCACACTTGGTAGACTGTTCCAATGAAGTATTTCTTTTTAGATAGAGCTATTTGGGCTCTGCTGAAGAGCCACCGTCGGGTCGCGTGACCCGAATCTCATGCTGTCAGCAAGAGAGTTGACATCAGTGAAAAGGGCGAACTTTAGCAACTTATTCCCCTCAAACTATAAATGTGTGAGAGATGGAAGGTAGTTCATTGCATTTATATTTTTAATATCTACACTGTTAAACTTTCTTAAAAGTAACCTATACTATCCCTTTAAGCATATACATCCATTTATAATCCTTATTAAGTCTGCCATTATTTAGAAATCCAAGTAATTCAGAGACTAACCGCCAGGAATCTTGTAGAAGCAAAACAAAGTCCTGACTATTGCAGGGAATTTTTTCAACAGCAGTTTTTCTATGATGAGAAACAAGTGGCTCTGCAGCTACCTCTCTATATGGAGAGAATTAGAAGCTCTCCCAAAGACCCCGACAGAAAAGACAAATTGACCACCGAGCACCATCTGTAGCTGTTGCTAACAACTTGATTAGAAAAAAATTGAGCTTTAATTACTTTTGTATGAAGCGGAAGGAGGTTAATTGCTTAATTCCTCAGGAGGAAAGATCTTACAATACATATATTTTCTCATAACAGAATTTTACGTCTCCTTTAACAGAAAACAACTATTATATTTGTGTAAATATATTCAACTTTAAACAAATGTTTTCTAGCCAGAAGGAAGAGGTGCTGAAGTCATGAAAGATTCTACTTTCTGCTTAAAGGGATAGTAATGTTTCAAAATAAAAGCAGCTTCAATTAATCTTCATAGTATTTGGGCCACGGAGAGTGTTATTTCAATACTGTCAGAGTTGTAGTTCAAGAGTAACTGAATGATAAAGTATCCCCCTCCCGCCCCTTTTACCTAGTGTAAGCCACCTCCCCTCATATATGGAATCTGGTCCACAGACCAGACAGCTCACAGCAAAGGACAATCTTCTTACTGTGAACATAAGGAAAACCCTGCCCCCTTTACAGGTTTTTCAGGTTTTTCCTTATGCTCACTGAAGATTGTCCCTCTCTGCAATCCATCTGGACAGTCTTGCTGCTCTCCCCTCAGATGTGGAATCTGGTCCACAGACCAGACAGCTCACAGCCAAGGGACAATCTTCTTACTTTGAGAACAATGAAAACCCTGCCCCCCTTGATAGCTTTATCAGGTTTTTCCCTTATGCTAATTGAAGATTGTCCCTATCTGCAAGCCATTTGGACACCACTTTTCTGTTTTGAGGTGAGAAGTGTTACATCAGTAAAAGGGGCGGGTGGGGGATACTTTATCATTCAGTTACTATTGAAGTACAACTCTGATAGTTTTGAAATAACACTCTCTATGGCCCAGATACTATGAAGATTAATTGGAGCTGCTTTTTTTGTGAAAAATTACTATCCCTTTAAAGGAATAGTAAATCTTAATATGTAAAAACATCTATACTGTACAGTTTATCTCATGAGTAAAACAAGGGTGCTCCCACTGCTGAGAAGTGTACTATTCAAAGGTTATTGCAGCTCAAACTTGATTTTTTTTTTTAGGTGCAATATCTAAGTGGCCTGAAATGTTACAGTGGTGCTGTTGCGACACCATACTACGGACAGCTTTGGTCAGTCGACCGTAAAACTCCACAGGATGGTGTAGCAACAGTGCCACTGGATATATTTAGGCCATTGTGATACTCCACCTAAAAAAAATCAATAACTATCCCTTTAAAAGGAGACCAAACCTCATAATGATAACGCAATACACATAACTTAACTTACTATGACTAGAATTTCCTAATGGCCCCTGTTAATTTTGCACTAATGCCTTTGCTGAAGAGAGAACATCTTCAGTTCTAGATCGCATGTCCATTAACCCTTTGAGTGCCAGCGGGGTATCCAACGCATTGCTTGGATAGGAGCACAGGTGTCTCTAAGGCAAGATGTCTGTGCCGATGCCTGCCTGTTCATTTCGGATCAAGTTGAATTTCTCAATAACACTGGAATTATTCAGGATAATACTAGTAAAGCTATGCTTATTGCTATGTGCATAACAATTTGGGGGGGGACTTCAATTTGAGTGACAGTTCCGATTCAACAAAGGCAAAAGCCAAGATTCAGGTTTTCTGGCCATAGTGGGTTAACCTTCACACACACTGGCCTGGTGTAACAGTCTTCTGTTTCATAATCATTCTAGTGTTTGACTGATGTAATCTTTGTTGATCTGCTTGTATTTCTCTCTCTCTTGTTTTGCTCTCCAAACTCTATTACTACACAAATGTAACTGCAATAGTGATAGTGGTCCCTACACACTGAAAAAGCCACTCAGAGGGGGTAAACAATACAATGTCTGTGCCTCCTCCATAGAGGTCTATTGACAGTAAGGGACAATTGGCTTCTTGTCTGAAAACTCTGCCAAAAAATCATCAGACTGTTGTTTTATTTCATGAGGAGGAAACAGATAAAAAGTCATATGATTACATAAAATGACGTCCTGCAAACAAGTAGAAAAACAAAGTACAAATAAATTACACACCAATGCTAAAATACATACAAATAAATACACAAAGATCTGGTGAGCTTACCTTACGTATCAACTCTGTTCAAATAGTTACATACTAGTGTAAAAGCCCGTGTACACAGGCCAAGAGCCAGGTGATGTTAACCCTTTCAGTGTCAGAGGGGTACGCAATGCATTGCTTTGCAATACGTTGTGTACCCCTCTGGCAATCAAAGGGTTAAGAGGGCGGTCCTGCTCTGCGTCCTGACGCTGATGCATGCACTGTAGAGCCTGCCTGAAAGCACAGAATGCTCCCAGCACAGAACTCCCAGCATTCTGTGCTTTTGGGCAGTCGCTACTGCGCATGACAGCTTCTGACAAACATCCTAGCAAATTATTAGATACAAGTTGAAAGGCAAATGGGCCACAGTTCCATCTCTGTAGGCATGAGCAGTAGAGAGTGGCCGCGCCGCGCCTGATACAGAGCGAAGTGCTCAGAATTCAGGCCGGAGTCCTCTCTGTGCGACTCCGGTCTGAATTTGGAGAGCCCCGTTCATAACAGCCACGGTGTGGACAGTCTGTACTGCGCATGACTAAATCATGCATAGCCGTCTCTACTGAGCATGACGGCTTCTGACAAACCTTAGCGAATTATTATATAGGATAGGAGGATATTTGTGTACTTAGGAAAGCAGCAAAGACAACACTTAACTACATGTAGAGAAAGAAAACAAACGACAGTCTGCACAGCAGATATTAACCCTTTGAGTTCCAGTGGCCAAAAAAGTGATACTCTCTTATCATTGTCTTTTAATGGTATTATACTAAATACATTTCCACTTCAGCTTTGTGGGAGATAGGGATTTGCCCCATCTGAAGTGCCTTGAGGTGGGTGGGCAAGCTACACATTCTTTTGGCCACAAATGTAGCTAAAACCTCACTATTTATTTTCTGTAATTAGTCACGGGATATTTATTAACCCCTTGAGTGCCAGAGAGGTATGCAACACATTGGTCTGCAATGCATTGCATATGTCTCTGGCACTCAAGGGGTTAATAAATGTTAGGATCTCATGTGCGTACATTTTCTTCTGAAGTCTATATCCTAACATTCCTATTGCACAAATGTAAATAAAAGAATATTTGCAATGTCCGCTTAGAGTTGTATTAACAACAAGGCTTTTTTAGGAAAGCTCTGCCATAAAATGGCAGTATGTCTTATGCACAAAACAAAACTGGCGCAAACCAACTGTACTATAGTGGGGAAATAAAAACTCATATTGAAGTAAAGGTGCTTTTAACCCCTTGAATGCTAAAGAAACTCAAAACATCCTGGGTTAAAAAACACTAAAGTACACTAAGATGAATCTGGTTGCTTTTTATGTGTGGTTCAGTTGGTTCATTCCAAATGAATCCGGTTTTCTTTCAGGCGAAAGGCTCACTCTCCACTGGACTTTGTTCAAACGGATAGCAACGTTTCACAAAAAGAGAGCTACAATTAATCTTCATAGTATTTGGGCCATGAAGAGTGTTATCTCAATAATGTAATAGTTGTAGTTCATGAGTAATTCAATGATAAAATATCCCGCTCCCGCCCCTTTTACCTAGTGTTAGCCACCTCCCCTCAGATGTGGAATCTGGTCTTGAGACCAGACAGCTCACAGCAAAGGGACAATCTTCTTACTGTGAACATAAAGAAAACCCTGCCCCCCTTGACAGGTTTTTCAGGCTTTCCCCTCATGCTAACTGAAGATTGTCCCTCTCTGAGATCCATCCAGACAGTCTTGCTGCTCTGGGGTGAGCAGTGTTACATCAGTAAAAGGGGCGGGAGGGGGATACTTTATCAATTACTCCTGAACTACAACTCTGACAGTATTGAAATAATCTCCATGGCTCAAATACTATGAAATTAATTGGAGTTGCTGTTTTTTGAAACATTACTATGCCTTTAAGGGGAAGCAGATAAAAGTCACATGACAAAGAAAAACAAAGAATAAATGAACCACTTTCATAAAGAAAACGCATTGTTCTGAAATGTTCTTTGTGCTAGCATCCAAAGGGTTAAAGCAGGCATGACAATCATACGACCCCCAGCTAAGAATCTGTGGCCCCCAAGATGATGTCTAATTTCAACTAAAGACCAGCCCTGTTAGTTTAAATTACATTTTGATCACTTTGGTTTGTTGTCATTATCAGAACAGGCACAACAGAGCAATCTATTTAGATTTCATCCCTCTCCGCATAACTCATCAACAAGATAGTGCATACATCGCAGCCATGGTTGTGGCCCTCCTTAGAGAGAATTATTAAGTAAGCAGGAGGGCAGCCATCAGAAATCTTGGGGCCCAGTAAAAACAAAACTAGAGCTCCTGCAGCCAAGATTTGCACTGTAACCTGGAAGTATATGTAAGAACTGTCCACTATGCAGTATGATATAGGACAGAGAGGCAAAGGTTTGCTCCCTGTTTGGCTGTGCCCCATGCATGGATACTGCCTGTAACCCTTTGATGGCAGTCCTGGGAAGCAGCCGTCCTTAGAATAGTTGAGAAAGTGACCATCAGCTATATTTAAGGGTTAAAAGACAACTAATGAGATAATATGGTGTTATATGAAAATGTAGAAGATTCACAAATATACATGTCCAAGTTACCATACCTTGATATAACTTTAAATACAAGATATTAAAAACCATGGGCATTATACATCAGAACAAAGGCTATTCTATGGCAAACAAATCTCTCTAGCATTCATGGTGTTTTAGTTCAATTTAAATCGATTATACTTTTTAATTCTATTCTGTGATGTAGATGGTTTCCCAAAGAATAGTTTCACTGCATTTATACAGAACATTTTTACAGTAAGGGTGGTAAAGTTATGGAATTCTTTGCCTTGGGATGCTCTGCTTGCAGATAATGTAAGTGCTTTCAAAAAAGTACCCAATACCTATCTAGCACAGAACAAGAGAATTATGACAACTTCAAAGCAGATAGGTTGTTGATCCAAGAAAATATCTGACTGCCATGTGGAGTCAGGAGGGAATTTTGTTACCCACTTGGGGATTAATTGGAAATGTCTTCAATTGGGTTTTTTTTTTTTGCCTCCACTGGTTCAACAGGGGTGATTTGGCATGGACTGAACTTGATAAGACTGAAAAAAAGCCATACGTCCATCAATTATGTTACTGTGTAACAGTTTCCTCACTGGAAAGGAGTGCAAATGAACCTCCCTACTTGCTGAAAGAGCACATCCAGTATCATACATATTAAAGGGACCCCATCACCTGGAAATGTAAAGGAATCATTTACATATTGTGCACCCCAAGCCAGAATTGACTGGTGGAAAAAAAATTAAATTAATTTTTAAAGAGGCTACATTATGTTTGGCCTATTCAAAAACTTGATAAAGAAATAACACCTCCCAATATTACTCCCACTTACCTTACTATAGCCTGCAAAACCTAAAGGCCCCTTTAAATTTTGCCCTTGTGCCTTTGTTCAAGAGAGAACTTCCTCACTCAGTCCTTGAGGTCATTTCCATGGAGACAAACATAACAGTTGCTGGCATTTCTTTCAACCTGAAGCAGGCAGACTATATAAGCCTACTTAACCCTTTAAGGACCAAATAGGAGTGTAACTCATGGCGAAGCCCATGTGAACTGGGCAGAGTTTGTATTCTGTGGTACTTTCAGCAACTGTCATGTCTGCCTCCATGGACATGACATTCAGCACTGCTTGATGATATGATCGCTTGAACATAGGCACAATGGCAAAATTCATAGGGATCATCTCCTTAAAAAACAACACAAAAACATATAAAACCTAAAACAGATAATTATTATGATATTTCAGCTCGCTGAGACTTATGTCCTAATGCTGGTTTGCTTGCCTCAATTACAAGATGCTTTACATCTCACTTATAATGTGCTTGTACAAATAAACAGGTTCTATATAAACGAGCATATTAACCCTTTGAGTGTCAGAGGGGTACCAGGCTAATATGTTACCTTCCATTTTGCCACATTTACTTACATACTAAGCATTAAGGGCCCTATGAGCAAAATAGGTGCGATTCTGGAGTAAACCAGCTGCACAATAGGGAACAAATGAACATTCCCATTAACTTAAAATGGTGCATGTAACCCTTTGAATGCTAGAGGGGTCTCAAATATTCTGGAAACCTCTGCAGCATTCAGGGGTTAGAAGTGCCATTTATCTCAGTGAGAAATTGAGATTTTTTTTTTTTGTGTGAGCTATGATGTAGTTGTCTTGCTCCAGAATTGCATCCTTTTTTCTTGCTACATTAGGCCCTAATTCAGAAAGCTAAAGAGGTGCAATTCTGATTAAATTGTGATTTTTAACCCCTTGGATGCTAGAGAGGTCTCCAGAGACCTATCTAGCATTCAAGGAGTTAAAGTCCCATTTCAATCAATGAGCCTTTCGGAAATTTTCATTGGTCCCCATGTGGTGCAGTTGGTTTGCTCTAGAAAAGCACCTCTTTAGCTATCTGAATCAGGCCCTAAATGGCTGCCTGCCTGCTAAAGAACAGGTAAACCTTGATGAAGGTATTTTTATTTGTAATTATTATTTAACAGCATTTGTAAGAATGGCCATGCTCAAGGGCCCTGGACCTTAGTTTGGACATACCTGCTTTAAGCAATACTTTTCTTTAAAGTGATAAAGTTTATTAACACCTTATCAAGGTATGGACATTTTCACATGTTCGTGGATGTTTCCAAAAGCCATGTATAAAAAAAAAAAAAAAAAAAAAAAAAAAAAAAAAAAAAAAAAAAAAAAATCATATATTTTTAAAAGAATCATGGAGTAAATTTGGAGCAAACCAACTGCAGTGTCGGCGAACGACTAAAAAGTCACAAAATTCCCACTGATTAAAATGCTGCCTTTTTTTTTAAAGCGGAACTTTCATCAGCTTACCATAGCACCACAAATATACCTAGTTTTATTTTCAAGAATAATTGCTGCATTAAACAAAAATAGAACCTTCTATGCAGGCATGCAGCGGGGAACAGAGCAAACATCTTGCAGAGCCAGCATCTCTATGTGTGCGATGTCAGTCCCCTTCAAATCCATGATTGGTGAGTGGAATGCCTTTGTGCCAAAAGGCACCGGAAGGGGCATAGAGTGCCTACAGCAAGATTCCAGCTGGTGCCTGTCTGCATAAAAGGTTCTATTTTTGTTTAATGCAGCAATTATTCTTGAAAATAAAACTAGGTATGTGCATATCGCTAATGTAATTATCATTTGCGGCGCTAAGGTAATCTGATGAAAGGTCCGCTTTAATCCATGAATGCTGCAGTGATCTATAATGCATTACTTTGCATTTGAGATCTCACTATAACTCAAAGCATCATTTAAAGTGTACCTTTCATCATGATTCAAGTTTGCATATTTGAAAACTTTATTAAAAACTGCCTGTGTGTCATGTTACAAAAAGATCCGCAAATGTACAGTTAAAGGGATCACTAATTTCCAGTATAATAAAATGTTCTTGTTTTGTATAGTTTAAAAAAAATAATTATATGGCACAGATCCTATCTCTCAAACCTTTACGGTCTGAGAGATATTCGCATTTAAAGTTCCACCCACACTCCCCTTCTCTTAACGTCAGCAGGAGATCCCGGTCCTGGGACCAGCCATCGGCTCTACAGCAGAGCCAAAATCGCGATACTGGAAAAGAATTGCCTGGTTTGCAAGCACACTTTGTAGACCGTTCCAATGAAGTAGTTATTTTTAAATAACGCAATTTCGGCTCTACTGAAGAGCCCCCTCGAGTCGGCTGACTTGAATCTTCTGCTGTTAGCTTTACAGTTGACATCAGAGAGAGGGAACTTTAGACGCAAATATCTGTCAAACCATAAAGGTTTCAGAGATGGGATTTGTGCCAGATAATTTTTTTTTTTTAATCTACAAAACAAGAAAACATGTTTATGGGACATTGCTGTTACTTTAAGGATATAGTCATTCTTGGCAGGGCATGCTAATATACACTAGCTGCAGTACAAGTGACATTTCACATGCTAATCAAGCTTTTCTGTGAAATTTCATATACTAATGAAGTATTTCATTGACGTTTTAAATGCTCATGAAAAGCTGTGCTGCACCAGGAGACAGTGCGGGTTATGCACTAATGTGTGATAAAGTGGAGATGACTTCTCCAGTGATATCACTTCTCCAGTTCCTATGTTATTCTATAGAGCCTCTGGAATAAGTCTCCAAAGTTGGAAACATCTTAGTGCATTGGCTCTATAGAATAACATAGGACTTGGAGAAGTGATATCATTGGAGCAGTCATCTCCGCTTTATCACGGCTTAGTGCATCTCCCCCATTCAATTTCCGTATGCCTGCTGGACTCTTGGTCAACATGACACAGTTTTGAATTAAGTTTTCAAATATGTAAACAAAAAAATTCAAGGTGAGACGACCACTTTAAAGTAATTTGTATTTGTCCCACACAGATTAGCTTGTTTTATCCAAGATTGATCTACTTTACCTTACAATGAAAGGACCACTTTGCCTTATGTATAAAAGCAAACTGGAGCAATTTTGGGGCAAACTATCTGAACCACAGACGAGAAATAAACATCCCCAAAATTCCCAATGATTGAACTGGGCTTTTAACCTATTGAATGCAGAGAGGCCCCTAATGTATTGCTTCACAATGTGCTGGAAACTTCTCTAGAATTCAAGGGTTTAACCCTATTTACATCAATGGGAGTGTTTGTTTGTCCTCTGTGGTGCAGATAGTTTGCCCCAGCATTGTTCCAGTTTGATTTTATACATAAGTGTCTAGTGCTCTTTAACCCTTTAAGTGCCAGAGAGGTATGGAATGGCTCTGGATACCTCTCTGGCCCTCAAAGGGCTAAAAAAACAACAAAACACTGCTTCGCACACATCCCTGGTACTTAAAGGGATAGTAATACTTTATTATTACTATCCCCCATATTGTAGATATTTGCAAAAGAATTGAATTGTCCCCAGGTTCATCTCTCAAACCTTTATGGTTTGAGAGATAACCGAACGCAAAGTTCCCCCTTCCCTCATTACAATCTCATGTCATTTTATACCTCATATTTGTAAAATAGTTATAGAGTTATTGAGGCTGAAAAAAGGACATCAATCCATCACATTTGCCTTGTCACCTTTGTTGACCCAGAGGGAGGAAAAACTATTAAAGACATTTCCCGTTAAAGGGATAGTAATACTCAAAATGTAATAATAAATAAAAATAAAAATCAAAACATGTTGTAGGCTGTATCCCTTAGAGCAAAATAAGGGTACTCCGACTGCTGAAAGGTGTTTTTTTTTTTTTTTTTCCCAAAAGTTATTACAACTCACACTTGAATGTTTTAGGTGCAGTATCACAGTGGCCTGAAATTGTACAGTGGTGCTGTTGCTACACCATCATATGGAGATTTATGGTCAACTGACCAGCGCTATCTATACAATTGTACAATTTCACGCCACTAAGATATTACATCTACAAAATTCAAGTTTGAGCTATAACAACTTTTGAATAAACACATTTAAGCAGTGGGCATACCCTTGGTTTGCTCAGGGGGATAAACCCTACAACATTTTTTTTTCTTCCCATTTTAAGTATTACTACCCCTTTAAGGCCTAGATTAAACTGTAGTTGATCTAACAGATTCTTATTGACGTCTATGGGGAAATGTGCAGGAGGAAAAACCTTGATAGTTATCAACTGCCATGAATGCCAGGTCTAAACCTCAAAAAAAAAAAAAAAAAAAAAAGAAAACAAGTCCTTCCATTTTCTGTTCTGACTACCCGAACTACTACTACTGCATCTATACTCCTTTTTATGCATGATTGGATCCTATTGGCTTTTGTAACAATGGAGTGACACTGCAAACTGTAGTGATGTTTATGGTCTATCAGTATGCCAAAATCTTTCTATGACAAAGATTCCTCAATTACTTTAACATTTAGTGTATTTGTAGCATGCGTGTTTGTGCAACCCAAAGGCATACCCTAACATGTATCTATATAATCATCTGTCCATTTTCCACCCATTTATTCAGCTTATTATAATAATCTTTATAAAGAGAAAAAAAATATTTTCAACACACATTTAAAGATCATTCATAAATATATTAAAAAGCATGACACTCAGCACTGAACAGTGAGGCATTTCACTCACAAGGTTAGACCAACTTGAAAAGGTTACATTTACAACAACTCTGCATTTCACCATTCAACCAGTTCTCTCTCTCCAGTATCACCAGAATGAAAACTTTTCTTAAGGACATGGTAATCAATATATGTATCCACACTTAACACCACATCCATGATTTCATTACAATAAGCTTTTCTTAACTCTTATTTTCCTTACCTATAAGTGCACATTTCAGCATATAGAGAATATTGCCAACACACACCTCTACCTCAGTCTTCATGCCCTGTGCACAGTTCACAACACTCATAACTAAACACAAACACGCATCTCAATATAAAGTTGAATCTTTAACACCTCCAATCAATAATTGGCGCAGCTGAAATAATAAAATAAGTGTACAATTCCATTGTTATTTACAATATGTAAGGTCTTTAAAAATAAATTCTGATAATAATAGCCATATATTACCCAAATATCTAGATGGATATCAGTTAGCCGTCCACTCCCATTGTAGAGGTCCAAGCTTAGCTGTTCAAGGCTCAGTCTCTCCTCCAGGTAGTGGCCCAAGTAATGTTGGAGAAGATACCTGCAAGCCCTTGTCTTGATAGAGCTGGACCATGGAAAGAGCCAGCGAGACATGCTGGAGGGAAGGGAGGGGAAGACAAGAGAGAAAGGTAGGGGAAGCTACTCTCAACTCATACCCTAGAGAAATGGAACTGGGGGTGATTGTTACCCACCAAGTGCTGTCACAAGCTTCCAATAATCGTACTGCAAGTCACTCTCAAAGCAGAGATAGGTGTTGCTACTATAAATGTATTTATTAATTGGTGTCTTTTGTCACCAGAATGGAATCCTGTCACATATTAAAGAATGGTGCCTATCATTCTACTGAGGATTCCAGAAAGCTAATGTCACTTTATATAGTAAAAAAAAAAATCTTTGAACAATTACAGTCCTGTCACGGTGTAAGCTATTGTCTGACACTTACGTCAAAACGCCCTGCCTACTGTCACCTTATAAAACATCTTACCCTGTCCTTATAACAAACTGTGACCTGTCATCATTGCTTCCTACCACCAGTCACCTTACAGACTTGAGAAACGACTTTCATGCTATAGTGGAAGTCCTGCCACAGCCCTAAATATCCTGTCACCTAATTGGACCTTGAGTCAAATTCCACAGTTACAAATATGCCCATATGATTGTGTATTTGCCTTGTTTCCCTATTTCGGACTTTGTAATCAGTCTGGCTCTCTGCACCAATCACCCTCTTTTCGGGTCAACATCCGAACCGCTTAGTGCTGTATCGCCCGGTTCCGGGTCACTATCTGTTTTGCTTCTCTTCAAAGCTCTACCTCCTACGTGCTGCGGGTTGACGCAATGAGTAGTGGTAGCCAATCACGTCCGATAAACATCTGCGTCACGAATACACGAGGCCGACATCTTTGCACACCCAAATCCTTCCATTAGAACGTGCAGATCTCTTTGAAACGTATCACATATTGGTACAGCGAAGCTTTGTATTATTGTTGAAAATTCAGTTTAGGGGTTGCCATACTGGTACTCCCGTTAAAGGCTTTCTTTCAACTAAACTTTATTTCACAAAGCAAGTTTACAACATGGGACAAAGTATTAGATGTGTATGCATGTTGCCTCTACATCATTTTTGTTTCATATATTTGGTTGCGAAATGGTCATTTTTATTACATATATGAACGATTCTCAAATGACTATTAACGCTTTACGACCAGAAGCGTTGCACATCATTTGGTCCTTGAAAAGTGACAAGCTATCCATGTAAATGAAGGACATTATGAAACTTACATTCAGCAGGACTTGATTGTAATTAGGGAACCCTTTCTATATTTTTCAAGTGTCATGCATTTAAAGAAACAGTTGGTGACAGGCACCTTATAAAGGGTTAATATTACACCGCCTCCGTCTGGTGAGGTTCCAGGGAAATTTGATATGTGTGGATGGTGTTTTGTTTTTTAGACTGCTGTAAACGATCCCAGAATGCATTGGGTAAAGAAAAACTGCCACCAGAAGGCAAACACATCTGTCTCTTGGAATATAAATAAATAGGGTACCTGGCACTGTCCCAGATTTCTAGGACAGTCCCTGGTTTTGGCATTCTATTTCTTGATCCTGCTGCTGCTACTTTTGTAGAATATCCCGATATTCCCTGTGCTAGGGGAAAGGGAAACTATATCATCATAATTGGTGGCTTTTATTTTACATAACTCCTTGGTGACAATTTCCTTTTTTTCTTACACTGGAGGACGAGCAATTTTGACCTTCGTAGTATGCATTTGTTCAACCATATATTCACTCTTATTCTTTTGGATTATTCACACAAATTATGTACCATTTTTCTAAGGATAAGTAGGACTTTCTTTTGATGCCGCATTTATATGTATATCTCAATAATAATAATATAAAAAAGTGAACAATTAAAAAAAAACATTTTTATAGGTTTTCATGAGATGTTTTGTGCTCAGTTAGTGCATTTTTAAAGGGACAGCTCTGGTCCCGGGACCATAAATCTCCATAGGATGGTGTAGCAACAGCGCCACTGTACAATGTCAGACCACTGTGATATTGCACCTAAAAAAATTCAACTTTGAAAATTAATAATTTTTGAATGAAACACCTTTCATCAGTGGGAGTGCCCTTGTTTTACTCAGGAGGATAAACCCTACAACATATTTTTTTTTACATTTTAAGTATTACTATCCCTTTAACAGGGATTGGATAAAAGGTATGTTCATACCTCCCAAGGGTTTACTATTGAAATTTCACCCTCTATTTGGTGACCATCAGAAGGCCAGATCATATCACCCGAATCAAAAGGGTGACATTTTGATGTTGCAAGCTTAAAGTGGATGTATCAACTACATACAAGTTTGCTTCATGTCATAGGGACCAGTATGCCATTAAACAAAACCTATTTCGTTAGTTGAAAAACTCACCCGTTACACTGGTAATTCTAGTTTTTAGATTTCCCTTGTGACGTCATTGTTGTGCTTGCTGTAGACCAAGGCTAACCGCAGTAACCGCAGGGAAATGAAAGCCGCCTCCCTTCCCTCATCGGATCCCTCCCAGAACACATCCCACCTTGCCCTGAGCTGTGGTGCGCTGGAGCACTCACAGCTAGATGCGTGTCCATGTGCAGTTCAGTGAACTTGCCTCGCGTGTTCAATGAACTCTTTTCATCCATATTTAGAGTTCACACGCTTGCTGGGTTATTTCTAGGTTTCCAGCAAGCGGAGTGAATGGGAGCGCAGCACAGATACATGTTTATTCCCACAATATTACCTAATACAGCACGCCCCTCTGAGAAGGGGAGGAACAAACTGGCGTGACTGACAAGCACGCAGTGCTGGAGCTGTGCCTCTTGGGAATGATGCAGCAAACATGGATGCGCTCTGCTGTGTATACTGGGGAAAGTAAAAGTGCATACTTTTTATTAATAATGGCAATGGTGGACATTTAAGATATATTTTGTTTGTTTTGAAGGGGTAAATTAACATTTAAGCTTTACTTTGTATGGTGTGACACATCCACTTTAAGAGTAGCCAAATAGAGGGCGACATTTATATATTCAATGCGCAGTGCCCAAGATGCCTGTAAACTGTAAGTGGATCATAGTCATACCTGAGAACTTTCAAGATGAGCTGACCCTGAGATCTTTGAAATATTAACCCTTAAAGCTTCCCATAATGTAGATTTTATGTGATATGTGCCTGCTTGCTCTAACACAGAGGAGCTCCAGTCCGTGTGTGAGGGACCTTTAACATGCTACACCAGTTTAGAGACTAAGTAAACATTTAATTAGGGAAATTCATATAGTAGGTGACACAGTCCTCTCTCACCCTGAGAATTTGGCCCTTCACCCTGAGACCCTGAGATTTGGGTCAAAACCCTCAGTCTCAGGGTCAAACCCTGAGAGTTCCCTGGTATGATCATAGTTGCTCCCAAACCTCCGTGTAGCTTTTCATCTTTGACTTCCTGCTGTCTACCATGTTCATCTGCTGTTCTCAAGCTAGTTACCCCCTATCTGCACCCAGATGTGGCTCCGTCTCAGCCTCCTCGTTTGACACTATCCCTCATAGAAGACCCATTAACCCTTTGAGTGCCAGAGGGGTACACAACGCATTGCTTTGCAATGTGTTGCGTACCCCTCTGGCACTCAAAGGGTTAATAAACTGCAGTGTTTGGGTCTGGATGTAAAAATAGTTAAATGGATAAGGCAATGGCTGAGTGACAGGAGACAGAGGGTGGCAGTCAATGGAGAATATTCAGACAAAAGGAGTGTTATTAGTGGAGTACCTCAGAGATCTGTACTGGGGCCCATTCTTTTTAATATTGTTATTAGTGATATTGCAAAAGGTCTTCAAGGAATGGTATGCCTTTTTGCAGATGATACCAAGATCCGCAATAGGGTAGACATTCCAGGGGGATTAAACCAAATGACAAATTATTTAAGTTAATTAGAAGAATGTATGAGAGTGTGGCAGATGCAGTTTAACGTTGATAAATGTAAAATAATGCACTTGGTACATAAAAATTCCTCTCTGAACAAGAGAAGCAGCCAACCCCTTTGATATACATTACACATAATACATTAAGATTAGTTACTTTTAAATATTTGAACATGTGTGTTAACATCATAAAATACCTTTCCTTTCAAGTTCCTTCTGCTCAATTAAATAATATCCATACATTTCACTAAACGCTAAAGATGCACGATCATTTACTTTAACGTCATCATTGTGTAAAAGTAGGATATTTCAATATTTCCACAGGGCTCCCTTAAATTGAGTACCAGAGAGGTATCCAATGCATTGCAGACTGAGGTTGTCTTTTCTTAGACATAGTTTCCTCCCTGCTAGGTATGCAGGTATTGACCCTTGTTCCTTTGTAGGAACCATTAACTGAAATTTATTTAAAGGGATAGTAATACTTAAAATGTAAAAAAAAATATGTTGTAGGGTTTATTCCCCTGAGTAAAACAAGGAACTCCCACTGCTGAGAGGTGTTTCATTCAAAAGTTACTAATTTTCAAAGTTGAATTTTTTAGGTGCAATATCACAGTGGCCTGAAATTGTACAGTGGCACTGTTGCTACACGATCCTATGGACAGCTCTGGTCAATTGACCATAAATCTCCATAGGATGGTGTAGCAACAGCGCCACTGTACAATTTCAGTCCACCATGATATTGCACCTAAAAAATTAAACTTTTAAAATTAATAACTTTTGAATGAAACACCTTTCAGCATTGGGAGTACTTTTGTTTTACTCAGGGGGATAAACCCTACAACATATTTTTTTTTACATTTTAAGTATTACTATCCCTTTAAATTTCTTTGTGGTTCCAAAAAAGAATGATGGATACCATCCTACTCTGAACTTAAAGGGATAGTAATGTTTCATAATAAAAGCAGCTCTAATTAATCATCATAGTATTTGGACTTTGGAGAGCGTTATTTCAATTCTGTCAGAGTTGGAGTTCAAGAGTAATTCAATGACAAAGTATCCCCCTCCCGCCCCTTTTACTGATGTAACACTGCTCAGCCAGAGCAGAATGGAGTGTCCAGGTAGATTTCAGAGAGGGACAACCTTCAATTAAGATAAGGGAAAAAGCTGAAAAACTTGTCAAGGGGGGCAGGGCTTTCATTGTTCTCATAGGAAGAAGATTGTCTCCTGCTGTTATCTGTCTGGTCTATGGACTGCATTCCAAATCTGAGAAGAGATGGCTTACACTAGGTAAAAGGGGCGGGAGGGGAAACGTTGCTTGTGAATATCTCTCAAACCAAAAGGGTTTGAGAGATAAGACTTATATCATTCTTCATGTTTTTTCAATGCCTACAAAATAAAATAAAGATAAAATGAAGTATTACTATCCCTTTAAAGGGGATCTCTCACCTCCTATAAAGTACAACTTATTTCATTATATGTCCCCAATACAGGTTGAATGTTTTTTTTTTTGTTTGTTTGTTTTTTTTAATTGGTAATTTTATGGAGAAATAAGTTTTTAAGTGTTACAGCATGACGTCACATCAAGCCTTGCTGTGCTAGAGCTCTCTACCACAGGCTGTCAATTTTCTCATCTTCTCCTCCCCTGTTGTGCCTCATTCCTTCCTCTTTGTCTGACACTGGAATCCTCCATGTGATCTGGCATGCTCTCTTGCCAATGAGAATGCACCAGGTCACACGGAGCATTCCAGCGTCAGACAAGGAGGAGGGAAAGAGGCACAACAGGGGAGCAGAAGATTGATAGTCTGTGGTTCAGTGCTGTAATGCAGCATTGCCTGCAGTGACGTAATCTGTAACACTTTAGAAAAATTAAAAAAAAATAACGATTCAACCTGTATTGGGGACAAAGAATGAAATAAGTAGTGCTTTATAGGAGGTGAGCATTACCTTTTATTGTGCCTCAACCATTTTGTACTGGCTCCATGGTTCAAGATGGAGCCTTTGCGCTATATCACATCAGCTATGTGTGCTATCTGCACACCCTGATCCATCCAGATAATAAGCAATTCCTGCACTTTTTGTATCATGTCAACCACTTTCAGTTCACTACCCTTCCTTTTGATCTAGTGTCCACTCTCGGGGGCCTTCAAAAAGGTTGTGTCCACCTTGATGGCTCACATCCGCTCAGGGGATCCCTTTGACTCCATACACAGATGACCTTTTACTGAAGGATCCTTCAGAGATAATCTGAAGTAATCAGATTCAGTAGTGCATCTCCATTTTGGAGCAGCACACTTGGGTATTCAGTTTCAAGAAACCTGTCCCAAGTTCTTCATTTTCTCGGCATTAGATTCAATACTGTCCCATGGAGGGTGTTTCTCCCAGACACAAGCTTCAATTTTTGTCGCTTCAGGTTTCTCAGGCAATATCCTGGCTGTCGGCGATGGTGCAGGAGTATGAAAGTGCTGAATTACCAGGTCTTAGCTCTGGAGGCAATACTCTTTGGTCAATTCCACACATGGGAATTGTAACTGGATTTTCTCAGTAATTGGTCCAGGCATCAGTCTTATCTGTCTCTTGTCATGTATTTGTCCCTTCGACAAAGAAGGACCTTCACTGGTGGCTTCAGAGGTCCCATCTGACGCTGCAACATCTCTTTGTCAGTTCCTCTGGGTTACAGTCATTGTGGATGCTGGCCTGCTGGGCTGGGGTGCTACCCTTGGCCCCAGTGATGGCCAAGGGCCTTTGAAACAGGGAGGACAGTCTTCTGGCTTTCAGTAGGGTCCCCAGTGTGAATTCAGTCTAACAGTGTAACGGTGATGGCTTACATCAACCTCCTAGGAGGGAGAGAAGTGCAATGGCCTGAGCCAAGGTTCAGAGGATTCTCTTGTTGGTTGAGGCATACATGCCAGTCCTCTACTCAGTTCACCTTCCAGGGGCAGAAAATGTAGTGGCAGACTTTTGCTGTCACTAGTGCCTGGATCCCAGAAATTTTGAGCTCAGTTAGGGTGTGCTCAACTGGATTATCAGCTGTTGGGGCTCCTGATGGTGAATCTCATGGCCTCTCCTACCACAGGAGTCCTAAGTTCTCTGCCAGGTCCTGGGATCCTTTTCACACTTATGGTGGATGCAGTGACTGTCCCATGGAATTTTCCTCTAGTGTTTGCATTTCCTCCAACTCTCCTGATTCCCAGGGTGCTATGGATAGTCAGGATGGA
The DNA here is from genome assembly GCA_037306005.1 of Rhinophrynus dorsalis. Lineage (NCBI taxonomy): Eukaryota > Metazoa > Chordata > Amphibia > Anura > Rhinophrynidae > Rhinophrynus > Rhinophrynus dorsalis. The sequence goes on from CM074722.1 coordinate 418,422,587, forward strand.
GTGGGCTCACATCATCCTAATTGCGCCATTCTGGCCTTGGGTAGCCAAACTTCAGGCTTTGTGTTATAAGCATCATTTTTGTTTTTTCACCGGGTCAGGTGGTTTTGTGTCCGCCTATGGGTTTTTTTCCATACAGCCAGGAAATTGTCCTTCTTTCCTTCCTTCTGTCCATCTTCCTCTAATAGACAGGAGCAGGAACTTCATCTCTAGGATGTGGTAAGGTGCTTGAAGTACTATGTTCATTGCATGCAGCCTTCTTGGTAATCCGACTCTCTTTTTGTCATTCCTGAGACCAGCATGAGAGCCAGACTGCTGCTAAGGTTGTTTTACTTTTGTTTCCTGGGTTAAGGCGACCATTCACCAGACAGATGTCCTCAGGGAAAAACCTATACTCTTTCGGGTCATGGCCATTCCACCAGGTTGTATTTATAATGTACAGCAAATAATAGTATAGCCCAGAACTCAGGATGATAGGACCCAGGCTCCTACCTGGAGCCACACACTGTGCTGCGTACTGCACTACTGCGAGGTACCGGAGACTAGGCCCAAAGAGAGGATGAAACAACAGAGAGGATAGTACTGATGCACCAGTCTCCACTCCGGGTCACGCAACCAGAGGCAACAGGGAGCGAGAGCAGACCTGAACCATGGAACACTGAGACTGATGGTCAGGCACTCTAGGAGGGTACTGAGCAAGTAGTCAGCCAGAGCCACAGGTGAGACAAACCGGGGACTGCACGGAGCGATAGTCAGCAAGAGCCAGAGGTCAGAAAACCAGGAACTACACGGAGCAAGTTAGCCAGAGTCACAGGTCAGGACCAAAGTGGGTAGTCAGACCGAAGTGGGTAGTCAGACAAGCCAGGGTCATACATGGAGCAAGTTAGTCAGCTGGAGCCACAGGTCAGGACTGAAGAGGGTAGTCAGACAAGCCGGGGTCATACATGGAGCAGATTATCAGGTAAAGCACAGGTCACAAAACGGAGCACAGGAGGCACTAGCGGAAACACCACGTAAGGGCAATGAATCCCAGGCCCAGAGAGGTTTATAAAGGAGCAGGAGAAGGCGGGACCCAATTAGGCAACACAGAATAGGCCCATAAACAGACTTCCTTGCCAGTGCCCATTTCATGGGCAATGCGGGAGTGGACGCAAATATGCCAGCCAACACACCACAGAGGAAGGAAGCACAGGATAGCCCAAGGGAGACTGTGATAGTACCCCCCTTTAATGACCTCTCCCCCGCGGAAGGAGACCAGCACCAGAGGAATTATGGGAGAGTAATTCACGGAGAAGGGCAGGCGCATGAAGATCTTTCTTAGCGACCCAGGAACGCTCCTCAGGCCCATACCCTTTCCAGTGGACTAGATATTGTACCTGGCCTCTGACCCTGCGAGAGTCCAAAATAGTTTATACCTCATATGCCACATGGTCCCCCACTTGGACTGGTCTGGGACACACAGGAGCAGTAGTATATCTGTTACAGACCAACGGTTTCAGTAGCGACACATGGAAAGTATTAGAGATGCGCATATTAGCAGGGAGTTCAAGGGCATAGGTTATGGGGTTAATCCTACAGAGAACCCGAAAGGGACCCACAAGTCAGGGAGCCAGCTTTTTACAAGGCACCTGGAGATGGAGATTGCGTGAGGACAGCCATACCCTCTCTCCCACCTGAAACACTGGAGCCGGTAGCCATCTACGGTCTGCTCATCTCTCATAGCGCAATGTGGAACTCTGCAGGGATCTCTGAACCCGTACCCTGCAACAGATATCGCCATTGTTTCAGGGCAAGGATAATGGCGAGTAACTCCTACTCACCTACATCATATAAACTCTCAGTTTTAGACAGATTCTTAGAGAAGAAACTGCACAGAAGCAATGGTTTCTCAGGGCCCGTGCGCTGGGACAACAAGGCTCCCACTCCAGACTCTGAAGCGTCGACCTCCAGGGTGAAAGGAAGGGTGGGATTCAGGTGGGACAATATCGGAGCTTTGGCAAAAGCTGACTTCAAGTCCTCAAATGCCTGCAAGGCCTCAGGTGACCAGTCTGAAGGATTAGCTCCATTCTGAGTCATGTCCGCAAGAGGTTTGACTACAGTGGAGAAGTTTTGAATGAACTTCCTGTAGTAATCCGTGAAGCCCAGGAACCTCTGTATAGACTTTTGTAATGGATTGTTTGACACTCAGACACAGTAAGTTAGGTAAAACACAGTTTTATTGAACAAACTTAAAATGGCAATAACCCTCACGGGTCCAGTAATATATATACACAATATAGTACTGACACAGGACAGGTTACAGTAGTAAATACCCACACGGGTCCAGTAATTGTACAATACAGTAATAACAATATACTGACACAGGTCAGGTAGTTTGGGTGATACGCAAACGAGGCAGCAGTGAATGGGTTACTATCAGGCCAGGAAGACTGACAGGCCCTAATAGCACGAGGCCCTTAAGACTCTCACTTGGGAGGAAGAGTATAAACAGCGAATAATACCACAGAAGTAAGCGGAGGCCCTTAATAAGCTGATGGACTGCCTTAGCAGTAACGGAAGACAGACTGTATGCCCAGATGGTGCCCAACGGAGACTGCAATGCAAACAACCGGTGAAGAATGGCCCTTCCCCGAAGGGGTAAACGAACGCTCAGACCAATGTCGACTGCCCAAGGTGGATAGTAGCCTGAGGTGCTATCACGGTGCCCGTGATTGCTGACTTTCTGTGTCTATCACCTGTAGGGGGCTCCCATTGGCTGTCTGACTTTAGCCTGCCTTATCTTGCCTATTTAAACTGAGTTTGGGCACCCTTTGGTTGCCCTTTCGTGGTGTCTCTGGCGGCCTCCACTTTCATTATGCTACAGAAGCTTTATGGGCCTTTAGCTGTGTTCCTGGTTTCCTGAGTTCGTCTAGTTCCTGAGACTCCTGCTCAGCTGTACCGGTTCCAGTGCCTGTTCCGGTTGGAGTCGTCCGAGGTTGCTGTTTCCTGCTGTCAGTCTTCGTTGCCGTTCCTGATCCAGTTGACCATCGTTGCTGCTGGTTCTTGTTCATCTCCTGTATCCAGTTCCTTCATCTGTGGCGACCTCGTTCCTCGGTCACTCAGGCGACATTATCACCCTGTTGGTTCCCAGAGCGTGGGCGCTGGTTTGCTCCACTGCCTTACGGCTTATTATACATCTAGCTGTTGGTTACCAGCACGCGGGCGCTGTCTCGTTGAACTGCCTCACGGCTTACTGTACATTTTTTTGTTGGTTCCCAGCGTGCGGACGCTGGTTTGCTCCACTACCTCACGACCTACTATCATTTAGTTGTTGGTTCCCAGTGTGCGGACGCTGGTTCTCTCCACTGCCTTACGACTTACTAGACAACTAGTCTGTTGGTTACCAGCACGCGGGTGCTGGTTCGCTCCACTGCCTTACGGCTCTATACACATCTATCTGTTGGTTCACAGAGTGCCGACGCTGGTTTGCTCCACTACTTCACGGCCTACGGTCCTTTAGTTGTTGGCTCCCAGCGTGCGGACGCTGGTTTGCTCCACTACCATTTGGCCTACTATACATTTATTGGTTCGCTTCATTACCTTACGGCCTCGATATATCTAGTCTGTTGGCTACCAGCGTGCGGGCGCTGGTTCGCTTCATTGCCTGCTGGCTTACTATTCAATCAGTCTGTTGGTTCCCAGCGCGCGGGCGCTGGTTTGCTCCATTGCCTTCTGACTTACTATTCATTCAGTCTGATGGTCCCCAACGCGTGGGCGCTGGTTCGCTCCACTGCCTGACAGTTTACTGTCATTGTACCTGTTGGTCCCCAGCGCGCGGGTGCTGGCTCGCTTCACTGCCTTACGGCTCACTTATATTTGAGTGTTGGTTCCCAGCACGCAGGCGTTGGTTTGCTCCTTGGCCTGAAGGTCTACTTTACATCTAGCCTGTTGTTTTCCAGCGCGCAGGCGCTGGTTCACTCCACTGCCTCACGGCTTACTATTCCTTTAGTCTGATGGTTCTCAGTGCGCTGTCCAGTCCTAGACAGCTAGTTCCTCTCTCAGTACACGGGTACTGATGTGTGCAGACTTCCTGTTATTACCACTAGTTACCATACCTCTACATACCATCTTCATACTGTCATTGTCATCTGACAGTTATTGAAGCTATAGTGGGTGACACCTTCTCCTCTAGGCTGCCTTGCCTGGTATATTGGTAAGGCTTGTAGAACCTGCTATTGTTTCCATTTTGAGGTCGCCTTACCCGGTATTGGCAAGGCCGGTAGAGCCTATATCTATGGTTTTCCGTTAGGCTGCCTTGCCCGGTATATTGTCAGGGCCTGTAGATCCTGTATCAGATGGTGATCCGTTAGGCTGCCTTTCCTGGTATATTGGCAGGGTCGGTAGAGCCTGTATACTCCTGATAGTCTATTAGGCTGCCTTGCCCGGTATATTGGCAGGGTCGGTAGAGCCTGGTTCTCCTAGTTATCCGATAGGCTACCTTGCCCGGTATATTGGCAGGGTCGGTAGAGCCACCTTTCCATTGCTTTCCTAGGCTGCCTTGCCCGGTATATTGGCAGGGCCAGTAGAGCCTTATTCGCTATTATCACAACCTATCTGTCATTTCTATATATTGTATGTATGTGTATGAAGTCCTATGGGATTATCATAAACTTTTCAACAAAGTTGTGTTTTTACCTAACTTTGCGTCTGAGAGTCTTAACAAACCGTGACAGTACGAAAGGGCCATGACCTCAGAGAATAAGAGTGATGGTAACACACAGAATATCCATTAGAGGATGGATATGCATGAGCAACGTTTGGATCAGCTAGCGGTTGCAATCCAAACTATTCTTGAACGCACTGTCCTTGCTGACAAATCTGGGTCTAGCCCGGTGATCTTGCCAAGTCAGACACCGGAAAATGATATGATGCCCTCAGGGGCTGCAGTTGAAGGGTTAACTGCTTCTGCACCCTTGCCACTCAGATATGATGGTGACCCTAATCTCTGCAGTGGGTTCATCAACCAACTTGAAATATTTATGGAATTGACGGCACATGTGTTCCCCAATTATCGCAGTAAGATCAGGTTCATGATATCCCTGCTGACTGGCAGAGCACTGGCTTGGGCTAACCCATTATGGGAAAATGCAAAACCTTGCACCAAGAATTTCAGAGAATTTGTGCAATCCTTTCGGAGAGTGTTTGAGCCTCCTGGGAGAACCACCTCTGCTGCTAAACGCCTCATGGAGATACAACAGGGCAGGAGTACGGTGGGCGACTATGCCATTGAATTTCACACCTTGGCAGCAGAGGTAGGGTGGAATAACAAGGCATTGTTGGCAGCCTTTGCTCAGGGCCTGAGTGACCAGATTAAAGATGAGATTGCAGCAAAAGAATTGCCTACCGATCTAGATGACTATATTGAGTATGATGTTCTTATTGACACCTGAATACGGGAGAGATTAACTGCTAGAGATCGCAGGATACAGTCTAAAAACAATGGGGCTAGCAGTACAATTTGCCCACCCATCCCTCCCGTGGCACCTAAGCCCAGTGAACTATTACGGGAACCAGGTGAACCGATGCAATTAGGTTTCACTAGGCTAACCAAGGAGGAGAGACTATACTGCAGGAAACAAGGGCTGTGTTTATACTGCAGTAAGAATGGGCATTTACTAAGATCTTGTCCGGTACGTCCAGGAAACAAACACACCTAGGGCACATTGGGGGACAGGCCCTAGGTGGTGTTCAATAGTCCCCAGTGTTGGGCACACTGAAACCTACCTTACAGGTGGTACTTTCTTGGGCAGAACGCTCAGTGGAGGTTTTGGCCCTAGTTGATTCTGGTGCAGCTGGGTATTTTATGGATAATACCTTTGCTGAATTACATGGGGTTCCATGCATTGAAAGAGAAACCCCTCTGGCTATTGAAGCAATCGATGGCAGACCCTTAGAACCTGCTCAAGTTACCTTTGAAACCATGCGATTATCCATGACTATTGGGGCTCTCCATAGAGAAGAGCAGCAGTTTCAACTTATCAGTTCTCCTCACCATGCTGTAATATTGGGATTTCCTTGGTTACAGCTGCATAATCCACAGTTTGATTGGCAAAAGTGTGAAATCTCCGCGTGGTCTCAGTTTTGTATGGAGAAGTGTGTTACCCATCCAGTTAAGGTCTTGTGCACCTCCCCTTCTCTACCAGACGAATACCAACAGTTTGGCAATGTTTTCAGTAAGGGAGAGGCTGGCACCGTACCTCAGCACAGACCATATGATTGTAATATTGAGTTGCCTTCTGGAGTGGTGCCTCCTAGGGGATGCACGTATCCATTGTCTTGTGAGGAGAACCAAGCTATGGAGGAATATATTTCTGATGCCCTTAAAAGAGGGATCATAAGGAAATCTACCTCTCCGGCCGGAGCCGGGTTCTTTTTTGTAAAAAAGAAAAATGGCGAACTGAGACCATGCATCGATTACAGTGGTTTAAATAAGCTTATGGCAAAGAACGCTTATCCGATACCACTCATCACCGAGCTTTTTGACAGACTCAAGGGCTCCTCTATCTTCACCAAATTGGACCTGCGGGCTGCATACAATTTGATTTGAATCAGAGCCGGTGACGAGTGGAAACTGCCTTTAACACTAGATCTGGGCACTATGGATATCTAGCCATGCCATTTGGTCTTTGTAATGCACCTGCAGTATTTCAGGAATTGATTAATGACATCCTCAGAGATATGCTACAGTCATGTGTCGTTGTTTATCTTGACGATATACTTATCCACTCCAAATATATGTCACAACACATTAAAGATGTGTTGGAAGTATTGCTACGTTTACGTAAAAATACATTATTTTGTAAATTGGAGAAATGTCAGTTTCACAGAACTAGTGTGCCATTCTTGGGTTTCGTAATTGGCAAAGAGGGCATTGCCATGGACAAAGAGAAGTTAACAGCAGTCTTACAATGGCCACGACGCTATCCAGCGATTTTTGGGCTTCTCTAATTATTATAGGAAGTTTATTAAGAACTTATCTTCCATTGTTAAACCACTGTCTGACCTCACGCATAAGGGCGCTAACCCATCTCTTTGGCCAGCGGTTGCGGAGGAGGCCTTTGAGAAACTGAAATTGGCTTTTGCTAATGCTCCTGTGTTATCCCACCCCAACCCATTGCTCTCGTTCACATTAGAGGTTGATGCCTCGGATATTGGGGTTGGGGCAGTGCTTTCTCAATGACCTATTAAAGGTGGAACACTCAGACCCTGTGGGCTTTTTTAAAAAAAAATTGACTGGAGCTCAAAGCCTTTATGAGATAGGGGACAGAGAATTATTGGCTATTATCCTCACTCTTAAGGAATGGCGTCACTTACTTGAAGGCACAAAAAATCCTGTTTTAATTTTGACTCATCATAAAAACCTGACTTATCTCTCTGAGGCCAAGAGATTGTCATCTCGTCAGGCCAGATGGGCCCTGTTCCTGTCCCGATTCAATTTCATTGTATCATATTTGCCGGGATCTAAGAATGTTAGGGCTGACGCACTGTCAAGACAATTTGAGGCTGAAATTGACAGAGAAGAGGTACCAGCACCTATCATTCAACCCGATCAAATATTGGCTACTATACGTACTAGTATCACTTCACCACTAGGGGAAGAGATTTTGGCCTCCCAGGCCTCCGCTTCCCATGAAACCCCGGTGGGCAAGTGTTATGTCGCTGAGCCATTCCGTACTCGATTACTTGAAACTTACCATTCCTCTAAGGCCGCGGGACATATTGGCAGAGACCAATTGTTATAGTCCCTGTCTCAGATATTTTGGTGGCCTTATATGAGAACAGATTGTGCCGATTTTACCAATGCCTGTGCAACCTGTGCCCGTGCTAAAACCCCTAGACACCTTCCGGTGGGCTTGCTTCAGCCGGTACCTAATGGTGAACGCCCCTGGTCTCACGTCTCCATTGATTTTATGGGAGAATTGCCTATGTCTAGAGGGTATTCCTTCATACTGATGGTGGTGACAGGTTTTCTAAAATGGCTCATTTCGTGCCCCTCCGTGGCCTTCTGTCTGCTAAAGAATTGGCTATGGTATTTGCTAAAGAGGTGTTTCGGTTGCATGGAGTACCCAGAGTACTGGTGTCCGACAGGGGGAGCCAGTTTGTGTCCAGGTTCTGGAGGGCATTTTGTGAACAGATGGGCATACAACTATTCTTTTCCTCTGCTTATCACCCCCAGACCAATGGGGCTGCTGAGCGTGCCAATCAAGGTTTGGAACAGTTCCTACGCTGTTTCGTTACTGACCATCATGACAATTGGGTCGACTTGTTGCCTTGGGCAGAGTTCGCCAGGAACTGTGCGGTCAACTCCTCATCCGGGAGCTCTCCGTTTCTGATTAATTATGGGTTCCAGCCCTGTTTGCTCCCAGATTCCTTTCAGACACAACAGATTCCAGCTCTGGATGAGCATATTGAGCAACTCCGTTCCACATGGGCACAAGTTCGGAGGGCACTTGGTCAATCATTTCAGCGCCACCAGCGCTATGCTAATCGTAGAAGACTGCCAGCAGTCTCCTTTCAGGTTGAGGACAGAGTTTGGCTTTCCTCCAGGAATCTTAAGCTTCAAGTCCCATCCAATAAATTGGCTCCTCTGTTCATTGGTCCTTACAGAGTTATTCGCAAAATGAACCCTGTTTCCTATGCTTTGGACGTCCATGCGCATTCATAACGTGTTCCATGTGTCTCTCCTCAAACCTCTCGTATGCAACCGTTGTACTACTAACCCTGTGGTGCCAGGGCTTATCGAGGTTGAAGGTCAGGAGGAGTATGAAGTTCAGAGTATCATTGATTCCCGCAGGCTTAGAGGAAGGGTGCAGTATTTGGTGCATTGGAAAGGTTATGGTCCTGAAGAAAGATCTTGGGTGCATAGTAAGGACCTTCATGCACTTAAATTACTGCAAATTTTTCCAAATACCCTCAGAAACCCAGAACCTATTCTAGGAGAGGGGGTCTTTGAGAGGGGGGTACTATCACGGTGCCCGTGATTGCTGCCTTTCTGTGTCTGTCACCTGTAGGGGGCTCCCATTGGCTGTCTGACTTTAGTCCGCCTCATCTTGCCTATTTAAACTGAGTTTGGGCACCCTTTGGTTGCCCTTCCATGGTGTCTCTGGCGGCCTCCACTTTCATTATGCTACAGAAGCTTTATGGGCCTTTAGCTGTGTTCCTGGTTTCCTGAGTTCGTCTAGTTCCTGAGACTCCTGCTCAGTTGTACCGGTTCCAGTGCCTTTTCCGGTTGGAGTCGTCCGAGGTTGCTCTTTCCTGCTGCCAGTCTTCGTTGCCGTTCCTGATCCGGTTGACCATCGTTGCTGCTGGTTCTTGTTCATCTCCTGTATCCAGTTCCTTCATCTGTGGCGATCTCGTTCCTCGGTCACTCAGGCGACATTATCACCCTGTTGGTTCCCAGCGCGCGGGCGCTGGTTTGCTCCACTGCCTTACGGATTATTATACATCTAGCTGTTGGTTACCAGCGCGCGGGCGCTGTCTCGTTGAACTGCCTCACGGCTTACTGTACATTTATTTGTTGGTTCCCAGCGTGCGGACGCTGGTTCGCTCCACTGCCTTACGGCTTACTAGACAACTAGTCTGTTGGTTACCAGCGCTGGTTCGCTCCACTACCGTTTGGCCTACTATACATTTATTGTTGACTCCCAGCGTGCGGACGCTGGTTCGCTTCATTACCTTACGGCCTCGATATATCTAGTCTGTTGGTTACCAGCGCGCGGGCGCTGGTTCGCTTCATTGCCTGCTGGCTTACTATTCAATCAGTCTGTTGGTTCCCAGTGCGCGGGCGCTGGTTTGCTCCATTGCCTTCTGACTTACTATTCATTCAGTCTGATAGTCCCCAGCGCGCGGGCGCTGGTTCGCTCCACTGCCTGACAGTTTACTGTCATTGTACCTGTTGGTCCCCAGCGCGTGGGCGCTGGTTCGCTCCACTGCCTTACGGCTCACTTATATTTGAGTGTTGGTTCCCAGCGCGCGGGTGTTGGTTCACTCCTTGGCCTGAAGGTCTACTTTACATCTAGCCTGTTGGTTTCCAGCGCGCGGGCGCTGGTTCACTCCACTGCCTCACAGCTTACTATTTCTTTAGTCTGATGGTTCTCAGTGCGCTGTCCAGTCCTAGACAGGTAGTTCCTCTCTCAGTACACGGGTACTGATGTGTGCAGACTCCCTGGTATTACCACTAGTTACCATACCTCTACATACCATTTTCATACTGTCATTGTCATCTGGCAGTTATTGAGGCTATAGTGGGTGACACCTTCTCCTCTAGGCTGCCTTGCCCGGTATATTGGTAAGGCCGGTAGAACCTGCTATCGTTTCCATTTTGAGGTTGCCTTACCCGGTATTGGCAAGGCCGGTAGAGCCTATGGGCTAGATTTAAAGGCAGCCGTTAAACCATCCGCTAAGTAAAAAAGGCACATCGGCCTCAAAGAACACATGGTTTACGGCAGATTCAAAGGTAAGAGTACAAGAATAGCTATCGGGCGTAGGCACTACAAAAAACACGTAACACAAAAACCAGCGTCGCAATAGATTTCCCATCACCGTGCGTCCCAAACACCTGTTAAAACACAACTTAAGTGAAAATGTTACATTACGGCTGCCGTTGTCTAGCAACCCTGATAGATGCACAAACAAAATTCAAACCTACAGCCAATCCCAAGGCCCCAAAGTATCAAAAATGTTCAAATACACCTATATATACCTCAAAATAACGGTCACACCCTGTCTGTGTTTCGAGTTTCAGCAAGCTAGAGCACAGGACCCAGGAGTGGAGGATAGTGTTTAGAGAGAGAGAGAGAAGCATACACAGGAGTAAGGTAGAGGGATCTTGGAGAGAATTACATTTAAATAGACACATAGCACACTTTTGCACATAGCACATGCATCCATACAAACACATACACATACATACACATAGTCTTTTTTTTTTCATCACACCTTACACATTTTAAACTTTATTTTTACAGTGTGAATCCGTGAGTGAAAGTGTGTGACAGAGAGTGAGTGGGATCGAGTGTGTCTGTGAGGGCGTGTGAGAGTGCCTGGGTGTGAGTGGGTGAATGATGGCCAGGAGAGGAGGACAGGAGAGAGGGATGGGGAGACTAGTGGAGGAGGAGGAGGAAGGTCAGGAGGGGATCCCTCAGCAGAGCAGGGGTGGGAGAGGGAGATCCGCAGGGCGGAGGGGGACCAGGCCCACAAGAACAGGCACACAAAGAAGAGGGACAGATCCTGCAGTGGGACGAGGGGTAGTGCCTGGGGACCACCACACACAGGCAGGGGCAGAGCAGGCAGGACACTCCGGGTCTGACTCCTCGCATGCCGGAGCTGAGGGGGACAGGGTCAGGGATCCCCGATATACCGAGGAAGAAAACACGGCCCTCGTGGAGGTTGTGCTGGAGAGGGAGAGTGTCCTCTTCCCGGGGGAGAGACTCCCTGGCCTGGCTGCGAGGAGGAGAGCTGCCTAGAGCCAAATCTGCAGCCGAGTTAATGCGGTGGCCACCTGCAGACGGGATGTGGACTCAATCAAGAAGAGATGGGGCGACTGCAAAAGGCAGGTGAAGAAGAAGATGGGGGATGCCGCCCTGCACGCCCAAGCCACCGGAGGTGGGCCACCTGTCCCCATCACCTTCAGCGCATGGGAGGAGAGGCTGCGGCAGACACTGTCATCTACCCTCATTGAGGGGGTCCCTGGAGGATCAGATACTGGGGATGAGAGGAGCCTCCACACCACTGGTAAGTGCATCACCCCAAAACCAAACACCACCTCAAACCACACACCCATCACAAACAAGCACTCACATGCCAACATCTGCCCTTCATTCATCCACACAACTGCACCAACACAGCACCCTGAGGGTTTAAACAGGACGCAAGACAAGGACAAATGTCAAGGTTCAACAAGCCCAAAACCTGTCCAACTCCCTGGTTAACCCTCATGTTGCTGTGCTGATCACACACAATACACACAAACCATGCTCAGAAAAGTGTTGTATGTCAAACATCACAATTGTTGTCACACAGTGTTACCCATGTTCCCACAGGGAATCCAGCACATAACCCCATGAGTGCTAGATCAACAATGCTTTGGCAACCCCTCCGGTACTCAAAGGGTTAACCAGACAACAAACACATGTCGATAGGTTAACAATTACATGACACATAGGGGACATTCACTAAGCGGTGAAAAAGAGCTGATGTAGAGAATCTGACACTTACATACCCTCACTTTACCAATTACAATGTTAGTCTATGGAGAATATCCAATAACAGGATTCAAGCTGCACAGGGCCCATTGTATGGACTCCATAGAAAATATTGCAGATGGGGAAATGAGGTCAGCGGAGAAGTCAGCATCGTAATCAGTTCATCAGGTCCACTTAACCGCTTACTGAATCACCAACAGGATGGATCAGGTCAGAAATCACAGCGCCACTGAGAATAACTGCTTGTATGTGCAACACACAGGCCAAAAACGATTACACATAACTAAAGGTGAAAAAGTTGGCCTTGGTGTTGTGTATGCAATCATTTACGCTAACTTGAATTTACATATCTCACATTTGATTCACATATAGATCCTCAGGAGTGCTGATGCCATGGATGGATGGTACACCAGACACTATTTGCAGGATACATATGGGAACCAAATATGAACCATTGAGGTTTGGTCAATAACAGGCCATGAATTATGGATATCTATGATCGGGTCTGGCTGTCTCACACAGAAGGATGGATGGGCTGATCCAGGAAAAAAAAGGCCTCAATCAATGATATCCTTCAATACTGGCTTGATTGTTGCCCCTCAGGATTCAACTTGAACAGACCTCATGGACAGAATCCTGTACTGTACATCAATCCCTGATTGCCACGGTGGTATCCCATGCATCACAATGCAATGCATAGGATACCATCATGACAACCAGAGAGGGACATGTCTAATCTGACAAAATCCAGCACTGTACGGGATGAACTGATAACATAGGGATGAATACTACTTGAATCACACTGCAGATCAATTACAAAAAGATATGTACAGAAAGATAAACGACCAGATATGTATGTGGATATGTCCCTTTCAAATGGGTACAAATATGTCCCAACAAGATGTAAACCCAGAGTTCGGTTCAGTACGTGTGATTGTCCTACTGCCCATATATGTGCACCCTCAACAAAATAACTCATATTGATATCATCATCAGAGTACATATACCTAGTATATTACACCTTACTTGGATGGGTATCAGTGGTATCAATGAAAGTTAGTTTGTGATGGCTGTACATATATAGGCAGTAAGACAATCACATGTACTGAACAGATCTCTGGGTTCATATCTATCAAGGATATGTTTGTACCCATATGAAAGGTACATATACACACATATCAGACCATATTCCTCACTGTGTACCTTGGCATGGCAATGGTTAATTTCACCTTGATGTAACATTGCAGGCATCATAAAGAGATGTTTAGAAAGATGTTACTGTATGTGACAGCTGGAGATGTCAGTCATATGACCACACGGAGGCTCTTCAGCGGACCCAAAATTGAACCAATTGGAGATGGATCCATCATTGACATGGTCCACAGAGCGTGCTTACAAACCAGGAACACTTTGTAGACAATGGCAAAGATGTAGTTATCTCCAAATGGGTCAATTTGGTTTTTAACCTAGGATTTCAATGTGTAGCACACACATTGATATCCTGGGGTGAGCATTGGGGCCTCCAGTAAATTGAGTTGTTGTTTTTCCTAAGGGTGTAACAGACTTCACCAGTGAAAACACTTGTCCACTTGGTCATGTACTGTGATATGTCAAAGTGGAGCAATATCACAGAACATTGATTATACTGAGCAACACATAAACTGTGTACAGGAATTCACTGTGGAAGTATGTCCCCTTTATCACCTTTTTATCACTCCCACAACACATTAGTGTATCACTGCCACCATCTGTTAGTGTGAATACATCACAGAGTCAACTCACTTGCAAACAAGTGGTGGACTCCTGTGATATGGGTGATGCCTTTCCATTTATGGAGGATACTCTATCCTGAGTGTGGTTACGCATTAACAAACATATGTGTAATCCAATATATCCTCATACAGACACAGATGATTGACTAATGATGGTTCATCTTTATTGTGTCTCAAAGTACATTAGAACGTACATGTGTTTTCTGTGTGTATTGCCTATATGCATTGAACACTTGTATGAGAACACTAAATGTACTTTGAAACTAAATCATACTACTTGAGTAACACTGCTCTCCTGCTCATGTGTTGTCCACAAGGTTTGACAACTCTGTAGATGAGCATCCTAACTGTACAGGTTATTACACTTGTGAAATTGTGTATTCTGTGTCTATATGAGAATGTTCAAGTAGAGGTCTGTGTGAACCTCCGGTCAAATATTGCATCACTAACAACATCACCAGAAATAGCAAGGGGTGATCTTTATGAAGGTGTTGTCAAGACATCAATCCAGACACATGGAAGATCTTCAGATCAAGGATGGATCATGTTATGGATGCCTGTGGGACAAGAGGACAGGATTTGGAGCTATACACCTGAACTGATCATCAAGCAACAACAATTTTGACTTTATAATCCCCTCAATCTTCTTAATTACAAGTGAGTACACAAACCATTGCTTGAGAATGTGTTGTGTACTCATCTGTAACCAATTATGTGGAGAACTAAGGACATGTGCCCCAGCCCTATGGATATGTGACCCTGACATGAATAGACACATCAACAAGTGTTCTGAGAGCTCCATGGAAGTAATGAATTTGGGCTGCCACTGTGACAGTGACAGAGGCAGCCCAATGTCATTTGTTCCATGGAACTGTTAGGACATATTTGTTGATGTGTGTATTCATGTCGGGGGCATATATGTCTGCACACTCACAGGTCAGCATGGAGTCCCTGGTAATCTGATCTACGTCTCATGACCTCTACATTGTGTGACCATACCACTGTACATCCACCCCTGTGCTGCTCTTCTCAGCTGTAGCACAGTACAGGTCCCATATTGAGTCCAATGGCCCTTTAACCCCTGATGTGACGGAGTATTATCCAATGCATAGCATTGGATAACACTCTTTCGCTACAAGGCTAGCATGGTTGCTCTGGCTATGATCATGGCAAATCAAGTTAGCTGCTGTCAATCAAGCCCTGTAAGGCGATGAACATGGGTTATGTGTTGTACCTTGTTTCTCCTGAGGGTGTGCGTGATATCCTTGGGGTCTGTATGTCAACGTGGAGAGTGGAATGGAGGATGGTTTTTGAGTCCACACACACAATTTGCCACGTCCACTGCCAGTGCAGTGCTGTGTCACTGTTCCTGTGGGGTGAGATAGAACAAAATGTGCAGTGTGGTTAGTGTCACAGGACTGATGGGGGACTTGCATGGATTGTTTGCATGCCTGTGTTATACTCACATGTAAAGTGTTCCGTGATGAGCCTGTCTCTGATCTGTGTCCCTCTCAGGGTCTCCTCAACATGGCCGATGTCCATGGGCACTTCCTGTATGGGGGGGTCCTGGATGTGCTCCAGCAGCCTGGTGTCCACTGCGATGTTGTGCAGTATTGCGCACGCCACAATTATGTCGCACATCTTTCCAGGTGCATACTGCACTGCTCCCCCCGGTGGTCCAGACATCGGAATCTTGACTTGAGGAGGCCAAAGGTCCGCTCAATGGCATTCCTCGTTCTGCCATGAGCCTGGTTGTACCTTTCCTGGGCATGTGTTCGAGGATTGGCCAGAGGGGTCAGTAGCCAGGACTTGCATCCATAGCCAGCATCACCTGTGTAATGTGAGTGACATGGTGAGACAGGGAACACATGTTGTGTGAATTATGTTTTGTGTGGTGGACGTACTAGCTGTGGGTCAGGAGCATACTAAGTAGCGTTGTGTGTACGCCTGTGTATGTGATGTGATTTTGTATTGTGAACTCACCCAAAAGCCATCCCCCTGTAAAAGTTCCATTCTCGAAATCTCTGTGGACTGAGGAGTTTTGGAGAATGTATGAGTCATGTGAGCTGCCAGGATACTTTGCACAGACATTCATTATCCTCATATGCCTGTCACACACCATCTGCACGTTGATGGAGTGAAAGTTCTTCCTGTTGATGAATAGCTGTGCATCACGTGCTGGGGCCTTAATCCGGACATGGGTGCAATCTATAGCACCCATGACCCTGGGCATGCCTCCCCTGGCGTAAAAGGCCTGCTTGACGTGTATCCAGTCCATGTCGGTGGTGGGAAAATGTATATAGGTACTGGCCTTGCTTTTGAGGGCTGGCAGGACCTGGGCCAGCACCCTGGAGAATGTGGCCTGTGACATGCCAGATGCGTAACCCTCAGTGGACTGGAAGGCCCCACTTGCCATGAAGTGTATGGCACAGAGTAGTTTCTGCAGGCCAGTTAGGGCATGGTTGTGGATGTAGATGGGATCCACCTGCTCCTTGATAACCTCATACAAGGCAATGATGCTGTCAGGCCTCAACCTGTAGCGATCAATTACCTCATCATCGGTCATTCCAAAGAGGGTGACCCTTGGGCTTTATACCCTGGGCCTTGGTGGTCGTCTATACATCCTCTGCCCTCCAGGTGGGGATGGACTCCTGTGTGGCTGCTGAGCCAGAGCCTCCTCACTTGCAACAGGTGGAGGCTGTTGATCAGGCATGCTTGGAGGTTGCTGATGTTCCCCAGCTCTCTCCCTTGCACGCCTTCTCCGCAGCCTTCGCAACAATATGTAACCCAACATACTGTTTGCTCTATCTGTCTCTATCTGTCTCTCTCTCTCTCTCTCTACCTCTCTCTCTCTCTCTCTCTCTCTATCTCTCTCTCTCTATCTCTCTCTCTCTCTCCCTCCCTGAGTGGAAAACAAGCCACAAGTGAGTGTGTTGAGTTGTCCCTTTAAGTACTTGCTAGGGCGTTGTGTAGGTGTGGTGATGAGGTGAGTGCTGACCAATGGTGAGTTGTTTTTGTCCAGGTAAGTGTTTGCAGGTGTGTGTGTGTTATAAGATGTGGTATGTTGTGCTTGTTCTGTGTGTGCCATTTGCGGGTGTGCAGTTGTGGTGTGCAGGTCGCGTGTTGATGTTGCACAGGTGAGCTTATATTTGCAGGTGTCCGCTTTGTGTGATAACCCCCATTGTTCCGTGCCATGTTGTGTTGTTGTTTTTTTATGTGTCGTTGTCCCTGTGGTGTTGGTTGTTGTTGTGTGTGGAGTGATTTGTGTTGTGTGTGCATGTTTTTGTGTTGTTTTGGCATTGCACGGGTTAATTTTCCCATTTACATGGTTGTGCGGTAAGCTTTTTGTGTATTTTCCTATGTAACGGGTGTTTTGTTTTGCCCGTTAAGTGTCTAACGGCTAAGAAAAGTGGGTCTTAACTTTTAGCCGTTAGGTGTGTCTTTTTTTCAGCCGTTATCAGTACCGCAAGCCTTTGAATAGCTCTGGGGTATGTTTTTCCATGTGTTAGGATTGTGAAACTGCCGTTAGCTGTTCTTTAGATGGATCTTTGAATTGCAACATGACACTTAACGCACCTGTTAGTGATTTTTTTTACTAACGGCTGCCTTTAAATCGAGCCCTATATCTATGATTTTCTGTTAGGCTGCCTTGCCCGGTATATTGGCAGGGCCGGTAGAGCCTGTATCAGATGGTGATCCGTTAGGCTGCCTTGCCCGGTATATTGGCAGGGTCGGTAGAGCCTGTATACTCCTGATAGTCTATTAGGCTGCCTTGCCCGGTATATTGGCAGGGTCGGTAGAGCCTGGTTCTCCTAGTTATCCGATAGGCTACCTTGCCCGGTATATTGGCAGGGTCGGTAGAGCCACCTTTCCATTGCTTTCCTAGGCTGCCTTGCCCGGTATATTGGCAGGGCCGGTAGAGCCTTATTCGCTATTATCACAACCTATCTGTCATTTCTATGTATTGTATGTATGTGTATGAAGTCCTATGGGATTATCTTGAACTTTTCAAACCGTGACAGTTGCCCAAGGAAGACCAACCTCAGCTGATGGAAGGAAATAGGGTCTAGCGTACCGTGGGCTCAGGATGGAAGGCTCACACCTGCACGACACAGACCGTAACCGAGACCAGGCTGCAGGAATGATAATACGATAATAGCAACAATGCCCGGATGCCAGGCCCAACGAGAGCAACAGAGAGGGCCATAGGCAATCCTGGACAGATAAGGAACAGAGGCCCAATGGCTCTGTACACAGAGCAGGAATGACAGCCAATCTGAATCGGTACACAGAGCAGGAACATCAGCCGGGCCGGGTCGGTACACAGAGCAGGAACGTCAGCCAATCCGAGTCGGTACAAAGAGCAGGAACATCAGCCAGGCCGGGTCGGTACACGGAGCAGGAACGTCAGCCAGGCCGAGTCGATACACGGAGCAGGAACGTCAGCCAATCCAAGTCAGTACACAGAGCAGGAACAGAAGCAGCAGAGTAGTCAGGCAGTCCGGGTCTCCCACGAGAAACTGGACCAAGCGCTGGTACAGAAACATCACAAAAGGGCAACAGCAAAGCAACAGGACCCAGTATTTAAGGACAAATACTGGGCGGCCCAAGGCCACTGCAACCAATAAGAGTTAGCTGTGAGTGAGACTGACAGAATGTCGCCAGCATAGCACGAGCACCGTGATAACTTTAGTCCCACTGGACGTGGCCACTGTAATACAGCAGACAGTTTTTGCGGATCCATGATAGACCAGAGGATGAAATAACATATCCTAGGAATGTCACCTGGAATTTGTGAAATTCACACTTTTCTAGCTTGCAGAACAACGTATTCTCCCTGAGCAGTTGTAGGACCCGAGCTACGTCTGCTCTAAGTGCCTCCAAGGTAGGAGTATGGATGAGTATATTGTCCAAATATACCACAACACAACTCTGTAGTAGGTCTCTCAACACATCATTAATGAATTGCTGGATGACAGCAGGAGCATCGCACAATCTGAAGGGCATCACCAAATATTCATAGTGCCCACTCCGTTTATTAAATACTGTCTTCCACTCATGCCCTTCTTTTATTCGTACCAAATTTTACGCTGCACTTAAGTCAAGTTTTGTAAAAATATTAGAGCCTTTGATATGATCAATGGAATCAGACAGGAGTTCTTTACCATCAGTGTATTCAGACCCCTGAAATCGATGCATGGTCTGAGTTCCCCATCTCAATTCTTAACAAAAAAGAAACCTGCACCCACAGGTGAGGAGGACTTCCGGATAATGCTTCTAGATAACGCGTTAGCCACATAATCCTCCATTGCCTTATTCTCCTCCACTGACAAGGGGTATACTCGCCCCTTAGGAGGTCTGACCCCCGGTACCAGATCAACAGTACAATCGTATGGCCTGTGTGGCAGTAACATACTGGCCTCTACCTTATTAAATCCCTCTTTATAGGAATGGTACTGAGCAGGTAAAGAGGTAGAGGAACACAGTATCCTGGTAGGCTGCTGGAGGCAAGATTTTGTATATTGAGAAGACCACTAAAGAATATCGCAAGTCTGCCAATCAATTCTTGGGTTGTGAGTCTGCAACCAGGGAAAACCCAGAATGATGACATGATGGGGACAGTGTATGACATGGAACTGTTGTGTCTCCACATGGAGTGCCCCTACCCTTAGAGACAAAGAATGAGTTTCATGCGTAAAGTGTATCGGCTGTAGGGGTCGGCCGTCAATGGTCTCAATCTCCAACGGATCGGAGCGAGGCAGCATAGGGATCGTGTGCTTGGCCACAAAGTCTGCATTGATGAAAAAGCCTGTGGCCCTGGAGTCCAGTAGTGCCGAAGCCACTACCGAGGACTATCACGGTTTTAAAGCAAAGAAGGACAGACACAATCGTAAAATATAAATAACCACCTTTATTTATAATGTACAGCAAATAATAGTATAGCCCACACAACCCCAGACCACAGGATTATAGGACCCAGGCTCCTACCCAGAGCTGCACACTGTGCTGCGCACTGCTCTACCGCGAGATACCGGAGACTAAGACAGAGGTATGGGTGGAACACCAGTGGGAACAGTAACTGATACCAAGTTTCCACCCTGGGTCACACGACCGGAGGCAACAGGGAGTGTGAACAGAACTGAACGATGGAACACTGAGACTGATGGTCAGACATGCTTGGAGCGTACGGAGCAAGTAGTCAGCCAGAGCCATAGGTCGGAAAAGCCGGGGACTACATGGAGCGAGTTAGTCAGAGTCACAGGTCAGAACCGATGTGGGTAGTCAGACAAGCCAGGGTCATACACGGAGTGAATTAGTCAGCCAGAGCCACAGGTCAGACACGATGTGGGTAGTCAGACAAGCCGGATCATACACGAAGCAGATTGTCAGGTAAAGCACGGGTCACAACGGAGCACAAGAGACACTAACGGGAACACCATGTAAGGGCAATAACTCCTAGGCTCCTAGGTCCAGGGAGGTTAATAAAGGTGCTGATAAGGGCAGGAACCAATTAGGCAAAACAGAATAGGCCCATAAAGAGGTGCACAACACAGCGTCCCTTCCATGACATCAGGAATGCAGATGTAGCTGCAAACATGCCGGCCAACCTCCCAACAGAGGAAGGAAGCACATGAAAACTAAGGCCTCCTTAGGGGGGACTGTGATACCAGTCTACCAGAGTATGGTTGGTTGTTTTGACATTTATGTGAGTAGTGGAGGATATTAACTGTGAGAAGTTTGATGTCTTTAACAATGAAAAGAATGTTTCATTCCTGGAGTCTAGCCAATTAATATTAAAGTCTTCAAGAACCAACAGTTCAATTTTCTTATTATGAGTGGCAAACTCATTGAGGTGGTGGGTTATGTCTGTAGTGACTGTGTTGGTGTATTTGGAGGCCTGTAGATGCCAACAATTATGATCTGTTTAGAGAAGAGAAGAATAATTTTTCCTTCAATGTATTCATATGAATCAGAGTTATAAGAGTCATTTAAAAGTGTAAAGTTTATAGACTCTTGGGTGTATATGATTATGCCTCCTCCTTGATTTTCTCAGTTTTTCCTAAAACATAAGTATCTTTCAAATGCAACAGCAGTATCAGGTATTTTAGGACTTAGTCAGGATTCAGTGAGTATGAGGATTTTTGTCTTGTACATGTTACACCACACTTTTAGTTGATCTATTTTTGGGCAGTATACTGCGTATGGTGAAGTTGCCATTTATTGTTGAGTGCCAGGGCTGGTTTTTATGTCATTTGCCAAAGCAAGTAGTAAAATGCATAAAAATTTAGTGAGTTGTTTGCAGTGAGCATATAGTGAAAGAGTTTGTCTGTTGATATAAAAACTGGGGCTGGGTGAGC
Source organism: Rhinophrynus dorsalis (assembly GCA_037306005.1). Classification (NCBI taxonomy): domain Eukaryota; kingdom Metazoa; phylum Chordata; class Amphibia; order Anura; family Rhinophrynidae; genus Rhinophrynus; species Rhinophrynus dorsalis. Next base: position 418,443,956 of record CM074722.1, read on the forward strand.
TTGTTTTTACTACTCTCCACCACCAATCAGAGGGTAGCGCACGTGTATGCAGAAGTCCATGGTTGATTATTATGTTATGGTGCAAGTGAAAAGCCTTTCTAAAAAAAGGATCTCATTTCCATGAGAACTGTAGCAAGAATTGTGATGCTGTTGTCTGCATCAATTCAAGTGTTTTTTCCTGGTCCTTTGCATTACCGAGCCCTTCAAAGATTAAAGATTCTTCCTCTTCGAAAGAGTTTAGGATATGTGGATATTGTTCCCTGTCACTAAATATGAGACAGGAATTACTACGGTAGGTAAGTCAAATGGCAGCCTGGAAAGGCAGACACTTTCGTCCTGTCCCCAGATATTATTCTCGAATTGGATGCCATCAATTTAACATTGAAAGAAAGTCAAATCTGTGGAGATGTATATGTGTATTTATGTATGCATACATGTCTGTATCTATATGGATATAGACATGTATATGTGTATGTGTATATATATATATAGGGGAAAAAAATATTTGATCCCCTGCTGATTTTGTACATTTGTCCACTGACAAAGAAATGATCAGTCTATAATTTTAGTGGTAGGTTTATTTGAACAGTGAGGGACAGAATAACAACAACAAAAAATCCAGAAAAACGCATTTCTAAACAGTTATAAATTGAATTGCATTTTACTGAGTGAAATAATTATTTGACCCCTTTGCAAAACATGACTTAATACTTGGTGGCAAAACCCTTGTTGGCAATCACAGAGGTCAGACGTTTCTTGTAGTTGGCCACCAGGTTTGCACACATCTTTTTCCAGACCCTCTCCAAGTCATTAAGGTTTCGAGGCTGACGTTTGGCAACTCGAACCTTCAGCTCCCGACACAGATTTTCTATGGAATTAAGGTCTGGAGACTGACTAGGCCACTCCAGGACCTTAATGTGCTTCTTCTTGAGCCACTCCTTTGTTGCCTTGGCCATGTGTTTTGGGTCAATGTCATGCTTGAATACCCATTCACTACCCATTTTCAATGTCCTGGCTGAGGGAAGGAGGTTGATGCCAAAGAGCTTGATTTAGGTCTCATTTGACCACAACACTTTCACCCAGTTCTCCTCTGAATCATTCAGATGTTCATTGGCAAACTTCAGAGGGGCCTGTACATGTGCTTTCTTGAGCAGAGGGACCTTGCAGGAGCTGCTGGATTTCAGTCCTTCATGGAGTAGTGTGTTACCATTTGTTTTTCTTGGTGACTATGGTCCCAGCTGCCTTGAGATCATTGACAAGATACTCACGTGTAGTTCTGGGCTGATTCCTCACCATTCTCATGATCATTAAAACTCCACGAGGTGAGATCTTGCATGGTGCCCCAGAATGAGGGAGATTGACAGTTATTTTGTGTTTCTTCCATTTGCCAATAAACGTACCAACTGTTGTCACCTTCTTACCAAGCTGCTTGGCGATGGTCTTGTAGCCCATTCCAGCCTTATGTAGGTCTACAATCTTGTCCCTGACATCCTTGGACAGCTCTTTGGTCTTGGCCATGGTGGAGAGTTTGGAATCTGATTGATTGCTTCTGTGGACAGGTGTCTTTTATACCGGCTCCAAAAGGGACTGACAAGTGTCTTTTATACCGGCTCCAAAAGGGACTGACAGCGCAGGCTCACGGACGTCACTATGACAAGATGTCCGTGCTTCCTGCTACTGTGAGCCTCGAAAAACTGCAAAATCTTTCAATCCAGGTAAGATTTCTGGTGACTAGCGCTACTAAGCAGCTAGTCGGCAGATGAAGTCTTAATTCATGCAAAGTTGTTGCGGGGTGGTAGTTCCCCTTTAAAATATACTTTAAAAAGTCTGAATGCTCCAGATGTCCCTATTTCATTATTAAAAACAGTTTTGATAAAATATTGGTGCTTTCAATGACGTGAAAGAAGAATTTAATTTGAAAGAAAGTATTATATGTCCCCATACTCAGTTGCAGATGATTTGCCCTAAACGCGGCAAAGCTCTATAGTGTGAAGTGCTGGATAAAAGCTGGAACAAACCAAATTCACCCTAGTGGAAGGGGGGCATATGAAATAACTAATGATTAAAAATACACTTTAAAAAGTCTGAGTGCTCCGTATAGCCCTATTTCATTATCAAGAATGGTTTTGATAAAATTTTGGTGCTTTCAAGGTAGTGAAAGATGAATTTAATTCAAAAGAGTGTATCACACAAAGCTCTATAGTGTGATGGTCTCGATAAAATCTGGAACAAACCAAATTTACCATAGTGGGAGGGGGGCATATGCAATTTCTACTGATTTAAAACATACTTTGGAAACCTTGAATGCTCTAGAAGACTCTATTTCATTGTTAAGAAAGGTATTGATAAAATCTCTGAGTTTTGATGGCAGTGAAAGCAAAATTTAATTCAAAAGAAACAATTATCTGTCCCCTATTCAGGTGCAGCTGATTTGCCCTATAGTACAGTGTTAAGTGCTAGATAAAATCTGGAACAAACCAAAACTCTATAGTATGAATTACTGGATGAATTCTGGAACAAACCAAATTCACCATAGTGGGAGGGGGGCCACACAAAATTTCTACTGATTTAAAATACACTTTAAAAACCCTCAATGCTCCAGAAAACTCTATTTTATTGTTAAGAAAGGTATTGATAAAATCTCTGAGCATTGAAGGACGTGAAAGCAAACTTTAATTCAAAAAGAAGGATTATCTGTCCCCTATTCAGGTGCAGATGGTTTGCCCCATACTCTGCAAGCAATGCAGAGTGAAGTAATGGATAAGGTCTGGAACATACTAAGTTCACCATAGTGGGAGGGTGCAAATTAAATATCTAATGATTTAAAATATACTTTCAAAAGTCTGAGTGCTCCAGATAGCCCTATTTCATTATCAAGAATGGTTTTGATAACAGTGTTATTATTTCAAGGCAGTGAAAGATGAATTTAACTTGAAATAAAATATTATATCTCCCCTACTCAGTTGTAGATGGTTTACCCCATACTCTGCAAAGCTCTGGAGTGTTAAGTGTTGGAAAAAATCTGGAACAAACCAAAGTCACCATAGTGGTAGGGGGTCATATGAAATAACTAATGATTAAAAATATACTTTAAATGTCTGAGTGCTCCAGATGGCCCTATTTTATCAAGAATATTTTGGTAAAAATGTATTGCTTTCCAGGGAGTGAAAGAAAATTTTATTTCAAAAGAAAATATTATATCTCCCCTAGTGTGGTACAAATGGTTTGCACCAATATTACCCATCATCCATTACTCCATTGAAAATGACTATTCCTTGAAAAACAATCCACTGAAATACACTAATTTAACGTGAAACACACTGGTAACACATTTTAACGTGCAATGCTTTTGCCATCACAAATACATTGAAGTAATATTTATATCCCTAAGTTTAAAATAAGAACATCTTTGAAGTATAAATAAATATATATATTTTTTTCAAATCTATAATTACTAGTCGATTAATATTTTAATTGCTCTGAAATATTAGGTTATCTGTAATAAACATTACACACATGTAAAAGTTTTATTTAGGAGACCTTTCATTGCTTAATTCTTGTAATACTATCATTAGGTGTCATTTTAAACCAACATCCTATGCTGTCTTGATATACAAAATTAACCATTTGACTGCCAGAGAAGTCAGTCATATCCAAGAGGTTTACTGCAAACTGGGTATTCATTTTAAATAGAACTGAACTTAACCCTTTGAGTGCCAGAGGGGTACGCAACGCATTGCTTTGCAATACGTTGCGTACCCCTCTGGCACTCAAAGGGATATAAGAGGTTGGCAAAGTGAATATTATTGACCTAAATATTGTGTTAGATTTATATGTCATAGTGTATGCATTGCAACACTCTATAGTATGAAGTACTGGATGAATTCTGGAACAAACCAAATTCACCATAGTGGGAGGGGGGCACACACAATTTCTACCTATTTTAAAATACACTTAAAAAACCCTGAATGCTCCAGAAAACTCTATTTTATTGTTAAGAAAGGAATTGTTAAAATCTCTGAGCATTGAAGGATGTGAAAGCAAAATTTAATTCAAAAGGAAGAATTATCTGTCCCTTGTTCAGGTGCAGATGGTTTGCCCCATAGTCTGCAAGCTGTACAGGGTGAAGTAATGGATAAGATCTGGAACATACTAAGTTCACCATAGTGGGAGGGGGCAAATTAAATATCTAATGATTTAAAATATACTTTCAAAAGTCTGAAGACTCCAGATAGCCCTATTTCATTATCAAGAATGGTTTTGATAACATTTTTATGCTTTCAAGGCAGTGAAAGATGAATTGAACTTGAAATAAAATATTATATCTCTCCCTAATCAGTTACAGATGGTTTGCCCCATACTCTGCAAAGCTCTGGAGTGTTAAGTGCTGAATAAAATCTGGAACAAACCAAACTCACCATAGTGTTAGGGGGGCATATGAAATAACTAATGATTAAAAATATACTTTAAAAAGTCTGAGTGCTCCACATGGCCCTATTTTATGATCAAGAATAGTTTTGATAAAATTGTGGTGCTTTCCAGGGAGTGAAAGATTTTTTTTTTCACAACAAAGTATTATATGTCCCCTACTGTGGTGCAAATGGTTTGCACCAATATTACCCATAATCCATTGCTCCATTGAAAATGAATATTTCTTGAAAAACAATCCACTTAACTACACTAATTTAACATGACACACACTGGTAACACATTTTAACCTGCAATGCTTTTGCCATGCATCACGAATACATTGAAGTAATATTTATATCCCTCAGTTTAAAATAAAAACACCTTTGAAGTATAAATACAGGTTTTTTGTGTTTTTTTTGTTTTTTTTTATTTTTGTTTTTTTAAACTCTATAATCACTAGTTGATTAACATTTGAATTGCTCTGAAATATTAGCTTATCTGTAATAAACATTACACACATGTAAACGTTTTATTTAGGAGACCTTTCATTGCTTAACCCCTTAAGGACCGGGAAATCCGGCGGAAGACGCGACTGAACGACCATGGAGCAAAATTTTTTTTTTCCTCCGTTGCGTTCCGGACTCCCCGAACGGCGTGCAGCCGCGGAGGGAGCCCGGAACTCGATGACGGTCATAGTACATCATGGGTCGTTAAGTCAAATCGACCCTTGACGTACTATGACCGTCAAGGGTCGTTAAGGGGTTAATTCTTGTAATACTATCATTAGGTGTCATTTTAAACCAACATCCTATGCTGTCTTGATATACAAAATTAACCATTTAACTGCCAGAGAAGTCAGTCATATCCAAGAGGTTTACTGCAAACTGGGTATTCATTTTAAATAGAACTGAACTTAAAAGAGGTTGGCAAAGTGAATATTATTGACCTAAATATTGTGTTAGATTTATAAGTCATAGTGTATGCATTGCAACACTCTATAGTATGAAGTACTGGATAAATTCTGGAACAAACCAAATTCACCATAGTGGAAAGGGGGCACACAAAATTTCTACCTATTTTAAAATACACTTAAAAAACCCTGAATGCTCCAGAAAACTTTATTTTATTGTTAAGAAAGGTATTGATAAAATCTCTGAGCATTGAAGGATGTGAAAGCAAAATTTAATTGAAAAGGAAGAATTATCTGTCCCCTGTTCAGGTGCAGATGGTTTGCCCCATAGTCTGCAAGCTGTACAGGGTGAAGTAATGGATAAGATCTGGAACACACTAAGTTCACCATAGTGGGAGGGGGCAAATTAAATATCTAATGATTTAAAATATACTTTCAAAAGTCTGAGTGCTCCAGATAGCCCTATTTCATTATCAAGAATGGTTTTGATAACAGTGTTATTATTTCAAGGCAGTGAAAGATGAATTTAACTTGAAATAAAATATTATATCTCCCCTACTCACTTGTAGATGGTTTACCCCATACTCTGCAAAGCTCTGGAGTGTTAAGTGTTGGAAAAAATCTGGAACAAACCAAAGTCACCATAGTGGTAGGGGGTCATATGAAATAACTAATGATTAAAAATATACTTTAAATGTCTGAGTGCTCCAGATGGCCCTATTTTATGAAGAATATTTTGGTAAAAATGTGTTGCTTTCCAAGGAGTGAAAGAAAATTTTATTTCAAAAGAAAATATTATATGTCCCCTAGTGTGGTGCAAATGGTTTGCACCAATATTACCCATCATCCATTACTCCATTGAAAATGAATATTCCTTGAAAAAGAATCCACTGAAATACACTAATTTAACGTGAAACACACTGGTAACACATTTTAACCTGCAATGCTTTTGCCATGCATCACAAATACATTGAAGTAATATTTATATCCCTAAGTTTAAAAAAAGAACATCTTTGAAGTATAAATAATTTTTTTTTTTTTTTTTTTTTTTTTTTCAACTCTATAATTACTAGTCGATTAATATTTTAATTGCTCTGAAATATTAGGTTATCTGTAATAAACATTACACACATGTAAAAGTTTTATTTAGGAGACCTTTCATTGCTTAATTCTTGTAATACTATCATTAGGTGTCATTTTAAACCAACATCCTATGCTGTCTTGATATACAAAATTAACCATTTGACTGCCAGAGAAGTCAGTCATATCCAAGAGGTTTACTGCAAACTGGGTATTCATTTTAAATACAACTGAACTTAAAAGAGGTTGGCAAAGTGAATATTATTGACCTAAATATTGTGTTAGATTTATATGTCATAGTGTATGCATTGCAACACTCTATAGTATGAAGTACTGGATGAATTCTGGAACAAACCAAATTCACCATAGTGGGAGGGGGGCATACACAATTTCTACTTATTTTAAAATACACTTAAAAAACCCTGAATGCTCCAGAAAACTCTATTTTATTGTTAAGAAAGGTATTGATAAAATCTCTGAGCATTGAAGGATGTGAAAGCAAAATTTAATTCAAAAGGAAGAATTATCTGTCCCTTGTTCAGGTGCAGATGGTTTGCCCCATAGTCTGCAAGATGTACAGGGTGAAGTAATGGATAAGATCTGGAACATACTAAGTTCACCATAGTGGGAGGGGGCAAATTAAATATCTAATGATTTAAAATATACTTTCAAAAGTCTGAAGACTCCAGATTGCCCTATTTCATTATCAAGAATGGTTTTGTTAACATTTTTATGCTTTCAAGGCAGTGAAAGATGAATTGAACTTGAAATAAAACAGTATATCTCCCCCTAATCAGTTGCAGATGGTTTGCCCCATACTCTGCAAAGCTCTGGAGTGTTGAGTGCTGAATAAAATCTGGAACAAACCAAATTCACCATAGTGTTAGGGGGGCATATGAAATAACTAATGATTAAAAGTATACTTTAAAAAGTCTGAGTGCTCCAGATGGCCCTATTTTATGATCAAGAATAGTTTTGATAAAATTGTGGTGCTTTCCAGGGAGTGAAAGATTTTTTTTTTCAAAACAAAGTATTATATGTCCCCTACTGTGGTGCAAATGGTTTGCACCAATATTACCCATAATCCATTGCTCCATTGAAAATGAATATTTCTTGAAAAACAATCCACTTAACTACACTAATTTAACGTGACACACACTGGTAACACATTTTAACCTGCAATGCTTTTGCCATGCATCACGAATACATTGAAGTAATATTTATATCCCTCAGTTTAAAATAAAAACACCTTTGAAGTATAAATACAGGTTTTTTGGGTTTTTTTTGTTTTTTTTTATTTTTGTTTTTTTAAACTCTATAATCACTAGTTGATTAACATTTGAATTGCTCTGAAATATTAGCTTATCTGTAATAAACATTACACACATGTAAAAGTTTTAATTAGGAGACCTTTCATTGCTTAATTCTTGTAATACTATCATAAGGTATCATTTTAAACCAACATTCTATGCTGTCTTGATTTCCGAAATTAACCATTTGACTGCCAGAGAAGTCAGTCATATCCAAGAGGTTTACTGCAAACTGGGTATTCATTTTAAATAGAACTGAACTTAAAAGAGGATGGCAAAGTGAATATTATTGACCTAAATATTGTGTTAGATTTATATGTCACTAGCAGTTTGGGACGGCGTTGCCCGTCATGTTATGCAGGAAATGTTTCTTTTTTTTTAAATAAATGTTATGATAGTGAATTATAGCGTAGGGTGTACGTGTCAGAAAGGTACACACAGTGATAGACAGAGACACATGCAACACACACATATACACACACATGCACTGACAACACAAACAGTGACACACAGCTGCAAATCAGAACATAAATACATACAGTGTGAGCAGTGTAAGTAACATACCTCCCAACATTTCATATGGCCAAAGAGGGACACTTGTGTTTTCGGTGGTGTTACTGGGGGCGTGGCTGGTGGTGTATTTTAGAGAATTTTTAACCCTTTGAGTGCCAGGGGGTAAGCAATGCATTGCATCCCCTCTGGCATTGAAATGGTTAAGTTACTCTTTCTGTAAGTGAATGATTTAGAAGAAGATGAAAGTATTTTTTTTACACAGACTAATTTAACAGATATATACAGAAGTTTATTCCCACATTACTGTGGGTTTTATTGATGTGGAGCAATCTGATACACTGGTATATACACCACACAATGTGATCTCCTAAATAGAGGAGCAGAGGGATTTGGGTGTCAAACAGGGACTGTCCCTCCTATACTGTATAGTGCCAGTCCTTATACACAGACACATGCAGACTGTATACTATACAGCAGAGGTTCTCAGCCCATGCCCTCAGTGGCCACTAACAGGCCAGGACTTAGGAATTTCACTGCTAGAACACAAGTGTGTTGATCAGAGGCTCAGTCATATTGATTAACTCACCTGTGCTCTTAAAAGGAAATTCTAAAATCCTGGCCTGTTAATAGCCACTCAGGGCACAGATTGAGAACCACTGCTATACAGTGCCAGACCATTGTAGAGAATTTTTAACCCTTTGAGTGCCAGGGGGTAAGCAATGCATTGCATCTCCTCTGGCACTGAAATGGTTAAGTTACTCTTTCTGTAAGTGAATGATTTAGAAGAAGATGAAAGTATTTTTTTACACAGACTAATTTAACAGATATATACAGAAGTTTATACCCACATTACCGTGGGTTTTACTGATGTGGAGCAATCTGACACACTTGTACATTAGGCTGACCAGACCTCACCTTTAACCAGTGACACATATGAAAAATGCATACTGCAGGGCTGCTTTGATTTTGGTGTACTCCTGAAATATGCTTATTTCCTATGTGTCCCCGGTTAAAGGTGAGGTCTGGTCAGCCTACTGTATATACACCACACCGTGTGATCTCATAAATAGAGGAGCAGAGGGATTTGGGTGTCAAACAGGGACTGTCCCTCCTATACTGTATAGTGCCAGTCCTTATACACAGACTGTATACTATACAATGCCAGACCATATATAAATAGTTTGTCATACATGCTATACAGTGAGCTATGTACAGCATGGAGATGATTGCAGGAACTGGCACCTCTACTTACAGACAGACTGACAAACAACCTGCTCTCTTTCTCTCTCTTTGTGCAATATATAAATACAGTCACATCCATGTCTCTGCCATTTACCAGCTCAGCTGAAGCCTTGCTCTGCACTGCCTGATCACCTCTCTGCCGTTGTTTCCACTTTCTCAGCAAGCCAGTATCCTCCTGCTGATTGTTTAGAAATCAGCTCACTTGTAGTAATTAGCAGAGCTGTGTATGCTCAAAGACAGGGAATGAAGAAGCTTCATAATACAGATTGGACCATGGCCTTCCAGCTGTAGCTTGAGCATTGTTCCCATCATCCTCAGCGTGCGTGTGTGTATATGTGTGTATGTGTCTGCTAGTGTGTGTGTGGGAGGGCATGTGCATGTGTCTGTGGTGTAGGAGTGTGTGGCAGCCATTTTTTTTTTCAGCCTTAGATAGTGGTGGGCGGGCTGGATAGTGGGGGCAGGCCAAAAATCACACTCCCACAGAATCACCCAATGGCAGCAGTAATCCTTTTTACTGCCGCCCCTGGGTGTGTTTTGCCAGGCACAAAGTCTTCTTTTATATATATAGATAGTGTATGCATTTCAACACTCTATAGTATGAAGTACTGGATGAATTCTGGAACAAACCAAATTCACCATAGTCGGAGGGGGGCACACAAAATTTCTACCTATTTTAAAATACACTTAAAAAACCCTGAATGCTCCAGAAAACTCTATTTTATTGTTAAGAAAGGTATTGATAAAATCTCTGAGCATTGAAGGATGTGAAAGCAAAATTTAATTCAAAAGGAAGAATTATCTGTCCCCTGTTCAGGTGCAGATGGTTTGCCCCATAGTCTGCAAGCTGTACAGGGTGAAGTAATGGATAAGATCTGGAACATACTAAGTTCACCATAGTGGGAGGGGGCAAATTAAATATCTAATGATTTAAAATATACTTTCAAAAGTCTGAAGACTCCAGATAGCCCTATTTCATTATCAAGAATGGTTTTGATAACATTTTTATGCTTTCAAGGCAGTGAAAGATGAATTGAACTTGAAATAAAATATTATATCTCCCCCTAATCAGTTGCAGATGGTTTGCCCCATACTCTGCAAAGCTCTGGAGTGTTAAGTGCTGAATAAAATCTGGAACAAACCAAATTCACCATAGTGTTAGGGGGGCATATGAAATAACTAATGATTCAAAATACACTTTAAAAAGTCTGAGTGCTCCAGATGGCCCTATTTTATGATCAAGAATAGTTTTGATAAAATTGTGGTGCTTTCCAGGGAGTGAAAGATAATTTTTTTTCAAAACAAAGTATTATATGTCCCCTACTGTGGTGCAAATGGTTTGCACCAGTATTACCCATAATCCATTGCTCCATTGAAAATGAATATTTTTTGAAAAACAATCCACTTAACTACACTAATTTAATGTGAAACACACTGGTAACACATTTTAACCTGCAATACTTTTGCCATGCATCACGAATACATTGAAGTAATATTTATATCCCTAAGTTTAAAATAAAAACACCTTTGAAGTATAAATACAGGTTTTTTTATTTTTTTTAAACTCTATAATCACTAGTTGATTAACATTTGAATTGCTCTGAAATATTAGCTTATCTGTAATAAACATTACACACATGTAAAAGTTTTATTTAGGAGACCTTTCATTGCTTAATTCTTGTAATACTATCATAAGGTATCATTTTAAACCAACATCCTATGCTGTCTTGATATACAAAATTAACCATTTGACTGCCAGAGAAGTCAGTCATATCCAAGAGGTTTACTGCAAACTGGGTATTCATTTTAAATAGAACTGAACTTAAAAGAGGTTGGCAAAGTGAATATTATTGATCTAAATATTGTGTTAGATTTATATGTCGTAGTGTAGGCATTGCAACACTCTATAGTATGAAGTACTGGATGAATTCTGAAACAAACCAAATTCACCATAGTGGGAGGGGGGCACACAAAATTTCTACCTATTTTAAAATACACTTAAAAAACCCTGAATGCTCCAGAAAACTCTATTTCATTGTTAAGAAAGGTATTGATAAAATCTCTGAGCATTGAAGGATGTGAAAGCAAAATTTAATTCAAAAGGAAGAATTATCTGTCCCCTGTTCAGGTGCAGATGGTTTGCCCCATAGTCTGCAAGCTGTACAGGGTGAAGTAATGGATAAGATCTGGAAAATACTAAGTTCACCATAGTGGGAGGCGGCAAATTAAATATCTAATGATTTAAAATATACTTTCAAAAGTCTGAAGACTCCAGATAGCCCTATTTCATTATCAAGAATGGTTTTGATAACATTTTTATGCTTTCAAGGCAGTGAAAGATGAATTGAACTTGAAATAAAATATTATATCTCCCCCTAATCAGTTGCAGATGGTTTGCCCCATACTCTGCAAAGCTCTGGAGTGTTAAGTGCTGAATAAAATCTGGAACAAACCAAATTCACCATAGTGTTAGGGGGGGCATATGAAATAACTAATGATTCAAAATATACTTTAAAAAGTCTGAGTGCTCCAGATGGCCCTATTTTATGATCAAGAATAGTTTTGATAAAATTGTGGTGCTTTCCAGGGAGTGAAAGATAATTTTTTTTCAAAACAAAGTATTATATGTCCCCTACTGTGGTGCAAATGGTTTGCACCAGTATTACCCATAATCCATTGCTCCATTGAAAATGAATATTTTTTGAAAAACAATCCACTTAACTACACTAATTTAATGTGAAACACACTGGTAACACATTTTAACCTGCAATACTTTTGCCATGCATCACGAATACATTGAAGTAATATTTATATCCCTAAGTTTAAAATAAAAACACCTTTGAAGTATAAATACAGGTTTTTCTATTTTTTTTAAACTCTATAATCACTAGTTGATTAACATTTGAATTGCTCTGAAATATTAGCTTATCTGTAATAAACATTACACACATGTAAAAGTTTTATTTAGGAGACCTTTCATTGCTTAATTCTTGTAATACTATCATAAGGTATCATTTTAAACCAACATCCTATGCTGTCTTGATATACAAAATTAACCATTTGACTGCCAGAGAAGTCAGTCATATCCAAGAGGTTTACTGCAAACTGGGTATTCATTTTAAATAGAACTGAACTTAAAAGAGGTTGGCAAAGTGAATATTATTGATCTAAATATTGTGTTAGATTTATATGTCGTAGTGTATGCATTGCAACACTCTATAGTATGAAGTACTGGATGAATTCTGAAACAAACCAAATTCACCATAGTGGGAGGGGGGCACACAAAATTTCTACCTATTTTAAAATACACTTAAAAAACCCTGAATGCTCCAGAAAACTCTATTTCATTGTTAAGAAAGGTATTGATAAAATCTCTGAGCATTGAAGGATGTGAAAGCAAAATTTAATTCAAAAGGAAGAATTATCTGTCCCCTGTTCAGGTGCAGATGGTTTGCCCCATAGTCTGCAAGCTGTACAGGGTGAAGTAATGGATAAGATCTGGAAAATACTAAGTTCACCATAGTGGGAGGGGGCAAATTAAATATCTAATGATTTAAAATATACTTTCAAAAGTCTGAAGACTCCAGATAGCCCTATTTCATTATCAAGAATGGTTTTGATAACATTTTTATGCTTTCAAGGCAGTGAAAGATGAATTGAACTTGAAATAAAATATGATATCTCCCCCTAATCAGTTGCAGATGGTTTGCCCCATACTCTGCAAAGCTCTGTAGTGTTAAGTGCTTAATAAAATCTGGAACAAACCAAATTCACCATAGTGTTAGGGGGGCATATGAAATAACTAATGATTAAAAATATACTTTAAAAAGTCTGCGTGCTCCAGATGGCCCTATTTTATGATCAAGAATAGTTTTGATAAAATTGTGGTGCTTTCCAGGGAGTGAAAGATAATTTTTTTTCAAAACAAAGTATTATATGTCCCCTACTGTGGTGCAAATGGTTTGCACCAATATTACCCATAATCCATTGCTCCATTGAAAATGAATATTTCTTGAAAAACAATCCACTTAACTACACTAATTTAATGTGAAACACACTGGTAAGACATTTAACCTGCAATACTTTTGCCATGCATCACAAATACTTTGAAGTAATATTTATATCCCTAAGTTTAAAATAAAAACACCTTTGAAGTATAAATACAGGTTTTTTGGTTTTTTGGTTTTTTTTATTTTTGTTTTTTTAAACTCTATAATCAGTAGTTGATTAACATTTGAATTGCTCTGAAATATTAGCTTATCTGTAATAAACATTACACACATGTAAAAGTTTTATTTAGGAGACCTTTCATTGCTTAATTCTTTTAATACTATCATAAGGTATCATTTCAAACCAACATGCTATGCTGTCTTGATATACAAAATTAACCATTTGACTGCCAGAGAAGTCAGTCATATCCAAGAGGTTTACTGCAAACTGGGTATTCATTTTAAATAGAACTGAACTTAAAAGAGGTTGGCAAAGTGAATATTATTGACCTAAATATTGTGTTAGATTTATATGTCATAGTGTATGCATTGCAACACTCTATAGTATGAAGTACTGGATGAATTCTGAAACAAACCAAATTCACCATAGTGGGAGGGGGGCACACAAAATTTCTACCTATTTTAAAATACACTTAAAAAACCCTGAATGCTCCAGAAAACTCTATTTCATTGTTAAGAAAGGTATTGATAAAATCTCTGAGCATTGAAGGATGTGAAAGCAAAATTTAATTCAAAAGGAAGAATTATCTGTCCCCTGTTCAGGTGCAGATGGTTTGCCCCATAGTCTGCAAGCTGTACAGGGTGAAGTAATGGATAAGATCTGGAAAATACTAAGTTCACCATAGTGGGAGGCGGCAAATTAAATATCTAATGATTTAAAATATACTTTCAAAAGTCTGAAGACTCCAGATAGCCCTATTTCATTATCAAGAATGGTTTTGATAACATTTTTATGCTTTCAAGGCAGTGAAAGATGAATTGAACTTGAAATAAAATATTATATCTCCCCCTAATCACTTGCAGATGGTTTGCCCCATACTCTGCAAAGCTCTGGAGTGTTAAGTGCTGAATAAAATCTGGAACAAACCAAATTCACCATAGTGTTAGGGGGGGCATATGAAATAACTAATGATTCAAAATATACTTTAAAAAGTCTGAGTGCTCCAGATGGCCCTATTTTATGATCAAGAATAGTTTTGATAAAATTGTGGTGCTTTCCAGGGAGTGAAAGATAATTTTTTTTCAAAACAAAGTATTATATGTCCCCTACTGTGGTGCAAATGGTTTGCACCAGTATTACCCATAATCCATTGCTCCATTGAAAATGAATATTTTTTGAAAAACAATCCACTTAACTACACTAATTTAATGTGAAACACACTGGTAACACATTTTAACCTGCAATACTTTTGCCATGCATCACGAATACATTGAAGTAATATTTATATCCCTAAGTTTAAAATAAAAACACCTTTGAAGTATAAATACAGGTTTTTCTATTTTTTTTAAACTCTATAATCACTAGTTGATTAACATTTGAATTGCTCTGAAATATTAGCTTATCTGTAATAAACATTACACACATGTAAACGTTTTATTTAGGAGACCTTTCATTGCTTAATTCTTGTAATACTATCATAAGGTATCATTTTAAACCAACATCCTATGCTGTCTTGATATACAAAATTAACCATTTGACTGCCAGAGAAGTCAGTCATATCCAAGAGGTTTACTGCAAACTGGGTATTCATTTTAAATAGAACTGAACTTAAAAGAGGTTGGCAAAGTGAATATTATTGATCTAAATATTGTGTTAGATTTATATGTCGTAGTGTATGCATTGCAACACTCTATAGTATGAAGTACTGGATGAATTCTGAAACAAACCAAATTCACCATAGTGGGAGGGGGGCACACAAAATTTCTACCTATTTTAAAATACACTTAAAAAACCCTGAATGCTCCAGAAAACTCTATTTCATTGTTAAGAAAGGTATTGATAAAATCTCTGAGCATTGAAGGATGTGAAAGCAAAATTTAATTCAAAAGGAAGAATTCTCTGTCCCCTGTTCAGGTGCAGATGGTTTGCCCCATAGTCTGCAAGCTGTACAGGGTGAAGTAATGGATAAGATCTGGAACATGCTAAGTTCACCATAGTGGGAGGCGGCAAATTAAATATCTAATGTTTTAAAATATACTTTCAAAAGTCTGAAGACTTCAGATAGCCTATTTCATTATCAAGAATGGTTTTGATAACATTTTTATGCTTTCAAGGCAGTGAAAGATGAATTGAACTTGAAATAAAATATGATATCTCCCCCTAATCAGTTGCAGATGGTTTGCCCCATACTCTGCAAAGCTCTGGAGTGTTAACTGCTGAATAAAATCTGGAACAAACCAAATTCACCATAGTTTAAGGGGGGCATATAAAATAACTAATGATTAAAAATATACTTTAAAAAGTCTGAGTGCTCCAGATGGCCCTATTTTATGATCAAGAATAGTTTTGATAAAATTGTGGTGCTTTCCAGGGAGTGAAAGATAATTTTTTTTCCAAACAAAGTATTATATGTCCCCTACTGTGGTGCAAATGGTTTGCACCAGTATTACCCATAATCCATTACTCCATTGAAAATGAATATTTCTTGAAAAACAATCCACTTAACTACACTAATTTAACGTGAAACACACTGGTAACACATTTTAACCTGCAATACTTTTGCCATGCATCACGAATACATTGACGTAATATTTATATCCCTAAGTTTAAAATAAAAACACCTTTGAAGTATAAATATAGGTTTTTTTGTTTTTTTTGTTTTTTTTTTGTTTTTTTTATATTTGTTTTTTTAAACTCTATAATCAGTAGTTGATTAACATTTGAATTGCTCTGAAATATTAGCTTATCTGTAATAAACATTACACACATGTAAAAGTTTTATTTAGGAGACCTTTCATTGCTTAATTCTTTTAATACTATCATAAGGTATCATTTCAAACCAACATGCTATGCTGTCTTGATATACAAAATTAACCATTTGACTGCCAGAGAAGTCAGTCATATCCAAGAGGTTTACTGCAAACTGGGTATTCATTTTAAATAGAACTGAACTTAAAAGAGGTTGGCAAAGTGAATATTATTGACCTAAATATTGTGTTAGATTTATATGTCATAGTGTATGCATTGCAACACTCTATAGTATGAAGTACTGGATGAATTCTGGAACAAACCAAATTCACCATAGTCGGAGGGGGGCACACAAAATTTCTACCTATTTTAAAATACACTTAAAAAACCCTGAATGCTCCAGAAAACTCTATTTTATTGTTAAGAAAGGTATTGATAAAATCTCTGAGCATTGAAGGATGTGAAAGCAAAATTTAATTCAAAAGGAAGAATTATCTGTCCCCTGTTCAGGTGCAGATGGTTTGCCCCATAGTCTGCAAGCTGTACAGGGTGAAGTAATGGATAAGATCTGGAACATACTAAGTTCACCATAGTGGGAGGGGGCAAATTAAATATCTAATGATTTAAAATATACTTTCAAAAGTCTGAAGACTCCAGATAGCCCTATTTCATTATCAAGAATGGTTTTGATAACATTTTTATGCTTTCAAGGCAGTGAAAGATGAATTGAACTTGAAATAAAATATTATATCTCCCCCTAATCAGTTGCAGATGGTTTGCCCCATACTCTGCAAAGCTCTGGAGTGTTAAGTGCTGAATAAAATCTGGAACAAACCAAATTCACCATAGTGTTAGGGGGGGCATATGAAATAACTAATGATTCAAAATATACTTTAAAAAGTCTGAGTGCTCCAGATGGCCCTATTTTATGATCAAGAATAGTTTTGATAAAATTGTGGTGCTTTCCAGGGAGTGAAAGATAATTTTTTTTCAAAACAAAGTATTATATGTCCCCTACTGTGGTGCAAATGGTTTGCACCAGTATTACCCATAATCCATTGCTCCATTGAAAATGAATATTTTTTGAAAAACAATCCACTTAACTACACTAATTTAATGTGAAACACACTGGTAACACATTTTAACCTGCAATACTTTTGCCATGCATCACGAATACATTGAAGTAATATTTATATCCCTAAGTTTAAAATAAAAACACCTTTGAAGTATAAATACAGGTTTTTTTATTTTTTTTAAACTCTATAATCACTAGTTGATTAACATTTGAATTGCTCTGAAATATTAGCTTATCTGTAATAAACATTACACACATGTAAACGTTTTATTTAGGAGACCTTTCATTGCTTAATTCTTGTTATACTATCATAAGGTATCATTTTAAACCAACATCCTATGCTGTCTTGATATACAAAATTAACCATTTGACTGCCAGAGAAGTCAGTCATATCCAAGAGGTTTACTGCAAACTGGGTATTCATTTTAAATAGAACTGAACTTAAAAGAGGTTGGCAAAGTGAATATTATTGATCTAAATATTGTGTTAGATTTATATGTCGTAGTGTATGCATTGCAACACTCTATAGTATGAAGTACTGGATGAATTCTGAAACAAACCAAATTCACCATAGTGGGAGGGGGGCACACAAAATTTCTACCTATTTTAAAATACACTTAAAAAACCCTGAATGCTCCAGAAAACTCTATTTCATTGTTAAGAAAGGTATTGATAAAATCTCTGAGCATTGAAGGATGTGAAAGCAAAATTTAATGCAAAAGGAATAATTATCTGTCCCCTGTTCAGGTGCAGATGGTTTGCCCCATAGTCTGCAAGCTGTACAGGGTGAAGTAATGGATAAGATCTGGAAAATACTAAGTTCACCATAGTGGGAGGGGGCAAATTAAATATCTAATCATTTAAAATATACTTTCAAAAGTCTGAAGACTCCAGATAGCCCTATTTCATTATCAAGAATGGTTTTGATAACATTTTTATGCTTTCAAGGCAGTGAAAGATGAATTGAACTTCAAATAAAATATGATATCTCCCCCTAATCAGTTGCAGATGGTTTGCCCCATACTCTGCAAAGCTCTGGAGTGTTAAGTGCTGAATAAAATCTGGAACAAACCAAATTCACCATAGTGTTAGGGGGGCATATGAAATTACTAATGATTAAAAATATACTTTAAAAAGTCTGAGTGCTCCAGATGGCCCTATTTTATGATCAAGAATAGTTTTGATAAAATTGTGGTGCTTTCCAGGGAGTGAAAGATAATTTTTTTTCAAAACAAAGTATTATATATCCCCTACTGTGGTGCAAATGGTTTGCACCAATATTACCCATAATCCATTGCTCCATTGAAAATGAATATTTCTTGAAAAACAATCCACTTAACTACACTAATTTAATGTGAAACACACTGGTAAACCATTTTAACTTGCAATACTTTTGCCATGGATCACAAATACATTGAAGTAATATTTATATCCCTAAGTTTCAAATAAAAACACATTTGAAGTATAAATACAGGTTTTTTGGTTTTTTTTATTTTTGTTTTTTTAAACTCTATAATCACTAGTTGATTAACATTTGAATTGCTCTGAAATATTAGCTTATCTGTAATAAACATTACACACATGTAAAAGTTTTATTTAGGAGACCTTTCATTGCTTAATTCTTTTAATACTATCATAAGGTATCATTTCAAACCAACATGCTATGCTGTCTTGATATACAAAATTAACCATTTGACTGCCAGAGAAGTCAGTCATATCCAAGAGGTTTACTGCAAACTGGGTATTCATTTTAAATAGAACTGAACTTAAAAGAGGTTGGCAAAGTGAATATTATTGACCTAAATATTGTGTTAGATTTATATGTCATAGTGTATGCATTGCAACACTCTATAGTATGAAGTACTGGATGAATTCTGGAACAAACCAAATTCACCATAGTCGGAGGGGGGCACACAAAATTTCTACCTATTTTAAAATACACTTAAAAAACCCTGAATGCTCCAGAAAACTCTATTTTATTGTTAAGAAAGGTATTGATAAAATCTCTGAGCATTGAAGGATGTGAAAGCAAAATTTAATTCAAAAGGAAGAATTATCTGTCCCCTGTTCAGGTGCAGATGGTTTGCCCCATAGTCTGCAAGCTGTACAGGGTGAAGTAATGGATAAGATCTGGAACATACTAAGTTCACCATAGTGGGAGGGGGCAAATTAAATATCTAATGATTTAAAATATACTTTCAAAAGTCTGAAGACTCCAGATAGCCCTATTTCATTATCAAGAATGGTTTTGATAACATTTTTATGCTTTCAAGGCAGTGAAAGATGAATTGAACTTGAAATAAAATATTATATCTCCCCCTAATCAGTTGCAGATGGTTTGCCCCATACTCTGCAAAGCTCTGGAGTGTTAAGTGCTGAATAAAATCTGGAACAAACCAAATTCACCATAGTGTTAGGGGGGGCATATGAAATAACTAATGATTCAAAATATACTTTAAAAAGTCTGAGTGCTCCAGATGGCCCTATTTTATGATCAAGAATAGTTTTGATAAAATTGTGGTGCTTTCCAGGGAGTGAAAGATAATTTTTTTTCAAAACAAAGTATTATATGTCCCCTACTGTGGTACAAATGGTTTGCACCAGTATTACCCATAATCCATTGCTCCATTGAAAATGAATATTTTTTGAAAAACAATCCACTTAACTACACTAATTTAATGTGAAACACACTGGTAACACATTTTAACCTGCAATACTTTTGCCATGCATCACGAATACATTGAAGTAATATTTATATCCCTAAGTTTAAAATAAAAACACCTTTGAAGTATAAATACAGGTTTTTTTTATTTTTTTTAAACTCTATAATCACTAGTTGATTAACATTTGAATTGCTCTGAAATATTAGCTTATCTGTAATAAACATTACACACATGTAAAAGTTTTATTTAGGAGACCTTTCATTGCTTAATTCTTGTAATACTATCATAAGGTATCATTTTAAACCAACATCCTATGCTGTCTTGATATACAAAATTAACCATTTGACTGCCAGAGAAGTCAGTCATATCCAAGAGGTTTACTGCAAACTGGGTATTCATTTTAAATAGAACTGAACTTAAAAGAGGTTGGCAAAGTGAATATTATTGATCTAAATATTGTGTTAGATTTATATGTCGTAGTGTAGGCATTGCAACACTCTATAGTATGAAGTACTGGATGAATTCTGAAACAAACCAAATTCACCATAGTGGGAGGGGGGCACACAAAATTTCTACCTATTTTAAAATACACTTAAAAAACCCTGAATGCTCCAGAAAACTCTATTTCATTGTTAAGAAAGGTATTGATAAAATCTCTGAGCATTGAAGGATGTGAAAGCAAAATTTAATTCAAAAGGAAGAATTATCTGTCCCCTGTTCAGGTGCAGATGGTTTGCCCCATAGTCTGCAAGCTGTACAGGGTGAAGTAATGGATAAGATCTGGAAAATACTAAGTTCACCATAGTGGGAGGCGGCAAATTAAATATCTAATGATTTAAAATATACTTTCAAAAGTCTGAAGACTCCAGATAGCCCTATTTCATTATCAAGAATGGTTTTGATAACATTTTTATGCTTTCAAGGCAGTGAAAGATGAATTGAACTTGAAATAAAATATTATATCTCCCCCTAATCAGTTGCAGATGGTTTGCCCCATACTCTGCAAAGCTCTGGAGTGTTAAGTGCTGAATAAAATCTGGAACAAACCAAATTCACCATAGTGTTAGGGGGGGCATATGAAATAACTAATGATTCAAAATATACTTTAAAAAGTCTGAGTGCTCCAGATGGCCCTATTTTATGATCAAGAATAGTTTTGATAAAATTGTGGTGCTTTCCAGGGAGTGAAAGATAATTTTTTTTCAAAACAAAGTATTATATGTCCCCTACTGTGGTGCAAATGGTTTGCACCAGTATTACCCATAATCCATTGCTCCATTGAAAATGAATATTTTTTGAAAAACAATCCACTTAACTACACTAATTTAATGTGAAACACACTGGTAACACATTTTAACCTGCAATACTTTTGCCATGCATCACGAATACATTGAAGTAATATTTATATCCCTAAGTTTAAAATAAAAACACCTTTGAAGTATAAATACAGGTTTTTTTATTTTTTTTAAACTCTATAATCACTAGTTGATTAACATTTGAATTGCTCTGAAATATTAGCTTATCTGTAATAAACATTACACACATGTAAAAGTTTTATTTAGGAGACCTTTCATTGCTTAATTCTTGTAATACTATCATAAGGTATCATTTTAAACCAACATCCTATGCTGTCTTGATATACAAAATTAACCATTTGACTGCCAGAGAAGTCAGTCATATCCAAGAGGTTTACTGCAAACTGGGTATTCATTTTAAATAGAACTGAACTTAAAAGAGGTTGGCAAAGTGAATATTATTGATCTAAATATTGTGTTAGATTTATATGTCGTAGTGTATGCATTGCAACACTCTATAGTATGAAGTACTGGATGAATTCTGAAACAAACCAAATTCACCATAGTGGGAGGGGGGCACACAAAATTTCTACCTATTTTAAAATACACTTAAAAAACCCTGAATGCTCCAGAAAACTCTATTTCATTGTTAAGAAAGGTATTGATAAAATCTCTGAGCATTGAAGGATGTGAAAGCAAAATTTAATTCAAAAGGAAGAATTATCTGTCCCCTGTTCAGGTGCAGATGGTTTGCCCCATAGTCTGCAAGCTGTACAGGGTGAAGTAATGGATAAGATCTGGAAAATACAAAGTTCACCATAGTGGGAGGCGGCAAATTAAATATCTAATGATTTAAAATATACTTTCAAAAGTCTGAAGACTCCAGATAGCCCTATTTCATTATCAAGAATGGTTATGATAACATTTTTATGCTTTCAAGGCAGTGAAAGATGAATTGAACTTGAAATAAAATATGATATCTCCCCCTAATCAGTTGCAGATGGTTTGCCCCATACTCTGCAAAGCTCTGTAGTGTTAAGTGCTTAATAAAATCTGGAACAAACCAAATTCACCATAGTGTTAGGGGGGCATATGAAATAACTAATGATTAAAAATATACTTTAAAAAGTCTGCGTGCTCCAGATGGCCCTATTTTATGATCAAGAATAGTTTTGATAAAATTGTGGTGCTTTTCAGGGAGTGAAAGATAATTTTTTTTCAAAACAAAGTATTATATGTCCCCTACTGTGGTGCAAATGGTTTGCACCAATATTACCCATAATCCATTGCTCCATTGAAAATGAATATTTCTTGAAAAACAATCCACTTAACTACACTAATTTAATGTGAAACACACTGGTAAGACATTTAACCTGCAATACTTTTGCCATGCATCACAAATACTTTGAAGTAATATTTATATCCCTAAGTTTAAAATAAAAACACCTTTGAAGTATAAATATAGGTTTTTTTGTTTTTTTTTGTTTTTTTTTTGTTTTTTTTATTTTTGTTTTTTTAAACTCTATAATCACTAGTTGATTAACATTTGAATTGCTCTGAAATATTAGCTTATCTGTAATAAACATTACACACATGTAAAAGTTTTATTTAGGAGACCTTTCATTGCTTAATTCCTGTAATACTATCATAAGGTATCATTTTAAACCAACATCCTATGCTGTCTTGATATACAAAATTAACCATTTGACTGCCAGAGAAGTCAGTCATATCCAAGAGGTTTACTGCAAACTGGGTATTCATTTTAAATAGAACTGAACTTAAAAGAGGTTGGCAAAGTGAATATTATTGACCTAAATATTGTGTTAGATTTATATGTCATAGTGTATGCATTGCAACACTCTATAGTATGAAGTACTGGATGAATTCTGGAACAAACCAAATTCACCATAGTCGGAGGGGGGCACACAAAATTTCTACCTATTTTAAAATACACTTAAAAAACCCTGAATGATCCAGAAAACTCTATTTTATTGTTAAGAAAGGTATTGATAAAATCTCTGAGCATTGAAGGATGTGAAAGCAAAATTTAATTCAAAAGGAAGAATTATCTGTCCCCTGTTCAGGTGCAGATGGTTTGCCCCATAGTCTGCAAGCTGTACAGGGTGAAGTAATGGATAAGATCTGGAACATACTAAGTTCACCATAGTGGGAGGGGGCAAATTAAATATCTAATGATTTAAAATATACTTTCAAAAGTCTGAAGACTCCAGATAGCCCTATTTCATTATCAAGAATGGTTTTGATAACATTTTTATGCTTTCAAGGCAGTGAAAGATGAATTGAACTTGAAATAAAATATTATATCTCCCCCTAATCAGTTGCAGATGGTTTGCCCCATACTCTGCAAAGCTCTGGAGTGTTAAGTGCTGAATAAAATCTGGAACAAACCAAATTCACCATAGTGTTAGGGGGGGCATATGAAATAACTAATGATTCAAAATATACTTTAAAAAGTCTGAGTGCTCCAGATGGCCCTATTTTATGATCAAGAATAGTTTTGATAAAATTGTGGTGCTTTCCAGGGAGTGAAAGATAATTTTTTTTCAAAACAAAGTATTATATGTCCCCTACTGTGGTGCAAATGGTTTGCACCAATATTACCCATAATCCATTGCTCCATTGAAAATGAATATTTCTTGAAAAACAATCCACTTAACTACACTAATTTAATGTGAAACACACTGGTAAGACATTTAACCTGCAATACTTTTGCCATGCATCACAAATACTTTGAAGTAATATTTATATCCCTAAGTTTAAAATAAAAACACCTTTGAAGTATAAATACAGGTTTTTTGTTTTTTTTTATTTTTGTTTTTTTAAACTCTATAATCAGTAGTTGATTAACATTTGAATTGCTCTGAAATATTAGCTTATCTGTAATAAACATTACACACATGTAAAAGTTTTATTTAGGAGACCTTTCATTGCTTAATTCTTTTAATACTATCATAAGGTATCATTTCAAACCAACATGCTATGCTGTCTTGATATACAAAATTAACCATTTGACTGCCAGAGAAGTCAGTCATATCCAAGAGGTTTACTGCAAACTGGGTATTCATTTTAAATAGAACTGAACTTAAAAGAGGTTGGCAAAGTGAATATTATTGACCTAAATATTGTGTTAGATTTATATGTCATAGTGTATGCATTGCAACACTCTATAGTATGAAGTACTGGATGAATTCTGGAACAAACCAAATTCACCATAGTCGGAGGGGGGCACACAAAATTTCTACCTATTTTAAAATACACTTAAAAAACCCTGAATGCTCCAGAAAACTCTATTTTATTGTTAAGAAAGGTATTGATAAAATCTCTGAGCATTGAAGGATGTGAAAGCAAAATTTAATTCAAAAGGAAGAATTATCTGTCCCCTGTTCAGGTGCAGATGGTTTGCCCCATAGTCTGCAAGCTGTACAGGGTGAAGTAATGGATAAGATCTGGAACATACTAAGTTCACCATAGTGGGAGGGGGCAAATTAAATATCTAATGATTTAAAATATACTTTCAAAAGTCTGAAGACTCCAGATAGCCCTATTTCATTATCAAGAATGGTTTTGATAACATTTTTATACTTTCAAGGCAGTGAAAGATGAATTGAACTTGAAATAAAATATTATATCTCCCCCTAATCAGTTGCAGATGGTTTGCCCCATACTCTGCAAAGCTCTGGAGTGTTAAGTGCTGAATAAAATCTGGAACAAACCAAATTCACCATAGTGTTAGGGGGGGGCATATGAAATAACTAATGATTCAAAATATACTTTAAAAAGTCTGAGTGCTCCAGATGGCCCTATTTTATGATCAAGAATAGTTTTGATAAAATTGTGGTGCTTTCCAGGGAGTGAAAGATAATTTTTTTTCAAAACAAAGTATTATATGTCCCCTACTGTGGTGCAAATGGTTTGCACCAGTATTACCCATAATCCATTGCTCCATTGAAAATGAATATTTCTTGAAAAACAATCCACTTAACTACACTAATTTAATGTGAAACACACTGGTAACACATTTTAACCTGCAATACTTTTGCCATGCATCATGAATACATTGAAGTAATATTTATATCCCTAAGTTTAAAATAAAAACACCTTTGAAGTATAAATACAGGTTTTTTTATTTTTTTTAAACTCTATAATCACTAGTTGATTAACATTTGAATTGCTCTGAAATATTAGCTTATCTGTAATAAACATTACACACATGTAAAAGTTTTATATAGGAGACCTTTCATTGCTTAATTCTTGTAATACTATCATAAGGTATCATTTTAAACCAACATCCTATGCTGTCTTGATATACAAAATTAACGATTTGACTGTCAGAGAAGTCAGTCATATCCAAGAGGTTTACTGCAAACTGGGTATTCATTTTAAATAGAACTGAACTTAAAAGAGGTTGGCAAAGTGAATATTATTGACCTAAATATTGTGTTAGATTTATATGTCGTACTGTATGCATTGCAACACTCTATAGTATGAAGTACTGGATGAATTCTGGAACAAACCAAATTCAGCATAGTGGGAGGGGGGCACACAAAATTTCTACCTATTTTAAAATACACTTAAAAAACCCTGAATGCTCCAGAAAACTCTATTTCATTGTTAAGAAAGGTATTGATAAAATCTCTGAGCATTGAAGGATGTGAAAGCAAAATTTAATTCAAAAGGAAGAATTCTCTGTCCCCTGTTCAGGTGCAGATGGTTTGCCCCATAGTCTGCAAGCTGTACAGGGTGAAGTAATGGATAAGATCTGGAACATGCTAAGTTCACCATAGTGGGAGGCGGCAAATTAAATATCTAATGATTTAAAATATACTTTCAAAAGTCTGAAGACTCCAGATAGCCTATTTCATTATCAAGAATGGTTTTGATAACATTTTTATGCTTTCAAGGCAGTGAAAGATGAATTGAACTTGAAATAAAATATGATATCTCCCCCTAATCAGTTGCAGATGGTTTGCCCCATACTCTGCAAAGCTCTGGAGTGTTAACTGCTGAATAAAATCTGGAACAAACCAAATTCACCATAGTTTAAGGGGGGCATATAAAATAACTAATGATTAAAAATATACTTTAAAAAGTCTGAGTGCTCCAGATGGCCCTATTTTATGATCAAGAATAGTTTTGATAAAATTGTGGTGCTTTCCAGGGAGTGAAAGATAATTTTTTTTCCAAACAAAGTATTATATGTCCCCTACTGTGGTGCAAATGGTTTGCACCAGTATTACCCATAATCCATTACTCCATTGAAAATGAATATTTCTTGAAAAACAATCCACTTAACTACACTAATTTAACGTGAAACACACTGGTAACACATTTTAACCTGCAATACTTTTGCCATGCATCACGAATACATTGACGTAATATTTATATCCCTAAGTTTAAAATAAAAACACCTTTGAAGTATAAATACAGGTTTTTTTGTTTTTTTTTGTTTTTTTTTGTTTTTTTTTGTTTTTTTTTTATTTTTTTTATTTTTGTTTTTTTAAACTCTATAATCACTAGTTGATTAACATTTGAATTGCTCTGAAATATTAGCTTATCTCTAATAAACATTACACACATGTAAAAGTTTTATTTAGGAGACCTTTCATTGCTTAATTCCTGTAATACTATCATAAGGTATCATTTTAAACCAACATCCTATGCTGTCTTGATATACAAAATTAACCATTTGACTGCCAGAGAAGTCAGTCATATCCAAGAGATTTACTGCAAACTGGGTATTCATTTTAAATAGAACTGAACTTAAAAGAGGTTGGCAAAGTGAATATTATTGACCTAAATATTGTGTTAGATTTATATGTCGTAGTGTATGCATTGCAACACTCTATAGTATGAAGTACTGGATGAATTCTGGAACAAACCAAATTCACCATAGTGGGAGGGGGGCACACAAAATTTCTACCTATTTTAAAATACACTTAAAAAACCCTGAATGCTCCAGAAAACTCTATTTCATTGTTAGGAAAGGTATTGATAAAATCTCTGAGCATTGAAGGATGTGAAAGCAAAATTTAATTCAAAAGGAAGAATTCTCTGTCCTCAGGTGCAGATGGTTTGCCCCATAGTCTGCAAGCTGTACAGGGTGAAGTAATGGATAAGATCTGGAACATACTAAGTTCACCATAGTGGGAGGCGGCAAATTAAATATCTAATGATTTAAAATACACTTTCAAAAGTCTGAAGACTCCAGATAGCCCTATTTCATTATCAAGAATGGTTTTGATAACATTTTTATGCTTTCAAGGCAGTGAAAGATTAATTGAACTTGAAATAAAATATTATATCTCCCCCTAATCAGTTGCAGATGGTTTGCCCCATACTCTGCAAAGCTCTGGAGAGTTAAGTGCTGAATAAAATCTGGAAAAAACCAAATTCACCATAGTGTTAGGGGGGCATATGAAATAACTAATGATTAAAAATATACTTTAAAAAGTCTGAGTGCTCCAGATGGCCCTATTTTATGATCAAGAATAGTTTTGATAAAATTGTGGTGCTTTCCAGGGAGTGAAAGATAATTTTTTTTCAAAACAAAGTATTATATGTCCCCTACTGTGGTGCAAATGGTTTGCACCAATATTACCCATAATCGATTGCTCCATTGAAAATGAATATTTCTTGAAAAACAATCCACTTAACTACACTAATTTAATATGAAACACACTGGTAACACATTTAACCTGCAATACTTTTGCCATGCATCACAAATACATTGAAGTAATATTTATATCCCTAAGTTTAAAATAAAAACACCTTTGAAGTATAAATACAGGTTTTTTTGGTTTTTTTTATTTTTGTTTTTTTAAACTCTATAATCACTAGTTGATTAACATTTGAATTGCTCTGAAATATTAGCTTATCTGTAATAAACATTACACACATGTAAAAGTTTTATTTAGGAGACCTTTCATTGCTTAATTCTTGTAATACTATCATAAGGTGTCATTTTAAACCAGCATCCTATGCTGTCTTGATATACAAAATTAACCATTTGACTGCCAGAGAAGTCAGTCATATCCAAGAGGTTTACTGCAAACTGGGTATTCATTTTAAATAGAACTGAACTTAAAAGAGGTTGGCAAAGTGAGTATTATTGACCTAAATATTGTGTTAGATTTATATGTCATAGTGTATGCATTGCAACACTCTATAGTATGAAGTACTGGATGAATTCTGGAACAAACCAAATTCACCAAAGTGGGAGGGGGGCACACAAAATTTCTACCTATTTTAAAATACACTTAAAAAACCCTGAATGCTCCAGAAAACTCTATTGTATTGTTAAGAAAGGTATTGATAAAATCTCTGAGCATTGAAGGATGTGAAACCAAAATTTAATTCAAAAGGAAGAATTATCTGTCCCCTGTTCAGGTGCAGATGGTTTGCCCCATAGTCTGCAAGCTGTACAGGGTGAAGTAATGGATAAGATCTGGAACATACTAAGTTCACCATAGTGGGAGGGGGCAAATTAAATATCTAATGATTTAAAATATACTTTCAAAAGTCTGAAGACTCCAGATAGCCCTATTTCATTATCAAGAATGGTTTTGATCACATTTTTATGCTTTCAAGGCAGTGAAAGATGAATTGAACTTGAAATAAAATATTATATCTTCCCCTTATCAGTTGCAGATGGTTTGCCCCATACTCTGCAACGCTCTGGAGTGTTAAGTGCTGAATGAAATCTGGAACAAACCAAATTCACTATAGTGTTAGGGGGGCATATCAAATAACTAATGATTAAAAATATACTTTAAAAAATCTGAGTGCTCCAGATGGCCCTATTTTATGATCAAGAATAGTTTTGATAAAATTGTGGTGCTTTCCAGGGAGTGAAAGATAATTTTTTTTCAAAACAAAGTATTATATGTCCCCTACTGTGGTGTAAATGGTTTGCACCAATATTACCCATAATCCATTGCTCCATTGAAAATGAATATTTCTTGAAAAACAATCCACTTAACTACACTAATTTAATGTGAAACACACTGGTAACACATTTTAACCTGCAATACTTTTGCCATGCATCACGAATACATTGAAGTAATATTTATATCCCTAAGTTTAAAATAAAAACACCTTTGAAGCATAAATACAGGTTTTTTTGTTTTTTTTTGTTTTTTTTTGTTTTTTTTTATTTTGGTTTTTTTAAACTCTATAATCACTAGTTGATTAACATTTGAATTGCTCTGAAATATTAGCTTATCTGTAATAAACATTACACACATGTAAAAGTTTTATTTAGGAGACCTTTCATTGCTTAATTCTTGTAATACTATCATATGATGTCATTTTAAACCAACATCCTATGCTGTCTTGATATACAAAATTAACCATTTGACTGCCAGAGAAGTCAGTCATATCCAAGAGGTTTACTGCAAACTGGGTATTCATTTTAAATAGAACTGAACTTAAAAGAGGTTGGCAAAGTGAATATTATTGACCTAAATATTGTGTTAGATTTATATGTCATAGTGTATGCATTGCAACACTCTATAGTATGAAGTACTGGATGAATTCTGGAACAAACCAAATTCACCATAGTGGGAGGGGGGCACACAAAATTTCTACCTATTTTAAAATACACTTAAAAAACCCTGAATTCTCCAGAAAACTCTATTTTATTGTTAAGAAAGGTATTGATAAAATCTCTGAGCATTGAAGGATGTGAAAGCAAAATTTAATTCAAAAGGAAGAATTATCTGTCCCCTGTTCAGGTGCAGATGGTTTGCCCCATAGTCTGCAAGCTGTACAGGGTGAAGTAATGGATAAGATCTGGAACATACTAAGTTCACCATAGTGGGAGGGGGCAAATTAAATATCTAATGATTTAAAATATACTTTCAAAAGTCTGAAGACTCCAGATAGCCCTATTTCATTATCAAGAATGGTTTTGATAACATTTTTATGCTTTCAAGGCAGTGAAAGATGAATTGAACTTGAAATAAAATATTATATCTCCCCCTAATCAGTTGCAGATGGTTTGCCCCATACTCTGCAAAGCTCTGGAGTGTTAAGTGCTGAATAAAATCTGAAACAAACCAAATTCACCATAGTGTTAGGGGGGCATATGAAATAACTAATGATTAAAAATATACTTTAAAAAGTCTGAGTGCTCCAGATGGCCCTATTTTCTGATCAAGAATAGTTTTGATAAAATTGTGGTGCTTTCCAGGGAGTGAAAGATAATTTTTTTTCAAAACAAAGTATTATATGTCCCCTTCTGTGGTGCAAATGGTTTGCACCAATATTACCCATAATCCATTGCTCCATTGAAAATGAATATTTCTTGAAAAACAATCCACTTAACTACACTAATTTAATGTGAAACACACTGGTAACACATTTTAACCTGCAATACTTTTGCCATGCATCACGAATACATTGAAGTAATATTTATATCCCTAAGTTTAAAATAAAAACAACTTTGAAGTATAAATACAGGTTTTTTTGTTTTTTTTAAACTCTCTAATCACTAGTTGATTAACATTTGAATTGCTCTGAAATATTAGCTTATCTGTAATAAACATTACACACATGTAAATGTTTTATTTAGGAGACCCTTCATTGCTTAATTCTTGTAATACTATCATAAGGTATCATTTTAAACCAACATCCTATGCTGTCTTGATATACAAAATTAACCATTTGACTGCCAGAGAAGTCAGTCATATCCAAGAGGTTTACTGCAAACTGGGTATTCATTTTAAATAGAACTGAACTTAAAAGAGGTTGGCAAAGTGAATATTATTGACCTAAATATTGTGTTAGATTTATATGTCGTAGTGTATGCATTGCAACACTCTATAGTATGAAGTACTGGATGAATTCTGGAACAAACCAAATTCACCATAGTGGGAGGGGGGCACACAAAATTTCTACCTATTTTAAAATACACTTAAAAAACCCTGAATGCTCCAGAAAACTCTATTTCATTGTTAAGAAAGGTATTGATAAAATCTCTGAGCATTGAAGGATGTGAAAGCAAAATTTAATTCAAAAGGAAGAATTCTCTGTCCCATGTTCAGGTGCAGATGGTTTGCCCCATAGTCTTCAAGCTGTACAGGGTGAAGTAATGGATAAGATCTGGAACATACTAAGTTCACCATAGTGGGAGGCGGCAAATTAAATATCTAATGATTTAAAATATACTTTCAAAAGTCTGAAGACTCCAGATAGCCCTATTTCATTATCAAGAATGGTTTTGATAACATTTTTATGCTTTCATGGCAGTGAAAGATGAATTGAACTTGAAATAAAATATTATATCTCCCCCTAATCAGTTGCAGATGGTTTGCCCCATACTCTGCAAAGCTCTGGAGAGTTAAGTGCTGAATAAAATCTGGAAAAAAACAAATTCACCATAGTGTTAGGGGGGCATATGAAATAACTAATGATTAAAAATAAACTTTAAAAAGTCTGAGTGCTCCAGATGGCCCTATTTTATGATCAAGAATAGTTTTGATAAAATTGTGGTGCTTTCCAGGGAGTGAAAGATAATTTTTTTTCAAAACAAAGTATTATATGTCCCCTACTGTGGTGCAAATGGTTTGCACCAATATTACCCATAATCCATTGCTCCATTGAAAATGAATATTTCTTGAAAAACAATCCACTTAACTACACTAATTTAATGTGAAACACACTGGTAACACATTTAACCTGCAATACTTTTGCCATGCATCACAAATACATTGAGTAATATTTATATCCCTAAGTTTAAAATAAAAACACCTTTGAAGTATAAATACAGGTTTTTTTGGTTTTTTTTATTTTTGTTTTTTTAAACTCTATAATCACTAGTTGATTAACATTTGAATTGCTCTGAAATATTAGCTTATCTGTAATAAACACTACACACATGTAAAAGTTTTATTTAGGAGACCTTTCATTGCTTAATTCTTGTAATACTATCATAAGGTATAATTTTAAACCAACATCCTATGCTGTCTTGATATACAAAATTAACCATTTGACTGCCAGAGAAGTCAGTCATATCCAAGAGGTTTACTGCAAACTGGGTATTAATTTTAAATAGAACTGAACTTAAAAGAGGTTGGCAAAGTGAATATTATTGACCTAAATATTGTTTTAGATTTATATGTCATAGTGTATGAATTGCAACACTGTATAGTATGAAGTACTGGATGAATTCTGGAACAAACCAAATTCACCATAGTCGGAGGGGGGCACACAAAATTTCTACCTATTTTAAAATACACTTAAAAAACCCTGAATGCTCCAGAAAACTCTATTTTATTGTTAAGAATGGTATTGATAAAATCTCTGAGCATTGAAGGATGTGAAAGCAAAATTTAATTCAAAAGGAAGAATTTTCTGTCCCCTGTTCAGGTGCAGATGGTTTGCCCCATAGTCTGCAAACTGTACAGGGTGAAGTAATGGATAAGATCTGGAACATACTAAGTTCACCATAGTGGGAGGGGGCAAATTAAATATCTAATGATTTAAAATATACTTTCAAAAGTCTGAAGACTCCAGATAGCCCTATTTCATTATCAAGAATGGTTTTGATAACATTTTTATGCTTTCAAGGCAGTGAAAGATGAATTGAACTTGAAATAAAATATGATATCTCCCCCTAATCAGTTGCAGATGGTTTGCCCCATACTCTGCAAAGCTCTGGAGTGTTAAGTGCTGAATAAAATCTGGAACAAACCAAATTCACGATAGTGTTAGGGGGGCATATGAAATAACTAATGATTAAAAATATACTTTAAAAAGTCTGAGTGCTCCAGATGGCCCTATTTTATGATCAAGAATAGTTTTGATAAAATTGTGGTGCTTTCCAAGGAGTGAAAGATAATTTTTTTTCAAAACAAAGAATTATATGTTCTCCTACTGTGGTGCAAATGGTTTGCACCAATATTACCCATAATCCATTGCTCCATTAAAAATGAATATTTCTTGAAAAACAATCCACTTAACTACACTAATTTAATGTGAAACACACTAGCAACACATTTTAACCTGCAATACTTTTGCCATGCCTCACAAATACATTGAAGTAATATTTTTATCCCTAAGTTTAAAATAAATACACCTTTGAAGTATAAATACAGGTATATTTGATTTTTTTTTTAAACTCTATAATCACTAGTTGATTAACATTTAAATTGCTCTGAAATATTAGCTTATCTGTAATAAACATTACACACATGTAAAAGTTTTATTTAGGAGACCTTTCATTGCTTAATTCTTGTAATTGTTTCGTAAGGTATCATTTTAAACCAACATCCTATGCTGTCTTGATATACAAAATTAACCATTTGACTGCCAGAGAAGTCAGTCATATCCAAAAGGTTTACTGCAAACTGGGTATTCATTTTAAATAGAACTGAACTTAAAAGAGGTTGGCAAAGTGTATATTATTGACCTAAATATTGTGTTAGATTTATATGTCATAGTGTATGCATTGCAACACTCTATAGTATGAAGTACTGGATGAATTCTGGAACAAACCAAATTCACCATAGTGGGAGGGGGGCACACAAAATTTCTACCTATTTTAAAATACACTTAAAAACCCTGAATGCTCCATAAAACTCTATTTTATTGTTAAGAAAGGTATTGATAAAATCTCTGAGCATTGAAGGATGTGAAAGCAAAATTTAATTCAAAAGGAAGAATTATCTGTCCCCTGTTCAGGTGCAGATGGTTTGCTCCATAGTCTGCAAGCTGTACAGGGTGAAGTAATGGATAAGATCTGGAACATACTAAGTTCACCATAGTGGGAGGGGGCAAATTAAATATCTAATGATTTAAAATATACTTTCAAAAGTCTGAAGACTCCAGATAGCCCTATTTCATTAAAAAGAATGGTTTTGATAACATTTTTATGCTTTTAAGGCAGTGAAAAATGAATTGAACTTGAAATAAAATATTATATCACCCCCTAATCAGTTGCAGATGGTTTGCCCCATACTCTGCAAAGCTCTGGAGTGTTAAGTGCTGAATAAAATCTGGAACAAACCAAATTCAGTATAGTGTTGGGGGGGCATATGAAATAACTAATGATTAAAAATATACTTTAAAAAATCTGAGTGCTCCAGATGGCCCTATTTTATGATCAAGAATAGTTCTGATAAAATTGTGGTGCTTTCCAGGGAGTGAAAGATAATTCTTTTTCAAAACAAAGTATTATATGTCCCCTACTGTGGTGCAAATGGTTTGCACCAATATTACCCATAATCCATTGCTCCATTGAAAATGAATATTTCTTGAAAAACAATCCACTTAACTACACTAATTTAATGTGAAACACACTGGTAACACATTTAACCTGCAATCCTTTTGCCATGCATCACAAATACATTGAAGTAATATTTATATCCCTAAGTTTAAAATAAAAACACCTTTGAAGTATAAATACAGTTTTTTTTGTTTTTTTTTTTGTTTTTTTTATTTTTGTTTTTTTAAACTCTATAATCACTAGTTGATTAACATTTGAATTGCTCTGAAATATTAGCTTATCTGTAATAAACATTACACACATGTAAAAGTTTTATTTAGGAGTCCTTTCATTGCTTAATTCTTGTAATACTATCATAAGGTGTCATTTTAAACCAACATCCTATACTGTCTTGATATACAAAATTAACCATTTGACTGCCAGAGAAGTCAGTCATATCCAAGAGGTTTACTGCAAACTGGGTATTCATTTTAAATAGAACTAAACTTAAAAGAGGTTGGCAAAGTGAATATTATTGACCTAAATATTGTGTTAGATTTATATGTCATAGTGTATGTATTGCAACACTCTATAGTATGAAGTACTGGGTGAATTCTGGAACAAACCAAATTCACCATACTGGGAGGGGGGCACACAAAATTTCTACCTATTTTAAAATACACTTAAAAAACCCTGAATGCTCCAGAAAACTCTATTTCATTGTTAAGAAAGGTATTGATAAAATCTCTGAGCATTGAAGGATGTGAAAGCAAAATTTAATTCAAAAGGAAGAATTCTCTGTCCCCTGTTCAGGTGCAGATGGTTTGCCCCATAGTCTGCAAGCTGTACAGGGTGAAGTAATGGATAAGATCTGGAACATACTAAGTTCACCATAGTGGGAGGCGGCAAATTAAATATCTAATGATTTAAAATACACTTTCAATAGTCTGAAGACTCCAGATAGCCCTATTTCATTATCAAGAATGGTTTTGATAACATTTTTATGCTTTCAAGGCAGTGAAAGATGAATTGAACTTGAAATAAAATATTATATCTCCCCCTAATCAGTTGCAGATGGTTTGCCTCATACTCTGCAAAGCTCTGGAGAGTTAAGTGCTGAATAAAATCTGGAAAAAACCAAATTCACCATAGTGTTTTTTTTTTTTTTATTTTTTTTTTTTTTTTTTTTAAAGAAACATTAACACCCTGAGTGCCAGAGGAGCAAACAGCGCGCCATCATTCAACGCGCCGCGCACCCCCAGCACCCAAAAGGTCAGAAAAGAAAAAAAACAAGCTGAAATGCAACATAAGTAATTATTTATTTATTTATTTTTTTTTTTTTTCTTTTTTTTTTTTTAAATAAACATTAACCCCCTGAGTGCCAGAGGAGCAAGCAGCGTGCCATTGATTAACACACCGCGCACCCCCAGCACCCAAAGGGACATATAAAGAAACCAGAAAAGAGTAACTGTAACATAAAAATAACTTAAAGGTGAAGTATGAGATGAAAAGAATCCAGATGGGGGGACACCGAGCAGAGCACACCATTTAAGGCCCACTGGGAGGTAAAAGATGACATACTCCCAGTGGCAAGGGCCTGGGTGTACTCTGCTCGGATACGGGAGCGCACGAATGCCCGGAATAAAGCTTCAGGCGTCATTGGAACCTCCCCTGACAGTACCTGCTTCCTGGACACATAGATGGCCATCTTAGCCTGTGCCAGGAGCAGGTTTATAAGGAGGTCCTCAGCCCTACTTGTCCGAGACACCGTGCGCCCAAAAATGAAGAGGTGTGGGGAGAAGTGCAGCCAGAACTGCAGGAGGAGTCCCCTCAGGAATGACAAGAGGGGCTGCAGTCGGCTGCATGAAAAGTAAACATGAAAGACTGACTCGCCCCTGCCACAGAAAGGACAGGTGGCAGGGGAGTCCGTGAAACGGGCCAGGTACTCCCCCGTGCTCAGTGCACCATGGAGCACTCTCCAACTCAAATCCCCGATGGGTCTGGGCACCAAGGTGGAATAGAGTGCCCTCCACCGGGGTCTCTCGCCCACGTCAAACACTCGCCGCCAGATAGTGTCTGGGCGACCGACGAGGGCGAGGAAGTGCACTGTGTGGAGCACGAGGGAATACAGCCTCTTCCTCGGCATGCCACGGAAACATGCCGAGGGTATCACCCCCAACCGGCTTAAGTTGGGGGCTGGAGAAGCCAAGGGGGACTGACGAGGCTTTGGTAGTATGCTTACAGCCGGAGGCGAGGGTTCCACAGGTAGATGTGGCTCTCCGGCCTGTAAGGCCCCGTCAATGAAGGTGCGCGAGTCGGGGTGGATGGCAAGCTTGATCTCCCGGAGCAAACGGCACGGAACTCTGGGACTATGGAAACCCATACGGTGCATAAGCACATCGGGCTCCACCCAGTCCGCCCGTTCATAGTCCAGGAGATCCCCGACTCGGGTCATCCGTGCTTGGCGAAGGCGACGACATATGCTAGGGGCTTCCAACATCTGAGCCCCCACAGCTGGATTATATAGCAGGGGCTCCGCTAGAATGTCTGCCCCCTGCGCTGTGCCCTGCCTTGACACGGAGACCATGCTCCAGGCCTTGAGGGTTTCCCGGTAGTATGCCGGCAGCACCGAGAGGTCGCTCCCAAACCCCTCAGGCTTGATGATGAATAATTGCCGGTCATACCCCATATTGCGCAACTGGCGATAGAAGCTGGAGGCCAGCGCGCACCACTGCGGTGAAGGGTCTGCGTACAGGTATCTCTGCAGGTATTGGAGGCGGAAGGTGTGCACTTGAGTGCGTATGCACACCATTCCTTGACCGCCCTCTCCCAGTGGGAGGCTCGCCACACCTGCAGATACCCAGTGCTTCCCCATCCAGAGAAAGTCCAGCAGCATTCTCCGGATTTTGCTGATGAACTCGGGGGTCGGGCTAAGGCAGATCAGCCGGTGCCACAGCTGTGAGGCCACCAGCTGGTTGATCACCAAAGCCCTCCACCTTAGGGAAAGCACTTTCGCAAGACCCCTCCACAGTCCCATCCGAGAGAGGACTCGTTCCTCTAGTTCTTTCCAGTTTGCAGGGACTGTGGGATTCGCAGCGGACAGGTAGACTCCAAGGTATTTCAAAGCTGTAGCCTCCCACTTGATGTTACGGAAGGTGGGAGGCAGGGAGTCTACCTGTATGGGACCCTCTAAAAGGCCTGTGCATTTGGACCAGTTGATCTGAGCAGAAGAGGCAGCTGTATAAACCTCTTGGCATTCTTTAGCCCGCTCCAGATCAACTAGGTCTTGGGCCACGAGGAGTACATCGTCGGCATATGCCGATAGGACCACCCTCATGTCTGGCTCCTTCAGCACCAGCCCTGTGAGCCTCTTCCTTAACAGACATAGGAAGGGCTCGATGGCTAGTGCATATAGGTGTCCAGACAAGGGGCATCCCTGCCGTACTCCTCGTCCAAATACCAGGGGTGCCGTTAGGGACCAGTTGATCTTAATTAAACACTCTGCAGAGGCATACAGCGTCTTAAGGTAGCCCACAAAGCATGGGCCAAAGCCGTATGCTTGCAGAGTAGCTATGAGATATCTGTGATCCACTCTATCAAACGCCTTCTCCTGATCTAGTGAAAGAAGGGCGAGTGACAGACCAGTCCTGCGGGCATAGCAGAGCAGATCCCGGACCAGAAAGATATTATCAAAGATGGTCCGGCCCGGGACTGTATAGGACTGGTCTGAGTGGACCACCTCTGCCAGCACGGACCTGAGCCTTAAGGTGACAGCTTTGGCTACGATCTTATAATCCGTGCTGAGCAGCGAGACTGGTCGCCAGTTCTTGATAAGGCGGAGATCCCCCTTCTTGGGCAGCAAGGCCATTACTGCCCTTCGACAGGAAAGGGGCATCTCACCAGTCTCGAGGGCTTCCGTAAGGACCAGTTGGAAATCAGGTCCTAGAGTCTCCCAAAAGAATTGGAAGAACTCTACGGTCAGTCCGTCCAGCCCCGGAGATTTGCCATGGGGCATTAGACTGAGGGCTTCAGAGAGTTCAGCTAGTGAGATGGGCTGATCCAGCCTCTCTCTTCCACCCTCGCTGACCGTTGGAAGCCCATCCCATAGCACCTCGCAGGCGTCTGGAGAGATGGGACCCGGAGAGTACAGGTTGGTATAGAATCTCCGGGCCCTGTCCCGGATGCTCTCCGGATCCAAAAGAGGGGCACCGTCCTCCGCGAGGAGGCAGGTGATATGTCTGCGGTTACCCCCCCTCTTCTCCAGTCCGTAGAAGAGGCGCGAGCCG
This sequence comes from Rhinophrynus dorsalis, assembly GCA_037306005.1. Taxonomy (NCBI): domain Eukaryota; kingdom Metazoa; phylum Chordata; class Amphibia; order Anura; family Rhinophrynidae; genus Rhinophrynus; species Rhinophrynus dorsalis. The sequence goes on from CM074722.1 coordinate 418,482,880, forward strand.
CGATCCATCTCCCAAAGGAATCGCAAGCGGCTTCGCACGAAGGCTCCCTTAGCCTGGTGCCGTTCCAGGTGACAGAGAACCTCCTTCCTCTCTACGTATTCGCGCTGCAAGGCTTGATCCCTAGATTCAGCAGCCAGCCTTTGCTCGAGGCCAAGCACCTCCCCCCGGAGTGCCTCAATCTCGGCATTGCGCTGACTGCTTACACCCCTAGTATACTCCTGACACAAGAGTCTCAAGTGCACCTTGCCCACGTCCCACCACTGACTCAGCGTGGCAAAGTCACCCTTGAAACCCCTCCAGTCCGCCCACCTCTCCCGGATCAATGCCGCAAAGCCCTCGTCCTCCAACAAGGTATTGTTGAAGTGCCAATAGGCGGCTTTTGTCGCCGATGACATGGGCGACAGCTTCACGGACACACAGTTGTGGTCCGTGAACGGGGCCAACCTAATGGCACTGGACCGGGCCCGCGACATGTAGTGGCTAGATATATAAAGCCTATCGATCCGGGAGTGGGACACCCTACCATCTCTCACCCTGACATAGGTGAAAGTGTCTGATGCCCCTGGGTGCTGCTCTCGCCAGATGTCGACCAGGGAGTAGCGGGTGATGACCTCCCTCAAGGCTGACGCGGATGGTGGATAATGCTCTGTCCCGACACGGTCCAGAGCTTCGAGGGTGCAGTTGAAATCACCCCCGATAATCAAACACTCATCCGCATCGACCGACTCCAGATAGGTCGACAAACTAGCAAAGAACCTCACCCTCTCCGGTCCTGCTGCAGAGGGTGCATACACGTTCAGCAGACTAAACGTGCAGCCTAGCTCTCGGACCCGGAGATGCAGCAGACGGCCTGGGATAACGGCCTTTGCACTCAGCACCTCAGGCTGAAAGGACTCTGAGAACAGGGTCACCACTCCACATGACGCCGAAGTGAAGTGGCTAAAGAAAACCCTGCCTCGCCACTCCAGATGCCAGTTGGCTTCAGCCTCCGGAGTGGTATGGGTTTCTTGCAGGAAGCTCACAGAGTACCCCCCTTGCTGTAGATAGGAGAGTACCTGGAACCTGCGAAACCCATCCCTACAGCCATTGGTATTAAGGGTGCTGATGCTCAGAGCCATTACTGTGTGTCAGGAAGTGCTTTCGTCCCATCTCCTAGCGAGGCCTGATGGGACAGACACAAATTTAAGAACTTGCGGGCGCGGATATGTTCGGCAGACCCGAAGTTCTTGGCCCGATTGCTGGCCCTAAGATATTCTCTGAGAGAGTGGATGATTAACGGCAGATCATTCCACCTCTCAAGGGCCAGGCGCACCTTCTTTTTATTTTGTCCGCGAAGGGTGCTCTCAAGGAAAGCTGTTATTTCCTTGGCAGGGATGACAGGGCTAGGTGTAGGTACTGAGGCTGCAGAAGCCTCACTGCCATCCCTGGGCTCCTCCTCGCTGAGTACTGTATAAACCCCCTTCTCCTCTAAGGGGGTAAGCCTTCTCAGCTTGATCTTAACACTCCCACTTCTAGATGTTATTGAAGTGGGGTCTAATACACCCTTCGCGACCGAACCCTGAGAGGATTCTTGTGCCCCCTTGCTAGTACTAGGGGCACACTCAGGGGTAGCTGGCCGAACGGCGACAGACGGCTTGCTGATATGGGGAGCTTTGGAGGCCTTATATGCCTCCTCAGCCTTCTCCACCGCCGCCTGCGCAGCCTGGATGACGCTAAGGTTGGGATCAGTGGCTGAAGTGGGAGGAGGGATCTCCGAGGTTGTAGCAGTCACCTCCACGGTATTAATAGGAGGGACTGCTTGGTCACCCTCCTTCATTACCACTGCCCCTGTTGCGTCACCCTCCCCTGGATTTTCCTCTACAGGGTCCTGAATGGGCGTTACGCTTAAGTCTATCGCCTCCAGGAGTGGCATATCCTGGGGAGTTGGAATTACCCCAGTGTCGCCACTGGAGAGTGACCCTGGAGGGAGAGGCTGACTGTGGTCCCCAAAGCTCAGCACCTCAGGGACACTAACTGCCCATTCTGCAGGGGCTTTATTGGGCCTCCCTTCATACATCAGGGGCAAGACAAGCTGCATAGGTATTAGTTGGCTGCCTGCCCCTGTCTCCTCAGGGAGACCCTCATTCCCCTGCACATTCCCCAGACCCTTGGCCACATTATCCCCCGCCAGGTCTGGGGGGAGAGGTGTGTGGTCTGCACCTGGCTGGCTGAGATTAATAGCCAGGTCAGACAATGTCACCACTTGAGGAGGCGATGGATGGCTCCTCTTTTTTACTTTGGAGGGATAGGAGATAAGCTCCTCCCATTCCTCCAGTGTCCCCCTATTGGTCTTATATTTCCTCTTCCTTGGGGCGTCATCCTTAGAAGAGGAGGTGCCGCCGCTCCCCGTGCCCTCTTTAGAGGCCTGAGATCTTTCCTCCCTCCCCTCATCCCCTTCACTTGCTGAAGTGTTTATACTTGGGGCGGGGGGAGATGGCACCAGGGCAGCGGCAACACAGGGGGTAGTGGTGACACTCTTCTCCTTCCTCCCTTTTGCTGCAGCATCAGAAGTAGCTGCAGCTACTGATGTTTTTGGTGGGGAGGAAGGAGGCATGGAGGCTGCGGTGGTGGGCTTTGAAACAGCCTCCTTATAGCTCTCTGAAGGGGGGGCTTTCCCTTTTGAGGGCCCTGCCACAGTGGTCTTAGCAGGGCTGGATGCTGTACGTGAGGTGCTTGCGACTGGCACTGGAGCTGGGGCTGACGTTTTAGAACGCTGCCCCTTGGGGCAGCTCTGGCGTGTATGCCCCAGCTCCTTACAAGCAAAGCACCTCACTTCTTCTGTGCTGTAAAATATGCGGTACAGCACCCCCTCAAAATGAACCCCAAAGGACCCTTCTATACTATCTGCACCCCGAGGCAGGAGGACTTGTGCCTGCCTCTTAAAAGAGAGCACATGCCTAAGTGCTCTCTCTTTGCAGCCCAGGGGAATCTTACTGATATTTGATTTTAACTCCCCCAGGGCTTGCAAGTGGGGGCACAGCAAAGGGTCCGGTAGGAAGGGGGGCACATTAGATAGTACGAGACGTGTGCCCATCCCTTCCAGGGGTTCCACAGGGATATAAGTCCCCCCAGTGTGAGCCCCCTCTGCACCAAAGTATGTGCAGCAGCCAGCGTACGTAAAAATATTACAGCTTTGCTGTACATTTTGCTGGCTGCTACAACTGCAGAGGGACTCACAACATCAGCTGCAGCCTTAACATATGCCCCTATGCTGTTTACCCCAAACATGATGCATCTGACTCCATGCCTCCTAGATAGCTGCTCTCCCCCAGAGTTGGCATGACTGGGGCTGGCACTAACCACCTGTGCAAAAGATCTAGTAGCAACAGGGGCAGTGCCAGTAGGAGCAGCCTGAGTAGAGGCAGAGGGAGCCTGAGGTCTGGGGCTTGCTGCCATAGTGGGAGGGGGGCACACAAAATCTCTACCTATTTTAAAATACACTTAAAAAACCCTGAATGCTCCAGAAAACTCTATTTTATTGTTAATAAAGGTATTGATAAAATCTCTGAGCATTGAAGGATGTGAAAGCAAAATTTAATTCAAAAGGAAGAATTATCTGTCCCCTGTTCAGGTGCAGATGGTTTGCCCCATACTCTGCAAAGCTCTGGAGTGTTAAGTGCTGAATAAAATCTGGAACAAACCAAATTCACCATAGTGTTAGGGGGGCATATGAAATAACTAATGATTAAAAATATACTTTAAAAAGTCTGAGTGCTCCAGATGGCCCTATTTTATGATCAAGAATAGTTTTGATAAAATTGTGGTGCTTTCCAGGGAGTGAAAGATATTTTTTTTCAAAACAAAGTATTATATGTCCCCTACTGTGGTGCAAATGGTTTGCACCAATATTGCCCATAATCAATTGCTCCATTGAAAATGAATATTTCTTGAAAAACAATCCACTTAAATACACTAATTTAATGTGAAACACACTGGTAACACATTTAAACTGCAATACTTTTGCCATGCATCACAAATACATTGAAGTAATATTTATATCCCTAAGTTTAAAATAAAAACACCTTTAAAGTATAAATACAGGTTTTTTTGGTTTTTTGTATTTTTGTTTTTTTAAACTCTATAATCACTAGTTGATTAACATTTGAATTGCTCTGAAATATTAGCTTATCTGTAATAAACACTACACACATGTAAAAGTTTTATTTAGGAGACCTTTCATTGCTTAATTCTTGTAATACTATCATAAGGTGTCATTTTAAACCAACATCCTATGCTGTCTTGATATACAAAATTAACCATTTGACTGCCAGAGAAGTCTGTCATATCCAAGAGGTTTACTGCAAACTGGGTATTCATTTTAAATAGAACTGAACTTAAAAGAGGTTGGCAAAGTGAATATTATTGACCTAAATATTGTGTTAGATTTATATGTCATAGTGTATGCATTGCAACACTCTATAGTATGAAGTACTGGATGAATTCTGGAACAATCCAAATTCACCATAGTCGGAGGGGGGCACACAAAATTTCTACCTATTTTAAAATACACTTAAAAAACCCTGAATGCTCCAGAAAACTCTATTTTATTGTTAAGAAAGGTATTTTTAAAATCTCTGAGCATTGAAGGATGTGAAAGCAAAATTTAATTCAAAAGGAAGAATTATCTGTCCCCTGTTCAGGTGCAGATGGTTTGCCCCATAGTCTGCAAGCTGTACAGGGTGAAGTAATGGATAAGATCAGGAACATACTAAGTTCACCATAGTGGGAGGGGGCAAATTAAATATCTAATGATTTAAAATATACTTTCAAAAGTCTGAAGAATCCAGATAGCCCAATTTCATTATCAAGAATGGTTTTGATAACATTTTTATGCTTTCAAGGCAGTGAAAGATGAATTGAACTTGAAATAAAATATGATATCTCCCCCTAATCAGTTGCAGATGATTTGCCCCATACTCTGCAAAGCCCTGGAGTGTTAAGTGCTGAATAAAATCTGGAACAAACCAAATTCATTATAGTGTTAGGGGGGCATATGAAATAACTAATGATTAAAAATATACTTTAAAAAGTCTGAGTGCTCCAGATGGCCCTATTTTATGATCAAGAATAGTTTTGATAAAATTGTGGTGCTTTCCAGGGAGTGAAAGATAATTTTTTTTCAAAACAAAGTATTATATGTCCCCTTCTGTGGTGCAAATGATTTGCACCAATATTACCCATAATCCATTGCTCCATTGAAAATGAATATTTCTTGAAAAACAATCCACTTAACTACACTAATTTAATGTGAAACACACTGGTAACACATTTTAACCTGCAATACTTTTGCCATGCATCACGAATACATTGAAGTAATATTTATATCCCTAAGTTTAAAATAAAAACACCTTTGAAGTATAAATACAGGTTTTTTTGTTTTTTTTAAACTCTATAATCACTAGTTGATTAACATTTGAATTGCTCTGAAATATTAGCTTATCTGTAATAAACATTACACACATGTAAAAGTTTTATTTAGGAGACCTTTCATTGCTTAATTCTTGTAATACTATCATAAGGTGTCATTTTAAACCAGCATCCTATGCTGTCTTGATATACAAAATTAACCATTTGACTGTCAGAGAAGTCAGTCATATCCAAGAGGTTTACTGCAAACTGGGTATTCATTTTAAATAGAACTGAACTTAAAAGAGGTTGGCAAAGTGAATATTATTGACCTAAATATTGTGTTAGATTTATATGTCATAGTGTATGCATTGCAACACTCTATAGTATGAAGTACTGGATGAATTCTGGAACAAACCAAATTCACCATAGTCGGAGGGGGGCACACAAAATTTCTACCTATTTTAAAATACACTTAAAAAACCCTGAATGCTCTAGAAAACTCTATTTTATTGTTAAGAAAGGTATTGATAAAATCTCTGAACATTGAAGGATGTGAAAGCAAAATTTAATTCAAAAGGAAGAATTATCTGTCCCCTGTTCAGGTGCAGATGGTTTGCCCCATAGTCTGCAAGCTGTACAGGGTGAAGTAATGGATAAGATCTGGAATATACTAAGTTCATCATAGTGGGAGGGGGCAAATTAAATATCTAATGATTTAAAATATACTTTCAAAAGTCTGAAGACTCCAGATAGCCCTATTTCATTATCAAGAATGGTTTTGATAACATTTTTATGCTTTCAAGGCAGTGAAAGATGAATTGAACTTGAAATAAAATATGATATCTCCCCCTAATCAGTTGCAGATGGTTTGCCCCATACTCTGCAAAGCTCTGGAGTGTTAAGTGCTGAATAAAATCTGGAACAAACCAAATTCACCATAGTGTTAGGGGGGCATATGAAAGAACTAATGATTAAAAATATACTTTAAAAAGTCTGAGTGCTCCAGATGGCCCTATTTTATGATCAAGAATAGTTTTGATAAAATTGTGGTGCTTTCCAGGGAGTGAAAGATAATTTTTTTTCAAAACAAAGTATTATATGTCCTTTTCTGTGGTGCAAATGGTTTGCACCAATATTACCCATAATCCATTGCTCCATTGAAAATGAATATTTCTTGAAAAACAATCCACTTAACTACACTAATTTAATGTGAAACACACTGGTAACACATTTTAACCTGCAATACTTTTGCCATGCATCACGAATACATTGAAGTAATATTTATATCCCAAAGTTTAAAATAAAAACACCTTTGAAGTATAAATACAGTTTTTTTTGTTTTTTTTAAACTCTCTAATCACTAGTTTATTAACATTTGAATTGCTCTGAAATATTAGCTTATCTGTAATAAACATTACACACATGTAAAAGTTTTATTTAGGAGACCTTTCATTGCTTAATTCTTGTAATACTATCATAAGGTGTCATTTTAAACCAACATCCTATGCTGTCTTGATATACAAAATTAAACCTTTGACTGCCAGAGAAGTCAGTCATATTCAAGAGGTTTACTGCAAACTGGGTATTCATTTTAAATAGAACTGAACTTAAAAGAGGTTGGCAAAGTGAATATTATTGACCTAAATATTGTGCTAGATTTATATGTCATAGTGTATGCATTGCAACACTCTATAGTATGAAGTACTGGATGAATTCTGGAACAAACCAAATTCACCATAGTCGGAGGGGGGCACACAAAATTTCTACCTATTTTAAAATACACTTAAAAAACCCTGAATGCTCCAGAAAACTCTATTTTATTGTTAAGAAAGGTATTGATAAAATCTCTGAGCATTGAAGGATGTGAAAGCAAAATTTAGTTCAAAAGGAAGAATTATCTGTCCCCTGTTCAGGTGCAGATGGTTTGCCCCATAGTCTGCAAGCTGTACAGGGTGAAGTAATGGATAAGATCTGGAACATACTAAGTTCACCATAGTGGGAGGGGGCAAATTAAATACCTAATGATTTAAAATATACTTTCAAAAGTCTGAAGACTCCAGATAGCCGTATTTCATTATCAAGAATGGTTTTGATAACATTTTTATGCTTTCAAGGCAGTGAAAGATGAATTGAACTTGAAATAAAATATGATATCTCCCCCTAATCAGTTGCAGATGGTTTGCACCATACTCTGCAAAGCTCTGGAGTGTTAAGTGCTGAATAAAATCTGGAACAAACCAAATTCACCATAGTGTTAGGGGGGCATATGAAATAACTAATGATTAAAAATATACTTTAAAAAGTCTGAGTGCTCCAGATGGCCCTATTTTATGATCAAGAATAGTTTTGATAAAATTGTGGTGCTTTCCAGGGAGTGAAAGATAATTTTTTTTCAAAACAAAGTATTATATGTCCCCTTCTGTGGTGCTAATGGTTTGCACCAATATTACCCATAATCCATTGCTCCATTGAAAATGAATATTTCTTGAAAAACAATCCACTTAACTACACTAATTTAATGTGAAACACACTGGAAACACATTTTAACCTGCAATTCTTTTGCCATGCATCACGAATACATTGAAGTAATATTTATATCCCTAAGTTTAAAATAAAAACACCTTTGAAGTATAAATACAGGTTTTTTTGTTTTTTTTTAAACTCTATAATCACTAGTTGATTAACATTTGAATTGCTCTGAAATAATAGCTTATCTGTAATAAACATTACACACATGTAAAAGTTTTATTTAGCAGACCTTTCATTGCTTAATTCTTGTAATACTATCATAAGGTGTCATTTTAAACCAACATCCTATGCTGTCTTGATATACAAAATTAACCATTTGACTGCCAGAGAAGTCAGTCATATCCAAGAGGTTTACTGCAAACTGGGTATTCATTTTAAATAGAACTGAACTTAAAAGAGGTTGGCAAAGTGAATATTATTGACCTAAATATTGTGTTAGATTTATATGTCATAGTGTATGCATTGCAACACTCTATAGTATGAAGTACTGGATGAATTCTGGAACAAACCAAATTCACCATAGTCGGAGGGGGGCACACAAAATTTCTACCTATTTTAAAATACACTTAAAAAACCCTGAATGCTCCAGAAAACTCTATTTTATTGTTAAGAAAGGTATTGATAAAATCTCTGAGCATTGAAGGATGTGAAAGCAAAATTTAATTCAAAAGGAAGAATTATCTGTCCCCTGTTCAGGTGCAGATGGTTTGCCCCATAGTCTGCAAGCTGTACAGGGTGAAGTAATGGATAAAATCTGGAACATACTAAGTTCACCATAGTGGGAGGGGGCAAATTAAATATCTAATGATTTAAAATATACTTTCAAAAGTCTGAAGACTCCAGATAGCCCTATTTCATTATCAAGAATGGTTTTGATAACATTTTTATGCTTTCAAGGCAGTGAAAGATGAATTGAACTTGAAATAAAATATGATATCTCCCCCTAATCAGTTGCAGATGGTTTGCCCCATACTCTGCAAAGCTCTGGAGTGTTAAGTGCTGAATAAAATCGAGAACAAACCAAATTCACCATAGTGTTAGGGGGGCATATGAAATAACTAATGATTAAAAATATACTTTAAAAAGTCTGAGTGCTCCAGATGGCCCTATTTTATGATCAAGAATAGTTTTGATAAAATTGTGGTGCTTTCCAGGGAGTGAAAGATAATTTTTTTTCAAAACAAAGTTTTATATGTCCCCTTCTGTGGTGCAAATGGTTTGCACCAATATTACCCATAATCAATTGCTCCACTGAAAATGAATATTTCTTGAACAACAATCCACTTAACTACACTAATTTAATGTGAAACACACTGGTAACACATTTTAACCTGCAATACTTTTGCCATGCATCACGAATACATTGAAGTAATATTTATATCCCTAAGTTTAAAATAAAAACACCTTTGAAGTATAAATATAGGTTTTTTTGTTTTTTTTAAACTCTATAATCACTAGTTGATTAACATTTGAATTGCTCTGAAATATTAGCTTATCTGTAATCAACATTACAGACATGTAAAAGTTTTATTTAGGAGACCTTTCATTGCTTAATTCTTGTAATACTATCATAAGGTGTCATTTTAAACCACCATCCTATGCTGTCTTGATATACAAAATTAACCATTTGACTGCCAGAGAAGTCAGTCATATCCAAGAGGTTTACTGCAAACTGGGTATTCATTTTAAATAGAACTGAACTTAAAAGAGGTTGGCAAAGTGAATATTATTGACTTTAATATTGTGTTAGATTTATATGTCATAGTGTATGCATTGCAACACTCTATAGTATGAAGTACTGGATGAATTCTGGAACAAACCAAATTCACCATAGTGTGAGGGGGGCACACAAAATTTCTACCTATTTTAAAATACACTTAAAATACCCTGAATGCTCCAGAAAACTCTATTGTATTGTTAAGAAAGGTATTGATAAAATCTCTGAGCATTGAAGGATGTGAAAGCAAAATTTAATTCAAAAGGAAGAATTATCTGTCCCCTTTTCAGGTGCAGATGGTTTGCCCCATAGTCTGCAAGCTGTACAGGGTGAAGTAATGGATAAGATCTGGAACATACTAAGTTCACCATAGTGGGAGGGTGCAAATTAAATATCTAATGATTTAAAATATACTTTCAAAAGTCTGAAGACTCCAGATAGCCCTATTTCATTATCAAGAATGGTTTTGATAACATTTTTATGCTTTCAAGGCAGTGAAAGATGAATTGAACTTGAAATAAAATATTATATCTCCCCCTAATCAGTTGCAGATGGTTTGCCCCATACTCTGCAAAGCTCTGGAGTGTTAAGTGCTGAATAAAATCTGAAACAAACCAAATTCACCATAGTGTTAGGGGGGCATATGAAATAACTAATGATTAAAAATATACTTTAAAAAGTCTGAGTGCTCCAGATGGCCCTATGTTATGATCAAGAATAGTTTTGATAAAATTGTGTTGCTTTCCAGGGAGTGAAAGATAATTTTTTTTCAAAACAAAGTATTATATGTCCCCTTCTGTGGTGCAAATGGTTTGCACCAATATTACCCATAATCCATTGCTCCATTGAAAATGAATATTTCTTGAAAAACAATCCACTTAACTACACTAATTTAATGTGAAACACACTGGAAACACATTTTAACCTGCAATACTTTTGCCATGCATCACGAATACATTGAAGTAATATTTATATCCCTAAGTTTAAAATAAACACACCTTTGAAGTATAAATACAGTTTTTTTTGTTTTTTTGGGGTTTTTTTTATTTTTGTTTTTTTAATCTCTATAATCACTAGTTGATTAACATTTGAATTGCTCTGAAATATTAGCTTATCTGTAATAAACATTACACACATGTAAAAGTTTTATTTAGGAGACCTTTCATTGCTTAATTCTTGTAATACTATCATAAGGTGTCATTTTAAACCAACATCCTATGCTGTCTTGATATACAAAATTAACCATTTGACTGCCAGAGAAGTCAGTCATATCCAAGAGGTTTACTGCAAACTGGGTATTCATTTTAAATAGAACTAAACTTAAAAGAGGTTGGCAAAGTGAATATTTTTGACTTAAATATTGTGTTAGATTTATATGTCATAGTGTATGCATTGCAACACTCTATATTATGAAGTACTGGATGAATTCTGGAACAAACCAAATTCACCATAGTGGGAGGGGGGCACACAAAATTTCTACCTATTTTAAAATACACTTAAAAAACCCTGAATGCTCCAGAAAACTCTATTTTATTGTTAAGAAAGGTATTGATAAAATCTCTGAGCATTGAAGGATGTGAAAGCAAAATTTAATTCAAAAGGAAGAATTAACTGTCCCCTGTTCAGGTGCAGATGGTTTGCCCCATAGTCTGCAAGCTGTACAGGGTGAAGTAATGGATAAGATCTGGAACATACTAAGTTCACCATAGTGGGAGGGGGCAAATTAAATATCTAATGATTTAAAATATACTTTCAAAAGTCTGAAGACTCCAGATAGCCCTATTTCATTATCAAGAATGGTTTTGATAACATTTTTATGCTTTCAAGGCAGTGAAAGATGAATTGAACTTGAAATAAAATATTATATCTCCCCCTAATCAGTTGCAGATGGTTTGCCCCATACTCTGCAAAGCTCTGGAGTGTTAAGTGCTGAATAAAATCTGGAACAAACCAAATTCACCATAGTGTTAGGGGGGCATATGAAATAACTAATGATTAAAAATATACTTTAAAAAGCCTGAGTGCTCCAGATGGCCCTATTTTATGATCAAGAATAGTTTTGATAAAATTGTGGTGCTATCCAGGGAGTGAAAGATAATTTTTTTTCAAAACAAAGTATTATATGTCCCCTTCTGTGGCGCAAATGGTTTGCACCAATATTACCCATAATCCATTGCTCCATTGAAAATGAATATTTCTTGAAAAACAATCCATTTAACTACACTAATTTAATGTGAAACACACTGGTAACACATTTAACCTGCAATACTTTTGCCATGTATCACAAATACATTGAAGTAATATTTACATCCCTAAGTTTAAAATAAACACACCTTTGAAGTATAAATACAGGTTTTTTTGTTTTTTTTTGGGGGTTTTTTATTTTTGTTTTTTTAATCTCTATAATCACTAGTTGATTAACATTTGAATTGCTCTGAAATATTAGCTTATCTGTAATAAACATTACACACATGTAAAAGTTTTATTTAGGAGACCTTTCATTGCTTAATTCTTGTAATACTATCATAAGGTGTCATTTTAAACCAACATCCTATGCTGTCTTGATATACAAAATTAACCCTTTGACTGCCAGAGAAGTCAGTCATATTCAAGAGGTTTACTGCAAACTGGGTATTCATTTTAAATAGAACTGAACTTAAAAGAGGTTGGCAAAGTGAATATTATTGACTTAAATATTGTCTTAGATTTATATGTCATAGTGTATGCATTGCAACACTCTATAGTATGAAGTACTGGATGAATTCTGGAACAAACCAAATTCACCATAGTCGGAGGGGGGCACACAAAATGTCTACCTATTTTAAAATACACTTAAAAAACCCTGAATGCTCCAGAAAACTCTATTTTATTGTTAAGAAAGGTATTGACAAAATCTCTGAGCATTGAAGGATGTGAAAGCAAAATTTAATTCAAAAGGAAGAATTATCTGTCCCCTGTTCAGGTGCAGATGGTTTGCCCCATAGTCTGCAAGCTGTACAGGGTGAAGTAATGGATAAAATCTGGAACATACTAAGTTCACCATAGTGGGAGGGGGCAAATTAAATATCTAATGATTGAAAATATACTTTCAAAAGTCTGAAGACTCCAGATAGCCCTATTTCATTATCAAGAATGGTTTTGATAACATTTTTATGCTTTCAAGGCAGTGAAAGATAAATTGAACTTGAAATAAAATATTATATCTCCCCCTAATCAGTTGCAGATGGTTTGCCCCATACTCTGCAAAGCTCTGGAGTGTTAAGTGCTGAATAAAATCTGGAACAAACCAAATTCACCATAGTGTTAGGGGGGCATATGAAATAACTAATGATTAAAAATATACTTTAAAAAATCTGAGTGCTCCAGATGGCCCTATTTTATGATCAAAAATAGTTTTGATAAAATTGTGGTGCTTTCCAGGGAGTGAAAGATAATTTTTTTTCAAAACAAAGTATTATATGTCCCCTTCTGTGGTGGAAATGGTTTGCACCAATATTACCCATAATCCATTGCTCCATTGAAAATGAATATTTCTTGAAAAACAATCCACTTAACTACACTAATTTAATGTGAAACACACTGGTAACACATTTTAACCTGCAATACTTTTGCCATGCATCACGAATACATTGAAGTAATATTTATATCCCTAAGTTTAAAATAAAAACACCTTTGAAGTATAAATACGTTTTTTTTTGTTTTTTTTTAAACTCTATAATCACTAGTTGATTAACATTTGAATTGCTCTGAAATATTAGCTTATCTGTAATAGACATTACACACATGTAAAAGTTTTATTTAGGAGACCTTTCATTGCTTAATTCTTGTAATACTATCATAAGGTATCATTTTAAACCAACATCCTATGCTGTCTTGATATACAAAATTAACCATTTCACTGCCAGAGAAGTCAGTCATATCCAAGAGGTTTACTGCAAACTGGGTATTCATTTTAAATAGATCTGAACTTAAAAGAGGTTGGCAAAGTGAATATTATTGACCTAAATATTGTGTTAGATTTATATGTCATAGTGTATGCATTGCAACACTCTATAGTATGAAGTACTGGATGAATTCTGGAACAAACCAAATTCACCATAGTGGGAGGGGGGCACACAAAATTTCTACCTATTTTAAAATACACTTAAAAAACCCTGAATGCTCCAGAAAACTCTATTTCATTGTTAAGAAAGGTATTGATAAAATCTCTGAGCATTGAAGGATGTGAAAGCAAAATTTAATTCAAAAGGAAGAATTATCTGTCCCCTGTTCAGGTGCAGATGGTTTGCCCCATAGTCTGCAAGCTGTACAGGGTGAAGTAATGGATAAGATCTGGAACATACTAAGTTCACCATAGTGGGAGGGGGCAAATTAAATATCTAATGATTTAAAATATACTTTCAAAAGTCTGAAGACTCCAGATAGCCCTATTTCATTATCAAGAATGGTTTTGATAACATTTTTATGCTTTTAAGGCAGTGAAAGATGAATTGAACTTGAAATAAAATATTATATCTCCCCCTAATCAGTTGCAGATGGTTTGCCCCATACTCTGCAAAGCTCTGGAGTGTTAAGTGCTGAATAAAATCTGGAACAAACCAAATTCACTATAGTGTTAGGGGGGCATATGAAATAACTAATGATTAAAAATATACTTTAAAAAATCTGAGTGCTCCAGATGGCCCTATTTTATGATCAAGAATAGTTTTGATAAAATTGTGGTGCTTTCCAGGGAGTGAAAGATATTTTTTTTTTCAAAACAAAGTATTATATGTTCCCTACTGTGGTGCAAATGGTTTGCACCAATATTACCCATAATCCATTGCTCCTTTGAAAATGAATATTTCTTGAAAAACAATCCATTTAACTACACTAATTTAATGTGAAACACACTGGTAACACATTTAACCTGCAATACTTTTGCCATGTATCACAAATACATTGAAGTAATATTTACATCCCTAAGTTTAAAATAAACACACCTTTGAAGTATAAATACAGGTTTTTTTGTTTTTTTTTGGGGTTTTTTTATTTTTGTTTTTTTAATCTCTATAATCACTAGTTGATTAACATTTGAATTGGTCTGAAATATTAGCTTATCTGTAATAAACATTACACACATGTAAAAGTTTTTTTTAGGAGACCTTTCATTGCTTAATTCTTGTAATACTATCATAAGGTGTCATTTTTAACCAACATCCTATGCTGTCTTGATATACAAAATTAACCCTTTGACTGCCAGAGAAGTCAGTCATATCCAAGAGGTTTACTGCAAACTGGGTATTCATTTTAAATAGAACTGAACTTAAAAGAGGTTGGCAAAGTGAATATTATTGACTTAAATATTGTCTTAGATTTATATGTCATAGTGTATGCATTGCAACACTCTATAGTATGAAGTACTGGATGAATTCTGGAACAAACCAAATTCACCATAGTCGGAGGGGGGCACACAAAATTTCTACCTATTTTAAAATACACTTAAAAAACCCTGAATGCTCCAGAAAACTCTATTTTATTGTTAAGAAAGGTATTGACAAAATCTCTGAGCATTGAAGGATGTGAAAGCAAAATTGTATTCAAAAGGAAGAATTATCTGTCCCCTGTTCAGGTGCAGATGGTTTGCCCCATAGTCTGCAAGCTGTACAGGGTGAAGTAATGGATAAGATCTGGAACATACTAAGTTCACCATAGTGGGAGGGGGCAAATTAAATATCTAATGATTTAAAATATACTTTCAAAAGTCTGAAGACTCCAGATAGCCCTATTTCATTATCAAGAATGGTTTTGATAACATTTTTATGCTTTCAAGGCAGTGAAAGATGAATTGAACTTGAAATAAAATATTATATCTCCCCCTAATCAGTTGCAGATGGTTTGCCCCATACTCTGCCAAGCTCTGGAGTGTTAAGTGCTGAATAAAATCTGGAACAAACCAAATTCACCATAGTGTTAGGGGGGGCATATGAAATAACTAATGATTCAAAATATACTTTAAAAAGTCTGAGTGCTCCAGATGGCCCTATTTTATGATCAAGAATAGTTTTGATAAAATTGTGGTGCTTTCCAGGGAGTGAAAGATAATTTTTTTTCAAAACAAAGTATTATATGTCCCCTACTGTGGTGCAAATGGTTTGCACCAGTATTACCCATAATCCATTGCTCCATTGAAAATGAATATTTTTTGAAAAACAATCCACTTAACTACACTAATTGAATGTGAAACACACTGGTAACACATTTTAACCTGCAATACTTTTGCCATGCATCACGAATACATTGAAGTAATATTTATATCCCTAAGTTTAAAATAAAAACACCTTTGAAGTATAAATACAGGTTTTTTTATTTTTTTTAAACTCTATAATCACTAGTTGATTAACATTTGAATTGCTCTGAAATATTAGCTTATCTGTAATAAACATTACACACATGTAAAAGTTTTATTTAGTAGACCTTTCATTGCTTAATTCTTGTAATACTATCATAAGGTATCATTTTAAACCAACATCCTATGCTGTCTTGATATACAAAATTAACCATTTGACTGCCAGAGAAGTCAGTCATATCCAAGAGGTTTACTGCAAACTGGGTATTCATTTTAAATAGAACTGAACTTAAAAGAGGTTGGCAAAGTGAATATTATTGATCTAAATATTGTGTTAGATTTATATGTCGTAGTGTATGCATTGCAACACTCTATAGTATGAAGTACTGGATGAATTCTGAAACAAACCAAATTCACCATAGTGGGAGGGGGGCACACAAAATTTCTACCTATTTTAAAATACACTTAAAAAACCCTGAATGCTCCAGAAAACTCTATTTCATTGTTAAGAAAGGTATTGATAAAATCTCTGAGCATTGAAGGATGTGAAAGCAAAATTTAATTCAAAAGGAAGAATTATCTGTCCCCTGTTCAGGTGCAGATGGTTTGCCCCATAGTCTGCAAGCTGTACAGGGTGAAGTAATGGATAAGATCTGGAAAATACTAAGTTCACCATAGTGGGAGGCGGCAAATTAAATATCTAATGATTTAAAATATACTTTCAAAAGTCTGAAGACTCCAGATAGCCCTATTTCATTATCAAGAATGGTTTTGATAACATTTTTATGCTTTCAAGGCAGTGAAAGATGAATTGAACTTGAAATAAAATATGATATCTCCCCCTAATCAGTTGCAGATGGTTTGCCCCATACTCTGCAAAGCTCTGTAGTGTTAAGTGCTTAATAAAATCTGGAACAAACCAAATTCACCATAGTGTTAGGGGGGCATATGAAATAACTAATGATTAAAAATATACTTTAAAAAGTCTGCGTGCTCCAGATGGCCCTATTTTATGATCAAGAATAGTTTTGATAAAATTGTGGTGCTTTCCAGGGAGTGAAAGATAATTTTTTTTCAAAACAAAGTATTATATGTCCCCTACTGTGGTGCAAATGGTTTGCACCAATATTACCCATAATCCATTGCTCCATTGAAAATGAATATTTCTTGAAAAACAATCCACTTAACTACACTAATTTAATGTGAAACACACTGGTA
Organism: Rhinophrynus dorsalis; assembly: GCA_037306005.1. Taxonomy (NCBI): domain Eukaryota; kingdom Metazoa; phylum Chordata; class Amphibia; order Anura; family Rhinophrynidae; genus Rhinophrynus; species Rhinophrynus dorsalis. Next base: position 418,500,060 of record CM074722.1, read on the forward strand.
AGACATTTAACCTGCAATACTTTTGCCATGCATCACAAATACTTTGAAGTAATATTTATATCCCTAAGTTTAAAATAAAAACACCTTTGAAGTATAAATACAGGTTTTTTGGTTTTTTTTATTTTTGTTTTTTTAAACTCTATAATCAGTAGTTAATTAACATTTGAATTGCTCTGAAATATTAGCTTATCTGTAATAAACATTACACACATGTAAAAGTTTTATTTAGGAGACCTTTCATTGCTTAATTGTTTTAATACTATCATAAGGTATCATTTCAAACCAACATGCTATGCTGTCTTGATATACAAAATTAACCATTTGACTGCCAGAGAAGTCAGTCATATCCAAGAGGTTTACTGCAAACTGGGTATTCATTTTAAATAGAACTGAACTTAAAAGAGGTTGGCAAAGTGAACATTATTGACCTAAATATTGTGTTAGATGTATATGTCATAGTGTATGCATTGCAACACTCTATAGTATGAAGTACTGGATGAATTCTGGAACAAACCAAATTCACCATAGTCGGAGGGGGGCACACAAAATTTCTACCTATTTTAAAATACACTTAAAAAACCCTGAATGCTCCAGAAAACTCTATTTTATTGTTAAGAAAGGTATTGATAAAATCTCTAAGCATTGAAGGATGTGAAAGCAAAATTTAATTCAAAAGGAAGAATTATCTGTCCCCTGTTCAGGTGCAGATGGTTTGCTCCATAGTCTGCAAGCTGTACAGGGTGAAGTAATGGATAAGATCTGGAACATACTAAGTTCACCATAGTGGGAGGGGGCAAATTAAATATCTAATGATTTAAAATATACTTTCAAAAGTCTGAAGACTCCAGATAGCCCTATTTCATTATCAAGAATGGTTTTGATAACATTTTTATGCTTTCAAGGCAGTGAAAGATGAATTGAACTTGAAATAAAATATTATATCTCCCCCTAATCAGTTGCAGATGGTTTGCCCCATACTCTGCAAAGCTCTGGAGTGTTAAGTGCTGAATAAAATCTGGAACAAACCAAATTCACCATAGTGTTAGGGGGGGCATATGAAATAACTAATGATTCAAAATATACTTTAAAAAGTCTGAGTGCTCCAGATGGCCCTATTTTATGATCAAGAATAGTTTTGATAAAATTGTGGTGCTTTCCAGGGAGTGAAAGATAATTTTTTTTCAAAACAAAGTATTATATGTCCCCTACTGTGGTGCAAATGGTTTGCACCAGTATTACCCATAATCCATTGCTCCATTGAAAATGAATATTTCTTGAAAAACAATCCACTTAACTACACTAATTTAATGTGAAACACACTGGTAACACATTTTAACCTGCAATACTTTTGCCATGCATCATGAATACATTGAAGTAATATTTATATCCCTAAGTTTAAAATAAAAACACCTTTGAAGTATAAATACAGGTTTTTTTATTTTTTTTAAACTCTATAATCACTAGTTGATTAACATTTGAATTGCTCTGAAATATTAGCTTATCTGTAATAAACATTACACACATGTAAAAGTTTTATATAGGAGACCTTTCATTGCTTAATTCTTGTAATACTATCATAAGGTATCATTTTAAACCAACATCCTATGCTGTCTTGATATACAAAATTAACGATTTGACTGTCAGAGAAGTCAGTCATATCCAAGAGGTTTACTGCAAACTGGGTATTCATTTTAAATAGAACTGAACTTAAAAGAGGTTGGCAAAGTGAATATTATTGACCTAAATATTGTGTTAGATTTATATGTCGTAGTGTATGCATTGCAACACTCTATAGTATGAAGTACTGGATGATTTCTGGAACAAACCAAATTCAGCATAGTGGGAGGGGGGCACACAAAATTTCTACCTGTTTTAAAATACACTTAAAAAACCCTGAATGCTCCAGAAAACTCTATTTCATTGTTAAGAAAGGTATTGATAAAATCTCTGAGCATTGAAGGATGTGAAAGCAAAATTTAATTCAAAAGGAAGAATTCTCTGTCCCCTGTTCAGGTGCAGATGGTTTGCCCCATAGTCTGCAAGCTGTACAGGGTGAAGTAATGGATAAGATCTGGAACATGCTAAGTTCACCATAGTGGGAGGCGGCAAATTAAATATCTAATGTTTTAAAATATACTTTCAAAAGTCTGAAGACTCCAGATAGCCTATTTCATTATCAAGAATGGTTTTGATAACATTTTTATGCTTTCAAGGCAGTGAAAGATGAATTGAACTTGAAATAAAATATGATATCTCCCCCTAATCAGTTGCAGATGGTTTGCCCCATACTCTGCAAAGCTCTGGAGTGTTAACTGCTGAATAAAATCTGGAACAAACCAAATTCACCATAGTTTAAGGGGGGCATATAAAATAACTAATGATTAAAAATATACTTTAAAAAGTCTGAGTGCTCCAGATGGCCCTATTTTATGATCAAGAATAGTTTTGATAAAATTGTGGTGCTTTCCAGGGAGTGAAAGATAATTTTTTTTCCAAACAAAGTATTATATGTCCCCTACTGTGGTGCAAATGGTTTGCACCAGTATTACCCATAATCCATTACTCCATTGAAAATGAATATTTCTTGAAAAACAATCCACTTAACTACACTAATTTAACGTGAAACACACTGGTAACACATTTTAACCTGCAATACTTTTGCCATGCATCACGAATACATTGACGTAATATTTATATCCCTAAGTTTAAAATAAAAACACCTTTGAAGTATAAATATAGGTTTTTTTGTTTTTTTTGTTTTTTTTTTGTTTTTTTTATTTTTGTTTTTTTAAACTCTATAATCACTAGTTGATTAACATTTGAATTGCTCTGAAATATTAGCTTATCTGTAATAAACATTACACACATGTAAAAGTTTTATTTAGGAGACCTTTCATTGCTTAATTCCTGTAATACTATCATAAGGTATCATTTTAAACCAACATCCTATGCTGTCTTGATATACAAAATTAACCATTTGACTGCCAGAGAAGTCAGTCATATCCAAGAGGTTTACTGCAAACTGGGTATTCATTTTAAATAGAACTGAACTTAAAAGAGGTTGGCAAAGTGAATATTATTGACCTAAATATTGTGTTAGATTTATATGTCATAGTGTATGCATTGCAACACTCTATAGTATGAAGTACTGGATGAATTCTGGAACAAACCAAATTCACCATAGTCGGAGGGGGGCACACAAAATTTCTACCTATTTTAAAATACACTTAAAAAACCCTGAATGATCCAGAAAACTCTATTTTATTGTTAAGAAAGGTATTGATAAAATCTCTGAGCATTGAAGGATGTGAAATCAAAATTTAATTCAAAAGGAAGAATTATCTGTCCCCTGTTCAGGTGCAGATGGTTTGCCCCATAGTCTGCAAGCTGTACAGGGTGAAGTAATGGATAAGATCTGGAACATACTAAGTTCACCATAGTGGGAGGGGGCAAATTAAATATCTAATGATTTAAAATATACTTTCAAAAGTCTGAAGACTCCAGATAGCCCTATTTCATTATCAAGAATGGTTTTGATAACATTTTTATGCTTTCAAGGCAGTGAAAGATGAATTGAACTTGAAATAAAATATTATATCTCCCCCTAATCAGTTGCAGATGGTTTGCCCCATACTCTGCAAAGCTCTGGAGTGTTAAGTGCTGAATAAAATCTGGAACAAACCAAATTCACCATAGTGTTAGGGGGGGCATATGAAATAACTAATGATTCAAAATATACTTTAAAAAGTCTGAGTGCTCCAGATGGCCCTATTTTATGATCAAGAATAGTTTTGATAAAATTGTGGTGCTTTCCAGGGAGTGAAAGATAATTTTTTTTCAAAACAAAGTATTATATGTCCCCTACTGTGGTGCAAATGGTTTGCACCAATATTACCCATAATCCATTGCTCCATTGAAAATGAATATTTCTTGAAAAACAATCCACTTAACTACACTAATTTAATGTGAAACACACTGGTAAGACATTTAACCTGCAATACTTTTGCCATGCATCACAAATACTTTGAAGTAATATTTATATCCCTAAGTTTAAAATAAAAACACCTTTGAAGTATAAATACAGGTTTTTTGGTTTTTTGGTTTTTTTTATTTTTGTTTTTTTAAACTCTATAATCAGTAGTTGATTAACATTTGAATTGCTCTGAAATATTAGCTTATCTGTAATAAACATTACACACATGTAAAAGTTTTATTTAGGAGACCTTTCATTGCTTAATTCTTTTAATACTATCATAAGGTATCATTTCAAACCAACATGCTATGCTGTCTTGATATACAAAATTAACCATTTGACTGCCAGAGAAGTCAGTCATATCCAAGAGGTTTACTGCAAACTGGGTATTCATTTTAAATAGAACTGAACTTAAAAGAGGTTGGCAAAGTGAATATTATTGACCTAAATATTGTGTTAGATTTATATGTCATAGTGTATGCATTGCAACACTCTATAGTATGAAGTACTGGATGAGTTCTGGAACAAACCAAATTCACCATAGTCGGAGGGGGGCACACAAAATTTCTACCTATTTTAAAATACACTTAAAAAACCCTGAATGCTCCAGAAAACTCTATTTCATTGTTAAGAAAGGTATTGATAAAATCTCTGAGCATTGAAGGATGTGAAAGCAAAATTTAATTCAAAAGGAAGAATTCTCTGTCCCCTGTTCAGGTGCAGATGGTTTGCCCCATAGTCTGCAAGCTGTACAGGGTGAAGTAATGGATAAGATCTGGAACATACTAAGTTCACCATAGTGGGAGGGGGCAAATTAAATATCTAATGATTTAAAATATACTTTCAAAAGTCTGAAGACTCCAGATAGCCCTATTTCATTATCAAGAATGGTTTTGATAACATTTTTATGCTTTCAAGGCAGTGAAAGATGAATTGAACTTGAAATAAAATATTATATCTCCCCCTAATCAGTTGCAGATGGTTTGCCCCATACTCTGCAAAGCTCTGGAGTGTTAAGTGCTGAATAAAATCTGGAACAAACCAAATTCACCATAGTGTTAGGGGGGGCATATGAAATAACTAATGATTCAAAATATACTTTAAAAAGTCTGAGTGCTCCAGATGGCCCTATTTTATGATCAAGAATAGTTTTGATAAAATTGTGGTGCTTTCCAGGGAGTGAAAGATAATTTTTTTTCAAAACAAAGTATTATATGTCCCCTACTGTGGTGCAAATGGTTTGCACCAATATTACCCATAATCCATTGCTCCATTGAAAATGAATATTTCTTGAAAAACAATCCACTTAACTACACTAATTTAATGTGAAACACACTGGTAAGACATTTAACCTGCAATACTTTTGCCATGCATCACAAATACTTTGAAGTAATATTTATATCCCTAAGTTTAAAATAAAAACACCTTTGAAGTATAAATACAGGTTTTTTGTTTTTTTTTATTTTTGTTTTTTTAAACTCTATAATCAGTAGTTGATTAACATTTGAATTGCTCTGAAATATTAGCTTATCTGTAATAAACATTACACACATGTAAAAGTTTTATTTAGGAGACCTTTCATTGCTTAATTCTTTTAATACTATCATAAGGTATCATTTCAAACCAACATGCTATGCTGTCTTGATATACAAAATTAACCATTTGACTGCCAGAGAAGTCAGTCATATCCAAGAGGTTTACTGCAAACTGGGTATTCATTTTAAATAGAACTGAACTTAAAAGAGGTTGGCAAAGTGAATATTATTGACCTAAATATTGTGTTAGATTTATATGTCATAGTGTATGCATTGCAACACTCTATAGTATGAAGTACTGGATGAATTCTGGAACAAACCAAATTCACCATAGTCGGAGGGGGGCACACAAAATTTCTACCTATTTTAAAATACACTTAAAAAACCCTGAATGCTCCAGAAAACTCTATTTTATTGTTAAGAAAGGTATTGATAAAATCTCTGAGCATTGAAGGATGTGAAAGCAAAATTTAATTCAAAAGGAAGAATTATCTGTCCCCTGTTCAGGTGCAGATGGTTTGCCCCATAGTCTGCAAGCTGTACAGGGTGAAGTAATGGATAAGATCTGGAACATACTAAGTTCACCATAGTGGGAGGGGGCAAATTAAATATCTAATGATTTAAAATATACTTTCAAAAGTCTGAAGACTCCAGATAGCCCTATTTCATTATCAAGAATGGTTTTGATAACATTTTTATACTTTCAAGGCAGTGAAAGATGAATTGAACTTGAAATAAAATATTATATCTCCCCCTAATCAGTTGCAGATGGTTTGCCCCATACTCTGCAAAGCTCTGGAGTGTTAAGTGCTGAATAAAATCTGGAACAAACCAAATTCACCATAGTGTTAGGGGGGGGGCATATGAAATAACTAATGATTCAAAATATACTTTAAAAAGTCTGAGTGCTCCAGATGGCCCTATTTTATGATCAAGAATAGTTTTGATAAAATTGTGGTGCTTTCCAGGGAGTGAAAGATAATTTTTTTTCAAAACAAAGTATTATATGTCCCCTACTGTGGTGCAAATGGTTTGCACCAGTATTACCCATAATCCATTGCTCCATTGAAAATGAATATTTCTTGAAAAACAATCCACTTAACTACACTAATTTAATGTGAAACACACTGGTAACACATTTTAACCTGCAATACTTTTGCCATGCATCATGAATACATTGAAGTAATATTTATATCCCTAAGTTTAAAATAAAAACACCTTTGAAGTATAAATACAGGTTTTTTTATTTTTTTTAAACTCTATAATCACTAGTTGATTAACATTTGAATTGCTCTGAAATATTAGCTTATCTGTAATAAACATTACACACATGTAAAAGTTTTATATAGGAGACCTTTCATTGCTTAATTCTTGTAATACTATCATAAGGTATCATTTTAAACCAACATCCTATGCTGTCTTGATATACAAAATTAACGATTTGACTGTCAGAGAAGTCAGTCATATCCAAGAGGTTTACTGCAAACTGGGTATTCATTTTAAATAGAACTGAACTTAAAAGAGGTTGGCAAAGTGAATATTATTGACCTAAATATTGTGTTAGATTTATATGTCGTAGTATATGCATTGCAACACTCTATAGTATGAAGTACTGGATGAATTCTGGAACAAACCAAATTCAGCATAGTGGGAGGGGGGCACACAAAATTTCTACCTATTTTAAAATACACTTAAAAAACCCTGAATGCTCCAGAAAACTCTATTTCATTGTTAAGAAAGGTATTGATAAAATCTCTGAGCATTGAAGGATGTGAAAGCAAAATTTAATTCAAAAGGAAGAATTCTCTGTCCCCTGTTCAGGTGCAGATGGTTTGCCCCATAGTCTGCAAGCTGTACAGGGTGAAGTAATGGATAAGATCTGGAACATGCTAAGTTCACCATAGTGGGAGGCGGCAAATTAAATATCTAATGTTTTAAAATATACTTTCAAAAGTCTGAAGACTCCAGATAGCCTATTTCATTATCAAGAATGGTTTTGATAACATTTTTATGCTTTCAAGGCAGTGAAAGATGAATTGAACTTGAAATAAAATATGATATCTCCCCCTAATCAGTTGCAGATGGTTTGCCCCATACTCTGCAAAGCTCTGGAGTGTTAACTGCTGAATAAAATCTGGAACAAACCAAATTCACCATAGTTTAAGGGGGGCATATAAAATAACTAATGATTAAAAATATAGTTTAAAAAGTCTGAGTGCTCCAGATGGCCCTATTTTATGATCAAGAATAGTTTTGATAAAATTGTGGTGCTTTCCAGGGAGTGAAAGATAATTTTTTTTCCAAACAAAGTATTATATGTCCCCTACTGTGGTGCAAATGGTTTGCACCAGTATTACCCATAATCCATTACTCCATTGAAAATGAATATTTCTTGAAAAACAATCCACTTAACTACACTAATTTAACGTGAAACACACTGGTAACACATTTTAACCTGCAATACTTTTGCCATGCATCACGAATACATTGACGTAATATTTATATCCCTAAGTTTAAAATAAAAACACCTTTGAAGTATAAATACAGGTTTTTTTGTTTTTTTTTGTTTTTTTTTGTTTTTTTTTGTTTTTTTTTTATTTTTTTTATTTTTGTTTTTTTAAACTCTATAATCACTAGTTGATTAACATTTGAATTGCTCTGAAATATTAGCTTATCTCTAATAAACATTACACACATGTAAAAGTTTTATTTAGGAGACCTTTCATTGCTTAATTCCTGTAATACTATCATAAGGTATCATTTTAAACCAACATCCTATGCTGTCTTGATATACAAAATTAACCATTTGACTGCCAGAGAAGTCAGTCATATCCAAGAGATTTACTGCAAACTGGGTATTCATTTTAAATAGAACTGAACTTAAAAGAGGTTGGCAAAGTGAATATTATTGACCTAAATATTGTGTTAGATTTATATGTCGTAGTGTATGCATTGCAACACTCTATAGTATGAAGTACTGGATGAATTCTGGAACAAACCAAATTCACCATAGTGGGAGGGGGGCACACAAAATTTCTACCTATTTTAAAATACACTTAAAAAACCCTGAATGCTCCAGAAAACTCTATTTCATTGTTAGGAAAGGTATTGATAAAATCTCTGAGCATTGAAGGATGTGAAAGCAAAATTTAATTCAAAAGGAAGAATTCTCTGTCCCCTGTTCAGGTGCAGATGGTTTGCCCCATAGTCTGCAAGCTGTACAGGGTGAAGTAATGGATAAGATCTGGAACATACTAAGTTCACCATAGTGGGAGGCGGCAAATTAAATATCTAATGATTTAAAATACACTTTCAAAAGTCTGAAGACTCCAGATAGCCCTATTTCATTATCAAGAATGGTTTTGATAACATTTTTATGCTTTCAAGGCAGTGAAAGATTAATTGAACTTGAAATAAAATATTATATCTCCCCCTAATCAGTTGCAGATGGTTTGCCCCATACTCTGCAAAGCTCTGGAGAGTTAAGTGCTGAATAAAATCTGGAAAAAACCAAATTCACCATAGTGTTAGGGGGGCATATGAAATAACTAATGATTAAAAATATACTTTAAAAAGTCTGAGTGCTCCAGATGGCCCTATTTTATGATCAAGAATAGTTTTGATAAAATTGTGGTGCTTTCCAGGGAGTGAAAGATAATTTTTTTTCAAAACAAAGTATTATATGTCCCCTACTGTGGTGCAAATGGTTTGCACCAATATTACCCATAATCGATTGCTCCATTGAAAATGAATATTTCTTGAAAAACAATCCACTTAACTACACTAATTTAATGTGAAACACACTGGTAACACATTTAACCTGCAATACTTTTGCCATGCATCACAAATACATTGAAGTAATATTTATATCCCTAAGTTTAAAATAAAAACACCTTTGAAGTATAAATACAGGTTTTTTTGGTTTTTTTTATTTTTGTTTTTTTAAACTCTATAATCACTAGTTGATTAACATTTGAATTGCTCTGAAATATTAGCTTATCTGTAATAAACATTACACACATGTAAAAGTTTTATTTAGGAGACCTTTCATTGCTTAATTCTTGTAATACTATCATAAGGTGTCATTTTAAACCAGCATCCTATGCTGTCTTGATATACAAAATTAACCATTTGACTGCCAGAGAAGTCAGTCATATCCAAGAGGTTTACTGCAAACTGGGTATTCATTTTAAATAGAACTGAACTTAAAAGAGGTTGGCAAAGTGAGTATTATTGACCTAAATATTGTGTTAGATTTATATGTCATAGTGTATGCATTGCAACACTCTATAGTATGAAGTACTGGATGAATTCTGGAACAAACCAAATTCACCATAGTGGGAGGGGGGCACACAAAATTTCTACCTATTTTAAAATACACTTAAAAAACCCTGAATGCTCCAGAAAACTCTATTGTATTGTTAAGAAAGGTATTGATAAAATCTCTGAGCATTGAAGGATGTGAAACCAAAATTTAATTCAAAAGGAAGAATTATCTGTCCCCTGTTCAGGTGCAGATGGTTTGCCCCATAGTCTGCAAGCTGTACAGGGTGAAGTAATGGATAAGATCTGGAACATACTAAGTTCACCATAGTGGGAGGGGGCAAATTAAATATCTAATGATTTAAAATATACTTTCAAAAGTCTGAAGACTCCAGATAGCCCTATTTCATTATCAAGAATGGTTTTGATCACATTTTTATGCTTTCAAGGCAGTGAAAGATGAATTGAACTTGAAATAAAATATTATATCTTCCCCTAATCAGTTGCAGATGGTTTGCCCCATACTCTGCAACGCTCTGGAGTGTTAAGTGCTGAATGAAATCTGGAACAAACCAAATTCACTATAGTGTTAGGGGGGCATATCAAATAACTAATGATTAAAAATATACTTTAAAAAATCTGAGTGCTCCAGATGGCCCTATTTTATGATCAAGAATAGTTTTGATAAAATTGTGGTGCTTTCCAGGGAGTGAAAGATAATTTTTTTTCAAAACAAAGTATTATATGTCCCCTACTGTGGTGTAAATGGTTTGCACCAATATTACCCATAATCCATTGCTACATTGAAAATGAATATTTCTTGAAAAACAATCCACTTAACTACACTAATTTAATGTGAAACACACTGGTAACACATTTTAACCTGCAATAATTTTGCCATGCATCACGAATACATTGAAGTAATATTTATATCCCTAAGTTTAAAATAAAAACACCTTTGAAGCATAAATACAGGTTTTTTTGTTTTTTTTTGTTTTTTTTTGGTTTTTTTTATTTTGGTTTTTTTAAACTCTATAATCACTAGTTGATTAACATTTGAATTGCTCTGAAAAATTAGCTTATCTGTAATAAACATTACACACATGTAAAAGTTTTATTTAGGAGACCTTTCATTGCTTAATTCTTGTAATACTATCATATGATGTCATTTTAAACCAACATCCTATGCTGTCTTGATATACAAAATTAACCATTTGACTGCCAGAGAAGTCAGTCATATCCAAGAGGTTTACTGCAAACTGGGTATTCATTTTAAATAGAACTGAACTTAAAAGAGGTTGGCAAAGTGAATATTATTGACCTAAATATTGTGTTAGATTTATATGTCATAGTGTATGCATTGCAACACTCTATAGTATGAAGTACTGGATGAATTCTGGAACAAACCAAATTCACCATAGTGGGAGGGGGGCACACAAAATTTCTACCTATTTTAAAATACACTTAAAAAACCCTGAATTCTCCAGAAAACTCTATTTTATTGTTAAGAAAGGTATTGATAAAATCTCTGAGCATTGAAGGATGTGAAAGCAAAATTTAATTCAAAAGGAAGAATTATCTGTCCCCTGTTCAGGTGCAGATGGTTTGCCCCATAGTCTGCAAGCTGTACAGGGTGAAGTAATGGATAAGATCTGGAACATACTAAGTTCACCATAGTGGGAGGGGGCAAATTAAATATCTAATAATTTAAAATATACTTTCAAAAGTCTGAAGACTCCAGATAGCCCTATTTCATTATCAAGAATGGTTTTGATAACATTTTTATGCTTTCAAGGCAGTGAAAGATGAATTGAACTTGAAATAAAATATTATATCTCCCCCTAATCAGTTGCAGATGGTTTGCCCCATACTCTGCAAAGCTCTGGAGTGTTAAGTGCTGAATAAAATCTGAAACAAACCAAATTCACCATAGTGTTAGGGGGGCATATGAAATAACTAATGATTAAAAATATACTTTAAAAAGTCTGAGTGCTCCAGATGGCCCTATTTTCTGATCAAGAATAGTTTTGATAAAATTGTGGTGCTTTCCAGGGAGTGAAAGATAATTTTTTTTCAAAACAAAGTATTATATGTCCCCTTCTGTGGTGCAAATGGTTTGCACCAATATTACCCATAATCCATTGCTCCATTGAAAATGAATATTTCTTGAAAAACAATCCACTTAACTACACTAATTTAATGTGAAACACACTGGTAACACATTTTAACCTGCAATACTTTTGCCATGCTTCACGAATACATTGAAGTAATATTTATATCACTAAGTTTAAAATAAAAACACCTTTGAAGTATAAATACAGTTTTTTTTTGTTTTTTTAAAGCTCTATAATCACTAGTTGATTAACATTTGAATTGCTCTGAAATATTAGCTTATCTGTAATAAACATTACACACATGTAAAAGTTTTATTTAGGAGACCTTTCATTGCTTAATTCTTGTAATACTATCATAAGGTATCATTTTAAACCAACATCCTATGCTGTCTTGATATACAAAATTAATCATTTGACTGCCAGAGAAGTCAGTCATATCCAAGAGGTTTACTGCAAACTGGGTATTCATTTTAAATAGAGCTGAACTTAAAAGAGGTTGGCAAAGTGAATATTATTGACCTAAATATTGTGTTAGATTTATATGTCATAGTATATGCATTGCAACGCTCTATAGTATGAAGTACTGGATGAATTCTGGAACAAACCAAATTCACCATAGTGGGAGTGGGGCACACAAAATTTCTACCTATTATAAAATACACTTAAAAAACCCTGAATGCTCCAGAAAACTCTATTTTATTGTTAAGAAAGGTATTGATAAAATCTCTGAGCATTGAGGGATGTGAAAGCAAAATTTAATTCAAAAGGAAGAATTCTCTGTCCCCTGTTCAGGTGCAGATGGTTTGCCCCATAGTCTGCAAGCTGTACAGGGTGAAGTAATGGATAAGATCTGGAACATACTAAGTTCACCATAGTGGGAGGGGGCAAATTAAATATCTAATGATTTAAAATATACTTTCAAACGTCTGAAGACTCCAGATAGCCCTATTTCATTATCAAGAATGGTTTTGTTAACATTTTTATGCTTTCAAGGCAGTGAAAGATGAATTGAACTTGAAATAAAATATTATATCTCCCCCTAATCAGTTGCAGATGGTTTGCCCCATACTCTGCAAAGCTCTGGAGTGTTAAGTGCTGAATAAAATCTGGAACAAACCAAATTCAGTATAGTGTTAGGGGGGCATATGAAATAACTAATGATTAAAAATATACTTTAAAAAGTCTGAGTGCTCCAGATGGCCCTATTTTATGATCAAGAATAGTTTTGATAAAATTGTGGTGCTTTCCAGGGAGTGAAAGTTAACTTTTTTTCAAAACAAAGTATTATATGTCCCCTACTGTGGTGCAAATGATTTGCACCAATATTACCCATAATCCATTGCTCCATTGAAAATGAATATTTCTTGAAAAACAATCCACTTAACTACACTAATTTAATGTGAAACACACTGGTAACACATTTAACCTGCAATACTTTTGCCATGCATCACAAATACATTGAAGTAATATTTATATCCCTAAGTTTAAAATAAAAACACCTTTGAAGTATAAATACAGGTTTTTTTTTTTTTTTTGGTTTTTTTTTGGTTTTTTTTATTTTTGTTTTTTTAAACTCTATAATCACTAGTTGATTAACATTTGAATTGCTCTGAAATATTAGCTTATCTGTAATAAACATTACACACATGTAAAAGTTTTATTTAGGAGACCTTTCATTGCTTAATTCTTGTAATACTATCATAAGGTGTCATTTTAAACCAACATCCTATGCTGTCTTGATATACAAAATTAACCATTTGACTGCCAGAGAAGTTAGTCATATCCAAGAGGTTTACTGCAAACTGGGTATTCATTTTAAATAGAACTGAACTTAAAAGAGGTTGGCAAAGTGAATATTATTAACGTAAATATTGTGTTAGATTTATATGTCATAGTGTATGCAGTGCAACACTCTATAGTATGAAGTACTGGATGAATTCTGGAACAAACCAAATTCACCATAGTGGGAGGGGGGCACACAAAATTTCTACCTATTTTAAAATACACTTAAAAAACCCTGAATTCTCCAGAAAACTCTATTTTATTGTTAAGAAAGGTATTGATAAAATCTCTGAGCATTGAAGGATGTGAAAGCAAAATTTAATTCAAAAGGAAGAATTATCTGTTCCCTGTTCAGGTGCAGATGGTTTGCCCCATAGTCTGCAAGCTGTACAGGGTGAAGTAATGGATAAGATCTGGAACATACTAAGTTCACCATAGTGGGAGGGGGCAAATTAAATATCTAATGATTTAAAATATACTTTCAAAAGTCTGAAGACTCCAGATAGCCCTATTTCATTATCAAGAATGGTTTTGATAACATTTTTATGCTTTCAAGGCAGTGAAAGATGAATTGAACTTGAAATAAAATATTATATCTCCCCCTAATCAGTTGCAGATGGTTTGCCCCATACTCTGCAAAGCTCTGGAGAGTTAAGTGCTGAATAAAATCTGGAAAAAAACAAATTCACCATAGTGTTAGGGGGGCATATGAAATAACTAATGATTAAAAATAAACTTTAAAAAGTCTGAGTGCTCCAGATGGCCCTATTTTATGATCAAGAATAGTTTTGATAAAATTGTGGTGCTTTCCAGGGAGTGAAAGAAAATTTTTTTTCAAAACAAAGTATTATATGTCCCCTACTGTGGTGCAAATGGTTTGCACCAATATTACCCATAATCCATTGCTCCATTGAAAATGAATATTTCTTGAAAAACAATCCACTTAACTACACTAATTTAATGTGAAACACACTGGTAACACATTTAACCTGCAATACTTTTGCCATGCATCACAAATACATTGAGTAATATTTATATCCCTAAGTTTAAAATAAAAACACCTTTGAAGTATAAATACAGGTTTTTTTTGGTTTTTTTTATTTTTGTTTTTTTAAACTCTATAATCACTAGTTGATTAACATTTGAATTGCTCTGAAATATTAGCTTATCTGTAATAAACACTACACACATGTAAAAGTTTTATTTAGGAGACCTTTCATTGCTTAATTCTTGTAATACTATCATAAGGTATAATTTTAAACCAACATCCTATGCTGTCTTGATATACAAAATTAACCATTTGACTGCCAGAGAAGTCAGTCATATCCAAGAGGTTTACTGCAAACTGGGTATTCATTTTAAATAGAACTGAACTTAAAAGAGGTTGGCAAAGTGAATATTATTGACCTAAATATTGTTTTAGATTTATATGTCATAGTGTATGAATTGCAACACTGTATAGTATGAAGTACTGGATGAATTCTGGAACAAACCAAATTCACCATAGTCGGAGGGGGGCACACAAAATTTCTACCTATTTTAAAATACACTTAAAAAACCCTGAATGCTCCAGAAAACTCTATTTTATTGTTAAGAAAGGTATTGATAAAATCTCTGAGCATTGAAGGATGTGAAAGCAAAATTTAATTCAAAAGGAAGAATTTTCTGTCCCCTGTTCAGGTGCAGATGGTTTGCCCCATAGTCTGCAAACTGTACAGGGTGAAGTAATGGATAAGATCTGGAACATACTAAGTTCACCATAGTGGGAGGGGGCAAATTAAATATCTAATGATTTAAACTATACTTTCAAAAGTCTGAAGACTCCAGATAGCCCTATTTCATTATCAAGAATGGTTTTGATAACATTTTTATGCTTTCAAGGCAGTGAAAGATGAATTGAACTTGAAATAAAATATGATATCTCCCCCTAATCAGTTGCAGATGGTTTGCCCCATACTCTGCAAAGCTCTGGAGTGTTAAGTGCTGAATAAAATCTGGAACAAACCAAATTCACGATAGTGTTAGGGGGGCATATGAAATAACTAATGATTAAAAATATACTTTAAAAAGTCTGAGTGCTCCAGATGGCCCTATTTTATGATCAAGAATAGTTTTGATAAAATTGTGGTGCTTTCCAAGGAGTGAAAGATAATTTTTTTTCAAAACAAAGAATTATATGTCCTCCTACTGTGGTGCAAATGGTTTGCACCAATATTACCCATAATCCATTGCTCCATTAAAAATGAATATTTCTTGAAAAACAATCCACTTAACTACACTAATTTAATGTGAAACACACTAGCAACACATTTTAACCTGCAATACTTTTGCCATGCCTCACAAATACATTGAAGTAATATTTTTATCCCTAAGTTTAAAATAAATACACCTTTGAAGTATAAATACAGGTATATTTGATTTTTTTTTTAAACTCTATAATCACTAGTTGATTAACATTTAAATTGCTCTGAAATATTAGCTTATCTGTAATAAACATTACACACATGTAAAAGTTTTATTTAGGAGACCTTTCATTGCTTAATTCTTGTAATTGTTTCATAAGGTATCATTTTAAACCAACATCCTATGCTGTCTTGATATACAAAATTAACCATTTGACTGCCAGAGAAGTCAGTCATATCCAAAAGGTTTACTGCAAACTGCGTATTCATTTTAAATAGAACTGAACTTAAAAGAGGTTGGCAAAGTGTATATTATTGACCTAAATATTGTGTTAGATTTATATGTCATAGTGTATGCATTGCAACACTCTATAGTATGAAGTACTGGATGAATTCTGGAACAAACCAAATTCACCATAGTGGGAGGGGGGCACACAAAATTTCTACCTATTTTAAAATACACTTAAAAACCCTGAATGCTCCATAAAACTCTATTTTATTGTTAAGAAAGGTATTGATAAAATCTCTGAGCATTGAAGGATGTGAAAGCAAAAGTTAATTCAAAAGGAAGAATTATCTGTCCCCTGTTCAGGTGCAGATGGTTTGCTCCATAGTCTGCAAGCTGTACAGGGTGAAGTAATGAATAAGATCTGGAACATACTAAGTTCACCATAGTGGGAGGGGGCAAATTAAATATCTAATGATTTAAAATATACTTTCAAAAGTCTGAAGACTCCAGATAGCCCTATTTCATTATCAAGAATGGTTTTGATAACATTTTTATGCTTTCAAGGCAGTGAAAGATGAATTGAACTTGAAATAAAATATGATATCTCCCCCTAATCAGTTGCAGATGGTTTGCCCCATACTCTGCAAAGCTCTGGAGAGTTAAGTGCTGAATAAAATCTGGAAAAAAACAAATTCACCATAGTGTTAGGGGGGCATATGAAATAACTAATGATTAAAAATAAACTTTAAAAAGTCTGAGTGCTCCAGATGGCCCTATTTTATGATCAAGAATAGTTTTGATAAAATTGTGGTGCTTTCCAGGGAGTGAAAGATAATTTTTTTTCAAAACAAAGTATTATATGTCCCCTTCTGTGGTGCTAATGGTTTGCACCAATATTACCCATAATCCATTGCTCCATTGAAAATGAATATTTCTTGAAAAACAATCCACTTAACTACACTAATTTAATGTGAAACACACTGGAAACACATTTTAACCTGCAATTCTTTTGCCATGCATCACGAATACATTGAAGTAATATTTATATCCCTAAGTTTAAAATAAAAACACCTTTGAAGTATAAATACAGGTTTTTTTGTTTTTTTTTTAAACTCTATAATCACTAGTTGATTAACATTTGAATTGCTCTGAAATATTAGCTTATCTGTAATAAACATTACACACATGTAAAAGTTTTATTTAGCAGACCTTTCATTGCTTAATTCTTGTAATACTATCATAAGGTGTCATTTTAAACCAACATCCTATGCTGTCTTGATATACAAAATTAACCATTTGACTGCCAGAGAAGTCAGTCATATCCAAGAGGTTTACTGCAAACTGAGTATTCATTTTAAATAGAACTGAACTTAAAAGAGGTTGGCAAAGTGAATATTATTGACCTAAATATTGTGTTAGATTTATATGTCATAGTGTATGCATTGCAACACTCTATAGTATGAAGTACTGGATGAATTCTGGAACAAACCAAATTCACCATAGTCGGAGGGGGGCACACAAAATTTCTACCTATTTTAAAATACACTTAAAAAACCCTGAATGCTCCAGAAAACTCTATTTTATTGTTAAGAAAGGTATTGATAAAATCTCTGAGCATTGAAGGATGTGAAAGCAAAATTTAATTCAAAAGGAAGAATTATCTGTCCCCTGTTCAGGTGCAGATGGTTTGCCCCATAGTCTGCAAGCTGTACAGGGTGAAGTAATGGATAAAATCTGGAACATACTAAGTTCACCATAGTGGGAGGGGGCAAATTAAATATCTAATGATTTAAAATATTCTTTCAAAAGTCTGAAGACTCCAGATAGCCCTATTTCATTATCAAGAATGGTTTTGATAACATTTTTATGCTTTCAAGGCAGTGAAAGATGAATTGAACTTGAAATAAAATATGATATCTCCCCCTAATCAGTTGCAGATGGTTTGCCCCATACTCTGCAAAGCTCTGGAGTGTTAAGTGCTGAATAAAATCGAGAACAAACCAAATTCACCATAGTGTTAGGGGGGCATATGAAATAACTAATGATTAAAAATATACTTTAAAAAGTCTGAGTGCTCCAGATGGCCCTATTTTATGATCAAGAATAGTTTTGATAAAATTGTGGTGCTTTCCAGGGAGTGAAAGATAATTTTTTTTCAAAACAAAGTTTTATATGTCCCCTACTGTGGTGCAAATGGTTTGCACCAATATTACCCATAATCAATTGCTCCATTGAAAATGAATATTTCTTGAACAACAATCCACTTAACTACACTAATTTAATGTGAAACACACTGGTAACACATTTTAACCTGCAATACTTTTGCCATGCATCACGAATACATTGAAGTAATATTTATATCCCTAAGTTTAAAATAAAAACACCTTTGAAGTATAAATATAGGTTTTTTTGTTTTTTTTAAACTCTATAATCACTAGTTGATTAACATTTGAATTGCTCTGAAATATTAGCTTATCTGTAATCAACATTACAGACATGTAAAAGTTTTATTTAGGAGACCTTTCATTGCTTAATTCTTGTAATACTATCATAAGGTGTCATTTTAAACCACCATCCTATGCTGTTTTGATATACAAAATTAACCATTTGACTGCCAGAGAAGTCAGTCATATCCAAGAGGTTTACTGCAAACTGGGTATTCATTTTAAATAGAACTGAACTTAAAAGAGGTTGGCAAAGTGAATATTATTGACTTTAATATTGTGTTAGATTTATATGTCATAGTGTATGCATTGCAACACTCTATAGTATGAAGTACTGGATGAATTCTGGAACAAACCAAATTCACCATAGTGTGAGGGGGGCACACAAAATTTCTACCTATTTTAAAATACACTTAAAATACCCTGAATGCTCCAGAAAACTCTATTGTATTGTTAAGAAAGGTATTGATAAAATCTCTGAGCATTGAAGGATGTGAAAGCAAAATTTAATTCAAAAAGAAGAATTATCTGTCCCCTTTTCAGGTGCAGATGGTTTGCCCCATAGTCTGCAAGCTGTACAGGGTGAAGTAATGGATAAGATCTGGAACATACTAAGTTCACCATAGTGGGAGGGTGCAAATTAAATATCTAATGATTTAAAACATACTTTCAAAAGTCTGAAGACTCCAGATAGCCCTATTTCATTATCAAGAATGGTTTTGATAACATTTTTATGCTTTCAAGGCAGTGAAAGATGAATTGAACTTGAAATAAAATATTATATCTCCCCCTAATCAGTTGCAGATGGTTTGCCCCATACTCTGCAAAGCTCTGGAGTGTTAAGTGCTGAATAAAATCTGAAACAAACCAAATTCACCATAGTGTTAGGGGGGCATATGAAATAACTAATGATTAAAAATATACTTTAAAAAGTCTGAGTGCTCCAGATGGCCCTATTTTATGATCAAGAATAGTTTTGATAAAATTGTGTTGCTTTCCAGGGAGTGAAAGATAATTTTTTTTCAAAACAAAGTATTATATGTCCCCTTCTGTGGTGCAAATGGTTTGCACCAATATTACCCATAATCCATTGCTCCATTGAAAATGAATATTTCTTGAAAAACAATCCACTTAACTACACTAATTTAATGTGAAACACACTGGAAACACATTTTAACCTGCAATACTTTTGCCATGCATCACGAATACATTGAAGTAATATTTATATCCCTAAGTTTAAAATAAACACACCTTTGAAGTATAAATACAGTTTTTTTTGTTTTTTTGGGGTTTTTTTTATTTTTGTTTTTTTAATCTCTATAATCACTAGTTGATTAACATTTGAATTGCTCTGAAATATTAGCTTATCTGTAATAAACATTACACACATGTAAAAGTTTTATTTAGGAGACCTTTCATTGCTTAATTCTTGTAATACTATCATAAGGTGTCATTTTAAACCAACATCCTATGCTGTCTTGATATACAAAATTAACCATTTGACTGCCAGAGAAGTCAGTCATATCCAAGAGGTTTACTGCAAACTGGGTATTCATTTTAAATAGAACTAAACTTAAAAGAGGTTGGCAAAGTGAATATTTTTGACTTAAATATTGTGTTAGATTTATATGTCATAGTGTATGCATTGCAACACTCTATATTATGAAGTACTGGATGAATTCTGGAACAAACCAAATTCACCATAGTGGGAGGGGGGCACACAAAATTTCTACCTATTTTAAAATACACTTAAAAAACCCTGAATGCTCCAGAAAACTCTATTTTATTGTTAAGAAAGGTATTGATAAAATCTCTGAGCATTGAAGGATGTGAAAGCAAAATTTAATTCAAAAGGAAGAATTAACTGTCCCCTGTTCAGGTGCAGATGGTTTGCCCCATAGTCTGCAAGCTGTACAGGGTGAAGTAATGGATAAGATCTGGAACATACTAAGTTCACCATAGTGGGAGGGGGCAAATTAAATATCTAATGATTTAAAATATACTTTCAAAAGTCTGAAGACTCCAGATAGCCCTATTTCATTATCAAGAATGGTTTTGATAACATTTTTATGCTTTCAAGGCAGTGAAAGATGAATTGAACTTGAAATAAAATATTATATCTCCCCCTAATCAGTTGCAGATGGTTTGCCCCATACTCTGCAAAGCTCTGGAGTGTTAAGTGCTGAATGAAATCTGGAACAAACCAAATTCACCATAGTGTTAGGGGGGCATATGAAATAACTAATGATTAAAAATATACTTTAAAAAGCCTGAGTGCTCCAGATGGCCCTATTTTATGATCAAGAATAGTTTTGATAAAATTGTGGTGCTATCCAGGGAGTGAAAGATAATTTTTTTTCAAAACAAAGTATTATATGTCCCCTTCTGTGGCGCAAATGGTTTGCACCAATATTACCCATAATCCATTGCTCCATTGAAAATGAATATTTCTTGAAAAACAATCCATTTAACTACACTAATTTAATGTGAAACACACTGGTAACACATTTAACCTGCAATACTTTTGCCATGTATCACAAATACATTGAAGTAATATTTACATCCCTAAGTTTAAAATAAACACACCTTTGAAGTATAAATACAGGTTTTTTTGTTTTTTTGGGGGGGTTTTTATTTTTGTTTTTTTAATCTCTATAATCACTAGTTGATTAACATTTGAATTGCTCTGAAATATTAGCTTATCTGTAATAAACATTACACACATGTAAAAGTTTTATTTAGGAGACCTTTCATTGCTTAATTCTTGTAATACTATCATAAGGTGTCATTTTAAACCAACATCCTATGCTGTCTTGATATACAATATTAACCATTTGACTGCCAGAGAAGTCAGTCATATCCAAGAGGTTTACTGCAAACTGGGTATTCATTTTAAATAGAACTAAACTTAAAAGAGGTTGGCAAATTGAATATTTTTGACTTAAATATTGTGTTAGATTTATATGTCATAGTGTATGCATTGCAACACTCTATAGTATGAAGTACTGGATGAATTCTGGAACAAACCAAATTCACCATAGTGGGAGGGGGGCACACAAAATTTCTACCTATTTTAAAATACACTTAAAAAACCCTGAATGCTCCAGAAAACTCTATTTTATTGTTAAGAAAGGTATTGATAAAATCTCTGAGCATTGAAGGATGTGAAAGCAAAATTTAATTCAAAAGGAAGAATTAACTGTCCCCTGTTCAGGTGCAGATGGTTTGCCCCATAGTCTGCAAGCTGTACAGGGTGAAGTAATGGATAAGATCTGGAACATACTAAGTTCACCATAGTGGGAGGGGGCAAATTAAATATCTAATGATTTAAAATATACTTTCAAAAGTCTGAAGACTCCAGATAGCCCTATTTCATTATCAAGAATGGTTTTGATAACATTTTTATCCTTTCAAGGCAGTGAAAGATGAATTGAACTTGAAATAAAATATTATATCTCCCCCTAATCAGTTGCAGATGGTTTGCCCCATACTCTGCAAAGCTCTGGGGTGTTAAGTGCTGAATAAAATCTGGAACAAACCAAATTCACCATAGTGTTAGGGGGGCATATGAAATAACTAATGATTAAAAATATACTTTAAAAAGCCTGAGTGCTCCAGATGGCCCTATTTTATGATCAAGAATAGTTTTGATAAAATTGTGGTGCTTTCCAGGGAGTGAAAGATAATTTTTTTTCAAAACAAAGTATTATATGTCCCCTTCTGTAGCGCAAATGGTTTGCACCAATATTACCCATAATCCATTGCTCCATTGAAAATGAATATTTCTTGAAAAACAATCCATTTAACTACACTAATTTAATGTGAAACACACTGGTAACACATTTAACCTGCAATACTTTTGCCATGTATCACAAATACATTGAAGTAATATTTACATCCCTAAGTTTAAAATAAACACACCTTTGAAGTATAAATACAGGTTTTTTTGGTTTTTGGGGGGGTTTTTTACTTTTGTTTTTTTAATCTCTATAATCACTAGTTGATTAACATTTGAATTGGTCTGAAATATTAGCTTATCTGTAATAAACATTACACACATGTAAAAGTTTTATTTAGGAGACCTTTCATTGCTTAATTCTTGTAATACTATCATAAGGTGTCATTTTAAACCAACATCCTATGCTGTCTTGATATACAAAATTAACCCTTTGACTGCCAGAGAAGTCAGTCATATTCAAGAGGTTTACTGCAAACTGGGTATTCATTTTAAATAGAACTGAACTTAAAAGAGGTTGGCAAAGTGAATATTATTGACTTAAATATTGTCTTAGATTTATATGTCATAGTGTATGCATTGCAACACTCTATAGTATGAAGTACTGGATGAATTCTGGAACAAACCAAATTCACCATAGTCGGAGGGGGGCACACAAAATGTCTACCTATTTTAAAATACACTTAAAAAACCCTGAATGCTCCAGAAAACTCTATTTTATTGTTAAGAAAGGTATTGACAAAATCTCTGAGCATTGAAGGATGTGAAAGCAAAATTTAATTCAAAAGGAAGAATTATCTGTCCCCTGTTCAGGTGCAGATGGTTTGCCCCATAGTCTGCAAGCTGTACAGGGTGAAGTAATGGATAAAATCTGGAACATACTAAGTTCACCATAGTGGGAGGGGGCAAATTAAATATCTAATGATTGAAAATATACTTTCAAAAGTCTGAAGACTCCAGATAGCCCTATTTCATTATCAAGAATGGTTTTGATAACATTTTTATGCTTTCAAGGCAGTGAAAGATGAATTGAACTTGAAATAAAATATTATATCTCCCCCTAATCAGTTGCAGATGGTTTGCCCCATACTCTGCAAAGCTCTGGAGTGTTAAGTGCTGAATAAAATCTGGAACAAACCAAATTCACCATAGTGTTAGGGGGGCATATGAAATAACTAATGATTAAAAATATACTTTAAAAAATCTGAGTGCTCCAGATGGCCCTATTTTATGATCAAAAATAGTTTTGATAAAATTGTGGTGCTTTCCAGGGAGTGAAAGATAATTTTTTTTCAAAACAAAGTATTATATGTCCCCTTCTGTGGTGGAAATGGTTTGCACCAATATTACCCATAATCCATTGCTCCATTGAAAATGAATATTTCTTGAAAAACAATCCACTTAACTACACTAATTTAATGTGAAACACACTGGTAACACATTTTAACCTGCAATACTTTTGCCATGCATCACGAATACATTGAAGTAATATTTATATCCCTAAGTTTAAAATAAAAACACCTTTGAAGTATAAATACGTTTTTTTTTGTTTTTTTTTAAACTCTATAATCACTAGTTGATTAACATTTGAATTGCTCTGAAATATTAGCTTATCTGTAATAGACATTACACACATGTAAAAGTTTTATTTAGGAGACCTTTCATTGCTTAATTCTTGTAATACTATCATAAGGTGTCATTTTAAACCAACATCCTATGCTGTCTTGATATACAAAATTAACCATTTCACTGCCAGAGAAGTCAGTCATATCCAAGAGGTTTACTGCAAACTGGGTATTCATTTTAAATAGATCTGAACTTAAAAGAGGTTGGCAAAGTGAATATTATTGACCTAAATATTGTGTTAGATTTATATGTCATAGTGTATGCATTGCAACACTCTATAGTATGAAGTACTGGATGAATTCTGGAACAAACCAAATTCACCATAGTGGGAGGGGGGCACACAAAATTTCTACCTATTTTAAAATACACTTAAAAAACCCTGAATGCTCCAGAAAACTCTATTTCATTGTTAAGAAAGGTATTGATAAAATCTCTGAGCATTGAAGGATGTGAAAGCAAAATTTAATTCAAAAGGAAGAATTATCTGTCCCCTGTTCAGGTGCAGATGGTTTGCCCCATAGTCTGCAAGCTGTACAGGGTGAAGTAATGGATAAGATCTGGAACATACTAAGTTCACCATAGTGGGAGGGGGCAAATTAAATATCTAATGATTTAAAATATACTTTCAAAAGTCTGAAGACTCCAGATAGCCCTATTTCATTATCAAGAATGGTTTTGATAACATTTTTATGCTTTTAAGGCAGTGAAAGATGAATTGAACTTGAAATAAAATATTATATCTCCCCCTAATCAGTTGCAGATGGTTTGCCCCATACTCTGCAAAGCTCTGGAGTGTTAAGTGCTGAATAAAATCTGGAACAAACCAAATTCACTATAGTGTTAGGGGGGCATATGAAATAACTAATGATTAAAAATATACTTTAAAAAATCTGAGTGCTCCAGATGGCCCTATTTTATGATCAAGAATAGTTTTGATAAAATTGTGGTGCTTTCCAGGGAGTGAAAGATATTTTTTTTTCAAAACAAAGTATTATATGTTCCCTACTGTGGTGCAAATGGTTTGCACCAATATTACCCATAATCCATTGCTCCTTTGAAAATGAATATTTCTTGAAAAACAATCCATTTAACTACACTAATTTAATGTGAAACACACTGGTAACACATTTAACCTGCAATACTTTTGCCATGTATCACAAATACATTGAAGTAATATTTACATCCCTAAGTTTAAAATAAACACACCTTTGAAGTATAAATACAGGTTTTTTTGTTTTTTTTGGGGTTTTTTTATTTTTGTTTTTTTAATCTCTATAATCACTAGTTGATTAACATTTGAATTGGTCTGAAATATTAGCTTATCTGTAATAAACATTACACACATGTAAAAGTTTTTTTTAGGAGACCTTTCATTGCTTAATTCTTGTAATACTATCATAAGGTGTCATTTTTAACCAACATCCTATGCTGTCTTGATATACAAAATTAACCCTTTGACTGCCAGAGAAGTCAGTCATATCCAAGAGGTTTACTGCAAACTGGGTATTCATTTTAAATAGAACTGAACTTAAAAGAGGTTGGCAAAGTGAATATTATTGACTTAAATATTGTCTTAGATTTATATGTCATAGTGTATGCATTGCAACACTCTATAGTATGAAGTACTGGATGAATTCTGGAACAAACCAAATTCACCATAGTCGGAGGGGGGCACACAAAATTTCTACCTATTTTAAAATACACTTAAAAAACCCTGAATGCTCCAGAAAACTCTATTTTATTGTTAAGAAAGGTATTGACAAAATCTCTGAGCATTGAAGGATGTGAAAGCAAAATTTTATTCAAAAGGAAGAATTATCTGTCCCCTGTTCAGGTGCAGATGGTTTGCCCCATAGTCTGCAAGCTGTACAGGGTGAAGTAATGGATAAGATCTGGAACATACTAAGTTCACCATAGTGGGAGGGTGCAAATTAAATATCTAATGATTTAAAATATACTTTCAAAAGTCTGAAGACTCCAGATAGCCCTATTTCATTATCAAGAATGGTTTTGATAACATTTTTATGCTTTCAAGGCAGTGAAAGATGAATTGAACTTGAAATAAAATATTATATCTCCACCTAATCAGTTGCAGATGGTTTGCCCTATACTCTGCAAAGCTCTGGAGTGTTAAGTGCTGAATAAAATCTGGAACAAACCAAATTCACCATAGTGTTAGGGGGGCATATGAAATAACTAATGATTAAAAATATACTTTAAAAAATCTGAGTGCTCCAGAAGGCCCTATTTTATGATCAAAAATAGTTTTGATAAAATTGTGGTGCTTTCCAGGGAGTGAAAGATAATTTTTTTTCAAAACAAAGTATTATATGTCCCCTTCTGTGGTGGAAATGGTTTGCACCAATATTACCCATAATCCATTGCTCCATTGAAAATGAATATTTCTTGAAAAACAATCCACTTAACTACACTAATTTAATGTGAAACACACTGGTAACACATTTTAACCTGCAATACTTTTGCCATGCATCACGAATACATTGAAGTAATATTTATATCCCTAAGTTTAAAATAAAAACACCTTTGAAGTATAAATACGTTTTTTTTGTTTTTTTTAAACTCTATAATCATTAGTTGATTAACATTTAAATTGCTCTGAAATATTAGCTTATCTGTAATAGACATTACACACATGTAAAAGTTTTATTTAGGAGACCTTTCATTGCTTAATTCTTGTAATACTATCATATGGTGTCATTTTAAACCAACATCCTATGCTGTCTTGATATACAAAATTAACCCTTTGACTGCCAGAGAAGTCAGTCATATTCAAGAGGTTTACTGCAAACTGGGTATTCATTTTAAATAGAACTGAACTTAAAAGAGGTTGGCAAAGTGAATATTATTGACTTAAATATTGTCTTAGATTTATATGTCATAGTGTATGCATTGCAACACTCTATAGTATGAAGTACTGGATGAATTCTGGAACAAACCAAATTCACCATAGTCGGAGGGGGGCACACAAAATGTCTACCTATTTTAAAATACACTTAAAAAACCCTGAATGCTCCAGAAAACTCTATTTTATTGTTAAGAAAGGTATTGACAAAATCTCTGAGCATTGAAGGATGTGAAAGCAAAATTTAATTCAAAAGGAAGAATTATCTGTCCCCTGTTCAGGTGCAGATGGTTTGCCCCATAGTCTGCAAGCTGTACAGGGTGAAGTAATGGATAAAATCTGGAACATACTAAGTTCACCATAGTGGGAGAGGGCAAATTAAATATCTAATGATTGAAAATATACTTTCAAAAGTCTGAAGACTCCAGATAGCCCTATTTCATTATCAAGAATGGTTTTGATAACATTTTTATGCTTTCAAGGCAGTGAAAGATGAATTGAACTTGAAATAAAATATTATATCTCCCCCTAATCAGTTGCAGATGGTTTGCCCCATACTCTGCAAAGCTCTGGAGTGTTAAGTGCTGAATAAAATCTGGAACAAACCAAATTCACCATAGTGTTAGGGGGGCATATGAAATAACTAATGATTAAAAATATACTTTAAAAAATCTGAGTGCTCCAGATGGCCCTATTTTATGATCAAAAATAGTTTTGATAAAATTGTGGTGCTTTCCAGGGAGTGAAAGATAATTTTTTTTCAAAACAAAGTATTATATGTCCCCTTCTGTGGTGGAAATGGTTTGCACCAATATTACCCATAATCCATTGCTCCATTGAAAATGAATATTTCTTGAAAAACAATCCACTTAACTACACTAATTTAATGTGAAACACACTGGTAACACATTTTAACCTGCAATACTTTTGCCATGCATCACGAATACATTGAAGTAATATTTATATCCCTAAGTTTAAAATAAAAACACCTTTGAAGTATAAATACGTTTTTTTTTGTTTTTTTTAAACTCTATAATCACTAGTTGATTAACATTTGAATTGCTCTGAAATATTAGCTTATCTGTAATAGACATTACACACATGTAAAAGTTTTATTTAGGAGACCTTTCATTGCTTAATTCTTGTAATACTATCATAAGGTGTCATTTTAAACCAACATCCTATGCTGTCTTGATATACAAAATTAACCATTTCACTGCCAGAGAAGTCAGTCATATCCAAGAGGTTTACTGCAAACTGGGTATTCATTTTAAATAGATCTGAACTTAAAAGAGGTTGGCAAAGTGAATATTATTGACCTAAATATTGTGTTAGATTTATATGTCATAGTGTATGCATTGCAACACTCTATAGTATGAAGTACTGGATGAATTCTGGAACAAACCAAATTCACCATAGTGGGAGGGGGGCACACAAAATTTCTACCTATTTTAAAATACACTTAAAAAACCCTGAATGCTCCAGAAAACTCTATTTCATTGTTAAGAAAGGTATTGATAAAATCTCTGAGCATTGAAGGATGTGAAAGCAAAATTTAATTCAAAAGGAAGAATTATCTGTCCCCTGTTCAGGTGCAGATGGTTTGCCCCATAGTCTGCAAGCTGTACAGGGTGAAGTAATGGATAAGATCTGGAACATACTAAGTTCACCATAGTGGGAGGGGGCAAATTAAATATCTAATGATTTAAAATATACTTTCAAAAGTCTGAAGACTCCAGATAGCCCTATTTCATTATCAAGAATGGTTTTGATAACATTTTTATGCTTTTAAGGCAGTGAAAGATGAATTGAACTTGAAATAAAATATTATATCTCCCCCTAATCAGTTGCAGATGGTTTGCCCCATACTCTGCAAAGCTCTGGAGTGTTAAGTGCTGAATAAAATCTGGAACAAACCAAATTCACTATAGTGTTAGGGGGGCATATGAAATAACTAATGATTAAAAATATACTTTAAAAAATCTGAGTGCTCCAGATGGCCTTATTTTATGATCAAGAATAGTTTTGATAAAATTGTGGTGCTTTCCAGGGAGTGAAAGATAATTTTTTTTCAAAACAAAGTATTATATGTTCCCTACTGTGGTGCAAATGGTTTGCACCAATATTACCCATAATCCATTGCTCCTTTGAAAATGAATATTTCTTGAAAAACAATCCATTTAACTACACTAATTTAATGTGAAACACACTGGTAACACATTTAACCTGCAATACTTTTGCCATGTATCACAAATACATTGAAGTAATATTTACATCCCTAAGTTTAAAATAAACACACCTTTGAAGTATAAATATAGGTTTTTTTGTTTTTTTTGGGGTTTTTTTATTTTTGTTTTTTTAATCTCTATAATCACTAGTTGATTAACATTTGAATTGGTCTGAAATATTAGCTTATCTGTAATAAACATTACACACATGTAAAAGTTTTTTTTAGGAGACCTTTCATTGCTTAATTCTTGTAATACTATCATAAGGTGTCATTTTTAACCAACATCCTATGCTGTCTTGATATACAAAATTAACCCTTTGACTGCCAGAGAAGTCAGTCATATCCAAGAGGTTTACTGCAAACTGGGTATTCATTTTAAATAGAACTGAACTTAAAAGAGGTTGGCAAAGTGAATATTATTGACTTAAATATTGTCTTAGATTTATATGTCATAGTGTATGCATTGCAACACTCTATAGTATGAAGTACTGGATGAATTCTGGAACAAACCAAATTCACCATAGTCGGAGGGGGGCACACAAAATTTCTACCTATTTTAAAATACACTTAAAAAACCCTGAATGCTCCAGAAAACTCTATTTTATTGTTAAGAAAGGTATTGACAAAATCTCTGAGCATTGAAGGATGTGAAAGCAAAATTTTATTCAAAAGGAAGAATTATCTGTCCCCTGTTCAGGTGCAGATGGTTTACCCCATAGTCTGCAAGCTGTACAGGGTGAAGTAATGGATAAAATCTGGAACATACTAAGTTCACCATAGTGGGAGGGGGCAAATTAAATATCTAATGATTTAAAATATACTTTCAAAAGTCTGAAGACTCCAGATAGCCCTATTTCATTATCAAGAATGGTTTTGATAACATTTTTATGCTTTCAAGGCAGTGAAAGATGAATTGAACTTGAAATAAAATATTATATCTCCACCTAATCAGTTGCAGATGGTTTGCCCCATACTCTGCAAAGCTCTGGAGTGTTAAGTGCTGAATAAAATCTGGAACAAACCAAATTCACCATAGTGTTAGGGGGGCATATGAAATAACTAATGATTAAAAATATACTTTAAAAAATCTGAGTGCTCCAGATGGCCCTATTTTATGATCAAAAATAGTTTTGATAAAATTGTGGTGCTTTCCAGGGAGTGAAAGATAATTTTTTTTCAAAACAAAGTATTATATGTCCCCTTCTGTGGTGGAAATGGTTTGCACCAATATTACCCATAATCCATTGCTCCATTGAAAATGAATATTTCTTGAAAAACAATCCACTTAACTACACTAATTTAATGTGAAACACACTGGTAACACATTTTAACCTGCAATACTTTTGCCATGCATCACGAATACATTGAAGTAATATTTATATCCCTAAGTTTAAAATAAAAACACCTTTGAAGTATAAATACGTTTTTTTTGTTTTTTTTAAATTCTATAATCACTAGTTGATTAACATTTAAATTGCTCTGAAATATTAGCTTATCTGTAATAGACATTACACACATGTAAAAGTTTTATTTAGGAGACCTTTCATTGCTTAATTCTTGTAATACTATCATAAGGTGTCATTTTAAACCAACATCCTATGCTGTCTTGATATACAAAATTAACCATTTGACTGCCAGAGAAGTCAGTCATATCCAAGAGGTTTACTGCAAACTGGGTATTCATTTTAAATAGATCTGAACTTAAAAGAGGTTGGCAAAGTGAATATTATTGACCTAAATATTGTGTTAGATTTATATGTCATAGTGTATGCATTGCAACACTCTATAGTATGAAGTACTGGATGAATTCTGGAACAAACCAAATTCACCATAGTGGGAGGGGGGCACACAAAATTTCTACCTATTTTAAAATACACTTAAAAAACCCTGAATGCTCCAGAAAACTCTATTTCATTGTTAAGAAAGGTATTGATAAAATCTCTGAGCATTGAAGGATGTGAAAGCAAAATTTAATTCAAAAGGAAGAATTATCTGTCCCCTGTTCAGGTGCAGATGGTTTGCCCCATAGTCTGCAAGCTGTACAGGGTGAAGAAATGGATAAGATCTGGAACATACTAAGTTCACCATAGTGGGAGGAGCAAATTAAATATCTAATGATTTAAAATATACTTTCAAAAGTCTGAAGACTCCAGATAGCCCTATTTCATTATCAAGAATGGTTTTGATAACATTTTTATGCTTTTAAGGCAGTGAAAGATGAATTGAACTTGAAATAAAATATTATATCTACCCCTAATCAGTTGCAGATGGTTTGTCCCATACTCTGCAAAGCTCTGGAGTGTTAAGTGCTGAATAAAATCTGGAACAAACCAAATTCACTATAGTGTTAGGGGGGCATATGAAATAACTAATGATTAAAAATATACTTTAAAAAATCTGAGTGCTCCAGATGGCCCTATTTTATGATCAAGAATAGTTTTGATAAAATTGTGGTGCTTTCCAGGGAGTGCAAGATAATTTTTTTTCAAAACAAAGTATTATATGTCCCCTACTGTGGTGCAAATGGTTTGCACCAATATTACCCATAATCCATTGCTCCATTGAAAATGAATATTTCTTGAAAAACAATCCACTTAACTACACTAATTTAATGTGAAACACACTGGTAACACATTTAACCTGCAATACTTTTGCCATGCATCACAAACACATTGAAGTAATTTTTACATCCCTAAGTTTAAAATAAACATACCTTTGAAGTATAAATACAGGTTTTTTTGTTTTTTTGGGGTTTTTTTTATTTTTGTTTTTTTAATCTCTATAATCACTAGTTGATTAACATTTGAATTGCTCTGAAATATTAGCTTATCTGTAATAAACATTACACACATGTAAAAGTTTTATTTAGGAGACCTTTCATTGCTTAATTCTTGTAATACTATCATAAGGTGTCATTTTAAACCAACATCCTATGCTGTCTTGATATACAAAATTAACCATTTGACTGCCAGAGAAGTCAGTCATATCCAAGAGGTTTACTGCAAACTGGGTATTCATTTTAAATAGAATTGAACTTAAAAGAGGTTGGCAAAGTGAATATTATTGACTTAAATATTGTGTTAGATTTATATGTCATAGTGTATGCATTGCAACACTCTATAGTATGAAGTACTGGATGAATACTGGAACAAACCAAATTCACCATAGTCGGAGGGGGGCACATAAAATTTCTACCTATTTTAAAATACACTTAAAAAACCCTGAATGCTCCAGAAAACTCTATTTTATTGTTAAGAAAGGTATTGACAAAATATCTGAGCATTGAAGGATGTGAAAGCAAAATTTAATTCAAAAGGAAGAATTATCTGTCCCCTGTTCAGGTGCAGATGGTTTGCCCCATAGTCTGCAAGCTGTACAGGGTGAAGTAATGAATAAGATCTGGAACATACTAAGTTCACCATAGTGGGAGGGGGAAATTAAATATCTAATGATTTAAAATATACTTTCAAAAGTCTGAAGACTCCAGATAGCCCTATTTCATTATCAAGAATGGTTTTGTTAACATTTTTATGCTTTCAAGGCAGTAAAAGATGAATTGAACTTGAAATAAAATATTATATCTCCCCCTAATCAGTTGCAGATGGTTTGCCCCATACTCTGCAAAGCTCTGGAGTGTTAAGTGCTGAATAAAATCTGGAACAAACCAAATTCATTATAGTGTTAGGGGGGCATATGAAATAACTAATGATTAAAAATATACTTTAAAAAGTCTGAGTGCTCCAGATGGCCCTATTTTATGATCAAGAATAGTTTTGATAAAATTGTGGTGCTTTCCAGGGAGTGAAAGATAATTTTTTTTCAAAACAAAGTATTATATGTCCCCTTCTGTGGTGGAAATGGTTTGCACCAATATTACCCATAATCCATTGCTCCATTGAAAATGAATATTTCTTGAAAAACAATCCACATAACTACACTAATTTAATGTGAAACACACTGGTAACACATTTTAACCTGCAATACTTTTGCCATGCATCACGAATACATTGAAGTAATATTTATATCCCTAAGTTTAA
Organism: Rhinophrynus dorsalis; assembly: GCA_037306005.1. Lineage (NCBI taxonomy): Eukaryota > Metazoa > Chordata > Amphibia > Anura > Rhinophrynidae > Rhinophrynus > Rhinophrynus dorsalis. Next base: position 418,533,294 of record CM074722.1, read on the forward strand.
AATAAAAACACCTTTGAAGTATAAATACGTTTTTTTTTGTTTTTTTTAAACTCTATAATCACTAGTTGATTAACATTTGAATTGCTCTGAAATATTAGCTTATCTGTAATAGAGATTACACACATATAAAAGTTTTATTTAGGAGACCTTTCATTGCTTAATTCTTGTAATACTATCATAAGGTGTCATTTTAAACCAACACCCTATGCTGTCTTGATATACAAAATTAACCATTTGACTGCCAGAGAAGTCAGTCATATCCAAGAGGTTTACTGCAAACTGGGTATTCATTTTAAATAGAACTGAACTTAAAAGAGGTTGGCAAAGTGAATATTATTGACCTAAATATTGTGTTAGATTTATATGTCATAGTGTATGCATTGCAACACTCTATAGTATGAAGTACTGGATGAATTCTGGAACAAACCAAATTCACCATAGTGGGAGGGGGGCACACAAAATTTCTACCTATTTTAAAATACACTTAAAAAACCCTGAATGCTCCAGAAAACTCTATTTTATTGTTAAGAAAGGTATTGATAAAATCTCTGAGCGTTGAAGGATGTGAAAGCAAAATTTAATTCAAAAGGAAGAATTATCTGTCCCCTGTTCAGGTGCAGATGGTTTGCCCCATCGTCTGCAAGCTGTACAGGGTGAAGTAATGGATAAGATCTGGAACATACTAAGTTCACCATAGTGGGAGGGGGCAAATTAAATATCTAATGATTTAAAATATACTTTCAAAAGTCTGAAGACTCCAGATAGCCCTATTTCATTATCAAGAATGGTTTTGATAACATTTTTATGTTTTCAAGGCAGTGAAAGATGAATTGAACTTGAAATAAAGTATGATATCTCCCCCTAATCAGTTGCAGATGGTTTGCCCCATACTCTGCAAAGCTCTTGAGTGTTAACTGCTGAATAAAATCTGGAACAAACCAAATTCATTATAGTGTTAGGGGGGCATATGAAATAACTAATGATTAAAAATATACTTTAAAAAGTCTGAGTGCTCCAGATGGCCCTATTTTATGATCAAGAATAGTTTTGATAAAATTGTGGTGCTTTCCAGGGAGTGAAAGATAATTTTTTTTAAAAACAAAGTATTACATGTCCCCTTCTGTGATGCAAATGGTTTGCACCAATATTACCCATAATCCATTGCTCCATTGAAAATGAATATTTCTTGAAAAACAATCCACTTAACTACACTAATTTAATGTGAAACACACTGGTAACACATTTTAACCTGCAATACTTTTGCCATGCATCACGAATACATTGAAGTAATATTTATATCCCTAAGTTTAAAATAAAAACACCTTTGAAGTATAAATACAGGTGTTTTTTTTTTTTTAAACTCTATAATCACTAGTTGATTAACATTTGAATTGCTCTGAAATATTAGCTTCTCTGTAATAAACATTACACACATGTAAATGTTTTATTTAGGAGACCTTTCATTGCTTAATTCTTGTAATACTATCATAAGGTGTCATTTTAAACCAACATCCTATGCTGTCTTGATATACAAAATTAACCATTTGACTGCCAGAGAAGTCAGTCATATCCAAGAGGTTTACTGCAAACTGGGTATTCATTTTAAATAGAACTGAACTTAAAAGAGGTTGGCAAAGTGAATATTATTGACCTAAATATTGTGTTAGATTTATATGTCATAGTGTATGCATTGCAACACTCTATAGTATGAAGTAATGGATGAATTCTGGAACAAACCAAATTCACCATAGTGGGAGGGGGGCACACAAAATTTCTACCTATTTTAAAATACACTTAAAAAACCCTGAATGCTCCAGAAAACTCTATTTTATTGTTAAGAAAGGTATTGATAAAATCTCTGAGCATTGAAGAATGTGAAAGCAAAATTTAATTCAAAAGGAAGAATTATCTGTCCCCTGTTCAGGTGCCGATGGTTTGCCCCATAGTCTGCAAGCTGTTCAGGGTGAAGTAATGGATAAGATCTGGAACATACTAAGTTCAACAAAGTGGGAGGCGGCAAATTAAATATCTAATGATTTAAAATATACTTTCAAAAGTCTGAAGACTCCAGATAGCCCTATTTCATTATCAAGAGTGGTTTTGATAACATTTTTATGCTTTCAAGGCAGTGAAAGATGAATTGAACTTGAAATAAAATATTATATCTCCCCCTAATCAGTTGCAGATGGTTTGCCCCATACTCTGCAAAGCTCTAGATTGTTAAGTGCTGAATAAAATCTGGAACAAACCAAATTCACCAAAGTGTTAGGGGGGGTATATGAAATAACTAATGATTCAAAATATACTTTAAAAAGTCTGAGTGCTCCAGATGGCCCTATTTTATGATCAAGAATAGTTTTGATAAAATTGTGGTGCTTTCCAGGGAGTGAAAGATAATTTTTTTTCAAAACAAAGTATTATATGTCCCCTACTGTGGTGCAAATGGTTTGCACCAGTATTACCCATAATCCATTGCTCCATTGAAAATGAATATTTCTTGAAAAACAATCCACTTAACTACACTAATTAATGTGGAACACACTGGTAAACCATTTTAACTTGCAATACTTTTGCCATGCATCACAAATACATTGAAGTAATATTTATATCCCTAAGTTTAAAATAAAAACACCTTTGAAGTATAAATACAGGTTTTTTTGTTGTTTTTTTAAACTCTATTATCACTAGTTGATTAACATTTGAATTGCTCTGAAATATTAGATTATCTGTAATAAACTTTACACACATGTAAAAGTTTTATTTAGGAGACCTTTCATTGCTTAATTCTTGTAATATTATCATAAGGTATCATTTTAAACCAACATCCTATGCTGTCTTGATATACAAAATTAACCATTTGACTGCCACAGAAGTCAGTCATATCCAAGAGATTTACTGCAAACTGGGTATTCATTTTAAATAGAACTGAACTTAAAAGAGGTTGGCAAAGTGAATATTATTGACCTAAATATTGTGTTAGATTTATATGTCATAGTGCATGCATTGCAACACTCTATAGTATGAAGTACTGGATGAATTCTGGAACAAACCAAATTCACCGTAGTGGGAGGGGGCACACAAAATTTCTACCTATTTTAAAATACACTTAAAAAACCCTGAATGCTCCAGAAAACTCTATTTTATTGTTAAGAAAGGTATTGATAAAATCTCTGAGCATTGAAGGATGTGAAAGCAAAATTTAATTCAAAAGGAAGAATTATCTGTCCCATGTTCAGGTGCAGATGGTTTGCCCCATAGTCTGCAAGCTGTACAGGGTGAAGTAATGGATAAGATCTGGATCATACTAAGTTCACCATAGTGGGAGGCGGCAAATTAAATATCTAATGATTTAAAATATACTTTCAAAAGTCTGAAGACACCATATAGCCCTATTTCATTATCAAGAATGGTTTTGATAACATTTTTATGCTTTCAAGGCAGTGAAAGATTAATTGAACTTGAAATAAAATATTATATCTCCCCCTAATCAGTAGCAGATGGTTTGGACCATACTCTGCAAAGCTCTGGAGTGTTAAGTGCTGAATAAAATCTGGAACAAACCAAATTCACTATAGTGATAGGGGGGCATATGAAATAACTAATGATTAAAAATATACTTTAAAAATTCTGAGTGCTCCAGATGGCCCTATTTTATGATCAAGAATAGTTTTGATAAAATTGTGGTGCTTTCCAGGGAGTGAAAGATAATTTTTTTTCAAAACAAAGTATTATATGTCCCCTACTGTGGTGCAAATGGTTTGCACCAATATTACCCATAATCCATTGCTCCATTGAAAATGAATATTTCTTGAAAAACAATCCACTTAACTACACTAATTTAATGTGAAACAACTGGTAACACATTTTAATCTGCAATACTTTTGCCATGCATCACGAATACATTGAACTAATATTTATAATCCTAAGTTTAAAATAAAAACAACTTTGAAGTATAAATACAGGTTTTTTTTGTTTTTTTTAAACTCTCTAATCACTAGTTGATTAACGTTTGAATTGCTGTGAAATATTAGCTTATCTGTAATAAACATTACACACATGTAAAAGTTTTATTTAGGAGACCTTTCATTGCTTAATTCTTGTAATACTATCATAAGGTATCATTTTAAACCAACATCCTATGCTGTCTTGATATACAAAATTAACCATTTGACTGCCAGAGAAGTCAGTCATATCCAAGAGGTTTACTGCAAACTGGGTATTCATTTTAAATAGAACTGAACTTAAAAGAGGTTGGCAAAGTGAATATTATTGACTTAAATATTGTGTTAGATTTATATGTCATAGTGTATGCATTGCAACACTCTATAGTATGAAGTACTGGATGAATTCTGGAACAAACCAAATTCACCATAGTGGGAGGGGGCACACAAAATTTCTACCTATTTTAAAATACACTTAAAAAACCCTGAATGCTCCAGAAAACTCTATTTTATTGTTAAGAAAGGTATTGATAAAATCTCTGTGCATTGAAGGATGTGAAAGAAAAATGTAATTCAAAAGGAAGAATTATCTGTCCCTTGTTCAGGTGCAGATGGTTTGCCCCATAGTCTGCAAGCTGTACAGGGTGAAGTAATGGATAAGATCTGGAACATACTAAGTTCACCATAGTGGGAGGCGGCAAATTAAATATCTAATGATTTAAAATATACTTTCAAAAGTCTGAAGACTCCAGATAACCCTATTTCATTATCAAGAATGGTTTTGATAACATTTTTATGCTTTCAAGGCAGTGAAAGATGAATTGAACTTGAAATAAAATATGATATCTCCCCTTAATCAGTTGCAGATGGTTTGCCTCATACTCTGCAAAGCTCTGGAGTGTTAAGTGCTGAATAAAATCTGGAACAAACCAAATTCACCATAGTTTTAGTGAGCATATGAGATAAGTAATGATTAAAAATATAATTTAAAAAATCTGAGTGCTCCAGATCGCCCTATTTTATGATCAAGAATAGTTTTGATAAAATTGTGGTGCTTTCCAGGGAGTGAAAGATAATTTTTTTTCAAAACAAAGTATTATATGTCCCCTACTGTGGTGTAAATGGTTTGCACCAATATTACCCATAATCCATTGCTCCATTGAAAATGAATATTTCTTGAAAAACAATCCACTTAACTACACTAATTTAACGTAAAACACACCGGTAACACATTTTAACCTGCAATACTTTTGCCATGCATCACGAATACATTGAAATAATATTTGTATCCCTAAGTTTAAAATAAAAACACCTTTGAAGTATAAATACAGGTTTTTTTGTTTTTTTTAAACTCTATAATCACTAGTTGATTAACATTTGAATTGCTCTGAAATATTAGCTTATCTGTAATAAACATTACACACATGTAAAAGTTTTATTTAGGAGCCCTTTCATTGCTTAATTCTTGTAATACTATCATAAGGTATCATTTTAAACCAACATCCTATGCTGTCTTGATATACAAAATTAACCATTTGACTGCCAGAGAAGTCAGTCATATCCAAGAGGTTTACTGCAAACTGGGTATTTATTTTAAATAGAACTGAACTTAAAAGAGGTTGGCAAAGTGAATATTATTGACCTAAATATTGTGTTAGATTTATATGTGATAGTGTATGCATTGCAACACTCTATAGTATGAAGTACTGGATGAATTCTGGAACAAACCAAATTCACCATAGTGGGAGGGGGCACACAAAATTTCTACCTATTTTAAAATACACTTAAAAAACCCTGAATGCTCCAGAAAACTCTATTTTATTGTTAAGAAAGGTATTGATAAAATCTCTGAGTATTGAAGGATGTGAAAGAAAAATTTAATTCAAAAGGAAGAATTATCTGTCCCTTGTTCAGGTGCAGATGTTTTGCCCCATAGTCTGCAAACTGTACAGGGTGAAGTAGTGGATAATATCTGGAACATACTAAGTTCACCATAGTGGGAGGCGGCAAATCAAATATCTAATGATTTAAAATATACTTTCAAAAGTCTGAAGACTCCAGATAGCCTATTTCATTATCAAGAATGGTTTTGATAACATTTTTATGCTTTCAAGGCAGTGAAAGATGAATTGAACTTGAAATAAAATATTATATCTCCCCCTAATCAGTTGCAGATGGTTTGCCCCATACTCTGCAAAGCTCTGGAGTGTTAAGTGCTGAATAAAATCTGGAACAAACCAAATTCACCATAGTGTTAGGGGGGCATATGAAATAACTAATGATTAAAAATATACTTTAAAAAGTCTGAGTGCTCCAGATGGCCCTATTTTATGATCAAGAATAGTTTTGATAAAATTGTGGTGCTTTCCAGGGAGTGAAAGATAATTTTTTTTCAAAACAAAGTATTATATGTCCCCTACTGTGGTGCAAATGGTTTGCACCAATATTACCCATAATCCATTGCTCCATTGAAAATGAATATTTCTTGAAAAACAATCCACTTAACTAAACTAATTTAACGTGAAACACACTGGTAACACATTTTAACCTGCAATACTTTTGCCATGCATCACGAATACATTAAAGTAATATTTATATCCCTAAGTTTAAAATAAAAACACCTTTGAAGTATCAATACAGGTTTTTTTTTTGCTTTTTTTTTAAACTCTATAATACCTAGTTGATTAACATTTGATTTGCTCTGAAATATTAGTTTATCTGTAATAAACATTACACACATGTAAAAGTTTTATTTAGGAGAACTTTCATTGCTTAATTCTTGTAATACTGTCATAAGGTATCATTTTAAACCAACATCCTATGCTGTCTTGATATACAATATTAACCATTTGACTGCCAGAGAAGTCAGTCATATACAAGAGGTTTACTGCAAACTGGGTATTCATTTTAAATAGAACTGAACTTAAAAGAGGTTGGCAAAGTGAATATTATTGACCTAAATATTGTGTTAGATTTATATGTCGTAGTGTATGCATTGCAACACTCTATAGTATGAAGTACTGGATGAATTCTGGAACAAACCAAATTCACCATAGTGGGAGGGGGGCACACAAAATTTCTACCTATTTTAAAATACACTTAAAAAACCCTGAATGCTCCAGAAAACTCTATATTTTATTGTTAAGAAAGGTATTGATAAAATCTCTGAGCATTGATGGATGTGAAAGCAAAATTTAATTCAAAAGGAAGAATTATCTATCCCCTGTTCAGGTGCAGATGGTTTGCCCCATAGTCTGCAAGCTGTACAGGGTGAATTAATGGATAAGATCTGGAACATGCTATGTTCACCATAGTGGGAGGCGGCAAATTAAATATCTATTTTATGATCAAGAATAGTTTTGATAAAATTGTGGTGCATTCCAGGGAGTGAAAGATAATTTTTTTTCAAAACAAAGTATTATATGTCCCCTTCTGTGGTGCAAATGGTTTGCACCAATATTACCCATAATCCATTGCTCCATTGAAAATGAATATTTCTTGAAAAACAATCCACTTAACTACACTAATTTAACGTGAAACACACTGGTAACACATTTTAACCTGCAATACTTTTGCCATGCATCACGAATACATTGAAGTAATATTTATGTCCCTAAGTTTAAAATAAAAACACCTTTGAAGTATAAATACAGTTTTTTTGGTTTTTTTTTAAACTTTATAATCACTAGTTGATTTACATTTGAATTGCTGTGAAATATTAGCTTATCTGTAATAAACATTACACACGTAAAAGTTTTATTTAGGAGACCTTTCATTGTTTAATTCTTTTTTTTTTTTTTTTTTCTACATACAAATACATACCAAATTTTTGCATAAACATACATTTATAAAATATACTTTTCATTCCTAAAATAACCCTCCATTCACCACATCACTAACAATCCCAACGTATACACTGCCATTCATCCAGCACGGATCTTAATAGACAGTTCCCAATGGGTAACTACTTCAAACCCTCCCAGAGAGACCAGATTAAGTCATATAATTCAACACTTGAACAAAGTGAATAGAAATATTTCTCCATTTGACCTTGATGTGATATTTGCCTTGCTATTTCTTCCCAACTAGGGGGATCACATTTCCTCCATGCCCTCGCAATACAAATCTTGGCCGCCATCAGAATATTAATTGCCAAAAATGTCTGAGCCCTCTCACCCAACGGTAACTCAAAATGAAATAAAAAGGTCTGAGGGGCCAAAATCTGATCCTTCCCAAACAACTTGCTCAAAATCTCTGAAATCCTCCTACGCATTGGGAATAATTCCCTACATTCCCACCATATATGGTACATCGTTCCCTCATCCATTCCACATCTCCAGCACTTGCTCGAGACCGAACCCTTAAACAGACTAATCCGAGAGGGAACCATGTACCATCTATACAACAATTTAAAGAATACCTCCTGAATATTTATACAGTGAATAACCTTCTTAACCTTGCTCCACGACCCCATCCACATCTCTATAGGAAATGACTTCCCTTTATCACGCTCCCATTTCTGCATTGCAACTGTAATTTCTACCTGATTAAAATTAACCACCAATCCCATAATCCTCGAGATTATTTTAGTAGAGAAACCTTTACATATAAATTCCTCAATTTGTGATACAGGAGCAACTGGATTTCTACATAGAAACTCTCTTACTCTACCAAACATAAGAAAGTCCTGTTTCAATTGGGGAAATTTTCCCTGAAACACCTGAAAAGATATTAAGGAATCTCCTTCTAAAATATCTGCCAAGGACTTAATCCCGTTTTTCCTCCAGTATACCAAATAGTCATCCTGAGCATAAAATTGTAAAACTTCAATTGGAGTACGAGGGGAAACACAATCTACACCCCCCAATTTTCTCCTCATAATTTCCATAGATTTAATTACATTAGATACTATTATATGTTTTATGCCCAAAGTCCTTATAACCCGAGATTTAACCCAAAACAAATGGAACGGATTGCTAGAACCAACGGGAATAAGTTCAAGATTAGACCAAGATGAGCCAGGAGAACTAATCTTATTCCAAGCCAAAAAATGTGAAAACATTACCACTTCATGATATAGCAATATATCCGGCATACCCAGGCCTGCCCTTTTCTCCGACCTCATCAGCAAAGAATTAGCTATTCTAGATTTCCTGGAACACCAGACATATTCCCTTATTAATTTTCCGAAACGCTTTAAGAACTGAAGGGGAACCCGTATAGGGATACAACGAAACAAATATAATATCTTTGGGAGTAAATATGCCTTAACAACATTAACACGTCCTATCCAGGACAGTTCAATACCCCTCCAACTAGCAACCTTGCCTGCTATATCTTCAATCAAAACTGAATAATTTTGCCTAACTATATCCCCAATATGCTCTCTCAACCTAATTCCCAAATAATCTATTTCTCTTAACTTCCAATTAAAATCAAATCTCCCCTTAAGAATCTCAAGATCTACCTCCTGCATATTCATTCCAAACGACTGAGATTTATTTAGATTTAACTTATAATTGGAGTAATAACCATACATTTCAATTAATTCTAACACCCCGGTTAATGAATCCAACGGAGAAGTCAATGACAGAAGCACATCATCAGCAAATAAAGTAATTTTGTGTTCCCTATCCTCACAAGTAATACCTTTTATGGATACCGAATTCCTTACAAGTACTGCTAAAGGCTCAATAGTCAAGACATATAACATAGGGGCTAAAGGACAGCCCTGTCTTGTTCCATTATATATTCCAAAATAATCCGAATTCAAAGCCTGACCTACCACTTTAGCTGTTGGATATTTATATAGGGCCATTGTACTATGTTTAAACCTACCATCAAACCCAAAAGCATCCATCGTAGCAGAAAGAAAATCCCAACTGACCCTATCAAACGCCTTCTCGGCATCCAACGCCAAGAAGACTATAGGGACTTCCTGATGACTACCATACATAATCAAGTTGAGTACTCTCCGTATATTCCCTTCTACTGATCTTCCACCAATGAACCCTGCTTGATCAGTATGTATTAAATCATTCAAAACTCCTTTCATTCTCTCTACCAAAATTTTAGAATAAAACTTGACATCTTGATTTATAAGGGATATTGGTCTATAATTTTCCCTATATTGAGGATCCTTACCCTTCTTTAAAATAGGACAAATATTAACTTGCAGCATCTCCTGCGGAAAACATCCTCCCATAACTACCTCATTAAACACCCTAAGCAATAATTGGGAGGACAACGGATCCAGAGCCTGGTAAAAAATAGAAGTGTATCCATCTGGACCCGGAGCCTTTCCCCTTCCCGCCTTCTTTATCACATCTCTAACTTCCTGTTCCAAAAATGGCCGGTTCAAATATTCAATCTGATCCCGAGAAAGCCTAGGAAGATTAAGTTTCTCCAAAAATTCCTTCAGCTGCTGACTTGAAATCTTACCAGATCCGACATTATATAACGTACCATAATACTCCATAAAAGCTTTACCAATCTGTGTCGGATCTAGATAAGTTTTGTTCCCCACTACTATCTTCTTTATCCTTGTTTTCTCATTCCTAGCTTTTAATTTATTCGTCAGGGATTTCCCTACTCTATTACCAGTATAATACCATGTTTGTTTATACCTAAGTATATTCCTTCTGACCCTCTCATCCAAAACTGATTTTATCCTTTCTTGAAGCTCTTTTATCTGCCTTCCATAACTCTCCCATGGATTACCTTTATTAACTAACTCTATCTTAGCCAATTCCATATGTAATTCTGCCAGAGACTTCCCCATCTTTTTCCTCCTTCGAGCTCGTTTCTCAATCAGATAACCTCTGATTACACACTTTAAGGCACACCATAAAGTAGTATCCGAAACCATACCATTATCATTATATAATAGGTACTTTTGAACCTCCTCCCTTAACTCCAGCTTAGAACTATCTGACAACAACTCCAACTCATCCAACCTCCAATCAGATCTCAACTTATAGCAAGAATTATTTTTCAATCTATAAAAAACGGGAGCGTGATCTGACCAGGTAATATTTCCCATATGAGATTCCTCACATTCATCCAGATTCGGAGCCCTCGTAAAAATTACATCAATTCTCGAATATGACTGGTGTACCTCAGAATAGAACGTAAAATCTCTATCCGTTGGGTGTTGGATCCTCCATATATCATAGAGCCTATATCTATTAATTAAGCTCATAAATTTCTTAGCCATTTTATTAATAACCGGACTCACACTTTTACCCCTAATGACCCTTTTATCCAACTTTACCTCCATCACACAATTAACATCACCTCCCACTAGCAATATACCACTAGAGATTCTATCCACTTTATCCATAATCGAGTCGAAAAATACAACTGGCTGATCATTGGGGGCATATAGATTAACCAGGGTGTATCTCACCTCATTTAATTTACAAACCAAAATAATGTATCTCCCATTTTCATCCACCTCTTGGTGAATATGTTCATATTTCAACGCATTTGACACTAAAATCGCCACCCCTCTTTTCTTCCTATCTCTCAGAGATGAGACACCTACCACCTGGAATCTACGATACCTCCAATAATCCCTTCCCCCCTGGTCCCAATGGGTCTCTTGTATAAAGCCAAGGTCAACTTTCTCTTTTACCAAAGTATCATATAGATAAGCCCTCTTTTGTGGAGAGTTCAGCCCTTGCACATTCAAAGTAACCATATTAATCGTCATCTATAAAGCAACAAACACCCATACTGTCCAAAAGTACTCTCACAGCAAATGACCATTACATTTCCGTGCTTCCCATTCACACTACCAACATACATCCCAATCTTACCCACCCGTTGATGCTTAAGCTTAAGCATTACTGTCCGAGAACAAAAATAGATCCGAACAAAACGCAAGCCATAATGAAAATGGGAGCGTACAATACACTAACCCCTTACAACTGTCCTTATCAAATTTCACTTTGTGAGGACACCCAGAGGGAAAAAAAAAAAAAAAAAGTTTAAATTCCCCTAATTCTCCAATGCATATCTAAAGTGTAACGGTAATCACCATCACTTATACCCATTTATCATGTGACCACACCCGCTATTCCAAAGTATTCAAATCATGGCCAATAAAAGTGTCTGATTTTTATGAGGAAAACTAACCATCCAATATTACTATAGTAAACTTCCATCCAATATTACTGTAATAAACTACCACTGTACCTAACCATCCTACAAATCCCTGTTTCAACCTTAAAACTACAGCCCAACCTTATAATAATTGAACCACATTAGCACCGTCTAAGTGTCCTCATAACCTAAGTACCTTCTCCTAACCCTCCCATAAATCGTCCCACCCCCTAACTATAAGCAAATAACCTTATCCACCCTATCCTCTGGGTGTCCCCACCCCGACTAAAAAATATTATATTTTAATCAAATCTAACTGAACCAATTTTTCCTTAGCCATTTCCCAATTTGAGAAAACCAATTGATTTCCCTCATGCGTCACCATCAGTTTGGCAGGGAAAACCCATCTATAGGGGATCTTATTTTCCCTTAAACAGTTGGTTACACCACTGAACTTTTTCCGCTCAATTCTAGTAGACATAGAGAGGTCAGGAAGGAGACTAATCTCTTTAAATCTATCACCCCCTGACTTCAATCTGTGCTCTTTTACAAAAAGATCCTTCACATATAAATTATTGAAACATACAATTATGTCCCTTGGTTTATCCTTCAGGTCTTCTCTCTGCGGTTTGGCGATTCTATGGATTCCTTCAAATGGATAGTTGCCAATCCTATCCATACTCAGATAATAAACAAGCATTTCCATGCAATAATTAGCTAGATTATCCTTGGCAATATCCTCCGGAACCCCCCTAATCCTCAGGTTCCTTCGCCGCGCTCGATCTTCTAAATTCGCCAATTTTAAATTGTTTTTTTGTAAGTCCTCAGCTAACTTCAGTTTACTTTGCTGTATTAATTCCATTTCCTTCTTCATCTCTAAAATCTCAATCTTCTGGGCAGACACACATTCGTAAATATGATTAACATCCTGTTTTAACTCCTTAACCGTCAATTGTAAATCCGCCTTGATCCTTAAGTAAAAACCTTCCAACTCCTGCGACAAAACACCCTTCGTCACTTGGTCGCTTAGCTCACATTTCTCCAGGGATTCACTCCTATTCTGATCGCTTAGTGAACTCACTCCCTTTTCCATAGAGCCCTGCAAAGATTTCCGACCACTTTTTTCTGCAGGTGAGGAGTAGTAGGCATTTATTGCCCTAACTTGAGGGTTCCTTTCCTGATTTTTTTCCTTGTCCTTATCCTTCTTTGGGCCCATTATATTATGGCAACAAACCCCTACTATATTTCAGGGACTCTCAATCACAAGAAAAAACAAAAAATTAGTTCAAATGTGGATTTTCCTTTTTTCTTCAGCCTTATACCTTAATAACCACACCTTCATATGGATTCCTAAGAGCATAAAGAAGATCCGACTCTGACCGCACATCCAAATAAAGTTATTAACCCACTATGCAGCGGAATATTAAGATGGTGTTTGTACTTGGATTTATACTTAAATTCTTATTGCATTCTCACTACATTCACCATTAGTCCACCATTAGTCCGAGTGCCAAATGCCCAAAAAGCAACAGGTCCTTGGCTCAGCACATATAAATTGGCACGGTACCGACTCAGCAACACAAACTTTATAGGGTGTTCTTACTCACGGTCTCCCTGAGGACTTGAGCAGGAGCGAGATTTTACCAGCACAACACAATAGAGTTTCGTCACCCTTCTTTTTCCACAGAGTGAGTTATCCCCTCTCTCCGCCTGTCTTCACCTCCTTGATAGCCGAATCAACGATCGATCCCGTCGGCTATATCACGGAAACAGAAGAAACACCCTAGTGTGTAATTCCCCGAACGGCTCGCCTACTGCTACTTGGGACCACAGCGGACCTCATCCTCCATCCGCTGCTCAATCCACAAGCGGTCCACAGTCGGTCAGCAACACTGCTTTGTTAGCTGGTTCGTCCAGCCGCTCTCCATCTTCCCGCTGGCTCACGCACTCACACGTCGGAACTTCCTACATCATGACGTCCCCTCACCAGTCTCATTGCTTAATTCTTGTAATACTATCATAAGGTATCATTTTAAACCAACATCCTATGCTGTCTTGATATACAAAATTAACCATTTGACTGCCAGAGAAGTCAGTCATATCCAAGAGGTTTACTGCAAACTGGGTATTCATTTTAAATAGAACTGAACTTAAAAGAGGTTGGCAAAGTGAATATTATTGACCTAAATATTGTGTTAGATTTATATGTCGTAGTGTATGCATTGCAACACTCTATAGTATGAAGTACTGGATGAATTCTGGAACAAACCAAATTCACCATAGTGGGAGGGGGGCACACAAAATTTCTACCTATTTTAAAATACACTTAAAAAACCCTGAATGCTCCAGAAAACTCTATTTCATTGTTAAGAAAGGTATTGATAAAATCTCTGAGCATTGAAGGATGTGAAAGCAAAATTTAATTCAAAAGGAAGAATTCTCTGTCCCCTGTTCAGGTGCAGATGGTTTGCCCCATAGTCTGCAAGCTGTACAGGGTGAAGTAATGGATAAGATCTGGAACATACTAAGTTCACCATAGTGGGAGGCGGCAAATTAAATATCTAATGATTTAAAATATACTTTCAAAAGTCTGAAGACTCCAGATAGCCCTATTTCATTATCAAGAAAGGTTTTGATAACATTTTTATGCTTTCAAGGCAGTGAAAGATGAATTGAATTTGAAATAAAATATTATATCTCCCCCTAATCAGTTGCAGATGGTTTGCCCCATACTCTGCAAAGCTCTGGAGAGTTAAGTGCTGAATAAAATCTGGAAAAAACCAAATTCACCATAGTGTTAGGGGGGCATATGAAATAACTAATGATTAAAAATATACTTTAAAAAGTCTGAGTGCTCCAGATGGCCCTATTTTATGATCAAGAATAGTTTTGATAAAATTGTGGTGCTTTCCAGGGAGTGAAAGATAATTTTTTTTCAAAACAAAGTATTATATGTCCCCTACTGTGGTGCAAATTGTTTGCACCAATATTACCCATAATCCATTGCTCCATTGAAAATGAATATTTCTTGAAAAACAATCCACTTAACTACACTAATTTAATGTGAAACACACTGGTAACACATTTAACCTGCAATACTTTTGCCATGCATCACAAATACATTGAAGTAATATTTATATCCCTAAGTTTAAAATAAAAACACCTTTGAAGTATAAATACAGGTTTTTTGTTTGTTTTTAAACTCGATAATCACTAGTTGATTAACATTTGAATTGCTCTGAAATATTAGCTTATCTGTAATAAACATTACACACATGTAAAAGTTTTATTTAGGAGACCTTTCATTGCTTAATTCTTGTAATACTATCATAAGGTATCATTTTAAACCAACATCCTATGCTGTCTTGATATACAAAATTAACCATTTGACTGCCAGAGAAGTCAGTCATATCCAAGAGGTTTACTGCAAACTGGGTATTCATTTTAAATAGAACTGAACTTAATAGAGGTTGGCAAAGTGAATATTATTGACCTAAATATTGTGTTAGATTTATATGTCGTAGTGTATGCATTGCAACACTCTATAGTATGAAGTACTGGATGAATTCTGGAACAAACCAAATTCACCATAGTGGGAGGGGGGCACACAAAATTTCTACCTATTTTAAAATACACTTAAAAAACCCTGAATGCTCCAGAAAACTCTATTTCATTGTTAAGAAAGGTATTGATAAAATCTCTGAGCATTGAAGGATGTGAAAGCAAAATTTAATTCAAAAGGAAGAATTCTCTGTCCCCTGTTCAGGTGCAGATGGTTTGCCCCATAGTCTGCAAGCTGTACAGGGTGAAGTAATGGATAAGATCTGGAACATACTAAGTTCACCATAGTGGGAGGGGGCAAATTAAATATCTAATGATTTAAAATATACTTTCAAACGTCTGAAGACTCCAGATAGCCCTATTTCATTATCAAGAATGGTTTTGATAACATTTTTATGCTTTCAAGGCAGTGAAAGATGAATTGAACTTGAAATAAAATATTATATCTCCCCCTAATCAGTTGCAGATGGTTTGCCCCATACTCTGCAAAGCTCTGGAGTGTTAAGTGCTGAATAAAATCTGGAACAAACCAAATTCATTATAGTGTTAGGGGGGCATATGAAATAACTAATGATTAAAAATATACTTTAAAAAGTCTGAGTGCTCCAGATGGCCCTATTTTATGATCAAGAATAGTTTTGATAAAATTGTGGTGTTTTCCAGGGAGTGAAAGATAATTTATTTTTCAAAACAAAGTGTTATATGTCCCCTTCTGTGGTGCAAATGGTTTGCACCAATATTACCCATAATCCATTGCTCCATTGAAAATGAATATTTCTTGAAAAACAATCCACTTAACTACACTAATTTAATGTGAAACACACTGGTAACACATTTTAACCTGCAATACTTTTGCCATGCATCACGAATACATTGAAGTAATATTTATATCCCTAAGTTTAAAATACAAACACCTTTGAAGTATAAATACAGTTTTTTTTGTTTTTTTAAAACTCTATAATCACTAGTTGATTAACATTTGAATTGCTCTGAAATATTAGCTTATCTGTAATAAACATTGCACACATGTAAAAGTTTTATTTAGGAGACCTTTCATTGCTTAATTCTTGTAATACTATCATAAGGTATCATTTTAAACCAACATCCTATGCTGTCTTGATATACAAAATTAATCATTTGACTGCCAGAGAAGTCAGTCATATCCAAGAGGTTTACTGCAAACTGGGTATTCATTTTAAATAGAACTGAACTTAAAAGAGGTTGGCAAAGTGAATATTATTGACCTAAATATTGTGTTAGATTTATATGTCATAGTATATGCATTGCAACACTCTATAGTATGAAGTACTGGATGAATTCTGGAACAAACCAAATTCACCATAGTGGGAGGGGGGCACACAAAATTTCTACCTATTATAAAATACACTTAAAAAACCCTGAATGCTCCAGAAAACTCTATTTTATTGTTAAGAAAGGTATTGATTAAATCTCTGAGCATTGAAGGATGTGAAAGTAAAATTTAATTCAAAAGGAAGAATTTTCTGTCCCCTGTTCAGGTGCAGATGGTTTGCCCCATAGTCTGCAAGCTGTACAGGGTGAAGTAATAGATAAGATCTGGAACATACTAAGTTCACCATAGTGGTAGGGGGCAAATTAAATATCTAATGATTTAAAATATACTTTCAAAAGTCTGAAGACTCCAGATAGCCCTATTTCATTATCAAGAATGGTTTTGATAACATTTTTATGCTTTTAAGGTAGTGAAAGAAGAATTGAACTTGAAATAAAATATTATATCTCCCCCTAATCAGTTGCAGATGGTTTGCCCCATACTCTGCAAAGCTCTGGAGTGTTAAGTGCTGAATAAAATCTGGAACAAACCAAATTCACTATAGTGTTAGGGGGGCATATGAAATAACTAATGATTAAAAATATACTTTAAAAAATCTGAGTGCTCCAGATGGCCCTATTTTATGATCAAGAATAGTTTTGATAAAATTGTGGTGCTTTCCATGGAGTGAAAGATAACTTTTTTTCAAAACAAAGTATTATATGTCCCCTACTGTGGTGCAAATGGTTTGCACCAATATTACCCATAATCCATTGCTCCATTGAAAATGAATATTTCTTGAAAAACAATCCACTTAACTACACTAATTTAATGTGAAACACACTGGTAACACATTTAACCTGCAATACTTTTGCCATGCATCACGAATACATTGAAGTAATATTTATATCCCTAAGTTTAAAATAAAAACACCTTTGAAGTATAAATACAGGTTTTTTTTGTTTTTTTTATTTTTGTTTTTTTAAACTCTATAATCACTAGTTGATTAAAATTTGAATTGCTCTGAAATATTAGCTTATCTGTAATAAACACTACACACATGTAAAAGTTTTATTTAGAAGACCTTTCATTGCTTAATTCTTGTAATACTATCATAAGGTGTCATTTTAAACCAATATCCTATGCTGTCTTGATATACAAAATTAACCATTTGACTGCCAGAGAAGTCAGTCATATCCAAGAGGTTTACTGCAAACTGGGTATTCATTTTAAATAGAACTGAACTTAAAAGAGGTTGGCAAAGTGAATATTATTGACCTAAATATTGTGTTAGATTTATATGTCATAGTGTATGCATTGCAACACTCTATAGTATGAAGTACTGGATGAATTCTGGAACAAACCAAATTCACCATAGTCGGAGGGGGGCACACAAAATTTCTACCTATTTTAAAATACACTTAAAAACCCTGAATGCTCCAGAAAACTATATTTTTTTGTTAAGAAAGGTATTGATAAAATCTCTGAGCATTGAAGGATATGAAAGCAAAATTTAATTCAAAAGGAAGAATTATCTGTCCCCTGTTCAGGTGCAGATGGTTTGCCCCATAGTCTGCAAACTGTACAGGGTGAAGTAATGGATAAGATCTGGAACATACTAAGTTCACCATAGTGGGAGGGGGCAAATTAAATATCTAATGATTTAAAATATACTTTCAGAAGTCTGAAGACTCCAGATAGCCCTATTTCATTATCAAGAATGGTTTTGATAACATTTTTATGCTTTCAAGGCAGTGAAAGATGAATTGAACTTGAAATAAAATATGATATCTCCCCCTAATCAGTTGCAGATGGTTTGCCCCATACTCTGCAAAGCTCTGGAGTGTTAAGTGCTGAATAAAATCTGGAACAAACCAAATTCACCATAGTGTTAGGGGGGCATATGAAATAACTAATGATTAAAAATATACTTTAAAAAGTCTGAGTGCTCCAGATGGCCCTATTTGTTTCAAAAAAAAGTATTATATGTCCCCTACAGTGGTGCAAATGGTTTGCACCAATATTACCCATAATCCATTGCTCCATTGAAAATGAATATTTCTTGAAAAACAATCCACTTAACTACACTAATTTAATGTGAAACACACTGGTAACACATTTTAACCTGCAATACTTTTGCCATGCATCACAAATACATTGAAGTAATATTTATATCCCTAAGTTTAAAATAAAAACACCTTTGAAGTATAAATACAGGTTTTTTTGTTTTTTTAAAACTCTATAATCACTAGTTGATTAACATTTGAATTGCTCTGAAATATTAGCTTATCTGTAATAAACATTGCACACATGTAAAAGTTTTATTTAGGAGACCTTTCATTGCTTAATTCTTGTAATACTATCATAAGGTATCATTTTAAACCAACATCCTATGCTGTCTTGATATACAAAATTAATCATTTGACTGCCAGAGAAGTCAGTCATATCCAAGAGGTTTACTGCAAACTGGGTATTCATTTTAAATAGAACTGAACTTAAAAGAGGTTGGCAAAGTGAATATTATTGACCTAAATATTGTGTTAGATTTATATGTCATAGTATATGCATTGCAACACTCTATAGTATGAAGTACTAGATGAATTCTGGAACAATTCAAATTCACCATAGTGGGAGGGGGGCACACAAAATTTCTACCTATTATAAAATATACTTAAAAAACCCTGAATGCTCCAGAAAACTCTATTTTATTGTTAAGAAAGGTATTGATAAAATCTCTGAGCATTGAAGGATGTGAAAGCAAAATTTAATTCAAAAGGAAGAATTTTCTGTCCCCTGTTCAGGTGCAGATGGTTTGCCCCATAGTCTGCAAGCTGTACAGGGTGAAGTAATGGATAAGATCTGGAACATACTAAGTTCACCATAGTGGAAGGGGGCAAATTAAATATCTAATTATTTAAAATATACTTTCAAAAGTCTGAAGACTCCAGTTAGCCCTATTTCATTATGAAGAATGGTTTTGATAACATTTTTATGCTTTCAAGGCAGTGAAAGATGAATTGAACTTGAAATAAAATATTATATCTCCCCCTAATCAGTTGCAGATGGTTTGCCCCATACTCTGCAAAGCTCTGGAGTGTTAAGTGCTGAATAAAATCTGGAACAAACCAAATTCACTATAGTGTTAGGGGGGCATATGAAATAACTAATGATTAAAAATATACTTTAAAAAATCTGAGTGCTCCAGATGGCCCTATTTTATGATCAAGAATAGTTTTGATAAAATTGTGGTGCTTTCCAGGGAGTGAAAGATAATTTTTTTTCAAAACAAAGTATTATATGTCCCCTACTGTGGTGTAAATGGTTTGCACCAATATTACCCATAATCCATTGCTCCATTGAAAATGAATATTTCTTGAAAAACAATCCACTTAACTACACTAATTTAATGTGAAGCACACTGGTAACACATTTAACCTGCAATACTTTTGCCATGCATCACGAATACATTGAAGTAATATTTATATCCCTAAGTTTAAAATAAAGACACATTTGAAGTATAAATACAGGTTTTTTTGGGGTTTTTTTATTTTTGTTTTTTTAAACTCTATAATCACTAGTTGATTAACATTTGAATTGCTCTGAAATATTAGCTTATCTGTAATAAACATTACACACATGTAAAAGTTTTATTTAGGAAACCTTTCATTGCTTAATTCTTGTAATACTATCATAAGGTATCATTTTAAACCAACATCCTATGCTGTCTTGATATACAAAATTAACCATTTGACTGCCAGAGAAGTCAGTCATATCCAAGAGGTTTACTGCAAACTGGGTATTCATTTTAAATAGAACTGAACTTAAAAGAGGTTGGCAAAGTGAATATTATTGACCTAAATATTGTGTTAGATTTATATGTCATAGTGTATGCATTGCAACACTCTATAGTATGAAGTACTGGATGAATTCTGGAACAAACCAAATTCACCATAGTGGGAGGGGGGCACACAAAATTTCTACCTATTATAAAATACACTTAAAAAACCCTGAATGCTCCAGAAAACTCTATTTTATTGTTAAGAAAGGTATTGATAAAATCTCTGAGCATTGAAGGATGTGAAAGCAAAATTTAATTCAAAAGGAAGAATTTTCTGTCCCTTGTTCAGGTGCAGATGGTTTGCCCCATAGTCTGCAAGCTGTACAGGGTGACGTAATGGATAAGATCTGGAACATACTAATTTCACCATAGTGGGAGGCGGCAAATTAAATATCTAATGATTTAAAATATACTTTCAAAAGTCTGAAGACCCCAGATAGCCCTATTTCATTATCAAGAATGGTTTTGATAACATTTTTATGCCTTCAAGGCAGTGAAACATGAATTGAACTTGAAATAAAATATTATATCTCCCCCTAATCAGTTGCAGATGGTTTGCCCCATACTCTGCAAAGCTCTGGAGTGTTAAGTGCTGAATAAAATCTGGAACAAACCAAATTCACCATAGTTTTAGGGGGGCATATGAAATAACTAATGATTAAAACTATACTTTAAAAAGTCTGAGTGCTCCAGATAGCCCTATTTTATGATCAAGAATAGTTTTGATAAAATTGTGGTGCTTTCCAGGGAGTGAAAGATAATTTTTTTTCAAAACAAAGTATTATATGTCCCCTACTGTGGTGCAAATGGTTTGCACCAATATTACCCATAATCCATTGCTCCATTGAAAATGAATATTTCTTGAAAAACAATCCACTTAACTACACTAATTTAACGTGAAACACACTGGTAACACATTTTAACCTGCAATACTTTTGCCATGCATCACAAATACATTGAAGTAATATTTATATCCCTAAGTTAAAAATAAAAACACCTTTGAAGTATAAATACAGGTTTTTTTTGTTTTTTTAAACTCTATAATCACTAGTTGATTAACATTTGAATTGCTCTGAAATGTTAGCTTATCTGTAATAGACATTACACACATGTAAAAGTTTTATTTAGGAGACCTTTCATTGCTTAATTCTTGTAATTCTATCATAAGGTGTCATTTTAAACCAACATCCTATGCTGTCTTGATATACAAAATTAACCATTTGACTGCCAGAGAAGTCAGTCATATCCAAGAGGTTTACTGCAAACTGGGTATTCATTTTAAATAGATCTGAACTTAAAAGAGGTTGACAAAGTGAATATTATTGACCTAAATATTGTGTTAGATTTATATGTCATAGTGTATGCATTGCAACACTCTATAGTATGAAGTACTGGATGAATTCTAGAACAAACCAAATTCACCATAGTGGGAGGGGGGCACACAAAATTTCTACCTATTTTAAAATACACTTAAAAAACCCTGAATGCTCCAGAAAACTCTGTTTCATTGTTAAGAAAGGTATTGATAAAATCTCTGAGCATTGAAGGATGTGAAAGCAAAATTTCATTCAAAAGGAAGAATTATCTGTCCCCTGTTCAGGTGCAGATGGTTTGCCCCATAGTCTGCAAGCTGTACCGGGTGAAGTAATGGATAAGATCTGGAACATACTAAGTTCACCATAGTGGGAGGCGGCAAATTAAATATCTAATGATTTAAAATATACTTTCAAAAGTCTGAAGACTCCAGATAGCCCTATTTCATTATCAAGAATGGTTTTGATAACATTTTTATGCTTTTAAGGCAGTGAAAGATGAATTGAAGTTGAAATAAAATATGATATCTCCCCCTAATCAGTTGCAGATGGTTTGCCCCATACTCTGCAAAGCTCTGGAGTTTTAAGTGCTGAATAAAATCTGGAACAAACCAAATTCACTATAGTGTTAGGGGGCATATGAAATAACTAATGATTAAAAATATACTTTAAAAAATCTGAGTGCTCCAGATGGCCCTATTTTATGATCAAGAATAGTTTTGATAAAATTGTGGTGCTTTCCAGGGAGTGAAAGATAATTTTTTTTCAAAACAAAGTATTATATGTCCCCTACTGTGGTGCAAATGGTTTGCACCAATATTACCCATAATCCATTGCTCCATTGAAAATGAATATTTCTTGAAAAACAATCCACTTAACTACACTAATTTAATGTGAAACACACTGGTAACACATTTAACCTGCAATACTTTTGCCATGCATCACGAATACATTGAAGTAATATTTACATCCCTAAGTTTAAAATAAACACACCTTTGAAGTATAAATACAGGTTTTTTTGTTTTTTTTTGGTTTTTTTTATTTTTGTTTTTTTAAACTCTATAATCACTAGTTGATTAACATTTGAATTGCTCTGAAATATTAGCTTATCTGTAATAAACATTACACACATGTAAAAGTTTTATTTAGGAGACCTTTCATTGCTTAATTCTTGTAATACTATCATAAGGTGTCATTTTAAACCAACATCCTATACTGTCTTGACATACAAAATTAACCATTTGACTGCCAGAGAAGTCAGTCATATCCAAGAGGTTTACTGCAAACTGGGTATTCATTTTAAATAGAACTGAACTTAAAAGAGGTTGGCAAAGTAAATATTATTGACCTAAATATTGTGTTACATTTATATGTCATAGTGTATGCATTGCAACACTCTATAGTATGAAGTACTGGATGAATTCTGGAACAAACCAAATTCACCATAGTGGGAGGGGGGCACACAAAATTTCTACCTATTTTAAAATACACTTAAAAAACCCTGAATGCTCCAGGAAACTGTATTTAATGTTAAGAAAGGTATTGATAAAATCTCTGAGCATTGAAGGATGTGAAAGCAAAATTTAATTCAAAAGGAAGAATTATCTGTCCCCTGTTCAGGTGCAGATGGTTTGCCCCATAGTCTGCAAGCTGTACAGGGTGAAGTAATGGAGAAGATCTGGAACATACTAAGTTCACCATAGTGGGAGGGGGCAAAATAAATATCTAATGATTTAAAATATACTTTCAAAAGTCTGAAGACCCCAGATAGCCCTATTTCATTATCAAGAATGGTTTTGATAACATTTTTATGCTTTCAAGGCAGTGAAAGATGAATTGAACTTGAAATAAAATATTATATCTCCCCCTAATCAGTTGCAGATGGTTTGCCCCATACTCTGCAAAGCTCTGGAGTGTTAAGTGCTGAATAAAATCTGGAACAAACCAAATTCATTATAGTGTTAGGGGGGCATATGAAATAACTAATGATTAAAAATATACTTTAAAAAGTCTGAGTGCTCCAGATGGCCCTATTTTATGATCAAGAATAGTTTTGATAAAATTGTGGTGCTTTCCAGGGAGTGAAAGATAATTTTTTTTCAAAACAAAGTATTATATGTCCCCTTCTGTGGTGCAAATGGTTTGCACCAATATTACCCATAATCCATTGCTCCATTGAAAATGAATATTTCTTGAAAAACAATCCACTTAACTACACTAATTTAACGTGAAACACACTGGTAACACATTTTAACCTGCAATGCTTTTGCCATGCATCACAAATACATTGAAGTAATATTTATATCCCTAAGTTTAAAATAAAAACACCTTTGAAGTATAAATACAGGTTTTTTTTGTTTTTTTAAACTCTATAATCACTAGTTGATTAACATTTGAATTGCTCTGAAATATTAGCTTATCTCTAATAGACATTACACACATGTAAAAGTTTTATTTAGGAGACCTTTCATTGCTTAATTCTTGTAATTCTATCATAAGGTGTCATTTTAAACCAACATCCTATGCTGTCTTGATATACAAAATTAACCATTTGACTGCCAGAGAAGTCAGTCATACCCAAGAGGTTTACTGCAAACTGAGTATTCATTTTAAATAGATCTGAACTTAAAAGAGGTTGACAAAGTGAATATTATTGACCTAAATATTGT
The DNA here is from genome assembly GCA_037306005.1 of Rhinophrynus dorsalis. NCBI lineage: Eukaryota > Metazoa > Chordata > Amphibia > Anura > Rhinophrynidae > Rhinophrynus > Rhinophrynus dorsalis. The sequence goes on from CM074722.1 coordinate 418,558,013, forward strand.
GTTAGATTTATATGTCATAGTGTATGCATTGCAACACTCTATAGTATGAAGTACTGGATGAATTCTGGAACAAACCAAATTCACCATAGTGGGAGGGGGGCACACAAAATTTCTACCTATTTTAAAATACACTTAAAAAACCCTGAATGCTCCAGAAAACTCTATTTCATTGTTAAGAAAGGTATTGATAAAATCTCTGAGCATTGAAGGATGTGAAAGCAAAATTTCATTCAAAAGGAAGAATTATCTGTCCCCTGTTCAGGTGCAGATGGTTTGCCCCATAGTCTGCAAGCTGTACCGGGTGAAGTAATGGATAAGATCTGGAACATACTAAGTTCACCATAGTGGGAGGCGGCAAATTAAATATCTAATGATTTAAAATATACTTTCAAAACTCTGAAGACTCCAGATAGCCCTATTTCATTATCAAGAATGGTTTTGATAACATTTTTATGCTTTTAAGGCAGTGAAAGATGAATAGAACTTGAAATAAAATATGATATCTCCCCCTAATCAGTTGCAGATGGTTTGCCCCATACTCTGCAAAGCTCTGGAGTTTTAAGTGCTGAATAAAATCTGGAACAAACCAAATTCACTATAGTGTTAGGGGGGCATATGAAATAACTAATGATTAAAAATATACTTTAAAAAATCTGAGTGCTCCAGATGGCCCTATTTTATGATCAAGAATAGTTTTGATAAAATTGTGGTGCTTTCCAGGGAGTGAAAGATAATTTTTTTTCAAAACAAAGTATTATATGTCCCCTACTGTGGTGCAAATGGTTTGCACCAATATTACCCATAATCCATTGTTCCATTGAAAATGAATATTTCTTGAAAAACAATCCACTTAACTACACTAATTTAATGTGAAACACACTGGTAACACATTTAACCTGCAATACTTTTGCCATGCATCACAAATACATTGAAGTAATATTTATATCCCTATGTTTAAAATAAAAACACCTTTGAAGTATAAATACAGGTTTTTTTGGTTTTTTTTGGTTTTTTTTTATTTTTGTTTTTTTAAACTCTATAATCACTAGTTAATTAACATTTGAATTGCTCTGAAATATTAGCTTATCTGTAATAAACATTACACACATGTAAAAGTTTTATTTAGGAGACCTTTCATTGCTTAATTCTTGTAATACTATCATAAGGTGTCATTTTAAACCAACATCCTATACTGTCTTGACATACAAAATTAACCATTTGACTGCCAGAGAAGTCAGTCATATCCAAGAGGTTTACTGCAAACTGGGTATTCATGTTAAATATAAATGAACTTAAAAGAGGTTGGCAAAGTGAATATTATTGACCTAAATATTGTGTTAGATTTATATGTCATAGTGTATGCATTGCAACACTCTATAGTATGAAGTACTGGATGAATTCTGGAACAAACCAAATTCACCATAGTGGGAGGGGGGCACACAAAATTTCTACCTATTTTAAAATACACTTAAAAAACCCTGAATGCTCCAGAAAACTCTATTTTATTGTTAAGAAAGGTATTGATAAAATCTCTGAGCATTGAAGGATGTGAAACCAAAATTTAATTCAAAAGGAAGAATTATCTGTCCCCTGTTCAGGTGCAGATGGTTTGCCCCATAGTCTGCAAGCTGTACAGGGTGAAGTAATGGATAAGATCTGGAACATACTAAGTTCACCATAGTGGGAGGGGGCAAATTAAATATCTAATGATTTAAAATATACTTTCAAAAGTCTGAAGACTCCAGATAGCCCTATTTCATTATCAAGAATGGTTTTGATAACATTTTTATGCTTTCAAGGCAGTGAAAGATGAATTGAACTTGAAATAAAATATTATATCTCCCCCTAATCAGTTGCAGATGGTTTGCCCCATACTCTGCAAAGCTCTGGAGTGTTAAGTGCTGAATAAAATCTGGAACAAACCAAATTCATTATAGTGTTAGGGGGGCATATGAAATAACTAATGATTAAAAATATACTTTAAAAAGTCTGAGTGCTCCAGATGGCCCTATTTTATGATCAAGAATAGTTTTGATAAAATTGTGGTGCTTTCCAGGGAGTGAAAGATAATTTTTTTTCAAAACAAAGTATTATATGTCCCCTTCTGTGGTGCTAATGGTTTGCACCAATATTACCCATAATCTATTGCTCCATTGAAAATGAATATTTCTTGAAAAACAATCCACTTAACTACACTAATTAATGTGAAACACACTGGTAACACATTTTAACCTGCAATACTTTTGCCATGCATCACGAATACATTGAAGTAATATTTATATCCCTAAGTTTAAAATAAAAACACCTTTGAAGTATAAATACAGGTTTTTTTGTTTTTTTTTAAACTCTATAATCACTAGTTGATTAACATTTGAATTGCTCTGAAATATTAGCTTATCTGTAATAAAGATTACACACATGTAAAAGTTTTATTTAGGAGACCTTTCATTGCTTCATTCTTGTAATACTATCATAAGTTGTCATTTTAAACCAACATCCTATGCTGTCTTGATATACAAAATTAACCATTTGACTGCCAGAGAAGTCAGTCATATCCAAGAGGTTTACTGCAAACTGGGTATTCATTTTAAAAAGAACTGAACTTAAAAGAGGTTGGCAAAGTGAATATTATTGACCTAAATATTGTGCTAGATTTATATGTCATAGTGTATGCATTGCAACACTCTATAGTATGAAGTACTGGATGAATTCTGGAAGAAACCAAATTCACTATGGGAGGGGGTACACAAAATTTCTACCTATTTTAAAATACACTTAAAAAACCCTGAATGCTCCAGAAAACTGTATTTTATTGTTAAGAAAGGTATTGATAAAATCTCTGAGCATTGAAGGATGTGAAAGCAAAATTTAATTCAAAAGGAAGAATTATCTGTCCCCTGTTCAGGTGCAGATGGTTTGCCCCATAGTCTGCAAGCTGTACAGGGTGAAGTAATGGATAAGATCTGGAACATACTAAGTTCACCATAGTGGGAGGGGGCAAATTAAATATCTAATGATTTAAAATATACTTTCAAAATTCTGAAGACTCCAGATAGCCCTATTTCATTATCAAGAATGGTTTTGATAACATTTTTATGCTTTCAAGGCAGTGAAAGATGAATTGAACTTGAAATAAAATATTATATCTCCCCCTAATCAGTTGCAGATGGTTTGCCCCATACTCTGCAAAGCTCTGGAGTGTTAAGTGCTGAATAAAATCTGGAACAAACCAAATTCACCTAGTGTTAGGGGGGCATATGAAATAAGTAATGATTAAAAATATACTTTAAAAAGTCTGAGTGCTCCAGATGGCCCTATTTTATGATCAAGAATAGTTTTGATAAAATTGTGGTGCTTTCCAGGGAGTGAAAGATAATTTTTTTTCAAAACAAAGTATTATATGTCCCCTTCTGTGGCGCAAATGGTTTGCACCAATATTACCCATAATCCATTGCTCCATTGAAAATGAATATTTCTTGAAAAACAATCCACTTAACTACACTAATTTAATGTGAAACACACTGGTAACACATTTTAACCTGCAATACTTTTGCCATCCATCACGAATACATTGAGGTAATATTTATATCCCTAAGTTTAAAATAAAAACACCTTTGAAGTATAAATACAGTTTTTTTTGTTTTTTTTAAACTCTATAATCACTAGTTGATTAACATTTGAATTGCTCTGAAATATTAGCTTATCTGTAATAGACATTACACACATGTAAAAGTTTTATTTAGGAGACCTTTCATTGCTTAATTCTTGTAATACTATCATAAGGTGTCATTTTAAACCAACATCCTATGCTGTCTTGATATACAAAATTAACCATTTGACTGCCAGAGAAGTCAGTCATATCCAAGAGGTTTACTGCAAACTGGGTATTCATTTTAAATAGATCTGAACTTAAAATAGGTTGGCAAAGTGAATATTATTGACCTAAATATTGTGTTAGATTTATATGTCATAGTGTATGCATTGCAACACTCTATAGTATGAAGTACTGGATGAATTCTGGAACAAACCAAATTCACCATAGTGGGAGGGGGGCACACAAAATTTCTACCTATTTTAAAATTCACTTAAAAAACCCTGAATGCTCCAGAAAACTCTATTTCATTGTTAAGAAAGGTATTGATAAAATCTCTGAGCATTGAAGGATGTGAAAGCAAAATTTAATTCAAAAGGAAGAATTATCTGTCCCCTGTTCAGGTGCAGATGGTTTGCCCCATAGTCTGCAAGCTGTACAGGGTGAAGTAATGGATAAGATCTGGAACATACTAAGTTCACCATAGTGGGAGGGGGCAAATTAAATATCTAATGATTTAAAATATACTTTCAAAAGTCTGAAGACTCCAGATAGCCCTATTTCATTATCAAGAATGGTTTTGATAACATTTTTATGCTTTTAAGGCAGTGAAAGATGAATTGAACTTGAAATAAAATATTATATCTCCCCCTAATCAGTTGCAGATGGTTTGCCCCATACTCTGCAAAGCTCTGGAGTGTTAAGTGCTGAGTAAAATCTGGAACAAACCAAATTCACTATAGTGTTAGGGGGGCATGTGAAATAACTAATGATTAAAAATATACTTTAAAAAATCTGAGTGCTCCAGATGGCCCTATTTTATGATCAAGAATAGTTTTGATAAAATTGTGGTGCTTTCAAGGGAGTGAAAGATAATTTTTTTTCAAACAAAGTATTATATGTCCCCTACTGTGGTGCAAATGGTTTGCACCAATATTACCCATAATCCATTGCTCCATTGAAAATGAATATTTCTTGAAAAACAATCCACTTAACTACACTAATTTAATGTGAAACACACTGGTAACACATTTAACCTGCAATACCTTTGCCATGCATCACAAATACATTGAAGTAATATTTACATCCCTAAGTTTAAAATAAACACACCTTTGAAGTATAAATACAGGTTTTTTTGTTTTTTTGGGTTTTTTTTATTTTTGTTTTTTTAATCTCTATAATCACTAGTTGATTAACATTTGAATTGCTCTGAAATATTAGCTTATCTGTAATAAACATTACACACATGTAAAAGTTTTATTTAGGAGACCTTTCATTGCTTAATTCTTGTAATACTATCATAAGGTGTCATTTTAAACCAACATCCTATGCTGTCTTGATATACAAAATTAACCATTTGACTGCCAGAGAAGTTAGTCATATCCAAGAGGTTTACTGCAAACTGGGTATTCATTTTAAATAGAACTGAACTTAAAAGAGGTTGGCAAAGTGAATATTATTGACCTAAATATTGTGTTAGATTTATATGTCATAGTGTATGCATTGCAACACTCTATAGTATGAAGTACTGGATGAATTCTGGAACAAACCAAATTCACCATAGTGGGAGGGGGGCACACAAAATTTCTACCTATTTTAAAATACACTTAAAAAACCCTGAATGCTCCAAAAAACTGTATTTTATTGTTAAGAAAGGTATTGATAAAATCTCTGAGCATTGAAGGATGTGAAAGCAAAATTTAATTCAAAAGGAAGAATTATCTGTCCCCTGTTCAGGTGCAGATGGTTTGCCCCATAGTCTGCAAGCTGTACAGGGTGAAGTAATGGATAAGATCTGGAACATACTAAGTTCACCATAGTGGGAGGGGGCAAATTAAATATCTAATGATTTAAAATATACTTTCAAAAGTCTGAAGACTCCAGATAGCCCTATTTCATTATCAAGAATGGTTTTGATAACATTTTTATGCTTTTAAGGCAGTGAAAGATGAATTGAACTTGAAATAAAATATTATATCTCCCCCTAATCAGTTGCAGATGGTTTGCCCCATACTCTGCAAAGCTCTGGAGTGTTAAGTGCTGAATAAAATCTGGAACAAACCAAATTCACTATAGTGTTAGGGGGGCATATGAAATAACTAATGATTAAAAATATACTTTAAAAAGTCTGAGTGCTCCAGATGGCCCTATTTTATGATCAAGAATAGTTTTGATAAAATTGTTGTGCTTTCCAGGGAGTGAAAGATAATTTTTTTTCAAAACAAAGTATTATATGTCCCCTACTGTGGTGCAAATGGTTTGCACCAATATTACCCATAATCCATTGTTCCATTGAAAATGAATATTTCTTGAAAAACAATCCACTTAACTACACTAATTTAACGTGAAACACACTGGTAACACATTTTAACCTGCAGTACTTTTGCCATGCATCACAAATACATTGAAGTAATATTTACATCCCTAAGTTTAAAACCTTTGAAGTATAAATACAGGTTTTTTTTTTTTTTTTTCTTTCTTCCTTACACACAACCTCTCTCCTACAACCTCAGTCAAAAGCTAGGGACAGGATATTAGCAAAGAAAACAAAGGTGCTTGCCTTATAGGCAAGCCAGCCAATCAGGAAATATAATTTTTATTTATTTTTTTTTAAATGAAAAGAAATGTGCCTGCCTTATAGGCAAGCCAGTCAATCAGTGAACAGTAACATACACATATATACACACATATATACACACATATATACATACATATATATATATTTTTTTTTTTAAATAAACATTAACCCCCTGAGTGCCAGAGGAGCAAGCAGTGTGCCATTGATTAACACACCGCGCACCCCCAACACCCTAAGGGACATTTAAAGAAACCAGAAAAGAGTAACTGTAACATAAAAATAACTTAAAGGTGAAGTATGAGCTGAAAAGAATCCAGATGGGGGGACACCGAGCAGAGCACACCATTTAAGGCCCACTGGGAGGTAAAAGATGACACAATCCCAGTGGCAAGGGCTTGGGTGTACTCTGTTCGGATACGGGAGCGCACAAATGCCCGGAACAAAAATTCAGGCGTCATTGGAACCTCCCCTGACAGCACCTGCTTCCTGGTCACATAAATGGCCATCTTAGCCTGTGCCAGGAGCAGGTTTATGAGGAGGTCCTCAGCCCTATTTGTCCGAGACACCGTGCGCCCAAAAATGAAGAGGTGTGGGGAGAAGTGCAGCCAGAACTGCAGGAGGAGTCCCCTCAGGAATGACAAGAGGGGCTGCAGTCGGCTGCATGAAAAGTAAATGTGATAGACAGACTCGCCCCTGCCACAGAAAGGAGAGGTGGCAGGGGAGTCCGTGAAACGGGCCAGGTACTCCCCCGTGTTCAGTGCACCATGGAGCACTCTCCAACTCAAATCCCCGATGGGTCTGGGCACCAAGGTGGAATAGAGTGCCCTTCACCGGGGTCTCTCGCCCACGTCAAGCACTCGCCTCCAGATGGTGTCTGGGCGACCGACGAGGGCGAGGAAGTGCACTGTGTGGAGCACGAGGGAATACAGCCTCTTCCTCGGCATGCCACGGAATCATGCCAAGGGTATCACCCCCAACCGGCTTAAGTTGGGGGCTGGAGAAGCCAAGGGGGACTGACGAGGCTTTGGTAGTATGCTTACAGCCGGAGGCGAGGGTTCCACAGGTAGATGTGGCTCTCCTGCCTGTAAGGCCCCGTCAATGAAGGTGCGCGAGTCAGGGTGGATGGCAAGCTTGATCTCCCGGAGCAAACGGCACGGAACTCTGGGACTATGGAAACCCATACGGTGCATAAGCACATCGGGCTCCACCCAGTTCGCCCGTTCATAGTCCAGGAGATCCCCGACTTGGGTCATCCGTGTTTGGCGAAGGCGACGACATATGCTAGGGGCTTCCAACATCCGAGCCCCCACAGCTGGATTATATAGCAGGGGCTCCGCTAGAATGTCTGCCCCCTGCGCTGTGCCCTGCCTTGACACGGAGACCATGCTCCAGGCCTTGAGGGTTTCCCGGTAGTATGCCGGCAGCACTGAGAGGTCGCTCCCAAACCCCTCAGGCTTGATGACGAATAGTTGCCGGTCATACCCCATATTGCACAACTGGCGATAGAAGCTGGAGGCCAGCGCGCACCACTGCGGTGAAGGGTCTGCGTACAGGTATCTCTGCAGGTACTGGAGGCGGAAGGTGTGCACTTGAGTGCGTATGCACACCACTCCTTGACCGCCCTCTCCCAGTGGGAGGCACGCCACACCCGCAGAGACCCAGTGCTTCCCCATCCAGAGAAAGTCCAGCAGCATTCTCTGGATTTTGCTGATGAACTCGGGGGTCGGGCTAAGGCAGATCAGCCGGTGCCACAGCTGTGAGGCCACCAGCTGGTTGATCACCAAAGCCCTCCCCCTTAGGGAAAGCACTTTCGCAAGACCCCTCCACAGTCCCATCCGAGAGAGGACTCGTTCCTCTAGTTCTTTCCAGTTATCAGGGACTGTGGGATTCGCAGCGGACAGGTAGACTCCAAGGTATTTCAAAGCTGTAGGCTCCCACTTGATGTTACGGAAGGTGGGAGGCAGGGAGTCTACCTGTATGGGACCCTCTAAAAGGCCTGTGCATTTGGACCAGTTGATCTGAGCAGAAGAGGCAGCTGTATAAACCTCTTGGCATTCTTTAGCCCGTTCCAGATCAACTAGGTCTTGGGCCACGAGGAGTACATCGTCGGCATATGCCGAAAGGACCACCCTCATGTCTGGCTCCTTCAGCACCAGCCCTGTGAGCCTCTTCCTTAACAGACATAGGAAGGGCTCGATGGCTAGTGCATATAGGTGTCCAGACAAGGGGCATCCCTGCCGTACTCCTCGTCCAAATACCAGGGGTGCTGTTAGGGACCAGTTGATCTTAATTAAACACTCTGCAGAGGCATACAGCGTCTTAAGGTAGCCCACAAAGCGTGGGCCAAAGCCGTATGCATGCAGAGTAGCTATGAGATATCTGTGATCCACTCTATCAAACGCCTTCTCCTGGTCTAGTGAGAGAAGGGCGAGTGACAGACCAGTCCTACGGGCGAAGCAGAGCAGATCCCGGACCAGAAAGATATTATCAAAGATGGTCCGGCCCGGGATTGTATAGGACTGGTCTAAGTGGACCACCTCTGACAGCACGGACCTGAGCCTTAAGGTGACAGCTTTGGCTACGATCTTATAATCCGTGCTGAGCAGCGAGACTGGTCGCCAGTTCTCGATAAGGCGGAGATCCCCCTTCTTGGGCAGCAAGGCCATTACTGCCCGTCGACAGGAAAGGGGCATCTCACCAGTCTCGAGGGCCTCCGTTAGGACCAGTTGGAAATCAGGTCCTAGAGTCTCCCAAAAGAATTGGAAGAACTCTACGGTCAGTCCGTCCAGCCCCGGAGATTTGCCATGGGGCATTAGACTGAGGGCTTCAGAGAGTTCAGCTAGAGAGATGGGCTGATCCAGCCTCTCTCTTCCACCCTCGCTGACCGTTGGAAGCCCATCCCATAGCACCTCACAGGCGTCTGGAGAGATGGGATCCGGAGAGTACAGGTTGGTATAGAATCTCCGGGCCCTGTCCCGGATGCTCTCCGGATCCAAAAGAGGGGCACCGTCCTCCGCGAGGAGGCAGGTGATATGTCTGCGGTTACCCCCCTCTTCTCCAGTCCGTAGAAGAGGCGCGAGCCGCGATCCATCTTCCAAAGGAATCGCAAGCGGCTTTGCACGAAGGCTCCCTTAGCCTGGTGCCGTTCCAGGTGACAGAGAACCTCCTTCCTCTCTACGTATTCGCGCTGCAAGGCTTGATCCCTAGATTCATCAGCCAGCCTTTGCTCGAGGCCAAGCACCTCCCCCCGGAGTGCCTCAATCTCGGCATTGCGCTGACTGCTTACACCCCTAGTATACTCCTGACACAAGAGTCTCAAGTGCACCTTGCCCACGTCCCACCACTGACTCAGCGTGGCAAAGTCACCCTTGAAACCCCTCCAGTCCGTCCACCTCTCCCGGATCAATGCCGCAAAGCCCTCGTCCTCCAACAAGGTATTGTTGAAGTGCCAAAAGGCGGCTTTTGTCGCCGATGACATGGGCGACAGCTTCACGGAAACACAGTTGTGGTCCGTGAACGGGGCCAACCTAATGGCACTGGACCGGGCCCGCGACATGTAGTGGCTAGATATATAAAGCCTATCGATCCGGGAGTGGGACACCCTACCATCTCTCACCCTGACATAGGTGAAAGTGTCTGATGCCCCTGAGTGCTGCTCTCGCCAGATGTCGACCAGGGAGTAGTGGGTGATGACCTCCCTCAAGGCCGACGCGGATGGTGGATAATGCTCTGTCCCGACATGGTCCAGAGCTTCGAGGGTGCAGTTGAAATCACCCCCGATAATCAAACACTCATCCGCATCGACCGACTCCAGATTGGTCGACAAACTAGCAAAGAACCTCACCCTCTCCGGTCCTGTAGAGGGTGCATACACGTTCAGCAGACTAAACGTGCAGCCTAGCTCTCGGACCCGGAGATGCAGCAGACGGCCTGGGATAATGGCCTTTGCACTCAGCACCTCAGGCTGAAAGGACTCTGAGAACAGGGTCACCACTCCACATGACGCCGAAGTGAAGTGGCTAAAGAAAACCCCGCCTCGCCACTCCAGATGCCAGTTGGCTTCAGCCTCCGGAGTGGTATGGGTTTCTTGCAGGAAGCTCACAGAGTACCCCCCTTGCTGTAGATAGGAGAGTACCTGGAACCTGCGAAACCCATCCCTACAGCCATTGGTATTAAGGGTGCTGATGCTCAGAGCCATTACTGTGTGTCAGGAAGTGCTTTCGTCCCGTCTCCTAGCGAGGCCTGATGGGACAGACACAAATTTAAGAACTTGCGGGCGCGGATATGTTCGGCAGACCCGAAGTTCTTGGCCCGATTGCTGGCCCTAAGATATTCTCTGAGAGAGTGGATGATTAACGGCAGATCATTCCACCTCTCAAGGGCCAGGCGCACCTTCTTTTTATTTTGTCCGCGAAGGGTGCTCTCAAGCAAAGCTGTTATTTCCTTGGCAGGGATGACAGGGCTAGGTGTAGGTATTGAGGCTGCAGAAGCCTCACTGCCATCCCTGGGCTCCTCCTCGCTGAGTACTGTATAAACCCCCTTCTCCTCTAAGGGGGTAAGCCTTCTCAGCTTAATCTTAACAGTCCCACTTCTAGATGTTATTGAAGTGGGGTCTAATACACCCTTCGCGACCGAACCCTGAGAGGATTCTTGTGCCCCCTTGCTAGTACTAGGGGCACACTCAGGGGTAGCTGGCCGAACGGCGGCAGACGGCTCGGTGACATGGGGAGCTTTGGAGGCCTTATATGCCTCCTCAGCCTTCTCCACCTCCGCCTGCGCAGCTTGGATGACGCTAAGGTTGGGATCAGTGGATGAAGTGGGAGGAGGGATCTCCGAGGTTGTAGCAGTCACCTCCACGGTATTAATAGGAGGGACTGCTTGGTCACCCTCCTCCATTACCACTGCACCTGTTGCGTCACCCTCCCCTGGATTTTCCTCTACAGGGTCCTGAATGGGCGTTACGCTTAAGTCTATCGCCTCCAGGAGTGGCATATCCTGGGGAGTTGGAATTACCCCAGTGTCGCCACTGGAGAGTGACCCTGGAGGGAGAGGCTGACTGTGGTCCCCAAAGCTCAGCACCTTAGGGACACTAACTGCCCATTCTGCAGGGGCTTTATTGGGCCTCCCTTCATACATCAGGGGCAAGACAAGCTGCATAGGTATTAGTTGGCTGCCTGCCCCTGTCTCCTCAGGGAGACCCTCATTCCCCTGCACATTCCCCAGACCCTTGGCCACATTATCCCCCGCCAGGTCTGGGGGGAGAGGTGTGTGGTCTGCACCTGGCTGGCTGAGATTAATAGCCAGGTCAGACAATGTCACCACTTGAGGAGGCGATGGATGGCTCCTCTTTTTTACTTTGGAGGGATAGGAGATAAGCTCCTCCCATTCCTCCAGTGTCCCCCTATTGGTCTTATATTTCCTCTTCCTTGGGGCGTCATCCTTAGAAGAGGAGGTGCCGCCGCTCCCCGTGCCCTCTTTAGAGGCCTGAGATCTTTCCTCCCTCCCCTCATCCCCTTCACTTGCTGAAGTGTTTATACTTGGGGCGGGGGGAGATGGCACCAGGGCAGCGGCAACACAGGGGGTAGTGGTGACACTCTTCTCCTTCCTCCCTTTTGCTGCAGCATCAGAAGTAGCTGCAGCTACTGATGTTTTTGGTGGGGAGGAAGGAGGCATGGAGGCTGCGGTGGTGGGCTTTGAAACAGCCTCCTTATAGCTCTCTGAAGGGGGGGCTTTCCCTTTTGAGGGCCCTGCCACAGTGGTCTTAGCAGGGCTGGATGCTGTACGTGAGGTGCTTGCGACTGGCACTGGAGCTGGGGCTGACGTTTTAGAACGCTGCCCCTTGGGGCAGCTCTGGCGTGTATGCCCCAGCTCCTTACAAGCAAAGCACCTCACTTCTTCTGTGCTGTAAAATATGCGGTACAGCACCCCCTCAAAATGAACCCCAAAGGACCCTTCTATACTATCTGCACCCCGAGGCAGGAGGACTTGTGCCTGCCTCTTAAAAGAGAGCACATGCCTAAGTGCTCTCTCTTTGCAGCCCAGGGGAATCTTACTGATATTTGATTTTAACTCCCCCAGGGCTTGCAAGTGGGGGCACAGCAAAGGGTCCGGTAGGAAGGGGGGCACATTAGATAGTACGACACGTGTGCCCATCCCTTCCAGGGGTTCCACAGGGATATAAGTCCCCCCAGTGTGAGCCCCCTCTGCACCAAAGTATGTGCAGCAGCCAGCGTACGTAAAAATATTACAGCTTTGCTGTACATTTTGCTGGCTGCTACAACTGCAGAGGGACTCACAACATCAGCTGCAGCCTTAACATATGCCCCTATGCTGTTTACCCCAAACATGATGCATCTGACTCCATGCCTCCTAGATAGCTGCTCTCCCCCAGAGTTGGCATGACTGGGGCTGGCACTAACCACCTGTGCAAAAGATCTAGTAGCAACAGGGGCAGTGCCAGTAGGAGCAGCCTGAGTAGAGGCAGAGGGAGCCTGAGGTCTGGGGCTTGCTGCCATAGTGGGAGGGGGGCACACAAAATCTCTACCTATTTTAAAATACACTTAAAAAACCCTGAATGCTCCAGAAAACTCTATTTTATTGTTAAGAAAGGTATTGATAAAATCTCTGAGCATTGAAGGATGTGAAAGCAAAATTTAATTCAAAAGGAAGAATTATCTGTCCCCTGTTCAGGTGCAGATGGTTTGCCCCATAGTCTGCAAGCTGTACAGGGTGAAGTAATGGATAAGATCTGGAACATACTAAGTTCACCATAGTGGGAGGGGGCAAATTAAATATCTAATGATTTAAAATATACTTTCAAAAGTCTGAAGACTCCAGATAGCCCTATTTCATTATCAAGAATGGTTTTGATAACATTTTTATGCTTTCAAGGCAGTGAAAGATGAATTGAACTTGAAATAAAATATGATATCTCCCCCTAATCAGTTGCAGATGGTTTGCCCCATACTCTGCAAAGCTCTGGAGTGTTAAGTGCTGAATAAAATCTGGAACAAACCAAATTCACCATAGTGTTAGGGGGGCATATGAAATAACTTATGATTAAAAATATACTTTAAAAAGTCTGAGTGCTCCAGATGGCCCTATTTTATGATCAAGAATAGTTTTGATAAAATTGTGGTGCTTTTCAGGGAGTGAAAGATAATTTTTTTTCAAAACAAAGTATTATATGTCCCCTACTGTGGTGCAAATGGTTTGCACCAATATTACCCATAATCCATTGCTCCATTTAAAATGAATATTTCTTGAAAAACAATCCACTTAACTACACTAATTTAATGTGAAACACACTAGCAACACATTTTAACCTGCAATACTTTTGCCATGCCTCAGAAATGCATTAAAGTAATATTTTTATCCCTAAGTTTAAAATAAATACACCTTTGAAGTATAAATACAGGTATATTTGTTTTTTTTTAAACTCTATAATCACTAGTTGATTAACATTTGAATTGCTCTGAAATATTAGCTTATCTGTAATAAACATTACACACATGTAAAAGTTTTATTTAGGAGACCTTTCATTGCTTAATTCTTGTAATACTATCATAAGGTATCATTTTAAACCAACATCCTATGCTGTCTTGATATACAAAATTAACGATTTGAGTGCCAGAGAAGTCAGTCATATCCAAGAGGTTTACTGCAAACTGGGTATTCATTTTAAATAGAACTGAACTTAAAAGAGGTTGGCAAAGTGAATATTATTGACCTAAATATTGTGTTAGATTTATATCTCATAGTGTATGCATTGCAACACTCGTATGAAGTACTGGATGAAGTCTGGAACAAACCAAATTCACCATAGTGGGAGGGAGGCACACAAAATTTCTACCTATTTTAAAATACACTTAAAAAACCCTGAATGCTCCAGAAAACTATATTTTATCGTTAAGAAAGGTATTGATAAAATCTCTGAGCATTGAAGGATGTGAAAGCAAAATTTAATTCAAAAGGAAGAATTTTCTGTCCCCTGTTCAGGTGCAGATGGTTTGCCCCATAGTCTGCAAGCTGTACAGGGTGAAGTAATGGATAAGATCTGGAACATACTAAGTTCACCATAGTGGGAGGCGGCAAATTAAATATCTAATGATTTAAAATATACTTTCAAAAGTCTGAAGACTCCAGATAGCCCTATTTCATTATCAAGAATGGTTTTGATAACATTTTTATGCTTTCAAGGCAGTGAAAGATGAATTGAAGTTGAAATAAAATATTATATCTCCCCCTAATCAGTTGCAGATGGTTTGCCCCATACTCTGCAAAGCTCTGGGGTGTTAAGTGCTGAATAAAATCTGGAACAAACCAAATTCACCATAGTTTTAGGGGGCATATGAAATAAGTAATGATTAAAAATATACTTTAAAAAGTCTGAGTGCTCCAGATGGCCCTATTTTATGATCAAGAATAGTTTTGATAAATTGTGGTGCTTTCCAGGGAGTGAAAGATAATTTTTTTTCAAAACAAAGTATTATATGTCCCCTACTGTGGTGCAAATGGTTTGCACCAATATTACCCATAATCCATTGCTCCATTGAAAATGAATATTTCTTGAAAAACAATCCACTTAACTACACTAATTTAACGTGAAACACACTTGTAACACATTTTAACCTGCAATACTTTTGCCATGCATCAAAAATACATTGAAGTAATATTTATTTCCCTAAGTTTAAAATAAAAACACCTTTGAAGTATAAATACAGGTTTTTTTGCTTTTTTATTTTTGTTTTTTTAAACTCTATAATCACTAGTTGATTAACATTTGAATTGCTCTGAAATATTAGCTTATCTGTAATAAACATTACACACATGTAAAAGTTTTATTTAGGAGACCTTTCATTGTTTAATTCTTGTAATACTATCATAAGGTATCATTTTAAACCAACATCCTATGCTGTCTTGATATACAAAATTAACCATGTGACTATCAGAGAAGTCAGTCATATCCAAGAGGTTAACTGCAAACTGGGTATTCATTTTAAATAGAACTGTACTTAAAAGAGGTTGGCAAAGTGAATATTATTGACCTAAATATTGTGTGAGATTTATATGTCATAGTGCATGCATTGCAACACTCTATAGTATTAAGTACTGGATGAATTCTGGAACAAACCAAATTCACCATAGTGGGAGGGGGGCACACAAAATTTCTACCTATTTTAAAATACACTTAAAAAACCCTGAATGCTCCAGAAAACTCTATTTCATTGTTAAGAAAGGTATTGATAAAATCTCTGAGCATTGAAGGATGTGAAAGCAAAATTTAATTCAAAAGGAAGAATTATCTGTCCCCTGTTCAGGTGCAGATGGTTTGCCCCATAGTCTGCAAGCTGTACAGGTTGAAGTAATGGATAATATCTGGAACATACTAAGTTCACCATAGTGGGAGGCGGCAAATTAAATATCTAATGATTTAAAATATACTTTCAAAAGTCTGAAGACTCCAGATCGCCCTGTTTCATTATAATGAATGGTTTTGATAACATTTTTATGCTTTCAAGGCAGTGAAAGATGAATTTAACGTGAAATAAAATATTATATCTCTTCCTACTCAGTTGCAGATGGTTTGCCCCATACTCTGCAAAGCTCTGAAGTGTTACGTGCTGGATAAAATCTGGAACAAACCAAATTCACCATAGTGTTAGGGGGGGCATATGAAATAACTAATGATTAAAAATATACTTTAAAAAGTCTGAGTGCTCCAGATGGCCATATTTTATGATCAAGTATAGTTTTGATAAAATTGTGGTGCTTTCCAGGGAGTGAAAGATAATTTTTTTTCAAAACAAAGTATTATATGTCCCCTACTGTGGTGCAAATGGATTGAGCCAATATTACGCATAATCCATTGCTCCTTTGAAAATGAATATTTCTTGAAAAACAATCCACTTAACTACACTAATTTAATGTGAAACACACTGGTAACACATTTTAACCTGCAATACTTTTGCCATGCATCACGAATACATTGAAGTAATATTTATATCCCTAAGTTTAAAATAAAAACACCTTTGAAGTATAAATACAGGTTTTTTGTTTGTTTTTAAACTCGATAATCACTAGTTGATTAACATTTGAATTGCTCTGAAATATTAGCTTATCTGTAATAAACATTACACACATGTAAAAGTTTTATTTAGGAGACCTTTCATTGCTTAATTATTGTAAGACTATCATAAGGTATCATTTTAAACCAACATCCTATGCTGTCTTGATATACAAAATTAACCATTTGACTGCCAGAGAAGTCAGTCATATCCAAGAGGTTTACTGCTAACTGGGTATTCATTTTAAATAGAACTGAACTTGAAAGAGGTTGGCAAAGTGAGTATTATTGACCTAAATATTGTGTTAGATTTATATGTCGTAGTGTATGCATTGCAACACTCTATAGTATGAAGTACTGGATGAATTCTGGAACAAACCAAATTCACCATAGTCGGAGGGGGGCACACAAAATTTCTACCTATTTTAAAATACACTTAAAAAACCCTGAATGCTCCAGAAAACTCTATTTTATTGTTAAGAAAGGTATTGATAAAATCTCTGAGCATTGAAGGATGTGAAAGCAAAATTTAATTCAAAAGGAAGAATTATCTGTCCCCTGTTCAGGTGCAGATGGTTTGCCCCATAGTCTGCAAGCTGTACAGGGTGAAGTAATGGATAAGATCTGGAACATACTAAGTTCACCATAGTGGGAGGGGGCAAATTAAATATCTAATGATTTAAAATATACTTTCAAAAGTCTGAAGACTCCAGATAGCCCTATTTCATTATCAAGAATGGTTTTGATAACATTTTTATGCTTTACAGGGCAGTGAAAGATGAATTGAACTTGAAATAAAATATGATATCTCCCCCTAATTAGTTGCAGATGGTTTGCCCCATACTCTGCAAAGCTCTGGAGTGTTAAGTGCTGAATAAAATCTGGAACAAACCAAATTCACCATAGTGTTAGGGGGGCATATGAAATAACTTATGATTAAAAATATACTTTAAAAAGTCTGAGTGCTCCAGATGGCCCTATTTTATGATCAAGAATAGTTTTGATAAAATTGTGGTGCTTTTCAGGGAGTGAAAGATAATTTTTTTTCAAAACAAAGTATTATATGTCCCCTACTGTGGTGCAAATGGTTTGCACCAATATTACCCATAATCCATTGCTCCATTTAAAATGAATATTTCTTGAAAAACAATCCACTTAACTACACTAATTTAATGTGAAACACACTAGCAACACATTTTAACCTGCAATACTTTTGCCATGCCTTAGAAATGCATTAAAGTAATATTTTTATCCCTAAGTTTAAAATAAATACACCTTTGAAGTATAAATACAGGTATATTTGTTTTTTTTTAAACTCTATAATCACTAGTTGATTAACATTTGAATTGCTCTGAAATATTAGCTTATCTGTAATAAACATTACACACATGTAAAAGTTTTATTTAGGAGACCTTTCATTGTTTAATTCTTGTAATACTATCATAAGGTATCATTTTAAACCAACATCCTATGCTGTCTTGATATACAAAATTAACCATGTGACTGCCAGAGAAGTCAGTCATATCCAAGAGGTTAACTGCAAACTGGGTATTCATTTTAAATAGAACTGTACTTAAAAGAGGTTGGCAAAGTGAATATTATTGACCTAAATATTGTGTGAGATTTATATGTCATAGTGCATGCATTGCAACACTCTATAGTATTAAGTACTGGATGAATTCTGGAACAAACCAAATTCACCATAGTGGGAGGGGGGCACACAAAATTTCTACCTATTTTAAAATACACTTAAAAAACCCTGAATGCTCCAGAAAACTCTATTTCATTGTTAAGAAAGGTATTGATAAAATCTCTGAGCATTGAAGGATGTGAAAGCAAAATTTAATTCAAAAGGAAGAATTATCTGTCCCCTGTTCAGGTGCAGATGGTTTGCCCCATAGTCTGCAAGCTGTACAGGGTGAAGTAATGGATAAGATCTGGAACATACTAAGTTCACCATAGTGGGAGGCGGCAAATTAAATATCTAATGATTTAAAATATACTTTCAAAAGTCTGAAGACTCCAGATCGCCCTGTTTCATTATAATGAATGGTTTTGATAACATTTTTATGCTTTCAAGGCAGTGAAAGATGAATTTAACGTGAAATAAAATATTATATCTCTTCCTACTCAGTTGCAGATGGTTTGCCCCATACTCTGCAAAGCTCTGAAATGTTACGTGCTGGATAAAATCTGGAACAAACCAAATTCACCATAGTGTTAGGGGGGGCATATGAAATAACTAATGATTAAAAATATACTTTAAAAAGTCTGAGTACTCCAGATGGCCCTATTTTATGATCAAGAATAGTTTTGATAAAATTGTGGTGCTTTCCAGGGAGTGAAAGATAATTTTTTTTCAAAACAAAGTATTATATGTCCCCTACTGTGGTGCAAATGGTTTGCACCAATATTACCCATAATCCATTGCTCCATTGAAAATGAATATTTATTGAAAAACAATCCACTTAACTACACTGATTTAACGTTAAACACACTGGTAACACTTTTTAACCTGCAATGCTTTTGCCATGCATCACGAATACATTGAAGCAAAATTTATATCCCTAAGTTTAAAATAAGAACACCTTTGAAGTAGAAATGCAGGGTTTTTTTTTTTTTTTATAATCACTAGTTGATTTACATTTTAATTGCTCTAAAATATTAGCTTATCTGTAAGAAAAATTACACACATGTAAAAGTTTTATTTAGAAGACCTTTCATTGCTTAATTGTTGTAATACTATCATAAGGTATCATTTTAAACCAACATCCTATGCCGTCTTGATATACAAAATTAACCATTTGACTGCCAGAGAAGTCAGTCATATAAAAGAGGTTAACTGCAAACTGGGTATTCATTTTAAATAGAACTGTACTGAAAAGAGGTTGGCAAAGTGAATATTATTGACCTAAATATTGTGTTAGATTTATATGTCATAGTGCATGCATTGCAATACTCTATAGTATGAAGTACTGGATGAATTCTGGAACAAACCAAATTCACCATAGTGGGAGGGGGCACACAAAATTTCTACTAATTAAAATGCACTTTAAAAACTCTGAATTCTGCAGAAAACTCTATTTTATTGTTAAGAAAGGTATTGATAAAATCTCTGAGCATTAAAGGATGTGAAAGAAAAATGTAATACAAAAGGAAGAATTATCTGTCCCCTGTTCAGGTGCAGATGGTTTGCCCCATAGTCTGCAAGCTGTACAGGTTGAAGTAATGGATAATATCTGGAACATACTAAGTTCACCATAGTGGGAGGCGGCAAATTAAATATCTAATGATTTAAAATATACTTTCAAAAGTCTGAAGACTCCAGATCGCCCTGTTTCATTATAATGAATGGTTTTGATAACATTTTTATGCTTTCAAGGCAGTGAAAGATGAATTTAACGTGAAATAAAATATTATATCTCTTCCTACTCAGTTGCAGATGGTTTGCCCCATACTCTGCAAAGCTCTGAAGTGTTACGTGCTGGATAAAATCTGGAACAAACCAAATTCACCATAGTGTTAGGGGGGGCATATGAAATAACTAATGATTAAAAATATACTTTAAAAAGTCTGAGTGCTCCAGATGGCCATATTTTATGATCAAGTATAGTTTTGATAAAATTGTGGTGCTTTCCAGGGAGTGAAAGATAATTTTTTTTCAAAACAAAGTATTATATGTCCCCTACTGTGGTGCAAATGGATTGAGCCAATATTACTCATAATCCATTGCTCCTTTGAAAATGAATATTTCTTGAAAAACAATCCACTTAACTACACTAATTTAATGTGAAACACACTGGTAACACATTTTAACCTGCAATACTTTTGCCATGCATCACGAATACATTGAAGTAATATTTATATCCCTAAGTTTAAAATAAAAACACCTTTGAAGTATAAATACAGGTTTTTTGTTTGTTTTTAAACTCGATAATCACTAGTTGATTAACATTTGAATTGCTCTGAAATATTAGCTTATCTGTAATAAACATTACACACATGTAAAAGTTTTATTTAGGAGACCTTTCATTGCTTAATTATTGTAAGACTATCATAAGGTATCATTTTAAACCAACATCCTATGCTGTCTTGATATACAAAATTAACCATTTGACTGCCAGAGAAGTCAGTCATATCCAAGAGGTTTACTGCTAACTGGGTATTCATTTTAAATAGAACTGAACTTGAAAGAGGTTGGCAAAGTGAGTATTATTGACCTAAATATTGTGTTAGATTTATATGTCGTAGTGTATGCATTGCAACACTCTATAGTATGAAGTACTGGATGAATTCTGGAACAAACCAAATTCACCATAGTCGGAGGGGGGCACACAAAATTTCTACCTATTTTAAAATACACTTAAAAAACCCTGAATGCTCCAGAAAACTCTATTTTATTGTTAAGAAAGGTATTGATAAAATCTCTGAGCATTGAAGGATGTGAAAGCAAAATTTAATTCAAAAGGAAGAATTATCTGTCCCCTGTTCAGGTGCAGATGGTTTGCCCCATAGTCTGCAAGCTGTACAGGGTGAAGTAATGGATAAGATCTGGAACATACTAAGTTCACCATAGTGGGAGGGGGCAAATTAAATATCTAATGATTTAAAATATACTTTCAAAAGTCTGAAGACTCCAGATAGCCCTATTTCATTATCAAGAATGGTTTTGATAACATTTTTATGCTTTACAGGGCAGTGAAAGATGAATTGAACTTGAAATAAAATATGATATCTCCCCCTAATTAGTTGCAGATGGTTTGCCCCATACTCTGCAAAGCTCTGGAGTGTTAAGTGCTGAATAAAATCTGGAACAAACCAAATTCACCATAGTGTTAGGGGGGCATATGAAATAACTTATGATTAAAAATATACTTTAAAAAGTCTGAGTGCTCCAGATGGCCCTATTTTATGATCAAGAATAGTTTTGATAAAATTGTGGTGCTTTTCAGGGAGTGAAAGATAATTTTTTTTCAAAACAAAGTATTATATGTCCCCTACTGTGGTGCAAATGGTTTGCACCAATATTACCCATAATCCATTGCTCCATTTAAAATGAATATTTCTTGAAAAACAATCCACTTAACTACACTAATTTAATGTGAAACACACTAGCAACACATTTTAACCTGCAATACTTTTGCCATGCCTTAGAAATGCATTAAAGTAATATTTTTATCCCTAAGTTTAAAATAAATACACCTTTGAAGTATAAATACAGGTATATTTGTTTTTTTTTAAACTCTATAATCACTAGTTGATTAACATTTGAATTGCTCTGAAATATTAGCTTATCTGTAATAAACATTACACACATGTAAAAGTTTTATTTAGGAGACCTTTCATTGTTTAATTCTTGTAATACTATCATAAGGTATCATTTTAAACCAACATCCTATGCTGTCTTGATATACAAAATTAACCATGTGACTGCCAGAGAAGTCAGTCATATCCAAGAGGTTAACTGCAAACTGGGTATTCATTTTAAATAGAACTGTACTTAAAAGAGGTTGGCAAAGTGAATATTATTGACCTAAATATTGTGTGAGATTTATATGTCATAGTGCATGCATTGCAACACTCTATAGTATTAAGTACTGGATGAATTCTGGAACAAACCAAATTCACCATAGTGGGAGGGGGGCACACAACATTTCTACCTATTTTAAAATACACTTAAAAAACCCTGAATGCTCCAGAAAACTCTATTTCATTGTTAAGAAAGGTATTGATAAAATCTCTGAGCATTGAAGGATGTGAAAGCAAAATTTAATTCAAAAGGAAGAATTATCTGTCCCCTGTTCAGTTGCAGATGGTTTGCCCCATAGTCTGCAAGCTGTACAGGGTGAAGTAATGGATAAGATCTGGAACATACTAAGTTCACCATAGTGGGAGGCGGCAAATTAAATATCTAATGATTTAAAATATACTTTCAAAAGTCTGAAGACTCCAGATCGCCCTGTTTCATTATAATGAATGGTTTTGATAACATTTTTATGCTTTCAAGGCAGTGAAAGATGAATTTAACGTGAAATAAAATATTATATCTCTTCCTACTCAGTTGCAGATGGTTTGCCCCATACTCTGCAAAGCTCTGAAATGTTACGTGCTGGATAAAATCTGGAACAAACCAAATTCACCATAGTGTTAGGGGGGGCATATGAAATAACTAATGATTAAAAATATACTTTAAAAAGTCTGAGTACTCCAGATGGCCCTATTTTATGATCAAGAATAGTTTTGATAAAATTGTGGTGCTTTCCAGGGAGTGAAAGATAATTTTTTTTCAAAACAAAGTATTATATGTCCCCTACTGTGGTGCAAATGGTTTGCACCAATATTACCCATAATCCATTGCTCCATTGAAAATGAATATTTATTGAAAAACAATCCACTTAACTACACTGATTTAACGTTAAACACACTGTTAACACTTTTTAACCTGCAATGCTTTTGCCATGCATCACGAATACATTGAAGCAAAATTTATATCCCTAAGTTTAAAATAAGAACACCTTTGAAGTAGAAATGCAGGGTTTTTTTTTTTTTTTTTATAATCACTAGTTGATTTACATTTTAATTGCTCTAAAATATTAGCTTATCTGTAAGAAAAATTACACACATGTAAAAGTTTTATTTAGAAGACCTTTCATTGCTTAATTGTTGTAATACTATCATAAGGTATCATTTTAAACCAACATCCTATGCCGTCTTGATATACAAAATTAACCATTTGACTGCCAGAGAAGTCAGTCATATAAAAGAGGTTAACTGCAAACTGGGTATTCATTTTAAATAGAACTGTACTGAAAAGAGGTTGGCAAAGTGAATATTATTGACCTAAATATTGTGTTAGATTTATATGTCATAGTGCATGCATTGCAATACTCTATAGTATGAAGTACTGGATGAATTCTGGAACAAACCAAATTCACCATAGTGGGAGGGGGCACACAAAATTTCTACTAATTAAAATGCACTTTAAAAACTCTGAATTCTGCAGAAAACTCTATTTTATTGTTAAGAAAGGTATTGATAAAATCTCTGAGCATTAAAGGATGTGAAAGAAAAATGTAATACAAAAGGAAGAATTATCTGTCCCCTGTTCAGGTGCAGATGGTTTGCCCCATTCTCTGCAAGCTGTACCGAGTGAAGTAATGGATAAGATCTGGAACATACTAACATACTAAGTTCACCATAGTGGGAGGGGGCAAATTAAATATGTAATGATTTAAAGTATACTTTCAAAAGTCTGAATACTCCAGATAGCCCTATTTCATTAACAAGAATCGTTTTGATAAGATTTTTATGCTTTCAAGGCAGTGAAAGATGAATTTAACTTGAAATAAAATATTATATCTTCCCCGACTTATTTGTAGATGGTTTACTCAATACTCTGCAATGCTCTGGTGTGTTAAGTGCTGGATAAAATCTGGAACAAACCAAATTCACCATAGTGAAATATTAGCTTATGTGTAATAAACATTACACACATGTAAAAGTTTTATTTAGGAGACCTTTCATTGCTTAATTCTTGGAATACTATCATAAGATATCATTTTAAACCAACATCCTATGCTGTCTTGATATACAAAATTAACCATTTGACTTCCAGAGAAGTCAGTCATATCCATGAGGTTAACTGCAAACTGGGTATTCATTTTAAATAGAACTGAATTTAAAAGAAGTTGGCAACGTGAATACTATTGCCCTAAATATTGTGTTAGATTTATATGTCATAGTGCATGTATTGCAAAACTCGATAGTTTGCAGTACTGCATGAATTCTGGAAGAAACCAAATTCACCATAGTGGTAGGGGGGCACACACAATTTCTATTGATTTAAAGGGATAGTAATACTTCATTTTATCTTTATTTTATGTTGTAGGCATTAAAAAAACATGAACAATATAAGTCTTATCTCTCAAACCTTTATGGTTTAAGAGATATTCACAAACAAAGTACTCCCCCTCCCCGTTCAGCCCGATGATAAGGGAGGTGCCCAAGTAGACTGCAGAGAGAGACAATCTTCAATTAAGATAAGGAAAGAGGTGAAAAACTTGTCAATGGGGGCAGGGCTTTCATTGTTTTCATACAAAGAAAATTGTCCCCTGCTGTTATCTGTCTGGTCATACAACCAGATTCACATCTGAGAAGAGATGGCTTACACTAGGAAAAAGGGGGGGAGGGGAAAACTTTGCTTGTGAATATCTCTTAAACCATAAAGGTTTGACAGAAAAGACTTATATCATTCTTCACGTTTTTTTAATGCCTACAACATAAAATAAAGTTAAAACGAAGTATTACTATCCCTTTAAAATATACTTTAAAAACCCTGAATTCTCCAGAAAACTCTATTTTATTGTTAAAGGGATAGTAATACTTCGTTTTAACTTTATTTTATTTTGTAGGCATTAAAAAACATGAAGAATGATATAAGTCTTATCTCTCAAACCTTTATGGTTTAAGAGATATTCACAAACAAAGTATTCCCCCCTGTTCATCCAGATCAGAAGGGAGGTGCCCAGGGAGACTGCAGAGAGGGACAATCTTCAATTAAGATAAGGGAAAAAGCTGAAAAATTTGTCACGGGGGGAAGGGCTTTCATTGTTTTCATACAAAGAAAATTGTCCCCTTCTGTTATCTGTCTGGTGATACAACCAGATCCACATCTGAGAAGAGATGGCTACACTAGGTAAAGGGGAGGGAGGGGAAACTTTGCTTGTGAATATCTCATAAACCAACGTCCTTTGGGAGGTGGCGCCTTGAGTCCTTGTGGGTTCTTTTCTAAAAAACTCTCCAGTGCACAGAGCCACTATGAGATTGGCGACAGGGAGCTCCTGGCTATTATTCTGGCACTTAAAGAATGGCGCCACTTATTGGAAGGTACCAGGACCCCAGTATTAATCCTTACTGTTCACAAGAATTTGACATATCTCTCTGAAGCTAAGAGACTGTCCTCACGACAAGCTAGGTGGGCACTCTTTTTGTCCCGGTTCAATTTTGTAGTGTCCTACCTTCCGGGCTCTAAGAATATTAGGCAGAAGCTCTATCCAGACAGTTTGCATCGGACCTTGAGAGGGAGGAAGAACCAGTACCTATTATTCAGCCAGATCGTATCCTGGCTACTATTCGTTCCAGCATCACTTCGCCACTGGGGGAAGAAATTTTGGCCTCTCAAGCAAGGCCTCTGCCAGAGACCCCAGTTGGCAAGTGTTTTGTGGATGAGCCATTCCGTACCCGTCTATTGGAGACATACAATTCATCTAAAGCGGCTGGGCATATCGGGAGGGATCAGCTAATATGGTCTCTATCACAGTTATTCTGGTTGCCCTCCCTTAGAGCCGATTGCTCCTCTTTTATTGCCGCTTGTGCCACCTGTGCTCGTGCTAAGACCCCCAGACATCTCCCAGTAGGCCTACTCAAACCGGTGCCTAATGGCAAAGTCCATGGTCCCATATATCCGTTGACTTTTTGGGAGAGCTGACAGCTTCTAGGGGTATACGTTTTTCCTTATGGTGGTCGATAGGTTCTCTAAGTTGGCTCATTTCATGTCTCTCTCTGGTCTTCCGTCGGCACAATAGTTGGCTGTAGTCTTTGCTAAGAAGTGTTTCGCTTGCACGGGGTACCCAGAGTGATAGTCTCTGATCGTGGGAGCCAGTTTGTGTCCAGGTTTTGGAGGGCATTTTGTGGCCAGATGGGCATCCAATTGTCCTTCTCCTCCGCCTACCACCCCCAGACCAATGGAGCCGCTGAGAGTGCCAAACAGGGACTGGCGCAGATCCTGCGCTGCTTTGTAACCGATCGTCACGACAATTGGGCCGACCTGCTGCCATGGGCAGAGTTTGCCAGGAATTGTGCAGTTAATTCATCTTCCGGTAGCTTCCCGTTTCGAATTAAGTACGGGTTCCAGCCGTGCCTGCTCCCGGACTCATTTCAGTTGCATCAGATTCCTGCCCTGGATGAGCATGTGGCGCAACTTCGTTCCACTTGGGCACAGGTTCAGAGGGCCCTCAGTCAGTCATTCCAGCGACATCAGCGGCATGCCAATCGTACACGGCTGCCTGCGGTCTCATTTCAGGTTGGGGACAGAATATGGCTCTCCTCCAGAAACCTCAATCTGCAGGTACCCTCCAATAAGTTGGCTCCCCGGTTCATTGGCCCATTTAAAATCATCCGCAAGGTCAATCCTGTCACATATGAATTGGAACTCCCAGCCTCTATGCATATTCATAATGTGTTCCATGTATCTCTCTTGAAACCCTTGGTTTGCAACCGCTACTCTACCACTCCAGTGATTCCTGGGCCGGTGGACGTTCAGGGCCAAGAAGAGTACGAGGTCCAGAGTATCATTGATTCTAGGAGACTTAGAGGGAAGTTGCAATATTTGGTCCTTTGGAAAGGCTTTGGCCCTGAGGAACGTTCTTGGGTGGATCAGAAGGACCTCCATGCGCCTAGACTTTTGCGCAACTTCCATTCTAAATATCCACAGAAACCAAGACCTCCTGCAGGGAGAGGGGGTCTTTGAGAGGGTGGTACTATCACAGTGCCTGTGATCCACCTCTGTCACTCTCGCTTGGGGTGTGCTCTGATTTGCTGAGTCGGTTTGGCCCGCCCCTGGTGACCTTTTTATTCCTGGCCGTGTCACCTGTCAGGTGCCCTTTCGTGGTGTTTCAGAGCCAGTGTTGCTGTTGCTGTGTTCCTGTGTTCCTGATTCCTGTGTATCGATTTGGCCTGTTTTGACTACGCTCCTGATTGACCTGGCTTGTCTGAGAACCACCTCTGTGATCTGACCCGGCTTGGCTGACGTTCCTGCTCGTGATTGACCCGGCTAGTCTACGAACCATCTCCGTAACCCGACCCGGCCTGGCTGATTCCTGCTCCGTGACCTGAACCGGCTTGTTCCAGTGATCTGCTTTGTTCCTGCTTCCTGCTCCTGTTGTCGCCGTAGCGACATTCTGACTTCCGCTGTGCTCGCCTACCTATCACGGTCCCCGTGTCTTTCTGACATGATTTGCCTGTGCATTGGTGGAGACTGATTGGCCCGCCCAGGATGTGCCGTTATATGCTGGAGCTTGGGCACTTGTCAGTTGCCCTTTCGTGGTGTTCCTGTTGCTGCACCTTGTTGCCATATTCCTGTGCCTCCTGTGTACCGACCCGGCTAGTCTGACTCTTCTCCTGCTCCTGCTCCGTGATTTGACCCGGTTCTGGCTGACGACCCTGCTCCGTGATTTGACCCGGTTCTGGCTGACGGCCCTGCTCCGTGATTTGACCTGGCTCTGGCTGGCGACCCTGCTCCGTGAATTGACCTGGCTGTGGCTGACGACCCTGCTCTGTGAATTGACCTGGCTCTGGATGATGACCGTGCTCCGTGACTTGACCCAGTTCTGGCTGATGACCCTGCTCTG
The DNA here is from genome assembly GCA_037306005.1 of Rhinophrynus dorsalis. Lineage (NCBI taxonomy): Eukaryota > Metazoa > Chordata > Amphibia > Anura > Rhinophrynidae > Rhinophrynus > Rhinophrynus dorsalis. The sequence goes on from CM074722.1 coordinate 418,585,876, forward strand.
TGATTCATTCCGGCCTGTCTGCTGTTCCAGTACTGTTCCGGTCCTGCTTGCTGTTCCAGTTGCTATTCCGGCCTGTCTGCTGTTCCAGTTACCGTTCCGGTTCTGCCTGCTGTTCTGGTTGCTATTCCGGCCTGTCTGCTGTTCCAGTTACCGTTCCGGTTCTGCCTGCTGTTCCGGTTGCCGTTCCGGTTTGCCTGCTGTTCCAGTGTTCCTGCATCATTCCGGTCGCCTCGGCGACATTCTGAACTGTTTAAGCGACTCACTGTTCCTCTCACTTGTCAGTAGCTGTAGCCTGAGGTTGCTTTGCCTGTTGCTGGTTGCCAAGGTACTCGCTCCTGTGCAGAACCACTTAACCCTTGCAGTGCCTGTAGTCTCCGGTCTAGTGCCTCCGATATATCTTGCCAAGCATACGTTTTCTGACATGAGCCTTTCCTCTGAGTGCTTCTGTGTGTCTCTCATTCACCATCAGAGCCTTGTCTGTTCCGTGCTCATATTCGGGCTCAGGCTCACAGACGCTGAAGGTACATTCCCATTGCACTCCAGAGGGCGCCGGCTCTACTCCAGCTTGGGCAGTCACCATCAGTACAGCACCCAAGGGGTGTCAAGGCACAATCCAAGTGGCACACGCAGGGTTACTACTTTTCCAGTTAAGGGCGATTTTGGTTCTGATCACTACAGCGTGGCAATAGCAGTCCTCTGTAGCCCACGGTGGTGGTACCGGCTCAGCTCTGGACTTTGTTGCGCTACTATACCAACTTGAGAGTGTATTCAGTGCAGTTACTTCTCTATCCAGCTATTGAGAGACTGTGTTCCAGAGACTGCTATTTATCCCGGGCGTTGGCCAATCTTGTTATATCTCACCCATTTCATTTGTTAACCCTTTGAGGGAATACTCCCTATCCATTTATAGCACCTATCACTATCATTGTGTGCATTCACTTTGTCATTATTACCATTATTGCTATTTCTGTACTGGCCTCTAGGGGCATTGTTTTATTTTCAATAAAACTGTGTTTTTACTTCATATCCTGGTCTGAGTGTCAGAAAACCGTAACACTACCGGGCTGATCGTGTTGCCTCCTTAACACTTGCAGAACCTAGTCTCCAGTGCTGAGTCTCCATTCTCACTTGCAGAGCTGTGCTTCCGTTACTGAGCCCTCCTTCGTACTTGCAGAGCAATACCCTCTAGTACTGACCCTTCGATCCTTAAAGCTGCATTTAACCCTTGCCGTGCTGCTGTCTCTTCAGCTGAGCCTTCTCATACCTGTGCAGAGCCTACGCTGTTGTTTCGCTACTTCTGCTGAGCCGGCCGCATATATGCCTGGTCTGGTCGACAGCTCATCTTGTCACCCGCAGAGTAGTCGAGTTCGTTAACGCGCCCGGTAGAGGTGCTATTGGCTCTTGCTCAAACAGGGATCTCTCCGGTTTATGCCCGTGGGGGCTATTGGCTCTAGCTCTTGCAGCACAGGGTCATATCTGTCAATATTCACTATTATTTTGTGTTGCCTGTAGAATAAAACTGTGTTTTATTCTAACCAGATAGTCTGAGTGTCTTAAAAAACCGTTACACCGGTAGACGTCTGTTATTGGCATGCCGCTGGGCACGTGCAAAAGACTCATGTAGGGTATTCTGGATCTGTGCCCATGTGGAGCGGAGCTGCCTAATATGCTCATCCAGAGCCGGAATCTGCTGTGCCTGAAAGTTATCTGGGAGCAAGCATGGTTGGAACTGTAATTGATCAGGAAGGGTGAGCTCCCAGACGTGCTGCACACCGCACAGTTCCTGGCAAACTCTGCCCACGGCAACAAGTCAGTCCAATTGTCGTGATGATTGGAAATGAAACAACGCAAGAACTGCTCCAGTCCCTGGTTGGCACGCTCAGTGGCCCCATTAGTTTGGGGATGATAAGCCGAGGAAAATGACAACTGAATCCCCATCTGTTCGCAAAAGGCCGTCCAGAATCTCGAGACAAATTGACTCCCACGATCCGAGACCAGCACCTTGGTACCCCGTGGAGTCGGAATACCTCTCTGGCAAATACAATTGCCAGTTCCTTAGCAGATGGCAGGCCAGGGAGTGGCACAAAATGAGTCATTTTAGAGAACCTATCAACTATCATTAGGATTACAGTAAACCCATTGGAGGCCGGCAGTTCTCCCAGGAAATCAATAGATACGTGTCACCAAGGCCGGTCCCCATTAGGAACAGTCTGCAAGAGACCCACAGGAAGATGTCTGGGAACCTTGGAATGGGCACAAGTGGCACACGCTGCTGTAAATGTCGCACAGTCATCTCTCATGCCAGGCCATGTCTGGATAAGACATCAGCACGTACGTTCTTAGTACCAGGTAGGTATGAGATAATGAAATTAAAACGAGACAAGAATAGTGCCCACCTTGCTTGCCTCGGAGACAGCCTTTTAGCCTCTGATAGGTACATGAGATTTTCATTATCCATCAGGATCAAAATAGGTACCTTAGTGCCCTCCAACAAGTGTCACCATTCACGTAAGGCCAAAATAATCGCTAGGAGTTCCCGGTCTCCAATGTCATAAAGGCTCTGTGCCTTGGTCGACTTTCTCGAAAAGAACCACATGGCCTCAAGGTTTTATCTGGACCTGGTTTTTGGCCCAAGACTGCCCCTACTCCAGTCTCAGAAGCATCCACTTCTAACGTATATGGCAACCCAGGAATAGGATGTGACAGCACTGGAGCAGTAGAAAAAGCCAATGTTAAAGACTCAAATGCCTTAATTGCCTCTGGGGACCATTCAGATGAGGAGGCACCCTTGTGGGTCATATCAGTGAGTGGTTTTACAATACTGGAATAGTTGTGAATAAATTTCCTATAATAATTCGCGAATCCTAGGAAACGCTGCAAGGGTTTGAGACCCGTAGGTCGCGGCCATTGTTGCAAAGCTGCAAGCTTGTCCTTGTCCATAGCGAAGCCTTCTTTAAAGATCACGTACCCCAAAATGGCCACACTGGACCTATGGAACTCGCACTTCTCAAGTTTGAAATATAGCTTATTTTCCCTTAGCTTTTGCAAGACCGCAGAAACCTGACCACGGTGGGTCTCCAGGTCAGGCGAGTAAATCAAAATGTCGTCTAGATACACGACCACACAGGACTGTAAGAACTCCCGTACGACATCATTGATCAATTCTTGAAAAACTGCCGTGGGCATTGCTAGACCAAATGGCATGACTAAATACTCGTAATGCCCCGTGCGAGTATTGAAAGCAGTTTTCCACTCATCACTGTCCTTAATCCAAACTAAATTATATGCCGCCCTCAAATCCAGTTTAGTAAAAATGGAAGCGCCCTTTAAATGATCTAACAATTCGGTTATGAGTGGAATGGGGTAGGCATTCTTTATCATTATTTTGTTAAGACCCCTATAATCAATACAGGGTCTTAGTTCACAGTCCTTCTTTTTAACAAAAAAGAATCCAGCCCCCGCAGGCGAGGAGGACTTGCGTATAATACCCTGAGCCAAGGCGTCACTGATATACTCCTCCATGGCACTGTTCTCGTCACCAGACAATGGGTACGTTCTACCCTTCGGGGGCATAGCGCCTGGCACAAGATCAATAGCACAGTCGTACTCACGATGTACCGGCAAAGTGCTAGCCTCACCCTTACTGAATACATCGCTGAATGACTGGTATTCCAGTGGTAAGGAGGGAGAGGTGCACAAAATTTTGGTAGGCTGACTCAGACAGTGGTTTTTACAGTATTCAGACCAAGACAATACTTCACAATTTCTCCAGTCTAATCTGGGATTATGCTTATGTAGCCATGGAAAGCCCAAAATGACCTCAAAATGGGGGGACTGGATAATCTGGAATTGAATGGTCTCTTTGTGAAGTGCTCCAATGCACACAGATAAAGGACATGTCTCCTGTGTGACCTGAGGTGGTACCAACGGTCTCCCATCAATGGCCTCAATGTCGAGTGGAGAGTCTCTGCTCACCAATGGAATGTTATGCATCAAAGCAAAGTTCTTGTCCATGAAATACCCGGCTGCACCAGAATCAATTAGGGCAGGCATCTTGGTAGTTTCAGAGGCCCAAGAGTTCACAATGTCAATCACGGTTTTGTTTAACATGCCTTCTGTGGACTGGTATACGCCACCTAGGATCTGTTCCCCACATGACCCTAGGTGCGCTCGTTTCCCGGTCGCAAGGGACAGGCTTTGAGCAAATGACCTGCCTTGCCACAGTACAGGCATAACCCCTGTTTGCGACGGAAGGAGCGCTCTTGCTTGGATAACCGTGTAAAATTGACTTGCATAGGTTCCGTGCTCCCTATAGCAGGACCCGGAGGTATGGGAGGAGAGGGAGGTATGGGTGGGAAATTAACCCTGTTGCCCAATTCATCTGTGGATCTTGCACTGCGACTCTTGTATAGACTCCTCTCCCTTATGCAAGTGTCTATCAGAATTGTGTATTCAATGAATTCATCTAGACCCACCCGTAGGTCTCTAGCTGCAATTTCATCTTTAATCTTATCGTCCAGGCCCTGGGAAAATGCAGCAACCAACGCCTCATCGTTCCAGCTTACCTCTGCTGCAAGTGTATGAAATTCAATGGCAAATTCAGAAACAGTACGTTTGCCCTGCTGGATTCTCATAAGGCGCTTGGCAGCAGAGGTGGCACACCCTGGAACTTCAAACACACTGCAGAAGGCCCTTACAAATTCAACAAAATTTGTAGTAATAGGTTTGCCAGTCTCCCATATCGGATTTGCCCAAGCTAAGGCCTTGCCCGTGAGTAGAGAGATAATAAATCCCACCTTGCTTCTGTAACTGGGGAACGCCTGTGGCACTAGTTAGAGAAAAATCTCCAGTTGGTTCAAGAACCCACGGCAAAGTGTTGGCTCCCCATCATATTGCAAAGGCAACAGAGCAGTAGTGGATAGGCCTCTAGAGGAGGAACAGGGAGTACTAGCCGGAGTCAATGGTGACGGAACTGGAGTGGCCACCAAAGATGGTACAGGTCTCTCGAGGCTAGCAGTGCGTTCAAGAATGATCTGAATAGCCATAGACAGTTGGTCTAATCGTTGTTCCTGCACATCTAATCTCCACAGGAGATTCTGGGAACTACCCTCACCAGCCTTGTCTGAGGTCATGGCCCTTTCGTACTGTCACGGTTTTAATGAGCACTCAGACAACTGGGTAGGATAAAACAGGAAAGTTTTATTAGATAGAATAAAGAGCACAAGGCCCCTCACGGGTCCAAACTCAACAAAGCAGCAGCAATAAAGTTTGACACAGGACAGGGCATACAAGATAATTTACAATAGGGAGGCTCTACCGGCCTTACCGAATACTGGGTAAGGCAGCCTAATAACTGGTGCAACAAGGAACTGAGGAGGCTCTACCGGCCTTACCGAATACCGGGTAAGGCAGCCTAATAACTGGTGCAACAAGGAACTGAGGAGGCTCTACCGGCCTTACCGAATACCGGGTAAGGCAGCCAAATAGCTAGCGCAACAAGGAACTAAGGAGGCTCTACCGACCTTATCAAATACCGGGTAAGGCAGCCTAGTAGCTGGAACAACAAGGACTGACCAGTGACTGGATAGCACTGACTAAAAGTGCGGATGGAGGCAACCGTAGTACAGATTGAGTGCTGAGGTGCAACAGTAACTGCTAGAGACCGGATCACACTGACAGGAAGTGCTTGACGGAGGCCACGGGTCGCCACAGGCTGAGAGAAATAGGAAGTCAACAGTTAACCGCTTAGTGACCGGGTAGCACTGACTGGAGGTGCTTAACGGAGGCAACCGAGTACAAGCTGAGCGAAAGTGAGGCAACAGTAACCGCTTAGTGACTGGGTAGCACTGACTGGAAGTGCAAAACGGAGGCAACCGCAGTACAGGCTGAGTGAGATAGGAAGGCAACAGTAACCGCTTAGTGACCGGATCGCACTGACACGAAGTGCTTAACGGAGGCCACTGATCGCAACAGGCTGAGTAAAATCAGAAGGCAACAGTAACCGGTAGTGACAGGTAGCACTGACTGTAAAGTGAGGGCAACAGTATAGCAAGCCAGTCGTGCCTGGATCAACACATGGAGAGCGGTAGTCAGCCACTGCCTGGGTCGGTACACAGAGAGCGGTAGTCAGCCACAGCCTGGGTCGGCACACAGAGAGCGGTAGTCAACCACAGCCTGGGTCGGTACACAGAGAGCAGTAGTCAGCTACAGCCTGAGTCGGTACACAGAGAGTGGTAGTCAGCCAAAGCCTGGGTCGGTACACAGAGAGCGGTAGTCAGCCAAAGCCTGGGTCGGTACACAGAGAGCGGTAGTCAGCCAGAAACCGGATCAACACGGAACAGGAGCACTGAGTCACAAAATATCGGAGACACCATGAAAGGGCACCCGTATGGTGACATGAGGGCGTATATAAAGGCTAGCCCTGGGAGGGGATAGCCAGCAAGCACCAATAAAAGTCAGTACTGCACAAACCCGGAAGTCAGAATGTCGCACAGTAATCACGGGCACCGTGATAAGTCAATAGATTTTCCAAAATGGCACACTTCGTGCCTCTTACTGGCCTTCCCTCTGCCCAGGAGTTGGCAAGGGTATTTTGCCAAGGAAGTTTTCCGGTTGCATGGCGTACCCAGAGTGTTGGTGTCTGACCGTGGGAGCCAATTCGTGTCTAGATTCTGGAGGGCATTCTGTGCACAGATGGGCATACAATTATCGTTTTCCTCTGCATATCATCCCCAGACCAACGGAGCTGATGAGTGTGCCAATCAAGGTTTGGAGCAATTTCTACGCTATTTTGTGTCTGACCATCATGATAATTGGGCCGACCTGTTGCCTTGGGCGGAGTTTGCCAGGAATTGTGTGGTTAATTCATCGTCCGGGAGTTCCCCGTTTCTCATCAACTACGGGTTCCAACCATGTCTGCTCCCGGACTCATTTCAGACACAGCAAATTCCAGCTCTGGATGAGCATATGGAGCAACTCCGTTCCACTTGGTGCAGAGGACGCTCAGTGCTTCGTTCCAGCGTTATCAGCGTCAAGCTAATCGCAGACGGTTGCCGGTGGTCTCATTTATGGTTGGGGACAGGGTATGGCTTTCCTCCAAGAACCTGAATCTACAAACTCCTTGCAATAAGTTGGCTCCCCGGTTCATTGGTCCGTTCAAAGTTATCCGTAAAATTAACCCTGTGTCATATGCTCTGGACCTCCCAGCATCCATGCGTATCCATAATGTGTTCCACATATCATTGTTAAAACCTCTGATTTGTAATGGGTACACTACTACTCCTGTGGCTCCTGGCCCCGTTTGAATACAAGGTCAGGAGGAGTATGAGGTACAAAATTTTATTGACTCAAGTAAATTCAGAGGGAGATTACAATATTTGGTCCATTGGAAAGGTTACGGTCCGGAGGAGCGCTCATGGGTTGATTCTAAGGACCTTCATGCTCCCAGATTACAATGCAGCTTGCATGCCAAGTATCCCCTAAAACCAGGTCCCTCTTCTCAGAGAAGGGTCTTTGAGAAGAGGGTACTATCACGGCGCCCGTAATTCCAGCGACATTTTGACAGACTTATTTCCTGGTGCCTTTTCATTGGCTGCACTGTACAGCTCCTCCCAGTTACAACCTTTTTATACTCTGAGTTGTCACTTATGGGTTGCCCTTTCGTGGTGTACCTGATGCCTAGCGCTTGTTCCGTTATCTTGATACCAGTGTATGACCCGGACTGACTGACTACGCTATTCGTTAGTGTTCCAGCTTCTGTGTACCGATTCGGATTGGCTGACATTCCTGCTTCCTGTTCTGACCTGGCCTGGGTGACATTCCTACTCCGTGTACCAACCTGGCGAGACTGACGACCCTGCTCTGTGTACCGACCTGGCTTGGCTGATGTTCCTGCTCCGTGTACCTTCCGGCGAGATTATTGTTCCTGCTCCTTCCACGCCCGGCTGGGTGAAGATCCTATATAGTGCATGTTGCTGTTCTCGCTCTGTGCACTGTCGCTCACGCGACTGTGCACAGCTGAGCTACGGTACTCCGTTACCACCTTGTAGTCCAGTCCGTGATTCAAGTCTCATTGTACCAGGGTATCCTCCATACTGTTATACTAACAATTGCTTGGTCTCCCGCTCTTGGGTTCAGTTGGGCGCATCCGGTTGCCTTCCGCATTTAGACCACAACGTTCGTTAACCCCTGCTGGGGTGGTGCCCTTGTGCCGCTTCTTATTCCACCACTGTTAGCCTCCTGACCGTTAGCTCTCCGTTTGCTTGGTCTCCTACTCTTGGGTTCAGCTGGGCGCATTCGGTTAACCCTCCGCATATAGACCAAGGTGTGCATTAAGCCCTCCGGGGGTTGCACCGGGCACACGGTGGTGGATAGTCTCCATTGGGCATACGTTCTGTGGCACGAGCACTGACTCACGCTGTTGTAGTCTCCGGTGGGCGTCCACCGTTGCAACCTCCCGGTCAGGTTGTCTTGCCTGCACTCTGCTGACATCTTGTCACTGTCACTACTCACTGCCTTGAGAGCGACACTGGGCTTTCCTCTTCTCCGGGCAGACTTAGTCAGTGGCTCCACTGCTATCTCTGGACTCTCTTACACTGTATCAATTCCTATTTACCTGACCTGTGTCAGTATTGTATTCTGCTGTACATACTGGACCCGTGTGGGTTAAATTTGCTAATGTAACCTGTCCTGTGTCAGTTATCTATGTTCTATTTGCTGGACCCGTGAGGGTTACGTTATTCATTGTGCGCTATAATAAAATTGTGTTTTTTACCAACATCTACCGTTTCTGAGTCTACTGAACCGTAACAAACATACCACAAACAGTTAAATTGAAGCATGAAGGCAGGTTCAGAGTTGGCATGCTGAGGTAGTACAGGGGTGTTATAGAGATGATTAGCACATACCTGTAGGGAAGAGAATAAAAGCTTGTAAGGAGACTGTCAAACTATCATGTTTAACTCTCGCTGCACATTTGCTCCGGTTTACTTTGCTCCCAGGTGTAGTGGGTCCCCTTGAAATTCACCCCCTTGAAATTCCCCCTATCTGTGTCTGAATTTAAACTGGTGAGATCTCCAGGCTGAGGCTGAATGACTGTTTTCAATTACAAACTAATATGTAGGGGGATTGCCCTAAGTGTAGTCAAATGTGACACACTTAAAACAGCTGATAAGGAATAGAACAGACATAGAGAGATGTAGGAGCGAAATGGGGGAGGAAAGAACGTGCAGAGTCAGAATCAGGGTGATTGATTAGCACATACCACAAAGAGGTAAATTGAAGCAAGAAGGCATGTTCAGAGTTAGGGTGCTGAGATGGTACAGGGGTGGTATAGAGATGATTAGCACATACCTGTAGGGAAGATAATAAAAACTTGTAAGAAGACTGTCAAACTCTCATGTTTAACTCTCGCTGCACTTTTGCTCCAGTGCACTTTGCTCACAGGTGTAGTGGGTCCCCTTGAAATTCACCCCCTTGAAATCCCCCCTATCTGTGTTTGAATTTAAACTGGTGAGATCTCCATGCTGAGGCTGAATGACTATCTGTTTCCAAATACAAACTAATATGTACAGGGATTGCCCTAAGTGCAGTCAAGTGTGACACCCTTAAAACAGCTGATAAGTAATAGAACAGACACAGAGAGATGTAGGAGGGAAGTGGGGAGGAAAGAACGTACAGAGTCAGAATCAGGATGATTGATTAGCACATACCACAAAGAGTTAAACTGAAGCATGAAGGCAGGTTCAGAGTTGGGGTGCTGAGATGGTACAGGGGTGGTATAGAAATGATTAGCACATTCAACAAAACGTTAAATTGAAGCATGAAGGCAGGTTCAGAGTTGGGCTGCTGAGATGGTACAGGGGTGGTATAGAGATGTTTAGCACATACCACAAAGAGTTAAATTGAAGCATGAAGACAGGTTCACAGTTGGGGTGCTGAGATGGTACAAGGGTGGTATAGAGATGATTAGCACATATCTGTAGGGAAGAGAATAAAAACTTGTAAGGAGACTTTCAAACTCTCATGTTTAACTCTTGCTGCACTGTTGCTCCAGTATACTTTGCTCCCAGGTGTAGTGGGTTTTCTTGAAATTCACCCCCTTGAAATTCACCCTATCTGTGTCTGAATTTAAACTGGTGACATCTCCAAGCTGAGGCTGAATGACTTTCTGTTTCCAATTACAAACTAATATGTTATCACGGTGCCTGTGATTCTGCCTGAGTGACATTCCTACTTCTGGGTTTGGTTTGGCTGCTTCTTATTGGGCCTGGGTTGTTAACGCCTCACAGGGCTTGCCTTTATATACGCCCTCCTGTCACTATGCCGGTGCCCTTTCATGGTGTTCCTCACCTGACGTTGTTGCTGAGTTCCTGTTATGTGTATGATCCGGTTTCGTCTGACCTTTCTCCTGTCCTCACTGCCTGTATTGATTGGACCCGGGTTGCCTGACTACGATCCGTTACCACTTTGGCTGACTACCGCTCTCTGTGTACCAATCCAGGCATTGGCTGACTACCTCTCTCTGTGTATCGATCCAGGCTTTGGCTGACTTCCACTCTCTGTGTACCGAACTAGGCCTTGGCTGACTACCACTCTCCGAATAACGATTCTGGCTTGGCTGACTTCTGCTCTCTGTGTACCATTCCAGGCTTTGGCTACTCGCTTAGCTTCTCCTTGTCGCTAGTGTCTCTGTTGTCCCTGTCTTGTGCCCATTGCCTTCGCCTTAATGGTATTTTGCCAGTCGGTGCTATCAGTTGCCACCGGTTGTGCTACCTTTCAGCCTGTGCCTCCTTGCAGTCTCCGTTGCATACTATACAGCCTGTGCTCTAAGGACACTAGCAGTTATACTACCTTTCAGTCGGCTCTCACCCACTACCTCCGGTTACGCTATTTAGAGCAGTCTGCCTATATCAACACCTGTTGCGCCCCGTGCAGACTGTGTCTACTCTGTGTGCCTCCGGGCACTTCCTCAGTACACTCGTTGGTACCATCGCTTGTGCTGCCTTACCCGGAAATAGGTAAGGCCAGTAGAGCCTATTCTTTTCCCTATTGGGGTCTGCCCTGCAGTATCAGTCCCTCTTAGGGTGTCTCCGGACCTGTACTGAGGTTTTGTTCCAGTCATCATTGCTTATTTTATTAACTGTTTATGCACTGACCTGTGTCAGATTCAATATTACTATCTTCTGTTTGAAGTCTGGACCCGAGAAGGGCATCTATGTTCTTTATTAAGTTGTTTAATAAAGCTTCATTGTTTTATCTTAACCAAATTGTCTGAGTGTTCTTTAACACCTTAAACACCTTAAGGACCCATGACGGTCCTGCACCGTCATGGGTTAAACTCTCCCATCGCGGCCGCACGGAGCGATGGGAGAGCGCGGGCTGCTTGTTACTAAGTGTCCCGGTACCGGGACACTTAGTAACAACCAATGGAAACTTTGTTGCAACATGCGATTCGCTTGATGAGCGAATCCCATGTTGCAAATGCTGAATGACAGGGACAGTATTTGTAAATACTGTCCCTGTCATATATCTCTGCCTCCCTCCATCTTGCACACTGCTGAGGTGGAGAGAGACAGAGAGAGATCGTGCTGCAGCGTTGTAGATCGTTCCTGAATAAAAAACAGTGTTTAAAAAAAAGATTTTAACCCTTTGATCACTGGTTTGCAGTGATCAATACATTCCCCCCCATCTGATCACTCTTGGAGTGATCAATTTGCTGCAGATCAGCGTTTGCTGATCTGTGGGACACCCCCCATCCCCCTTGTATTTTTTGTAATTTTTTTGATTTTTTTTTTAAATTTTTTTTAATTTTTTTTTAATAAAAATTGATTTAGAGCTATAGTTTAGGTAGGTAGGTGGGTAGGTGGGTAGGTTTAGTGTAGGCGTGTGTTAGGGAAAGGTTTAGGGTTAGATTTAGGTTTAGGGAAAAAAAAAAACAAAACAAACCCCCCCCCCAAAAAAAAAATATATAGTTTAGATAGGTAGTGCACTTGGGTTAGGTAGGTTCAGGGTATACGTGGGTTAGGGTAAGGTTTAGATTTAGATTTAGGGGTAGCGTAGGGAAAAAAATAAAAAAAATTCAAAAAAAAAGTTTATTTTATTTAAAAAATTGTTCTATATTATAAGTTAGTTTAGATAGGTAGTTGGGTTGGGTAGGTTCAGGGACTACGTGTGTTAGGGTAAGGCTTAGGGATAGATTTAAGTTTAGGAGTAGTGTAGGGAAAAAAAATAAAAAAAAAAAAACTTTTATTAAAAACTTTATTCTATATTATAAGCTAGTTTAGATAGGTAGTTAGGTTGGGTAGGTTCAGGGACTACGCGTGTTAGGGTAAGGCTTAGGGATAGATTTAAGTTTAGGTATAGTTAGTTATAGAAGTTAGTTTAGAGTAGGTGTATAAGATGCAGAGGAGGTATTCATTAGAAGAGGCGTATTCTTATTTGGCGTCTGACTCTGAAGCCACAGACACAGCATCAGACTTTGACGTCACTCAGTTTTCTGAGAGTGAGAGCTCTAGCAGTGATGACCAGGGCCTTCTGCGAAAAAAAGACGCACTGCCCCAACAACTGCCCCAAGAGCTGCCCCAACAACTGCCCCAACAGCTGCCCCAACAACTGCACCAAGAGCTGCCCCAGCAACTGCACCAAGAGCTACCCTAAGAAAAGCCCCAAGAGCTGCCCTAAGTAATGCCCCAAGAGCTGCCCCAAGACCTGCCACAAGTACTGCCCGAAGACCTGCCACAAGTACTGCCACTCCTGCTGATGAATGGGTATCACCAGCCAATTTATGCCCACAAATTCCTGAATTCACAGGCAACCCAGGAATTCAAGTGGATGTGGCAGGATTTACCCATGTTCAGTTTTTTGATTTATTTTGGGGGAAGAAATTTTGGGGGAAATTGTGTCGCAAACAAATTTATACGCAGACCAATATATTGCCGCCAACCCATCAGCATTCATTTCCAAGCAAGAAATATGGCATCCCACCAACATTTTAGAATTTAAGAAATTCTGGGCCCTTACAATGACAATGGGAATAGTTAAAAAACCAAGTATTAGATCATACTGGAGTAAAAACCCCATATATGATACCCCTATATTCGCCAAAACAATGACCAGGACTAGATACAAAATGATTTTGCGATTTATGCACTTTAGTGATAATACCCTGTGCCTCCCAAAAGAACACCCCCAGTATGACAGACTGTTCAAAATTCGGCCCCTAATAACCCATTTACAGAAAACAAGTGTATATTCCCCAAAAAGAAATTAGTGTAGATGAATCCCTAATGAAATACAAAGGCAGGTTAGGGTTCAAACAGTACATCCCCTCAAAGCGTTCCAAATTTGGTGTAAAATTTTATAAATTGTGTGAAAGTGCCACAGGCTACACCCAGGCTTTTAGAATTTATGAGGGCAAGGACAGCCAACTTGATCCTACTGGGTGCCCCGAATTTCTGGGAATAAATGGGAAGATAGTTTGGGATCTGATTTACCCCTTGTTAAATAAAGGATATCGTTTATATGTTGACAATTATTACACCAGCCCCCTTTTATTTAAGTCACTTTTTTATTTTGACACCGTGGCCTGTGGCATTGTCAGGCGCAATTGCAGGGAGATGCCCAAAGAACTGATAGAAAAAAAACTTAAAACCGGGATGTCCTCAGCTTTATGCCAACAAGAGCTGCTGGCAGTTAAATTCAAGGACAGAAAAGATGTGTACATGCTGTCCACCATGCATGAGGACAAAACTGTGGCAGTGTCTGTTTGTGGCAGGAGGGGGGTTCTAAGAAAGCCAGTCTGCATCAAAGACTACAACAAGAACATGGGGGGAGTTGACCTGTGTGATCAACTCATGCAGCCGTACCTCACCATGCAAAAGTGTAGGGCATGGTACAAAAAGGTTGCCATTTACATGATGCAGACTGCAGCTTACAATTCATTTTTGATTTTTAAATTGGCAAACCCCACCCTAAAACTTACTTTTCTGCAGTATCAGCTCCATCTTATCTCCCAATTTTTGCTTCAAGGGGCAACAGAAATAATTCCCCCAAAACCTGGAGTAGTACATTTTATTTATAAAATCCCCCCAACCCCCCAAAAGAAAAATCCACAAAAGCGCTGCAGGGTTTGCTACAGCAAGGGAGTACGGAGAGAAACCTCCACTTACTGTCCTGACTGCCCTTCTAAACCTGGCCTCTGCATGGGCGACTGCTTCAAGCAATACCATGAAGGCACAATGCAGTAGTGCTGTGAAGTTTATTTTATTATTTGGCCACTTTTTCCCCCCCTGAAATATCCTGTTTTTTTATTTTTCAAAACACATCCCTCCTTAGATCTAACACTATCAAAATATAATGGGAAGCAAAGCACTTCCATCTCTGATAATGGAAACACACATGTTCCCTACTGGGTCCAGTAGTTCCTCCAAACCCTGACAAACCTATGCATATGGGGCATTGACGTACTTAGACGATGTAACTCACCACTAAAGTAAAGCACTTAAAAAATCTGCAAATATCATCTGATTGAAATCCAGAGCAACACTAAAATATAAGTGTGAAAAAATGGTGTTTCTCTGCCTTAATGCAGGTTTTGGGAGGGATTGCTGATACAGTGGCAGCGAAAAAATTTAAAGAATGCAAATAGAATGAAAGCCAGGGTTGTCTACTCTTGTACAACATATACTTTTGGGGGTAAAATTCATTGCAATATTGCCAAACAGTCCGAAATGAGACAAGGCACCAGCTGTAAAAATGGCATGTCTGTAAAAGGAAACTCACATGTTCTAACTGGGCCCAGTATCTCCCCCAAACCCTGACAAACCGTTGCATATGGGGCATTGCTGTACTCAGAAGAAGGAGCCGAACAGTAATCAATCCAGTTTATAAAATCTTCACCTATTCTGTAATTTAAATTCACATCAACATTGAAGTCTAAGTGTGAAAAACGCTGATTTTTTTTTTTTACTTACGTCAAGTTTTCACAGGATTAGTGGTAAAATGGCTGTGTACAAAATTTTAAATCACACCTGAAACGAAAGCTTGGGGTATCTACTTTCCAAAAATATACACTTTTGGGGGGAAATCTTAGAGTGGAGCACTGTTACACAGGACAAATGAGACATGGCACCAGTAACACAAGCTGTGAAAATTCAAAGTGTGAACCTGGAAATACACATGTTCCAATTTGGGTCCCGTATCTCCCCCAAACCTTGAGAAACCTATGCAAAGAGGGTATTGCCGTACTCAGAAGAAGAAGCCGAACGCTAAACAATGCAGTTTTAAAAATCTTCACCTATTCTGTAATTGAAATTCACATCAACATTGAAGTCTAAGTGTGAAAAAAGCTGATTTTTTTACTCACGTCACATTTACAAGAGAGTGGTGGTAAAATGGCCGTGTAAAAAAATTGAAAACACACCTAAAATGAAAGCTGGGGGTGTCTACTTTTCAAAAATATACACTTTTGGGGGGAAATCTTAAAGTGGAGCACTGGAATATAGCCCCAAATGAGAAATGGCACCAGATAAGAAAATTCAATATTTGTTCCAATTTGGGTCCCGTATCTCCCCTAAACCTTGAGAAACCTATACATATGGGGTATTGCCGTACTCAGAAGAAGAAGCTGAACACTAAACAATGCAGTTTTAAAAATCTTCACCTATCATGTGCTTGAAATTCACATCAACATCGAAGTCAAAGTGTGAAAAACGCTATTTTTTTAACTTGCGTCAGGATTTACGAGGGATTGGTGGTAAAATGGCTGCGTAAAAAATTTGAAAACATACATACAGTGAAAGCCTGGGGTGTCTACTTTCCAAAAATATACACTTTTGGGGGAAAATCGTGAAGTGGAGCACTGGAACATAGCCCCAAATGAGAAATGGCACCAGATAAGAAAGATATGAAAATTCAATGTTTTTTCCAATTTGGGTCCCGTATCTCCCCTAAACCTTGAGAAACCTATACATATGGGGTATTGCCGTACTCAGAAGAAGAAGCTGAACACTAAACAATGCATTTTTAAAAATCTTCACCTATCATGTGCTTGAAATTCACACCAACATTGAAACCTAAGTGTGAAAAATGCAGAATTTTTTACTTACATCAAGATTTACGAAGGATTCGTGGTAAACTGGCTGCGTAAAAAATTTGAAAACTTACATAAAATGAAAGCCTGGGGTGTCTACTTTCCAAAAATATACACTTTTGTGGGGAAATCTTAGAGTGGAGCACTGTTACACAGCCCTAAATGAGACATGGCACCAGTGATGCAAGCTGTGAAAATTCAAAGTGTGAAACTGGAAACGCTCATGTTCCAATTTGGGCCCTGTAGCTCTCCCAAACCTTGAGAAACCTATGCATATGGGGTATTGCCGTACTCAGAAGAAGGAGCTGAACACTAAACAATGCATTTTTAAAAATCTTCACCTATCATGTGCTTGAAATTCACATCAACATTGAAGTGCAAGTGTGAAAAACGCTGTTTTTTTAACTTACGTCAAGATTTACGAGCGATTGGTGGTAAAATGGCTGCGTAAAAAAAAATTGAAAACATACATAAAATGAAAGCCTGGGGTGTCTACTTTCCAAAAATATATACTTTTGGGGGGAAATCTTAGAGTGGAGCACTGTTACACAGCCCCAAATGAGACATGGCACCAGTGATGCAAGCTGTGAAAATTCAAAGTGTGAAACTGGAAACGTGCATGTTCCAATTTGGGCCCCGTAGCTCCCAGAAATCTTGAGCAACCTATGCATATGGGGTATTGCCGTACTCAGAAGAAGGAGATGAACACTAAACAATGCATTTTTAAAAATCTTCACCTATCCTGTGCTTGAAATTCACACCAACATTGAAACCTAAGTGTGAAAAATGCTGAATTTTTTACTTACATCAAGATTTACGAAGGATTGTTGGTAAAATGGCTGCGTAAAAAATGTGAAAACTTACATAAAATGAAAGCCTGGAGTGTCTACTTTCCAAAAATATACACTTTTGTGGGGGAAATCTTAGAGTGGAGCACTGTTACACAGCCCTAAATGAGACATGGCACCAGTGATGCAAGCTGTGAAAATTCAAAGTGTGAAACTGGAAACGTGCATGTTCCAATTTGGGCCCCGTAGCTCCCCCAAACCTTGAATAACCTATGCATATGGGGTATTGCCATACTCAGAAGAAGGAGATGAACACTAAACAATGCATTTTTAAAAATCTTCACCTATCATGTGCTTGAAATTCACATCAACGTTGAAGTGCAAGTGTGAAAAACGCTGTTTTTTTAACTTACATCAAGATTTACGAGCGATTGGTGGTAAAATGGCTGCGTAAAAAATTTGAAAACTTACATAAAATGAAAGCCTGGGGTGTCTACTTTCCAAACATATACACTTTTGGGGGGAAATCTTAGAGTGGAGCACTGTTACAGAGCCCCAAATGAGACATGGCACCAGTGATGCAAGCTGTGAAAATTCAAAGTGTGAAACCGGAAACGCGCATGTTCCAATTTGGGCCCCGTAGCTCTCCCAAACCTTGAATAACCTATGCATATGGGGTATTGCCGTACTCAGAAAAAGGAGCTGAACACTAAACAATGCATTTTTAAAAATCTTCACCTATCATGTGCTTGAAATTCACATCAACATTGAAGTGCAAGTGTAAAAAACGCTGTTTTTTTAACTTACATCAAGATTTACGAGCGATTGGTGGTAAAATGGCTGCGTAAAAAATTTGAAAACTTACATAAAATGAAAGCCTGGGGTGTCTACTTTCCAAACATATACACTTTTGGGGGGAAATCTTAGAGTGGAGCACTGTTACAGAGCCCCAAATGAGACATGGCACCAGTGATGCAAGCTGTGAAAATTCAAAGTGTGAAACTGGAAACGTGCATGTTCCAATTTGGGCCCCGTAGCTCCCAGAAATCTTGAGCAACCTATGCATATGGGGTATTG
Source organism: Rhinophrynus dorsalis (assembly GCA_037306005.1). Classification (NCBI taxonomy): domain Eukaryota; kingdom Metazoa; phylum Chordata; class Amphibia; order Anura; family Rhinophrynidae; genus Rhinophrynus; species Rhinophrynus dorsalis. The sequence continues at coordinate 418,603,831 of CM074722.1, forward strand.
CCGTACTCAGAAGAAGGAGATGAACACTAAACAATGCATTTTTAAAAATTTTCACCTATCCTGTGCTTGAAATTCACACCAACATTGAAACCTAAGTGTGAAAAACGCTGAATTTTTTACTTACATCAAGATTTACGAAGGATTGGTGGTAAAATGGCTGCGTAAAAAATGTGAAAACTTACATAAAATGAGAGCCTGGGGTGTCTACTTTCCAAAAATATACACTTTTGGGGGGAAATCTTAGAGTGGAGCACTGTTACACAGCCCCAAATGAGACATGGCACCAGTGATGCAAGCTGTGAAAATTCAAAGTGTGAAACTGGAAACGCGCATGTTCCAATTTGGGCCCCGTAGCTCCCCCAAATCTTGAGAAACCTATGAATATGGGGTATTGCTGTACTCAGAAGAAGGATCTAAATGCTAAACAATGGATATTTTTAAATTTTCAACTATCTCGTGCTTGAAATCAACAGTAATATTGAAATGTAAGTGTGAAAGCTGCAAAAAAACAAAATTTTTCTACAATTTTGAAATTTTTTTCTGGAAAAATAGCTGCATAAAAAAACTTCAAAATTCTCCTGATTATTTACCTTATGTTGTCTAGTTTTCAGAAAGATATACCTTTGTGGGACATTTTTGGTACTGGCACCATCAACTAAGCTATGATGCTCACATGTCAATTGTTGAGAAATTACAAGTTGGAAATAATGGCATCCATCTTGTAATATTTACCTTGTAAATGTGAGGAAGGGATTGAAATACTAGGCATATGGGGTATTCTTATATTCAGGAGAAGCAAATTAATATATTTAGGGGTATTTTTTTGTCATTAACTAATAGTATGCAAATCCTGACAGAAAAATGTAAGCAAAATGTTGTTTTTTTTAAATTTTTTTCCTCTTTTTTTCTATTTTAATCAAATTAAACAATGAGGTATTCATATAATTGTGGTATCAAAAGAAAGCCCTACTTGTGCTTAAAAAAACAGTATATAATTTGTGTGGGTGCACAAAAGGAATTAAAGAGAAAATATGGTTGAAAAAAGACATAGTCAAAAAAGTCAAAATTGCTCCGGTCCTTAAGGGAAAACGACATCAGATTTTCCCGGTCCTTAAGGGGTTAAAACCCTGACAGTACGAAAGGGCCATGACCTCAGACAAAGCTGGTGAAGGTAGTTGACGCTCAGGAACAACGGTTAGACCAGTTGTCTATGGCTATCCAGACTATTTTGGAGTGCACTGCCTGTCTCGAGAGACCTGTACAGCCTTTGGTGGCCACTCCAGTTCCGGCACCATTGGTACAGGCGAGTAAACCCAGTTCTTCCTCTAAGGGGCTTTCCGCTACTGCCTCCCTTCCTCTGAGATACAATGTTGAGCCAACTCTGTGCCGAGGGTTTCTGAACCAACTGGAGATCTTTCTTGAACTGGTGCCGCAGTCATTTCCTAGTGAAAGGAGCAAGGTGGGGTTCATTATCTCCCTACTCATGGGCAAGGTGCTAGCCTGGACAAATCAGACTTGGGAGACTGGTAAACCAATCACTAATAACTTTGCCGAATTTGTAAGGGCCTTCTGTAGTGTATTCGAAGTTCCAGGGCATGCCACCTCTGCTGCCAAGCATCCTATGAGAATCCAACAGGGCACACGTACTGTTTCCGATTATGCCATTGAATTTCGCACACTCGCAGCAGAGGTAGGTTGGAACGATAAGGTGCTTGTTGCTGCTTTCGCACAAGGTCTCGAGGATAGGATTAAAGATGAAATTGCGGCCAGAGACTTACCAGAGGGTCTAGACAATGTCATTGATTATACTATCCTGATTGACTCCCGTACAAGGGAGAGGAGTATATATAAGGATCGAAAATCTAGATCTGCGAGCGAGTTGACAACTAGGGCTAATTTCCCACCCTTTCCTCCCTCTCCTCCCATACCTCCGGGTCCTGCTACAGGGAGTACTCAATATTATAGAAACATAGAAACATAGAAGATTGACGGCAGAAAAAGACCACCTGGTCCATCTAGTCTGCCCTTTAGTATTCCTTTATTGTTATCTTAGGATAGATACATGTTTATCCCAGGCATGTTTAAACTGTGTTACTGTGGATTTATCAACCACCTCTGCTGGAAGTTTGTTCCAAGTTTCTACTACTCTTTCAGTGAAATAATATTTTCTAATGTTTTTCTTGATTTTTCCTCCAACTAGCCTCAGATTGTGCCCCCTTGTTCTTGTATTCAGATTCTTATTAACCCTTTGAGTGCCAAGTGGGTACATTGTACGAGTTTGGACAGCTGTACCCGCTGTGCCAAGCTCGTACAATGTACCCACTAAAATGCGGTCACTGCATGAGCCGGTATAACCGGCATGCAGTGGCCGCATTTTTAAAAAAAAAAACGTGGGCAATCGTGGGGGGACATGAGGATCACTCCTCATGTCCCCCCTGTTATTGATCTCCCAGCCGATCGCGCTGGGAGATCAATAAAAGAAGAGGAGAAGCGCAGCTGAGGCGCAGCTTCTCCTCTTCCTTGTCTCCTACCCGAACTTCCGGGTAGGAGTGGGCGGGACCGGGGGAAGCCTCCCAACGTCATCAGTGACATGTCACTGATGACGTTGGGGAAGTTTCCCCGGTCCCATTCACTCCTACCGGTGGTAGGAGTGAAAGGCAGGAGAGCTTCTGCTCTCCTGCAGTCGCCAAATTGGTCTCCCAGCCTATCGGCTGGGAGATCAATTACTTAGGGGACACCAGGAGGGGTCCTGATGTCCCCCACGAGGTCTGAATAGCTAAAAAAAAAAAATAATAAAAAAAAAAAAACAATAGTAACCCTGTGAGTGCCGCAGTGGTCCCCAGCACATTGCTTTGCAATGTGCTGGAGACCCTTGTAGCACTCACAGGGTCTTTTCTTTGGGTTTTTTTTTTTTATTTTTTTAAAGACCTCATTGGGGGGATCAGGGGGGATCCTGATGCCCCTCAATGAGGTCTATTATTAAAAAAAAAAAAAAAAAAAAATTTTTTAACCCTGTGTGTGCCACAGGGGGGGGTCAAATGCACCCCCCCCTCCTGTGGCACACACAGGGCTTCTATCATTACTTTGTTACTAGAGATTGTTGGGGGGCCATCAGGATTTGTCCTGATGGCCCCCCAACAAGCTCTGATTACAAAGTAATAATAAAAAAAAAAATTAACCCTCTGAGTGCCAGAAGGGTCCAATGCATTGCTTTGCAATGCGCTGGAAACCCCTTTGGCACTCACAGGGACATTTATTTTGATTCCTTTTTTTTTTTTTTTTTTTAAGACCTCGTTGGGGGGAATCAGAGGGGCCCTGATACCCACCAATGAGGTCCATAATAAAAAAAAAAGTAAAGAAAAAAAAATTAACCCTGTGTGTGCCACAAGGGGGGCCAATGCAGCCCACCTTCTGTGGCGCACACACAGGGCATTTATCATTACTTCGTTATCAGAGATTGTTGGGGGGCCTTCATGATTGGTCCTGATGGCCCCCCAACAAGCTCTGATTACCAAGTAATGATTAAAAAAAAAATTAACCCTCTGAGTGCCAGAAGGGTCCAATGCATTGCTTTGCAATGCGCTGGAGAGCCCTTTGGCACTCACAGGGACATTTATTTTGATTCCTTTTTTTTTTTTTTTTTTAAGACCTCATTGGGGGGAATCAAAGGGGTCCTGATACCCACCAATGAGGTCCATAATAAAAAAAGTAAAGAAAAAAAATTAACCCTGTGTGTGCCTCAAGGGGGGCCAATGCAGCCCCCCTTCTGCGGCGCACACACAGGGCATTTCTCATTACTTCGTTATCAGAGATTGTTGGGGGGCCATCATGATTGGTCCTGATGGCCCCCCAACAAGCTCTGATTACCAAGTAATGATTAAAAAAAAATTAACCCTCTGAGTGCCACAAGGATCCAATGCATTGCTTTGCAATGCGCTGGAGACCCCTGTGGCACTCTCCGGGTCCCCTGTTTGTGGACATATATATATATTTTTTTACTAAGACCTCATTGGGGAGGGATCAGGGGGTCCTTATGCCCCTCAATGAGGTATATAATAAAAAAAAAAAAAATAAAACACAAATTAACCCTGTGTGTGCCACTAGGAGGGGAGTTCAATGCCGACCCCCTTCCTGTGGCACACACAGGACTTTTTATCAACACTGGTAGTCACAGATCTCCCATACACACTATCAAACACTGCCCCACCATCCTTGCTCCTCTGCTCATACCCACACACACTGCCTAATCCCTCACCCTCCCACATACTTTGTTACACTTGTAGTCACAGGTCCGCACGTACACCGGCTGACGCCCTAGCTTCTTTCATCTGTTAGCCATAAAATCACACATACACTGTTTGCTTTACCATTTCTGTTTCACTGGTAGCTACGCTCCTGTAGCGTAAATTAGTATGTCAACCCACAGCAGTGGGGTACCATTTTTCTTAGGCTGGCAAGAAGTCCTCCTAGGAAATCCCACGCCATTGAACCATTTTAGTATCTTTGAAGTGACTGATGTGTAAAACAAAATTTTATTTTTTCCTGTAGCACCACATTCTGGAAATAGTTGTGCCAACTAACTTAGGGGTGAAAAGGCAAGTGACCCCTCATTAGATGCGGCAGGTTGTCTTCTTTCCAAAATGGTATGGTTTATCTACCTTTTCTTCAATTCTGAAGGTGTTATAGTCATTTTCGTACAGGCAAGTCAGGTTTGAGAAAATGTTAGAAACATCAGAGGTTGTAGTAGGTGTAGTTTTCTACTTCTAGCACCCCCTAAGGTAGTTCAACTCATACCAATGGGGTGTCATTTGACTCCTAAGAGCACTAGCAAACAAATGCAGTTGAAAATTCCATGGTTTTCACAGCGCTCCATACATTTGAAGGGGCAGAAATGTAAAAAAATGCAATTTTTTTCCTATATCGCCTCCTTCTGGAAACATTTATGCACACCAGTATTGGGGTAAGAAGGCAAGTGACCCCTCATTAGATGCGGCAGGTTGTTTTCTTTCCAAAATGGTATGGTTTATCTACCTTTTCTTCAATTCTGAATGTGTTATAGCCATTTTTGTACAGGCAAGTCACATTTGAGAAAATGTTAGAAACATCAGAGGTTGTAGTAGGTGTAGTTTTCTACTTCTAGCACCCCCTAAGGTAGGTCAACTCATATCAATGGGGTGTCGTTTGACTCCTAAGAGCACTAGCTAATGAATGCAGTTGAAAATTCCATGGTTTTTACAAAGTTCCATACATTTGAAGGGGCAGAAATGTAAGAAAATGCCTTTTTTTTTTCACTAGCGCCACCTCCTGGAAGCATTTGTGCATACCAGCCTTTGGGTAAGAAGGCACGTGACCCCTCATTAGATGCGGAAGGATGTTTTCTTTCCAAAATGGCATTGTTTCTCTACCTTTTCTGCATATCTATTATGGTTATAACCATTTTAGTGCAAGCAGATAATTTCAAAAACAAAAGTGTCAGGTTTACGTACGTGTTCCTAGCACCCACATATTCTATGTTAACCCACACAAATAGGCTACCATTTTTCTCATGTTGGTAGCAGGTACTGAATACAGCAGGAAATGTTATGGTTTTCAAAGATTTTAGTATCTTTGAAGTGGTGGAAATGTAAAAAAACATGTATTTATTCCCATAGCGCCACCTTTTGGAAATATTTGTGCACTTCAGCCCAGGGGGTAGAAAGGCAAGTGACCCCTCAATTGATGCGGGAGAATGTCTACTTTCCAAAATAGTATACCTTTTATACATTTCCTTCATGTCTCTAACAGTTATGGACATTTTAGTACAAGCCGCCATTTTCGAAGAAGCAAACAGGTAGGTGTAGTGATGTGCTTCTGGCACCCCTAAGGTAGGTCGACTCATTCCAGTGGGGTGTCATTTTTCTCCTAAGAGCACTAGCTAATGAATACAGTTGGAAATGCCATGGTTTGCACAAATTTCAGTACATTTGAAGGGGCAGAAATGTAAGAAAATGCCTTTTTTTTTCATTAGCGCCACCTTCTGGAGGCATTTGTGCTCTCCAGGCTTGGGGTAACAAAGCAAGTCACCCATCAATAGATGCGGCAGGGTGTCTTCTTTTCAAAATGGTATGGTTTGTGTACCCTTTCTTCACTTCTGTAGTTGTTATAACCATTTGGGTACAGACAAGTAATGTTTGAGAAAATGTTAGAAAAATTTGAGGTTGTAGTAGGTGTCATTTTGCACTTCTAACGCCCCCTGAGGTAGTTAAACTCATACCAATGGGGTGTCATTTTTCTCCTAAGAGCACTAGCTAATGAATACAGTTGGAAATACCATGGTTTGCACATATTTCAGTACATTTGAAGGGGCAGAAATGTAAGAAAATGCCTTTTTTTTTCATTAGTGCCACCTTCTGGAGGCATTTGTGCACTCCAGGCTTGGGGTAACAAGGCAAGTCACCCATCATTAGATGCGGCAGGGTGTCTTCTTTTCAAAATGGTATGGTTTGTGTACCCTTTCTTCACTTCTGTAGTTGTTATAACCATTTGTGTACTGACAAGTAATGTTTGAGAAAATGTTAGAAAAATTTGAGGTTGTAGTAGGTGTCATTTTGCACTTCTAACGCCCCCTGAGGTAGTTAAACTCATACCAATGGGGTGTCATTTTTCTCCTAAGAGCACTAGCTAATGAATACAGTTGGAAATACCATGGTTTGCACATATTTCAGTACATTTGAAGGGGCAGAAATGTAAGAAAATGCCTTTTTTTTTCATTAGTGCCACATTCTGGAGGCATTTGTGCACTCCAGGCTTGGGGTAACAAGGCAAGTCACCCATCATTAGATGCGGCAGGGTGTCTTCTTTTCAAAATGGTATGGTTTGTGTACCCTTTCTTCACTTCTGTAGTTGTTATAACCATTTGTGTACAGACAAGTAATGTTTGAGAAAATGTTAGAAAAATTTGAGGTTGTAGTAGGTGTCATTTTGCACTTCTAACGTCCCCTGAGGTAGTTAAACTCATACCAATGGGGTGTCATTTTTCTCCTAAGAGCACTAGCTAATGAATACAGTTGGAAATACCATGGTTTGCACATATTTCAGTACATTTGAAGGGGCAGAAATGTAAGAAAATGCCTTTTTTTTTCATTAGTGCCACCTTCTGGAGGCATTTGTGCACTCCAGGCTTGGGGTAACAAGGCAAGTCACCCATCATTAGATGCGGCAGGGTGTCTTCTTTTCAAAATGATATGGTTTGTGTACCCTTTCTTCACTTCTGTAGTTGTTATAACCATTTGTGTACTGACAAGTAATGTTTGAGAAAATGTTAGAAAAATTTGAGGTTGTAGTAGGTGTCATTTTGCACTTCTAACGCCCCCTGAGGTAGTTAAACTCATACCAATGGGGTGTCATTTTTCTCCTAAGAGCACTAGCTAATGAATACAGTTGGAAATGCCATGGTTTTCACAAATTTCAGTACATTTGAAGGGGCAGAAATGTAAGAAAATGCCTTTTTTTTCATTAGCGCCATCTTCTGGAGGCATTTGTGCACACCAGGCTTGGGGTAAGAAGGCAAGTTACCCCTCATTAGATGCGGCAGGTTGTCTACTTTTCCGAAATATATAGTTTTATATAGTTATTCCACTGTTTTAGGGTAGTTTTACCACAAAAACCCTAGAATGCACATATTAGTTTATAAAGTTGAAAATGTCATTTTGCGCTGCTGGTGATTAGGGCTCTACGCTAGCCATGGACGTAGGTAAAACTATACAAATTTGGTATTTTTTTACTCAGGGGACTCGAGGCTTTTTCAAATAATTGAAACTTTTTCAATCAAGGTAAATATTTTTGATACATAGTATGTGATTTTAGCAAAATGAGTAAATTTTCACTTTTTTTTGTCATTATGACATCATAGCTTTTTGCACGATGTAAAATTCTCTTCATGTAAGGTATCACAAGAAAGCTCAATTCGTTCTGAAAAAAACAATATATAGTTTTCCATATGTAACTAAAAATCCCCAGAGGAAATCAAGCCTAAACGGAAGGATAGCAAAAATGTTGAAAAAGTGTCTGGCCTGCAGGGTTCAGAAAATGGCCCGAGCCTCTGGCACTGAAGGGGTTAATCACACTTCCCTCCTGAACCTTGTTGTCTCTTGGGCTTCTGATTCTGTGAATACTCCTGCTCTGACTGATTCCGGCGCGGCCGCTTATTTTATGGACAAGAACTGCTATCCAGCATAATATTCCATCGCTGAACAGAGATTCTCCTCTTGATATTGAGGCTATTGATGGGAGGCCTCTGGTACCACCACAAGTCACACAGGAGACATGCCCGCTATCTGTTTGCATTGGAGCACTTCACAAAGAGACCTTACAGTTCCAGATAATCCAGTCTCCCCATTTGGAAGTCATTTTGGGGTTTCCATGGTTGCTTAAGCATAATCCCAGACTGGACTGGAAGACATGTGAGATATTGTCTTGGTCTGAACACTGTAACACTCATTGTCTAAGACATCCTACTAAAATCTTGTGTACCTCTCCCTCCCTACCACTTGAATACCAATCATTCAGCGATGTATTCAGTAAGGGAGAGGCTAGCACTTTGCCTATGCATCGCCCATACGATTGTGCTGTGATATTGTCCCGGACGCTATGCCCCCTAGGGGTAGGACTTACCCGTTGTCCTGTGACGAGAACTGGGCCATGGAGGAGTATATCAGTGACGCCCTGGCTCGGGGCATTATTCGCAAATCTTCCTCGCCCGCAGGGGCTGGATTCTTTTTTGTTAAAAAGAAGGATGGGGAGCTCCAACCTTGTATTGATTATAGGGGTCTCAACAAAATAATGATAAAGAACGCTTATCCCATTCCACTCATCACCGAATTGTTTGATCGGTAAAAGGGCGCATCCATCTATCACGGTGCCTGTGATCCTCCTCTGTCACTCTCGCTTGTGGGGGACTCTGATTTGCTGAGTCAGTTTGCCCCGCCCCTGGTGACCTTTTTATGCCGGGCCGTGACACCTGTCAGTTGCCCTTTCGTGGTGTTTCCGAGCCAGTATTGCTGTTGCTGTGTTCCGGTGTTCCTGATTCCTGTGACTACGCTTCTGTGTTCCTGCTCGTGATTGACCCGGCTTGTCTGAGAACCACCTCTGTGACCTGACCCAGCTTGGCTGATGTTCCTGCTCGTGATTGACTCGGCTTGTCTGAGAACCAGCTCCGTGATCTGACCCGGTTTGGCTGACGTTACTGTCCATGATCTGACCCAGCCTGGCTGACTTCCTGCTCCGTGACCTGTACCGGCTTGTTCCAGTGATCCGTTTTGTTCTGACTACCTGTTCCTGCTGTCACCGCAGCGACATTCTGACTTCCGCTGTGTTGGCCTACCAGGCGGATCGTGTTTAACACTTGCAGTGCCTATTCTCCAGTGCTAAGTTTCCGTGCTTGTTTTGCAGAGCTGTGCATCCGTTACTGAGCCATCCTTACACTTGCAGAGCTATCCCTCCGTACTGAGCCTTCGATTCTAGCTGCGACTTAACCCTTGTTGTGCTGCCGTCTCCATTGCTGAGCCCACTTGTACCGGTATTGAGCCTAAGCTGGTATTTCGCTACTTCTGCTGAGCCGGCCACGTACATTCCCAGTCTGGTCGGCTGCTCACTGTTTCATCTGCAGAGAAGTTGAGTTGGTTACATACCCGGTAGAGGCACTACTGGCTCTTACACATACTGTGGTTTCTCCGGTTATGCCCGTGGGGGCTATTGGCTCAAGCTATTGCAGCTAAGGGTGGTCTCTGGTATATCCCGTGGGAGGCTATTGGCTTGATCTCGCAGTATATTGTGGTCTCCGTTGTTACGCCCGTGGGGGCTACTGGCTCAAGCTCTTGCAGGTTGTCTTCAGTACATGCCCATGGGGGCTAGAGGCTCATATTACTCCGGTGCCGTTGGTCTCCGTCTATACGCCCGTGGGGGCTATTTGCAAGCTCTTGCATCACAAGCTACTTCTGTTGAGACGCCCGTGGGGCTACCGACTCACGCACTTGCAGATTAAGTTGTATCCGCTGTTATGCCCGTGGGGGCTATTCAAGCAACTTTTCTGCAGATCCTATCTCTCAACTAGCACTGCTGAACAGTTTCCCTATCTTAAGAACTTTAGGTGTGCACCATCTACACCTATAACTGCTTCATTACCATCTTGGACGTGCCAGACACCACAACAGAGACTGACTAATTATTGCTCTTAACCCTTTATTTGTTTCACTAGTGTGTGCCTGTCCTGTGACAGTATATGTGATAACTCTGTTTCTGTATACTGGGCCTGTGGGGGCATACCTGTATTATATTGCAACATTTGCTGTGGCCTGTAGAGGGCGATCTTTCATACTTATTTTCATTTAATAATACTGTGTTTTATTCTAACCTGCTGGTCTGAGTGTCAGTAAAACCGTTACAGTACGAAAGGGCCATGACCTCAGACAGTAAAGGTGAAAGTAACACACAAAACATCCACTGGAGAATGGATGTTCACAAGCAGCGCCTAGACCAGTTGGCACTGACATTACAAACTCTACTTGAGCGTACGGTAAACCTTGACAAACCTAATCAGAGTCCGGTGGTCTCCCCAGTTTCGACACCGGATAATCTGCCTGTAGTTCCGACTACACAAACTAGAGGCCTAACGGCGGCGGCGCTGTTACCATTGAGATATGATGGCGAACCTTCTCTATGCAGGGGCTTTATTAATCAATTGGAGATATTTTTGGAGCTAACACCCCAGGCATTTCCTAACGACCGGAGTAAGGTCAGATTCATGATATCAATATTGACTGGCAAGGCACTGGCTTGGGCAAATCCCCTGTGGGAAAATGCCAAACTCTGCACTCTGAACTTTAATTAGTTTGTAAGGAAGTTCCGCCGAGTGTTTGAGGTTCCGGGCAGGGCTGCCTCTGCTGCCAAAAGGTTAATGGAGATGCAACAGGGCGACCGTACCTTGGGCAACTATGCCATTGAATTTCGGACCTTGGCAGCAGAGGTGGGATGGAACAATGAGGCATTAGTTGCAGCCGTTGCTCAGGGTCTGTCCGAATCTATTAAGGATGAAATAGCTGCCCGAAATGTACCTAGTGATTTGGATGAGTACATTGACTATGTCATGCTCATTGACTCCCGCATTCGTGAGAGACGGTTGGCAAAAAGGACGAGATCCAGAAACTATGGTCATGGCAGTCTGTTAAACCCACCCTCACCACCCTTTCCTCCTGAACATTCACCTGAGTCTGGAGAACCTATGCAGCTCGGGTTCACCAGACTTACTAAGGAGGAGAGGGCGTACCGTAGGAAGCAAGGCCTATGCTTATACTGTGGTAAACCTGGGCATCTTTTACGCACATGTCCGGTACGGCTGGGAAATGGATGCACCTAGGGTACCTTGGGGGACAGGCCCTAGGTGGTGTGCAGCAGTCCCTAGATCCAAGTACTATGAAACCCACCATCCAGGTGGTATTCTCTTGGGCAGACTTGTTAGTGGAGGTCATGGCACTGGTGGACTCCGGTGCGTCCGGTTACTTTATGGACCATTCCTTTGCCGAATTGCACAGAATTCTGTTAAGTAAAAGAGAATCTCCCTTGGCTATTGAAGCGGTTCCTATCACTATGACGGTTGGGGCACTTCACAAGGAGGAAGTACGTTTCCAAATAATTCGATCTCCTCATCATGCAGTCATTCTGGGATTTCCATGGCTACTCCTACACAATCCTCAGTTTGATTGGCAGAGATATGAGGTTAAATCATGGTCTGAGCATTGTGTGAAAAACTGTTTATCACACCCTGTCAAGATTTTGTGTACCTCTACCTCTGTGCCAGCTGAATATGGTGAATTCAGTGACGTATTGTAACGGTTTTCTGACACTCAGACACTGATATAGTAAAACACAGTTTTATTGAAAATAACAATGAAAGAACAGCGCCCCTGGGGGCCGAGAATGGTAACTGTGATACAAGCCCAAATATGTCTAACAGAGTAAAGAGTACAGATAAGCAACCACAGGGTTAAATGTGGAGTAAATGAACTAGACAAGTACACTGATTGGCCAATGCCCAGAATAGATATCAGTCTCTTGATGATGAAGAGAAGGGTGTATTGTGTGACTGAACTAATCACTCTCAGTACTTTTGTAAATGAACGCCCAGATTGACCAGCAAATGCCCAGGCCCGAGCCTATACCACCTTAGTGGAATAATCTGGAGTAGAGCCACTGCAAGTAGATGGACCAGAATCGGAATCGCCCTTAACCTTGTCACGGATATAAGCCTGCTTATGCCAACGGGAGAAGAGCCGTACACACCCCTTGGGTGCCAGAGCGCATGAATACTGCACAAGCGATAGTGAGCCAACGGATGGTAATACGGTATTAACACAATGAGTGCTAAAGGTGACCTGGACCGGAACACCTCACTGGTGTCCAATGGAGCACAAACAGCAAGAGCAAACAGAGGGGCCAACGCCAGCCAGCGTGGTAGCGGTGTAACGGCACCGGAAAGGCTACAGCTCTGCTAGTGCAAATAGGGAGGTCTGGTCAGGTAGGCACATTCAGTGTTAACAGGCTCGTAAGGAATACACTGGCTTGGCAAGTAAGAGTACAGGCTCAGAGATCAGAGGCAACCGGCACAGCAAGGGTTAAAACTCGTCATACACGGGTACTAGCACTGCAGTGCTAAAGGAACAGGCTCAGGCAACGGTCCAGTACTCAAGAGAGGATTAGTCAGAGCAACACAAACACAGTTCAGAATGTCGCCAGCCGGAAACCTGGAACACGCAGGGACACAGGAACAGATGCAGCACTGGATCCCAACCGGAACCGGATCGGTACTTGGAGCTTGAGTCGACAGCCAGAGCCGGGTCAATCACGGAGCAGGAACGTCAGCCAGAGCCGGGTCAATCACGGAGCAGGAACGTCAGCCAGAGCCGGGTCAATCACGGAGCAGGAACGTCAGCCAGAGCCGGGTCAATCACGGAGCAGGAACAATGGGATGGTCAGACTAGCCGAGTCAGTAAACCGGAAAGCAGAAACACAGCAACAAGGCGCAGGCTCAGGAACACCACGAAAGGGCAACTGACAAGTGCCCAGAGCCCAGTGTATAAAGGAACATTCTGGGCGGGCCAATCAGCATCCTCCAATGTACAAGCAACCCAGCAAAGATTGACAGGGAAGCACAGGAACCGTGATAGTACCCCCCTCTCAAAGACCCCCTCCCCTGCTGGAGGGTCTCGGTTTCTGAGGATATTTAGAGTGAAAGTTGTGCAGCAATCGTGGAGCATGGAGGTCTTTGTGGTCTACCCAAGAGCGCTCCTCAGGCCCATACCCTTTCCAGTGGACCAAATATTGCAACTTGCCTCTAAATCTCCTGGAGTCAATAATGCTCTGGACTTAGTATTCCTCTTGGCCCTGCACATCCACCGGCCCAGGAACCACCGGAGTGGTAGTATAGTGGTTGCAAACCAAGGGCTTCAGTAATGACACATGGAACACATTGTGAATACGCATAGTATTAGGAAGCTCCAATGCGTAAGCCACAGGATTGACCTTGCGAATAATCTTAAATGGCCCAATGAACCGGGGCGCCAGTTTGTTCGAAGGCACTTGCAGGTTGAGATTCCTGGAGGAAAGCCATACCCTGTCCCCAACCTGGAAGGAAACCGCTGGCAACCGCCTGCGATTGGCATGCCGCTGATGTCTGTGGAAGGACTGACTGAGGGACCTTTGTACCTGTGCCCAAGTGGAGCGGAGCTGCTCCATGTGCTCATCCAGAGCCGGAATCTGTTGGGACTGAAATGAGTCTGGGAGTAGACAGGGTTGGAACCCATAACTGACAAGGAATGGGAAGCTCCCAGACGACGAATTAACCGCACAGTTCCTGGCGAACTCCGCCCACGGCAACAGGTCGGCCCAGTTATCATGATGATCAGTCACAAAGCAGCGCAAAAACTGCTCCAGTCCCTGATTGGCACGCTCAGCGGCCCCATTGGTCTGGGGATGGTAGGCGGAGGAAAATGACAATTGAATGCCCATCTGGCCACAAAAAGCCCTCCAGAATCTTGACAAGAATTGACTCCCCCGGTCAGATACAATCACTCTGGGAACCCCGTGCAAGCGGAATACTTCTCTGGCAAAAATTGTTGCCAATTCCTGGGCTGAAGGAAGGCCAGAGAGGGGCACGAAATGAGCCATCTTAGAGAACCTATCTACCACCATCAATATAAACGTAAAGCCCTTGGAAGGTGGCAGCTCTCCCAAAAAATCAATAGAGATGTGGGACCATGGACGATCACCATTGGGCACAGGTTGGAGCAGTCCCACTGGGAGATGCCTGGGAGTTTTGGCACGGGCACAGGTGGCACAAGCAGCGGTAAATGCAGAACAGTCAGCCTTCAGGGAAGGCCACCAGAATGTACGGGACAATGACCATGCCAACTGATCCCTGCCAATGTGCCCAGCTGCCTTGCATGAGTGATAGGACTCGAGTAGCCGGGTACGAAAAGGCTTGTCCACAAAGCACTTACTAACTGAGGTTTCAGGAGGTGCCTGCGCTTGTGACGCCAAGATTTGCTCTCCCAGTGGCGAAGTGATGCTGTATCACGGTGCCCGTGATTCGTGCTGCTCTGTGTCTATCACCTGCTGAGTATTCGTGATTGGCTGTCTGTCATTAGCCCTCCTCACACAGCCTTTTTAAACCCAGGTTGAGCACTTCCAGGTTGCCCTTTCGTGGTGTCTCTGAATCCACTCTGCCTGACCTGCTTGTCAGATCTCTGGGCCTGTTTCCAGTGTTCCTGTATGCTACATTCCGGTGTTCCAGTGTTCCAGTGTTCCTGTACATTTGTGTTCCGGTGTTCCAGCGTTCCAGTGTTCCTGTATGCTAACGTTCCGGTGTTCCAGTGTTCCAGCGTTCCGGTGTGCCTGTATTCCGAGGTTCTTGTGCTCCAGCACCACGCGGGTCAACCTGTACGAGTTCCTGAGTCTCGCGCTCCAGCTGTCGCTCTGGCGACATTGTTCTCCTCGCTATTGCATACACATTGTTGGTTCCAGCGTGCGGACGCTGGTTTGCTCCACTAAACCTGGTTGCGATATACATTGTTGGTTCCAGCATGCGGACGCTGGTTTGCTCCACTAAACCTGGTTGCAATATACATTGTTAGTTCCAGCGTGCGGTCGCTGGTTTGCTCCACTAAATCTGGTTGCGATATACATTGTTGGTCCCAGCGTGCGGACGCTGGTTTGCTCCACTAAACCTGGTTGCGATATACATTGTTGGTTCCAGCGTGTGGTCGCTGGTTTGCTCCACTAAACCTGGTTGCGATATACATTGTTGGTTCCAGCGTGCGGTCGCTGGTTTGCTCCACTAAACCTGGTTGCAATATACATTGTTGATTCCAGTGTACGGACGCTGGTTTACTCCTTAAACCTGGTGGCGCTATTTACCAATAGTCCCAACGTGCGGACGTTGGTTTTCTCCTGAACATCCAGTACTGTGGTCAGTCGCTGTCCACTTCCTTGCAGTTGTCTGATTATCCCTGGCTATAGACTTCTGCTGAGTAGACCTTTAGACTTATGCTCTCTGCTGTCTTAGTCACCTAACAGCTGGTCTATTTGCTCAGGCTGCCCTGCCCGGTATTGGTGAGGCCGGTAGAACCTTGACGTTACCATCCTGTAGGTTGCCTCACCCGGTATTGGCAGGGCCGGTAGAGCCTACTACAGTACCTCCTTGGGCTTCCCTGCCCGGTATAGGTAAGGCCGGTAGAACCTTGTAAGTCACCATCTTAAAGGTTGCCTTACCCGGTATTGGCAGGGCCGGTAGAGCCTACATTCAGCATCCCATTGGGCTGCCTTGCCCGGTATTGGTAAGGCCGGTAGAACCGGAATTATCATCTCACGGTTGTCTTACCCGGTATAGGCAAGGCCGGTAGAGCCTGTCATTAATTTATCACTTGGGTTGCCTTGCCCGGTATTTAGGCAAGGCTGGTAGAACCTTTTGTATGTTATATTGTTATGTATGTTTACCCTACGGGGACTGCCTTTGACTTTTAGTAAAGTTAAATTTTGCCAAACCTTAAGTCTGAGAGTCTTCAAAAACCGTGACAGTACGAAAGGGCCATGACCTCAGACACTAAGAGTGACGGTAATGCACAGAATATCCATTGGAGGATGGATACACTCGAGCAATGTTTGGATCAGCTAGTGGTGGCTATCCAAACTATTCTTGATCGCACGGTACTTGCAGATACGTCCGGTGCTAACCCGGTGGTCTCGCCAATTATGACACTGTAGAATGAGTCTAGGCCCTCAGGGGCCGCAGTCAAAGGGTTAACGGCTTCTGCACCCTTGCCGCTGAGATATGATGGCGACCCTCAACTATGCAGAGGGTTTATCAATCAACTTGAGATATTTATGGAATTGACGGCACACACATTTCCTAGTGATCGCAGCAAAGTTGGGTTCATGATATCCTTGCTGACTGGCAGAGCATTGGCTTGGGCCAACCCACTTTGGGAAAACGCTAAACCTTGCACAAAGAATCTCTGTGATTTTGTGCAATCCTTTCAGAGAGTATTTGAGCCTCCTGGTAGAACTACCTCTGCTGCTAAACGTCTCATGGAGATACAACAGGGCAGGCGCACGGTTGGCGATTTTGCCATTGAATTCCGCACCTTGGCAGCAGAGGTAGGATGGAATAACGAGGCCCTGTTGGCAGCCTTTGCTCAAGGATTGAGTGGCCAGATTAAAGATGAGATCGCAGCAAAAGATTTACCTACTGACCTAGATGATTATATCGAATACGTGATTCTAATTGACTCCAGAATACGTGAAAGATTAACCGCCAGAGAGCGACGAGTACGGTTAAAAAATAATGGGTCCAGTAGCATATTTTGCCCACCCAACCCTCCCTCGACATCCAAACCTAGTTAACCTATTTTGGAACCAAGTGAACCTATGCAGGTGGGTTTCACTAGGTTAACTAAGGAGGAGAGAAGGTATCGCAGGACACAAGGTTTATGTCTGTATTGCGGTAAAAATGGTCACCTGTTAAGATCTTGTCCGGTACGTCCGGGAAACGAACACACCTAGGGTACCTTGGGGCACAGGCCCTAGGTGGTGTCCAATCGTCCCCATTGTTGGGCACACTTAAACCCACCATACAGGTGGTATTGTCATGGGCACAACGCTCGGTTGAGGTTTTGGCCTTGGTTGATTCTGGTGCTGCTGGGTATTTTATGGACAATACCTTTGCTGAATTGCATTGGGTACCATGGATTCAGAGAGAAACCCCTCTTGCTATTGAGGCAATTGATGGCAGACCTTTGGAACCCGCCCAAGTTACTTTTGAAACGATGCCCTTGTCCATGACTATTGGGGCTCTTCACAAGGAAGAGCAGCAGTTCCAATTGATTAATTCTCCTCACCATGCCGTGATTTTGGGCTTTCCTTGGTTACAGTTGCACAACCCACAATTTGATTGGCAGAAATGTGAGATGGCTGCTTGGTCTCAGTTCTGTATGGATAAGTGCATTACCCATCCTGTTAAGGTCTTGTGCACCTCCCCTTCACTACCTGATGCCTACCAGCAGTTTAGCAACGTTTTCAGTAAGGGAGAGGCTGGCGCCCTACCTCAGCACAGACAATACGATTGTCGCATAGAACTGAGTCCTGGAGCAGTACCACCGAGGGGACGCATGTATCTATTGTCTTGTGAGGAGAACCAAGCTATGGGGGAATACATAGCAGATGCCCTTAGTATAGGGATCATAATTAAATCTACTTCTCCAGCCGGTGCCGGGTTCTTTTTTGTTAAGAAAAAAAGTGGCGAACTGTGACCTTGCATAGACTATCGTGGGCTGAATAAGCTGATGGCAAAAAATGCCTACCCAATCCCACTCATCACCGAGCTGTTTGATAGACTTAAGGGGTCCTCGATTTTCACCAAATTGGACCTAAGGGCAGCCTACAATTTGATACGTATCAGAGCCGATGATGAGTGGAAAGCTGCCTTCAATATGAGATCTGGGCATTATGAATACCTAGTCATGCCATTTGGTCTATGTAATGCTCCTGCAGTATTTCAATAACTGATCAATGACGTTCTTAGAGATATGTTACAATCTTGTGTTGTAGTCTATCTTGACGACATACTTATCCACTCCAAAGACCTGTTACAACACATCAAGGATGTGTCTGAAGTCTTGCTGCGCTTCCGAAAAAATAAATTATTCTGTAAACTGGAGAAATGCGAGTTCCACAAAACCAGTGTACCCTTTCTGGGGTTTATAATTGGCAAAGACGGCATTGCCATGGATAAAGAGAAATTGACGGCAGTCTTACAATGGCCTAAACTCAAGAGCCTCAAAGCCATCCAACGATTTCTGGGCTTCGCCAATTATTGCAGGAAGTTTATTAAAAACTTCTCCTCTATTGTGAAACCTCTGTCTGACCTCACGCATAAGGGCGCTAACCCATCCCTCTGGCCGGTGGCTGCTGAAGAGGCCTTTGAGAAGTTGAAGGTAGCCTTTGCTGAAGCGCCTGTGTTGTCCCACCCTAATCCAATACTTCCCTATACTTTGGAAGTTGATGCCTCAGATATTGGGGTTAAAGGCGGTACACTCAGACCCTGTGGATTCTTCTCAAAAAAATTGACTAGTGCTCAAAGTCATTACGAGATTGGTGATTGAGAATTACTGGCCATTATCCTCGTTCTCAAAGAATGGCGTCATTTACCTGAAGGCACAAAAAACCCCGTTTTGATTCCAACTGATCACAAGAATCTGACGTATCTTTCTGAGGCCAAGAGACTGTCTTCTCGCCAGGCCAGATGGGCACTGTTTCTATCCCGATTCAATTTCGTTGTATCATACCTGCCGGGATCAAAGAATGTTAGGGCTGATGCTCTGTCTAGACAATTTGAAGCAGAGGTTGACAGAGAAGAGGTACCAGCACCTATCATTCAACCTGATCGAATATTGGCTACCATACGTACTAGTATTACTTCACCACTAGGGGAGGAGATTTTGGCATCCCAAATCTCTGCTCCTCATGAGACTCCAGTGGGCAAATGTTTTGTCGCTGAGCCATTCCGTACTCGATTACTTGAGACCTACCACTCCTCTAAGGCTGCGGGACATATTGGTAGGGATTAATTGTTCTGGTCTCTCTCTCAGCTATTTTGGTGGCCTTCTATGAGAGCTGATTGTGCCAATTTTACGAATGCCTGTGCCACCTGTGCCCATGCCAAAACCCTTAGACATCTCCCTGTGGGCTTGCTTCAGCCGGTGCCTGATGGTGAATGCCCTTGGTCTCACGTCTCTATCGACTTTATGGGAGAATTGCCCAGGTCTAGAGGGTACTCCTTCATATTGATGGTGGTAGACAGGTTCTCTAAAATGGCACACTTCGTACCCCTCCATGGCCTTCCTTCGGCCAAAGAACTGGCACTGGTATTCGCTCGAGAAGTATTTCGGTTACATGGAGTACCCAGGGTGCTGGTGTCTGACAGGGGGAGCCAGTTTGTGTCCAGATTCTGGAGGGCATTTTGCGAACAGATGGGCATACAGCTATCATTTTCCTCGGCATATCATCCCCAGACTAACGGGGCCGCTGAGAGGGCCAATCAAGGATTGGAACAGTTTCTGCGATGTTTTGTGACTGACCATCATGATAATTGGGCCGACTTGTTGCCTTGGGCAGAGTTCGCCAGGAACTGCGCAGTTAATTCTTCCTCCGGGAGCTCTCCGTTTTTGATCAGTTATGGGTTCCAACCCTGTCTGCTCCCGGATTCCTTTCAATCACAGCAGATTCCAGCTCTGGATGAGCATATAGAGCAACTCCGTTCCACATGGGCACAAGTTCAGAGGGCATTGGGCCAGTCTTTTCAGCGACATGAGCGTCATGCCAATCGCAGAAGGCTTCCAGCGGTTTCCTTCCAAGTCGGGGATAGAGTATGGCTGTCCTCCAAGAATCTAAAACTCAAGGTCCCAACTAATAAGCTGGCACTTCGGATCATTGGTCCGTACAAGATCATTCGCAAAATTAACCCTGTTTCTTATGCCTTGGAATTGCCTGCTTCTATGCGCATTCATAATGTATTCCATGTGTCTCTCCTTAAACCTCTGGTTTGTAACCGTTATACTACCACACCTGTGATGCCAGGTCCTGTTGAAGTCGAGGGGCAGGAGGAGTATGAAGTACAAAGCATTACTGATTCCCGCAGACGTAGAGGAGGGGTACAGTATCTGGTGCATTGGAATGGTTATGGTCCTGAGGATTGTTCCTGGGTTGACAGTAAGGACCTTCATGCACCCAAATTACTACGAGTATTTCATGCCAAATACCCTCAGAAGCCTGGACCCTACTCTAGGAGAGGGGGTCTTTGAAAGGGGGGTACTATCACGGTGCCCGTGATTCGTGCTGCTCTGTGTCTATCACCTGCTGAGTATTCGTGATTGGCTGTCTGTCATTAGCCCTCCTCACACAGCCTTTTTAAACCCAGGTTGAGCACTTCCAGGTTGCCCTTTCGTGGTGTCTCTGACTCCACTCTGCCTGACCTGCTTTTCAGATCTCTGGGCCTGTTTCCAGTGTTCCTGTATGCTACATTCCGGTGTTCCAGTGTTCCTGTACATTTATGTTCCGGTGTTCCAGCGTTCCAGTGTTCCTGTATGCTAACGTTCCGGTGTTCCAGTCTTCCAGCGTTCCGGTGTGCCTGTATTCCGAGGTTCCTGTGCTCCAGCACCGCGCGGGTCAACCTGTACGAGTTCCTGAGTCTAGCGCTCCAGCTGTCGCTCTGGCGACATTGTTCTCCTCTCTATTGCATACACATTGTTGGTTCCAGCGTGCGGACGCTGGTTTGCTCCACTAAACCTGGTTGCGATATACATTGTTGGTTCCAGCATGCGGTCGCTGGTTTGCTCCACTAAACCTGGTTGCGATATACATTGTTGGTTCCAGCGTGCGGACGCTGGTTTGCTCCACTAAACCTGGTTGCAATATACATTGTTAGTTCCAGCGTGCGGTCGCTGGTTTGCTCCACTAAACCTGGTTGCAATATACATTGTTGGTCCCAGCGTGCGGACGCTGGTTTGCTCCACTAAACCTGGTTGCGATATACATTGTTGGTCCCAGCGTGCGGACGCTGGTTTGCTCCACTAAACCTGGTTGCGATATACATTGTTGGTTCCAGCGTGCAGTCGCTGGTTTGCTCCACTAAACCTGGTTGCAATATACATTGTTGATTCCAGTGTGCGGACGCTGGTTTACTCCTTAAACCTGGTGGCGCTATTTACCATTAGTCTCAACGTGCGGACGTTGGTTTGCTCCTGAACATCCAGTACTGTGGTCAGTCGCTGTCCACTTCCTTGCAGTTGTCTGATTATCCCTGGCTATAGACTTCTGCTGAGTAGACCTCTAGACTTATGCTCTCTGCTGTCTTAGTCACCTAACAGCTGGTCTATTTGCTCAGGCTGCCCTGCCCGGTATTGGTGAGGCGGTAGAACCTTGACGTTACCATCCTGTAGGTTGCCTCACCCGGTATTGGCAGGGCCGGTAGAGCCTACTACAGTACCTCCTTGGGCTGCCCTGCCCGGTATAGGTAAGGCCGGTAGAACCTTGTAAGTCACCATCTTAAAGGTTGCCTTACCCGGTATTGGCAGGGCCGGTAGAGCCTACATTCAGCATCCCATTGGGCTGCCTTGCCTGGTATTGGTAAGGCCGGTAGAACCGGAATTATCATCTCACGGTTGCCTTACCCGGTATAGGCAAGGCCGGTAGAGCCTGTCATTAATTTGTCACTTGGGTTGCCTTGCCCGGTATTTAGGCAAGGCCGGTAGAACCTTTTGTATGTTCTATTGATGTTACATTATTATGTATGTTTACCCTACGGGGACTGCCTTTAACTTTTAATAAAGTTAAATTTTACCAAACCTTAAGTCTGAGAGTCTTCAAAAACCGTGACATACTGGTACGAATAGTGGCCAGAATCCTATCTGGCTGAATTATGGGAACCGGCGTCTCATCCCTCTCAATGTCTGTGCAGAATTGTCTAGAAAGAGCATCTGCCCTTATGTTCTTAGACCCTATGAAGTTAAATCTGGACAGAAATAGGGCCCATCGAGCCTGGCGAGATGACAGCCTTTTGGCCTCGGATAGGTATATCAAGTTCTTATGGTCCGTGAGGATCAAAACTGGGGTTCTTGTGCCTTCCAGAAGATGTCGCCATTCTTTTAATGCCAAGATGATAGCCAACAATTCCCTATCCCCAATTTCGTAATGGCTTTGGGCACTAGAAAGTTTTTTGGAAAAGAACCCACAGGGCCTCAGGTTCCCCCCTTCCTTGGGGTGTTGGGAGAGAACTGCCCCTACCCCAACCTCGGAGGCATCCACCTCTAGCGTAAAAGGCAGGGTGGGATTAGGGTGGGAT
This sequence comes from Rhinophrynus dorsalis, assembly GCA_037306005.1. NCBI lineage: Eukaryota > Metazoa > Chordata > Amphibia > Anura > Rhinophrynidae > Rhinophrynus > Rhinophrynus dorsalis. Next base: position 418,626,257 of record CM074722.1, read on the forward strand.
AGTATAGGGGCAGATGCAAATGCCTTCTTGAGGGTTTTAAAGGCTATCTCAGCTGCCTCAGACCATTGAGAGGGATTTGCGCCCTTATGCGTAAGGTCAGAGAGGGGTTTTGTAATGATAGAAAAGTTCTGAATAAACTTTCTGTAGTAGTTGGCAAAGCCCAAGAACCTTTGGATAGCTTTTAACCCCTTGGGTCGTGGCCATTGTAAGACTGCAGCCAACTTTTCTTGGTCCATAGCTATGCCATCTTTAGCTATAACAAAACCCAAGAAAGGTACTTTGGAACAATGAAATTGGCATTTTTCCAGTTTACAGAACAATTTGTTCTTGCGTAATCGAAGCAATACCTCAGAAACATCCTGGATATGCTGGGTTAAATTAGCAGAATGAATCAAAATATCGTCCAGGTAAACAACCACATGAGACTATAACATGTCGCGGAGGATATCGTTGATGAACTCTTGGAATGCGGCAGGTGCATTACATAATCCAAATGGCATCACTAGATATTCGTAGTGGCCTGACCTAGTATTGAATGCCGTCTTCCACTCATCACCGGCCCTTATCCTTATTAGGTTGTAGGTGGCACGTAAATCGAGTTTCGTAAAAATAGAGGAGCCTTTCAACCTGTCAAATAACTCTGTGATGAGTGGAATAGGGTATGCGTTTCTGGACATCAGCTTATTGAGGCCACGGTAGTCAATACAAGGTCGTAGTTCGCCATTCTTCTTTTTCACGAAAAAAAACCCTGCACCTGCCGGAGAGGATGATTTACGAATAATCCCTCGTCTGAGAGCATCCTCAATGTATTCCTCCATGGCCCTAGTCTCCTCACAGGACAATGGATACGTCCTACCCCTCGGTGGCACCACACCCAGGGGCAAATCAATAGCGCAATCATATGGCCGATGCATAGGCAGTGCGCTAGCCTCACCCTTACTGAATACGTCGCTGAACTTGCTGTATTCAGCTGGCAACGAGGGAGAGGTACACATAATCTTGACAGGACGAGATATACAGTGACCAGAGCAGTGGTCAGACCATGACTTAATTTCACAAGTTTGCCAGTCAAACTGGGGGTTGTGCAGCATTAACCAAGGGAACCCCAGAATGACCGCATGATGGGGTGAGTGTATAATCTGGAAACAAACCTCCTCCTTGTGGAGGGCCCCAACAGACATAGTGAGGAGAGTAGTCTCCATGGTGATAAGGGCTGGTTCAAGAGGTCTGCCATCAATAGCCTCAATGGCTAGCGGAGTATCTTTTTTAGACAAAGGAATATTGTGTCTTTCAGCAAATGCCCGGTCCATGAAATAGCCTGCTGCGCCAGAATCTACCAAGGCTAGTACCTCCACAGCTTGGTCGCCCAGGAGAAAACTCACCGGTATGGTGGGTTTATTAGAACAAGGATCTGGGGACGATTGTACACCACCTAGGGCCTGTCCCCCAAGGTACCCTAGGTGCGTGCGTTTCCCGGACGTACCAGACATGTGCGTAGTAAGTGCCCATTTTTGCCCCAATATATATAGGCATAACCCTTGTCTTTTGCGGTAAGCCCGCTCCTCCTTAGACAGCCCGGTGAAGCCGATTTGCATAGGCTCCCTTGTTTCAGGTACCCGGTCAGGAGGAATGGGAGGAGAGGGTGGGTTAAAAGACTTATCGTGCCCATGGGTCTTGGAACTTGCCCTTTTTGCCAGGTGCCTTTCGCGCATGCGGGTATCAATGAGTATCACGTAATCTATATACTCATCCAAATCAGTGGGTACGTCCCTGGCCGCAATCTCATCTTTAATGGGGTCCGATAACCCTTGGGTAAAGACTGCCAGTAGTGCCTCATTATTCCAGACCACTTCTGCAGCTAAAATCCGAAATTCTATTGCATAATCAGCCACAGTACGATCGCCCATCTGTATAACCATCAGTTTTTTGGCCGCAGAGGTGGCTATCCCAGGCATCTCGAATACTCTGCGAAACTGTCTGACAAGTTCGTTAAAGCTCAGAGTACATGGTTTAGCCTGCTCCCATAGAGGATTAGCCCATGCCAGGGCTTTGCCAGTTAATAGAGATATCATGAACCCCACTTTGCTACGGTCATTCGGAAAGGCGTGGGGTGTGAGTTCAAGGAATATCTCTAATTGGTTAAGAAAACCTCTGCACAGTATGGGTTCGCCATCGTATCTTAGGGGTAACGGTGCTGCCGCCGTTAAACTTCTAGAGGAAGCCAACATTTGCCCATGGGTACTATCTGGTGTCATAACTGGGGGGACCACCGGATTTTGCTCTGGTTTACCAAGGTGTACAGTACGTTCTAGTAAGGTTTGCATGGCCAGTCTGAGGTCATGGCCCTTTCGTACTGTAACGGTTTTCTGACACTCAGACACTGATATAGTAAAACACAGTTTTATTGAAAATAACAATGAAAGAACAGCGCCCCTGGGGGCCGAGAATGGTAACTGTGATACAAGCCCAAATATGTCTAACAGAGTAAAGAGTACAGATAAGAAACCACAGGGTTAAATGTGGAGTAAATGAACTAGACAAGTACACTGTTGGCCAACGCCCAGAATAGATATCAGTCTCTTGATGATGAAGAGAAGGGTGTATTGTGTGACTGAACTAATCACTCTCAGTACTTTTGTAAATGAACGCCCAGATTGACCAGCAAATGCCCAGGACCGAGCCTATACCACCTTAATGGAATAATCTGGAGTAGAGCCACTGCAAGTAGATGGACCAGAATCGGAATCGCCCTTAACCTTGTCACGGATATAACCCTGCTTATGCCAACGGGAGAAGAGCCGTACGCACCCCTTGGGTGCCAGAGCGCATGAATACTGCACAAGTGATAGTGAGCCAACGGATGGTAATACGGTAGTAACACAATGAGCGCTAAAGGTGACCTGGACCAGAACACCACACGGGTGTCCAATGGAGCACAAACAGCAAGAGCCAACGGAGGGTCCAACGCCAGCCGGCGTGGTAGCGGTGTAACTGCACCGGAAAGGCTACAGCTCTGCTAGTGCAAATAGGGAGGTCTGGTCAGGTAGGCACATTCAGTGTTAACAGGCTCGTAAGGAATACACTGGCTTGGCAAGTAAGAGTACAGGCTCAGAGATCAGTGGCAACCGGCACAGCAAGGGTTAAAACTGGTCATACACGGGTACTGGTACTGCAGTGTAAAGGAACAGGCTCAGGCAACGGTCCAGTACTCAAGAGAGGATTAGTCAGAGCAACACAAACACAGTTCAGAATGTCGCCAGCCGGCGACCTGGAACACGCAGGGACACAGGAACAGATGCAGCACTGGATCCCAACCGGAACCGGATCGGTACTTGGAGCTTGAGTCGACAGCCAGAACCGGGTCAATCACGGAGCAGGAACGTCAGCCAGAGCCGGGTCAATCACGGAGCAGGAACGTCAGCCAGAGCCGGGTCAATCACGGAGCAGGAACAATGGGATGGTCAGACTAGCCGAGTCAGTAAACCGGAAAGCAGAAACACAGCAACAAGGCGCAGGCTCAGGAACACCACGAAAGGGCAACTGACAAGTGCCCAGAGCCCAGTGTATAAAGGAACATTCTGGGCGGGCCAATCAGCATCCTCCAATGTACAAGCAACCCAGGAAAGATTGACAGGGAAGCACGGGAACCGTGATACGTATTCAGCAAAGGAGAGGCCAGCTCATTGCCCGTGGGGGTGGTGCCCCCTCGGGGTCGCACGTATCCTCTGTCGATTGATGAGAACAAGGCTATGGAGGACTACATTGAGGATGCCCTCAAGAGTGGGATTATTCGCAAGTCTACTTCTCCAGCTGGTGCCGGGTTCTTCTTTGTAAAGAAGAAAAATGGCGAACTCATGCCATGTATTGATTATCGAGGGTTAAATAAGCTGATGCCTAAGAATGCCTATCCTATTCCACTCATTATGGAATTATTTGACAGGTTAAAGGGCTTTTCCATCTTCACTAAACTTGATTTACAGGCAGCATATAACCTGATCAGAATTAAGGCTGGAGATGAGTGGAAAACGGCATTTAATACCAGAACAGGGCACTACGAATACCTGGTAATGCCATTTGGCCTATGCAATGCACCGGCAGTGTTCCAGGAATTTATTATTGACATCCTGCGCGACATGCTTCAGTCCTGTGTGGTGGTATATCTAGATGATATATTGATTCACTCTGCCAACCGTACCCAGCATGTTAAGCATGTCTCTGAGGTTTTGCTTCGACTTTGCAAGAATAAACTGCTCTGTAAACTAGAAAAGTGCGAATTTCATAAGTCTCAAGTACCATTTTTGGGGTTCGTAATTTTTAGAGATGGCATTGCTATGGACCAAGATAAGTTGGCAGCAGTCCTTCAGTGGCCTCGCCCCAAGGGGTTAAAAGCTATTCAACGTTTTTTTGGGCTTTGACAACTATTGTAGAAAGTTTACCAGAACTTTTCCACTATTGTGAAACCTCTGTCCGATTTGACCCATAAGGGCGCTACTCCCTCTCAGTGGTCCGAGGCAGCTGAAAATGCATTTGAGACCTTGAAATCTGCCTTTGCGTCTGCCCCAGTGCTGTCCCACCCTAATCCCTCCCTGCCATTTACCCTGGAGGTTGACGCCTCAGAAGTAGGGGTTGGGGCAGTACTCTCCCAACGTCCTGTAGGAGGTGGCGTCTTGAGACCTTGTGGGTTCTTTTCTAAGAATCTCTCCAGTGCACAGAGTCACTATGAGATTGGCGACAGGGAGCTCCTGGCTTTTATTCTGACACTCAAAGAATGGCGCCACTTATTGGAAGGTACAAGGACCCCAGTATTAATCCTGACTGATCACAAGAATTTGACATCTCTCTGAAGCTAAGAGATTGTCCTCACGACAATCTAGGTGGGCACTCTTTCTGTCCCAGGTTCAATTTTGTAGTGTCCTACCTTCCGGGCTCTAAGAATGTTAGGGCAGACGCTCTGTCCAGACAGTTTGTGTCGGACCTTGAGAGGGAGGAAGAACCAGTACCTATTATTCAGACAGATCACATCCTGGCTAATATTCGTACCAGCATAACTTCGCCACTGGGGAGGAGATTTTGGCCTCTCAAACAAGGGCTCCGCCAGAAACCCCAGTTGGCAAGTGTTTTGTGGATGAGCCATTCTGTACCCGTTTATCAGAGACATATCATTCATCTAAAGCAGCTGGGCATATCGGGATGGATCAATTAATATGGTCTCTTTCACAGTTGTTCTGGTGGCCCTCCCTTAGAGCCGATTGCTCCAACCGGTGCCCAATGGCGAACGTCCTTGGTCTCATATATCCATCGACTTTTTGGGAGAGCTGCCAGCTTCTAGGGGGTATACATTTATCCTGATGGTGGTCGATAGGTTCTCTAAGATGGCTCATTTAGTGCCTCTCTCTGGCCTTAGGTCGGCCCAGGAGTTGGCGGTAGTCTTTGCTAAAGAAGTGTTTCGCTTGCACGGGGTACCCAGAGTGGTAGTCTCTGACCAGGAGAGCCAGTTTGTGTCCAGGTTTTGGAGGGCATTTTGTGGCCAGATGGGCATCCAATTGTCCTTTTCCTCTGCCTACCATCCCCAGACCAACGGAGCCGCTGAGCATGCCAATCAGGGACTGGAGCAGTTCCTGTGCTGCTTTGTAACTGATCATCATGATAATTGGGCCGACCTGTTGCCATGGGCAGAGTTTGCCAGGAATTGTGCAGTTAATTCATCGTCCGGGAGCTCCCCGTTTCTAATTAACTACGGGTTCCAGCCGTGCCTGCTCCCGGACTCATTTCAGTTGCATCAGATTCCTGCCCTGGATGAGCATATGGCGCAACTTCGCTCCACTTGGGCACAGGTTCAGAGGGCCCTCAGTCAGTCTTTCCAGCGACATCAGCGGCATGCCAATCGTAGACGGTTGCCAGCAGTCTCATTCCAGGTTGGGGACAGAGTATGGCTCTCCTCCAGAAACCTCAATCTGCAGGTACCCTCCAATAAGTTGGTTCCCCGGTTCATTGGCCCATTTAAAATCATACGCAAGGTCAATCCTGTCACCTATGCATTGGAGCTCCCTGCCTCTATGCATATTCACAATGTGTTCCATGTGTCTCTCTTGAAACCGTTGGTTTGCAACCGCTACACTACCACTCCGGCGATTCCTGGGCCGGTGGACGTTCAGGGCCAAGAGGAGTACGAGGTCCAGAGTATCATTGATTCTAGGAGACTTAGAGGGAAGCTGCAATACTTGGTCCATTGGAAGGTTTATGGCCCTGAGGAACGTTCTTGGGTGAATCAGAAGGACCTCCATGAGCCTAGACTTTTGCGCAACTTCCACACTAAATATCCCCAGAAACCAAGACCTCCTGCAGGGAGAGGGGGTCTTTGAGAGGGGGGTACTATCACAGTGCCTGTGATCCTCCTCTGTCACTCTCGCTGGTGGTGGACTCTGATTTGCTGAGTCGGTTTGGCCCGCCTATCACGGTGCCCGTGATTGCTGCATTTCCTTGTCTATCACCAGTAGAGTGCTTCCATTGGCTTCCTGCCTTTAGCCCGCCTCATATTGCCTATTTAAACCTGGATTGGGCACCCTCTGGGTGCCCTTTCGTGTTGTTTCTGACCTTTTTCCTTTACCCGTATTGGCAAGGCCGGTATAGCCTACACCGCTGGTTTCTGGGCTGCCTTGCCCGGTATTGGTAAGGCCGGTAGAACCTTGCACTGCATTCCATCTGAGGTTACCTTACCCGGTATTGGCAAGGCCGGTAGAGCCTACACCGTGTATTATTGGGGCTGCCTTGCCCGGTATTTAGGTAAGACCGGTAGAACCTTGACGCTAATCCATCTGCAGGTTGCCTTACCCGGTATTGGCAAGGCCAGTAGAGCCTATTATTCCATTGTCCCAGACTGTCCTGTCCGGTATATTGACAGGACCGGTAGAGTCTGTATATTGTCTTTGCCATTCACTCTTGGTATATATGTATGTAATTGCCATTCTAAGTGATAATTTTAATCATTTCAATAAAGTTGTATTTTTTACCTAAAACCTGTGTCTGAGAGTCATAACAAACCGTGACAGTACGAAAGGGCCATGACCTCAGACAGCAAATGTGAAGGTAACACACAGAATATCCATTGGTGGATGGATATGCACGAACAACGTTTGGATCAGTTGGCGGTTGCAATTCAAACTGTCCTTGAACGCACAGTACTTGCTGACAAATCTGGCTCTAGCCCGGTGGTCTCGCCAAGTCAGACACCGGAATGTGATACCAGGCCCCTAGGGGGTACAGTTAAAGGGTTAACGGCTTCTGCACCCTTGCCGCTAAGGTATGATGGTGACCCTAGTCTCTGCAGAGGGTTCATCAACCAACTTGAAATATTTATGGAATTGACGGCACACGCATTTCCCAATGATCGTAGTAAAGTTGGGTTCATGGTATCGCTGCTGACTGGCAGAGCATTGGCTTGGGCTAACCCCTTGTGGGAAAATGCTAAACCTTGCACTAAGAATTTTGGAGAATTTGTGCAATCCTTTCGGAGATTATTTGAACCTCCTGGTAGAACCACCTCTGCTGCCAAACGTCTTATGGAGATACAACAGGGCAGGCACACAGTGGGCGACTATGCCATCAAATTCCGCACCTTGGCAGCAGAGGTAGGTTGGAATAACGAGGCATTATTGGCAGCCTTTGCTCAAGGCCTGAGTGACCATATTAAAGATGAAATCGCAGCAAAAGATTTACTTATTGACCTAGATGATTACATTGAGTATGTTATTCTAATTGACTCCAGAATACGTGAGAGATCAACTGCCAGAGATCGTAGGATACGGTCCAAAAATAATGAGTCTAGTAGCATATTTTGCCCACCCATCCCTCCCCTGGTTTCGAAGTCTAGTGAACCAGTACGGGAAACAGGTGAACCTATGCAAGTAGGTTTCACTAGACTAACCAAGGAAGAAAGACTGTATCGCAAGAAACAAGGGTTGTGTTTATACTGCGGTAAAAACGGGCACTTACTAAGATCCTGTCCGGTATGTCCGGGAAACGCACACACCTAGGGTACCTTGGGGGACAGGCCCTAGGTGGTGTACAATCGTCCCCAGTGTTGGGGATAATGAAACCCACCATACAGGTGGTATTGTCATGGTCACAACGCTCAGTGGAGGCTTTGGCCCTGGTTGTTTCTGGTGCAGCAGGGTATTTTATGGATAATACCTTTGCCGAATTGCACGGAGTTCCATGTATTGAAAGAGAAAACCCCTTGGCTATTGAAGCAATTGATGGCAGACCCTTAGAACCGGCTCATGTTACTTTTGAAACTATGCCATTATCTATGACTATTGGGGCACTTCACAGAGAAGAGCAGCAGTTCCAACTTATCAATTCTCCTCACCATGCTGTAATATTGGGATTTCCTTGGTTACAGTTACATAACCCACAATTTGATTGGAAAAAGTGTGAAATCGCTGCTTGGTCCCCGTTTTGTATGGACAAGTGCGTCACCCAGCCTATTAAAGTCCTGTGCACCTCCTCTGCTATACCAGATGTTTACCAACAGTTTGGCGATGTTTTTAGCAAAGGAGAAGCTGGCACACTACCTCAGCACAGACCTTATGATTGTTGCATTGAATTGCCTCCTGGAGCTGTACCTCCGAGGGGACGCACTTATCCATTATCTTGTGAGAATAAAGCTATGGAAGACTACATTTCTGATGCCCTTGCTAGAGGGATCATAAGAAAATCTACCTCTCCGGCTGGGGCTGGGTTCTTTTTCGTAAAAAAGAAAAATGGTGAATTAAGACCATGCATTGACTACCGTGGCTTGAATAAATTAATGGCAAAAAACGCGTACCCAATACCACTCATCACCGAGATTTTTGATAGGCTTAAGGGCGCTTCGATTTTTACCAGATTGGACCTACGGGCCGATTACAATCTGGTTCGCATTCGAGCAGGTGCTGAGTGTAAAACTGCCTTTAATACTCTATCTGGGCACTATGAATATCGAGTGATGCCATTTGGGCTGTGTAATGCACCCGCAGTTTTTCAGGAACTGATAAACGATGTTCTGAGAGATATGTTGCAGTCATGTGTCGTGGTGTACCTTGACGATATACTGATTTACTCCCAAAACATGTCACAACACATCAAAGATGTATCCGCAGTACTGCTACGACTTCGTGAGAACAAATTATATTGTAAATTGGAGAAATGTGAGTTTCACAGAACCAGCGTGCCATTCTTGGGGTTCATAATTGGCAATGATGGCATTGCTATGGACAAGGAAAAGTTGTCAGCTGTCCTACAATGGCCACAACCCAAGAGTCTTAAAGCCATACAGCATTTCCTGGGCTTCGCTAATTATTATAGGAGGTTTATTAAGAACTTTTCTTCCATTGTCAAACCTCTGTCCGATCTTACGCACAAGGGTGCTAATCCTTCTTGTTGGCCGGCATCTGCAGAGGAGGCCTTTGAGAGATTGAAGTTGGCATTTGCTGTGGCTCCTGTGTTATCCCACCCCAATCCTCTACTTCCATTTACGTTAGAGGTTGATGCCTCAGATATCGGGGTTGGGGCAGTACTTTTGCAACGACACGATAAAGGTGGAACACTCAGACCTTGGGGTTTTTTTCGAAGAAGTTGACTGTCACTCAAAGCCACTATGAGGTAGGGGACAGAGAATTACTGGCCATTATCCTCGCTCTTAAGGAATGGCGTTATTTACGTGAAGGTACTAAGAATCCTGTCTTAATCCTAACAGATCACAAAAATCTGACTTATCTCTCGGAGGCCAAGAGATTGTCCTCTCGTCAGGCCAGATGGGCAATGTTTCTGTCCCGATTCAATTTTATTGTATCATATTTACCAGGATCAAAGAATGTTAGGGCTGATGCACTGTCAAGACAATTTGAGGCCGACAGTGACAGAGTGGAAGCACCAGCACCTATCATTCAACCCGATCGAATATTGGCTACTATACGTACGAGTATCACTTCTCCTCTAGGGGAAGAGATCCTGGCCTCTCAGGCATCTGCTCCCCATGAAACCCCAGTGGGCAAATGCTAAGATCCCTAGACATCTCCCAGTGGGCTTGCTTCAACCGGTGCCTAATGGCGAACGACTCTGGTCTCATGTTTCCATTGATTTTATGGGAGAATTGCATATGTCTAAAGGGTATTCCTTTATACTTATGGTGGTGGACAGGTTTTTTAAATGGCTCATTTCGTGCCCCTCCGTGGCCTTCCTTCAGCTAAGGAATTGGCAATTGTGTTTGCCAGAGAAGTATTCCGGTTGCATGGAGTGCCCAGGGTACTGGTGTCCGACAGGGGGAGCCAGTTTGTGTCTAGGTTTTGGAGGGCATTTTGCCAACAGATGGGCATACAGCTGTCCCTTTCCTCTGCCTACCATCCCCAGACCAATGGAGCCGCTGAACGAGCTAATCAGGGTTTGAACAATTTCTGCGTTGTTTCGTTACTGACCATCAAGATAATTGGTCCGACTTGTTGCCTTGGGCAGAGTTCGCCAGGAACTGTGCGGTCAATTCGTCATCTGGGAGCTCCCCGTTTCTGATTAATTACGGGTTCCAGCCTTGTTTGCTTCCAGATTCATTTCAGACGCAACAGATTCCAGCTCTGGATGAGCATATCGAGCAACTCCGTTCCACATGGGCACAAGTTCAGAGGGCACTTGGTCAGTCATTTCAGCGTCATCAGCGCCATACCAATCGCAGAAGGCTTCCAGCGGTGACCTTTCAGGTTGGGGACAGAGTATGGCTTTCCTCCAGAAATCTTAAGCTGCAGGTTCCGTCTAATAAGTTGGCTCCCCGGTTCATTGGTCCATACAGAGTAATTCGCAAAATTAATCCTGTCTCTTACGCACTAGACATACCTGCATCCATGCGTATCCATAATGTGTTCCATGTGTCTCTTCTCAAGCCTCTGGTTTGCAATCGCTATACTACCACACCTGTGGTGCCAGGGCCTGTTGAGGTCGAGGGTCAGGAGGAGTACGAGGTTCAGAGCATTATTGATTCCCGTAGGCTTAGAGGAAGGGTACAGTACCTGGTACATTGGAAAGGATATGGTCCTGAAGATCGATCATAGGTGGATAGTAAGGACCTTCATGCACCCAGGCTAGCTAGGGCCTTTCATGCTAAATACCCACAGAAACCTAGACCCTATTCTAGGAGAGGGGGTCTTTGAAAGGGGGGTACTATCACGGTGCCCGTGATTGCTGCATTTCCTTGTCTATCACCAGTAGGGGGCTTCCATTGGCTGCCTGCCTTTAGCCCGCCTCATATTGCCTATTTAAACCTGGATTGGGCACCCTTTGGGTGCCCTTTCATGTTGTTTCTGACCTTTTTCGCTATCACTATGTCCAGTGATAGTTGGGCCTCTTTTCCTGTGTTCCTGATTTCCTGATTGCAGCTGTTCCAGTACCTCCTGTATGCTGAGTTGTTCCAGTCCTGGTTCCGGCCTAGTCCTCTGGGGTTGCAGTTCCTGCTGACCATCTTCATTGCTGTTTCCTGACCTGACTGATCATGCTGCTGGTTCCTGTCATCTACTGGCCTGTCTCCTGTGATCCTGGCGACCTTCTGCTTGGTCACGTCGGCGACATTGCTCGTCAGTCCCAGCATACTGACGCTGACTTGCTCAAAGGCCTTGCGGCTATACGATTTAGTTGTTGGTCTCAGCGCACGGGCGCTGGTTTGCTCCAAAGCCTTATGGCTACACGATTCAGTTGTTGGTTCCAGCGTGCGGACACTGGTTTGCTCCAAAGCCTTGCGGCTATACGATTCACTTGTCGGTCCAGTGTGCGGACACTGGTTTGCTCCAAAGCCTAGCGGCTATACGATTCACTAGTTGGTCCAGTGTGCGGACACTGGTTTGCTCCACAGCCTTGCGGCTACACGATACAGTTGTTGGTCCCAGCGTGCGGACGCTGGTTTGCTCCAAAGCCTTGCGGCTACACGATTCAGTTGTTGGTCCCAGTGTGCGGACGCTGGTTTGCTCCAAAGCCTTGCGGCTATACGATTCCTTGTTGGTCCAGTGTGCGGACACTGGTTTGCTCCAAAGCCTATTGGCTGTATGATTCACTTGTAGGTCCAGTGTGCGGACACTGGTTTGCTCTAAAGCCTTTCGGCTATACGATTCAGTTGTTGGTCCCAGCGTGCGGACGCTGGTTGGCTCCAAAGCCTTGCGGCTATACGATTCACTTGTTGGTTCCAGTGTGCGGACACTGGTTGGCTCCAAAGCCTTGTGGCTACACAATTCAGTTGTTGGTCCCAGTGTGCGGACACTGGTTTGCTCCAAAGCCTTGCGGCTACACGATTCATTTGTTGGTCCCAGAGTGCGGACACTGGTTTGCTCCAGAGCATAGTGGGCATCCGATTCCCTTGTTGGTCCCAGTGTGCGGACACTGGTTTGCTCTTAAGGTTTTAGTAACTACTGTCATTATCATCCGACAGCTATTGGTACCACTGGGCTGCCTTGCCCGGTATTGGTAAGGCCGGTAGAACCTTGCTCCGCATTCCTTTTAAGGTTGCCTTACCCGGTATTGGCAAGGCCAGTATAGCCTACACCGCTGGTTTCTGGGCTGCCTTACCCGGTATTGGCAAGGCCGGTAGAGCCTACACCGTGTATTATTGGGGCTGCCTTGCCCGGTATTTAGGTAAGACCGGTAGAACCTTGACGCTAATCCATCTGCAGGTTGCCTTACCCGGTATTGGCAAGGCCGGTAGAGCCTATTATTCCATTGTCCCAGACTGTCCTGTCCGGTATATTGACAGGACCGGTAGAGTCTGTATATTGTCTTTGCCATTCACTCTTGGTATATATGTATGTAATTGCCATTCTAAGTGATAATTTTAATCATTTCAATAAAGTTGTATTTTTTACCTAAAACCTGTGTCTGAGAGTCATAACAAACCGTGACACCACTCCTGGTGACCTTTTTATGCCTGGCCGTGACACCTGTCAGTTGCCCTTTCGTGGTGTTTCTGAGCCAGTATTGCTGTTGCTGTGTTCCAGTGTTCCTGATTCCTGTGTACCGATTCAGCCTGTTGACTACACTTCTGTGTTCCTGCTCGTGATTGACCCGGCTTGCCTGAGAACCAGCTCCATGATCTGACCCAGTTTGGCTGACGTTCCTGTCCGTGACCTGACCCGGCCTGGCTGACTTCCTGCTCCGTGACCTGTACCGGCTTGTTCCAGTGATCCGTTTTGTTCCAGCTACCTGTTCCTGCTGTCACTGCAGTGACATTCTGACTTCCGCTGTGTTGGCCTACCAGGCAGATCATGTTTAACACTTGCAGTGCCTAGTCTCCAGTGCTGAGTTTCCGTGCTTGTTTTGCAGAGCTGTGCATCCGTTACTGAGCCATCCTTACACTTGCAGAGCTATCCCTCCGTACTGAGCCTTCGATTCTAGCTGCGACTTAACCCTTGTTGTGCTGCCGTTTCCATTGCTGAGCCCACTTGCACCGGTATTGAGCCTAAGCTGGTATTTCGCTACTTCTGCTGAGCCGACCGTGTACATTCCCAGTCTGGTCGGCGGCTCACTGTTTCATCTGCAGAGTAGTCGAGTTGGTTACATACCCGGTAGAGGCGCTACTGGCTCTTACTATCACGGTGCCCATGATTGCTCTCTTTCATGTCTATCACCAGTAGGGGGCTCTCCATTGGCTGGCTGCCTTCAGCCCGCCCTGTATTGCCTATTTAAACCTAGCCTGGGCACCCTTTGGTTGCCCTTTCGTGTTGTCTCTATGCTGTTGAATATAGACCTTGTTCCTGAGTATCCTGGGCCTCTGCTGTGTTCCTGCGACCTGTGTTCAACCTGTTCCAGTGTTTCCAGTTGAAGAGTTCCTTCCTTCGTCTGATCCAGTTGAGCCACCGCTTCCTGCTGCCAGTTTCCGCCATCGTTCCTGATTCCGGTTGACCGTCTGCATGCTGGTTCCTGCTTCCATCTGCTGGTTCCTGTCCAGTCGTGTTCAGTCATCTGACGTTCCTGAGTCGCCTTGGTGACATTATTAACTTGCCGGTTATTCAGTACGCGGGTACTGGTTGCTTGACAGCCACCCGGCTGCCTCAGTATTATTAGCGTTCCACTTACAGGGTACTGGTTCGCTCCACAAGCCACCCGGCTGTCTCAGTATATATTGAGTTCCACATATAGGGTACTGGTTCGCTCCTCAAGCCATCCGGCAGTCTCAGTATTGTTAGCGTTCCACGTACAGGGTACTGGTTCGCTCCTCAAGCCATCTGGCAGTCTCAGTATTGTTAGCATTCCACGTACAGGGTACCGGTTCACTCCTCAAGCCATCCGGCAGTCTCAGTATTGATAGCGTTCAACGTACAGGGTACTGGTTCGCTCCTCAAGCCACCCGGCTATCTCAGTATTGATAGCGTTCAACGTACAGGGTACTGGTTCGCTCCTCAAGCCATCCGGCAGTTCCAGTATTGATAGCATTCCACGTACAGGGTACTGGTTCGCTCCTCAAGCCACCCGGCTGTCTCAGTATTGATAGCGTTCCACGTACAGGGTACTGGTTCGCTCCTCAAGCCATCCGGCTGTCTCAGTATTGTTAGCATTCCACGTACTGATTACTGGTTCGCTCCATGCACACCTGGTTGCTACTATAGTGGTATGGCATTCCATCTGTGAGAGCACTGGTGAGCTCCACATCCTTCACTATCTCTGCTGCTGGCGGCCTACTTACTGACTTAGCCTCATTACCATCATAGTGACTGTTGTTCCACCTTCCAGTCACTTAGGCGAGTGGTTGCCATTATCTCCTGTCTATGGGCTGCCTTGCCCGGTATTGGTAAGGCTGGTAGAACCTGTCCTATTCCTTGGGTTGCCTTGTCCGGTATATGGTAAGGCCAGTAGAACCTGTCCTATTCCTTGGGTTGCCTTACCCGGTATTGGCAAGGCCGGTAGAGCCGGTGTTATCTCCTGTCAATTGGCTGCCTTGCCTGGTATATGGTAAGGCCGGTAGAACCTGTCCTGTTTCCTTGGGTTGCCTTACCCGGTATTGGCAAGGCCGGTAGACCCAGTCTTAACCTCCTGTCTAGGGGCTGCCTTGCCCGGTATCTTGGCAAGGCCGGTAGAGCCTCACCTCACGAGTTCCAATCCTTTGGCTGCCTTGCCCGGTATATTGGCAGGGCCGGTAGAGCCAATATTGCTCTTATTTGTATTGTATTCTTGTCTAATAAAGATATATGTGTGTGTACGTGTATGTTACCCTACGTGACTGCATTAACTTTTCAATAAAGTTGTATTTTTACCTAACTCTGCGTCTGAGAGTCTTAACAAACCGTGACAGTACGAAAGGGCCATGACCTCAGACAATAAGAGTGATGGTAATACACAAAACATCCATTGGAGAATGGATGCACACGAACAACGATTGGATCAGCTAGTGGTAGTGATCCAAATTTTACTTGAACGCACCCACTGTATTCCAAGAGTTCATCAATGACAGTCTTAGAGATATGTTGCAGTCCTGTGTCGTTGTCTATCTTGACGACATTCTCATTCATTCTGAGAATATGTTACAACACGTCAAGGACGTGTTTGAGGTGTTGCTTCGCCTACGAGAGAATAAATTATATTGTAAACTCGAAAAATGTGAATTTCACAGGACTAGCGTACCATTTCTGGGATTTATAATTGGCAAAGAAGGCATTGCCATATACAAAGAGAAACTAATGGCAGTTTTACAATGGCCACGCCCCAAGAGCTTGAAAGCCATTCAACGATTTCTGGGCTTCGCTAATTATTATAGGAAATTTATTAAGAACTTTTCTACTATTGTAAAACCTTTGACTGACCTTATGCTCAAGGGTGCTAATCCATCCTAATGGCCAGTGGCTGCAGAGGAGGCCTTTGAAAAATTGAAGTCTGCTTTCATTAACGCTCCTGTGTTATCTCACCCCAATCCATCGCTTCCATTTACACTGGAGGTGGACGCCTCAGATATTGGGGTTGGAGCAGTGCTTTCTCAGCGTCCCATTAAAAGAGGAACTCTCAGACCTTGTGGGTTTTTCTCTAAAAAATTGACCGGGGCACAAAGCAATTATGAGATTGGTGACAGAGAACTGCTAGCCATTATTCTTGCGCTTAAGGAATGACGTCATCTACTCGAGGGTACTAAGAACCTTGTCTTAATTTTGACCGATCACAAGAACTTAATTTATCTCTCTGAGGCAAAGAGTTTATCCCCACGCCAGGCTAGGTGGGCACTGTTCTTGTCTCGATTTAACTTCATTGTATCTTATTTACCTGGGTCTAAGAACGCCAGGGCCGACGCATTGTCAAGACAATTCGAGGCTGAAATTGACAGAGATGAGGTACCAGCACCTATTATTCAGCCTGATTGAATTTTGGCTACTATACGCACGAGTATCACCTCACCATTAGGGGAAGAGATCTTGGCCTCCCAAGCCTCCGCTCCTCCTGAAACCCCGATGGGCAAGTGTTTTGTTGATGTGCCATTTCGCACACAGTTACTCGAGACATACCATTCCTCTAAGGCTGCAGGATATATTGGCAGAGACCAATTGTTATGGTCTCTCTCGCAAGTTTTTTGGTGGCCTTCTGTAACAGTTTGTTTTGACACTCAGACCAGCAGGTAAAATAAAACAATCTTTTATTGAAAGAAAATAAATACAAATGATTGCCCTCTATAGTTGACAGCAACAATTGCAAGCGATTACACAGTACATATAGCTTTAATATAATGGATAGAAGGCACCCAACAAAGGAACAGAGAATAGGGAACTGGCCCCTAAAGGGTGAATGAGAACAATTTGTCAGTCTCAGCTGTGGGGTTTGGCACGCCCGTGTGGTGTAGTGATAAACTGAGCAAATGTGCACAGCACAGAGTTCATGTAATGATGAGTAGTAGATGTTCAGTGACCAATGTGAGTTATAGCAGCACAGTAACCCAAAATAGCCCCCACGGGCGTTCGTCAATAAACCACTGGGCCTGCAAGTGCAAGAGTATGTAGCCCCAACGGGTGTGATCGAGACTAGCCTGAGATGTGAAGCTGGCGTTTTAGCCCCCACAGGCGTATAACCGGAGACCAATGTGAGCACAACACGAGCCAATAGCCCCCACAGGCGTTTACCTACGGATCTAGCAAGAGCTTGGAGCCTAACCTTGCCACCAATAGCCGCACCGGACACCTCCGTTATTAACCGTGAGACCAAGAGCCAAAGACGCCCAACCGGCCTAACAGGATAGACTGCTCTGCAAACGTGATCGGGAGTCGCCGTCCAAGTAGCGGCCAACTCAGCAGCAGTAGACTTAAAAGGTAACGGTTCTGTACTTGGAAAGGAGGTTCGGCCAGAGACAAGCGGCACTGCAAGGGTTAATAGGTACGTTTGAATCTCCCAGGCTCGGTATGGTAGCTTAGCTCTGCAGCGTATAGAAGCTCGGTACAAGAGGCACAGCTTATGCAAGTCAGCAAGGAACTCTGCACTGATGGATGGGTTACCCAGGAGGGTAATGGTCACACTCGATCGGCACAGCAATGCAGGATTCAGAATGTCGCGGCGGCGACGACAAGCCAAGCAGGCCGCAATGATCTTGAAGCAGGAAGTCAGCCAGCCGGGTCGTAGCACGTAGAGGGTTCTCAAACAAGCCGGGTCGTAGCACGTAGAAGATTCTCAGACAAGCCGGGTCGTAGCACGTAGAGGATTCTCAGACAAGCCGGGTCATACACGATCAGGAACACTGGAGAGTAGTCAGGACAGGCCAAAGTCGGTACACAGGAATCCGGATACAGGAACACAGCAACAGCAAGTCTGGCTCAGAAACACCACGAAAGGGCATCTGACAGATGTAAGAGTCAGGTATAAAAAGGTCACCAAGGGGCGGGCCAAACCAAGTGAACAAATCACAGTCTGCCACAGATGAGAGTGACAGAATAATCACAGGCACTGTGATAGTACCCCCCTCTCAAAGACCCCCTCTCCCAGCTGGAGGCTTAGGTTTCTGAGGGTATTTAGAGTGGAAGTTGCACACAAGTCTGGGCACATGGAGGTCCTTCTGGTCAACCCAAGAGCGCTCCTCTGGGCCATAGCCCTTCCAGTGGACCAAGTATTGCAACTTCCCTCTAAGTCGCCTAGAATCAACAATGCTCTGAACCTCATATTCCTCTTGCCCATGGACATCCACCGGCCCAGGAACCACCGGAGTGGTCATGTAACGATTGCAAACCAGGGGTTTTAACAGAGACACATGGAACACATTGTGAATATGCATAGACGGTGGAAGTTCCAACGCATAGGAGACAGGATTAATCTTGCGAATAATTTTAAATGGACCAATAAACCGAGGAGCCAACTTATTCGAGGGGACTTGCAGGTTGTGGTTTCTGGAGGAGAGCCATACCCTATCCCCAACCTGGAAAGAGACCGCTGGCAGCCGTCTACGATTGGCATATCGCTGATGCCGCTGGAAAGACTGACTGAGGGTCCTTTGTACCTGTGCCCAGGTGGAACGGAGCTGCTCCATATGCTCATCCAAAGCCGGAATCTGCTGAGACTGGAACGAGTCCGGGAGCAAACCTGGCTGAAACCCATAGTTAATTAAGAACGGGGAGCTCCCGGACAATGAGTTAACTGCACAGTTCCTGGCAAACTCCGCCCACGGCAACAGGTCGGCCCAATTGTCATGATGATCAGTAATAAAACAGCGCAGGAACTGTTCCAGTCCCTGGTTGGCACGCTCAGCGGCTCCGTTGGTCTGGGGATGGTAGGCGGAGGAGAAGGACAATTGAATGCCCATCATGCCACAGAATGCCCTCCAAAACCTGGACACGAATTGACTCCCACGGTCGGAGACCACCACTCTGGGTACCCCATGCAAACGAAACACTTCTTTAGCAAAGACCTTAACCAATTCCTGAGCCGATGGAAGCCCCCTGAGTGGCACAAAATGAGCCATTTTGGAGAACCGATCAACCACCATAAGGATAAATGTATACCCCCTCGAGATTGATAGATATATGAGACCAGGGCCGTTCTCCATTAGGCACAGGTTGAAGCAAGCCCACTGGGAGATGCCTGGGGCCTTAGCATGGGCACATGTGGCACAAGCGGCAGTAAAAGAGGAACAATCGGCTCTGAGCGTCGGCCACCAGAATAATTGCGAAAGAGATCATACCAGCTGATCCCTGCCGATGTGCCCGGCCACCCTAAAAGAATGATAGGTCTCCAATAGACGAGTGCGAAAAGGCTCATCTACAAAGCATTTACCAACTGGAGTCTCAGGTGGGGCCCTAGCTTGAGACCCCAAAATCTCCTCTCCCAGTGGCGAAGTTATACTAGTGCGAATAGTAGCCAATATACGGTCGGGCTGAATAATAGGTACCGGTGCTTCCTCCCTGTCAGTGTCCGACGCAAACTGTCGAGACAATGCATCTGCCCTCATGTTCTTAGACCCCGGGAGGTACGATACTACAAAGTTAAACCGGGACAAAAAGAGTGCCCACCTGGCCTGTCGAGAAGACAACCTGTTAACCTCAGAGAGATATGTCAAGTTTTTGTGATCGGTCAGGATCAGTACTGGGTTCTTGGTACCTTCCAACAGGTGACGCCACTCCTTCAGTGCCAGAATAATGGCAAATAACTCCCTGTCGCCAATCTCATAGTGGCTCTGTGCACTGGAGAGTTTTTTAGAAAAGAACCCACAAGGACTCAAGGCGCCACCTCCCAAAGGACGTTGGGAGAGTACTGCCCCAACCCCAACCTCAGAGGCGTCAACTTCCAAGGTAAAAGGCAGGGAGGGATTGGGATGGGACAGTACTGGGGCAGATGTAAAGGCAGATTTTAAGGTCTCAAACACATTATCAGCGGCCTCGGACCACTGAGAGGGAGTAGTGCCCTTATGAGTTAAATCAGACAAAGGTTTCACAATTGTAGAAAAGTTACGTATGAATTTTCTGTAATAGTTGGCAAACCCTAAAAAGCGCTGAATCGCTTTTAACCCTTTAGGGCGAGGCCATTGTAATACAGCTGCCAACTTGTCCTGGTCCATAGCGATTCCATCTTTGGAGATTACGAACCCCAAGAATGGTACTTGTGACACATGGAATTTGCATTTTTCCAATTTACAAAACAGCTTATTCTCCCGGAGTCGCAACAAAACTTGCGTGACATCTTTAATATGTTGGGAGAGAGTGGCGGAATGAATCAATATATCGTCCAGATATACCACCACGCAGGACTGAAGCATGTCACGCAAGATATCATTAATCAGCTCCTGGAATACCGCAGGTGCATTACATAAGCCAAACGGCATTACCAGATATTCGTAGTGCCCAGTTCTGGTATTAAATGCCGTTTTCCACTCATCACCTTCTCTGATTCTAATCAGATTGTAGGCGGCCCGCAAATCAAGTTTGGTGAAGACAGAAGAGCCCTTCAATCTGTCAAATAACTCGGTGATGCGAGGAATAGGGTATGCGTTCTTGGGCATCAGCTTATTAAGCCCCCGGTAGTCAATACATGGCCTAAGTTCGCCATTTTTCTTCTTTACAAAGAGGAATCCGGCACCAGCCGGAGAAGTAGACTTGCGAATAATTCCCCTACCAAGGGCGTCCTCAATGTACTCCTCCATTGCCCTGTTCTCTTCGCATGACAGTGGGTAAGTTCGTCCCCTCGGGGGAATCACACCTGGAGGCAAATCAATAGCGCAATCATAGGGTCTATGCTCGGGCAATGCGCTAGCCTCCCCCTTGCTGAATACGTCACTGAATTCCCCATATTCAACTGGCACAGCAGGAGAGGTACACATAATTTTGACAGGAAGAGATAGGCAGTTTCCTTTACAGTAATCGGACCAGGAACTAACCTCACATTTTTGCCAATCAAATTGAGGATTATGCCGAAGCAACCATGGAAACCCCAAAATGACTGCATGGTGAGGTGAGCGAATAATTTGAAACTGAACCTCCTCCTTGTGGAGTGCCCCAACTGACATAGAAATAGGGATGGTCTCCATTGTAATAAAGGCGGGTTCCAATGGTCTGCCATCAATGGCCTCTACTGCCAATGGAGATTCTTTTTTGCATAGAGGAATATTGTGCGAAGCCGCAAAAGATTGGTCCATAAAGTACCCGGCTGCTCCAGAGTCCACCAGTGCCAAGGTTTCTGCGCCCTTGTCGGCCCAAAAGAACGTCACCTGGATGGTGGGTTTAGCAATGTTTGAATCTAGGGACTGTTGTACACCACCTAGGGCCTGTCCCCCCCTAAGTGCGTGCGTTTCCCGGCCTCACCGGACAATTGCGCAAAAGGTGCCCCCGTTTGCCACAATATAAACATAGGCCTTGCCTTTTACGAAAATACCTCTCTTCTTTGGAGAGTCTAGTAAAACCCAACTGCATTGGCTCTGCTGCCTCTCCTGGACGCTCAGTAGGAAAGGGTGGAGAGGGTGGGTCAAAGGAGCTGTCCTGCCCACGTTTTCTGGAGGTTGCCCTTCGTGCCAACCGTCTCTCCCGGATACGAGAGTCAATGAGCATTACATAATCAATGAATTCATCCAGGTCACTAGGTACATCTCAGGCAGCTATTTCATCTTTAATTGGTTCAGAGAGCCCCTTAGCAAAGGCTGCCAATAATGCCTCATCGTTCCAGCCCACCTCCGCTGCCAGGGTCCGGAATTCTATCGCATAATTGCCCAATGTACGTTCGCCCTGCTGTATCTCCATCAGCCTTTTGGCAGCGGAGGCCACTCTGCCAGGAACCTCAAACACACGGCGGAACTTTTTTACGAACGCATTAAAGTTCAGTGTGCAAGGTTTGGCACTTTCCCACAAGGGGTTTGCCCAAGCCAAAGCTTTGCCTGTTAGTAGCGATATCATGAATCCGACCTTGCCACCAATAGCCGCACCGGACACCTCCTTATTAACCGTGAGACCAAGAGCCAAAGACGCCCAACCGGCCTAACAGTATAGACTACTCTGCAAACGTGCCAACTCAGCAGCAGTAGACTTACAAGGTAACGGTTCTGTACTTGGAAAGGAGGTCCGGCCAGAGAGAAGCGGCACTGCAAGGGTTAATAGGTACGTTTGAATCTCCCAGGCTCGGTATGGTAGCTTAACTCTGCAGCGTATAGAGGCTCGGTACAAGAGGCACAGCTTATGAAAGTCAGCAAGGAACTCTGCACTGATGGATGGGTTACCCAGGAGGGTAATGGTCACACTCGATCGGCACAGCAATGCAGGATTCCGAATGTCGTGGCGGCGATGACAAGCCAAGCAGGCCGCGATGATCTTGAAGCAGGAAGTCAGCCAGCCGGGTCGTAGCACGTAGAGGGTCCTCAAACAAGCCGGGTCGTAGTACATAGAGGATTCTCAGACAAGCCGGGTCGTAGCACGTAGAAGATTCTCAGACAAGCCGGGTCGTAGCACGTAGAGGATTCTCAGACAAGCCGGGTCATACACGATCAGGAACACTGGAGAGTAGTCAGGACAGGCCAAAGTCGGTACACAGGAATCCAGATACAGGAACACAGCAACAGCAAGTCTGGCTCAGAAACACCACGAAAGGGCATCTGACAGATGTAAGAGTCAGGTATAAAAAGGTCACCAAGGGGCGGGCCAAACCAAGTGAACAAATCACAGTCTGCCACAGATGAGAGTGACAGAATAATCACAGGCACTGTGATACCTTCTATGCAGGCAGATTGTGCCGATTTTACGAATGCCTGTGCTACTTGTGCCCCTAGACACCTCCCTGTGGGTTTACTCCAGCTGTTACCTAATGGTGAACGCCCTTGGTCTCACGTTTCCATCGATTTTATTGGAGAGTTACCAGTGTCTAGAGGGTATTCCTTTATACTCATGATAGTGGACAGGTTCTCTAAAATGGCTCATTTCGTGCCCCTCCGTGGCCTTCCCTCTGCTAAAGAATTGGCGGTGGTATTTGCTAAAGAGGTATTCCGGTTGCATGGTGTACCCAGAGTGCTGGTGTCCGACCGGGGGAGCCAGTTCGTGTCCAGGTTTTGGAGGGCATTTTGCGAACAGATGGGCATACAGTTATCTTTTTCCTCCGCCTACCATCCCCAGACCAATGGGGCCGGTGAGCGTGCCAATCAAGGCTTGGAACAGTTCTTGGGCTGTTTTATTACTGACCATCATGACAATTGGGCCGACCTGTTGCCCTGGGCAGAGTTCGCCAGGAATTGTGCAGTTAACTCATCAGTAGGGAGCTCTCCGTTTTTGATCAATTATGGGTTTCAACCCTGTTTGCTCACGGACACCTTTCAGGCACAACAAATTCCAGCTCTGGATGAGCATATCGAGCAGCTCCGCTCCACATGGGCACAGGTGCAGAGGGCACTGGGTCAGTTATTCCAACGTCATCAACGTCATGCTAATCGCAGAAGGTTGCCAACGGTTTCCTTTCAGGTTGGGGATAGAGTGTGGCTGTCCTCCAGGAACCTTAAGCTTCAAGTCCCATCTAATAAGTTGGCTCCCCAATTCATTGGTCCTTGCAGAGTCATTCGCAGAATCAATCCAGTATTGTATGCATTGGACATCCCTGCATCCATGCGTATTCATAATATCTTCCATGTGTCCCTCCTTAAACGTCTCGTATGAAACCGCTATACAACTAACCCTGTGGTGCCAGGGCCTATTGAAGTGGAGGGTCAGGACAGGAGGAGTACGAAGTTCAGAGTATCATTGATTCCCGCAGGCTTAGAGGAAAGGTGCAGTATTTGGTGCAATGGAAGGGCTATGGTCCTGAAGAACGATCCTGGGTGGACAGTAAGGACTTTCATGCACCCAAATTACTGCAAATTTTTCATTCCAAATACCCTCAGAAACCTAGACCCTCCTCTGGGAGAGGGGGTCTTTGAGAGGGGGCTACTATCACGGTGCCCGTGATTGCTCTCTTTTCATGTCCATCACCAGTAGGGGGCTCTCCATTGGCTGGCTGCCTTCAGCCCACCCTGTATTGCCTATTTAAACCTAGACTTAACCCTTATTGAGCCTAAGCTGGTATTTCGCTACTTCTGCTGAGCCGACCGTGTACATTCCCAGTCTGGTCGGCGGCTCACTGTTTCATCTGCAGAGTAGTCGAGTTGGTTACATACCCGGTAGAGGCGCTACTGGCTCTTACTATCACAGTGCCCGTGATTGCTCTCTTTTCATGTCTATCACCAGTAGGGGGCTCTCCATTGACTGGCTGCCTTCAGCCCACCCTGTATTGCCTATTTAAACCTAGCCTGGGCACCCTTTGGTTGCCTTTTCGTGTTGTCTCTATGCTTTTGAATATAGACCTTGTTCCTGAGTATCCTGGGCCTCTGCTGTGTTCCTGCGACCTGTGTTCAACCTGTTCCAGTGTTTCCAGTTGAAGAGTTCCTGCCTTCGTCTGATCCAGTTGAGCCACCGCTTCCTGCTGCCAGTCTCCACCATCGTTCCTGATTCCGGTTGACCGTCTGCATGCTGGTTCCTGCTTCCATCTGCTGGTTCTTGTCCAGTTGTCTTCAGTCATCTGACATTCCTGAGTCGCCTTGGTGACATTACTAACTTGCCGGTTATTCAGTACGCGGGTACTGGTTGCTTGACAGCCACCCGGCTGCCTCAGTATTATTAGCGTTCCATGTACAGGGTACTGGTTCACTCCACAAGCCACCCGGCTGTCTCAGTATATATAGCGTTCCACGTACAGGGTACTGGTTTGCTCCTCAAGTCATCTGGCAGTCTCAGTATTGTTAGCGTTCCACGTACAGGGTACTGGTTCGCTTCTCAAGCCATCCGGCAGTCTCAGTATTGATAGCATTCCACATACAGGATACTGGTTCGCTCCTCAAGCCATCCGGCTGTCTCAGTATTGAAAGCGTTCCACGTACAGGGTACTGGTTCGCTCCTCAAGCCATCCGGCAGTCTCAGTATTGATAGCGTTCCACGTACAGGGTACTGGTTCGCTCCTCAAGCCACCCGGCTGTTTCAGTATGGAAAACGTTCCACGTACAGGGTGCTGGTTCGCTCCTCAAGCCATCCGGCAGTCTCAGTATTGATAGCGTTCAACGTACAGGGTACTGGTTCGCTCCTCAAGCCACCCGGCTGTCTCAGTATTGATAGCGTTCCACGTACAGGGTACTGGTTTGCTCCTCAAGCCATCCGGCAGTTCCAGTATTGATAGCATTCCACGTACAGGGTACTGGTTCACTCCTCAAGCCACCCGGCTGTCTCAGTATTGATAGCGTTCCACGTACAGGGTACTGGTTCGCTCCTCAAGCCATCCGGCTGTCTCAGTATTGTTAGCATTCCACGTACTGATTACTGGTTCGCTCCATGCACACCTGGTTGCTACTATAGTGGTATGGCATTCCATCTGTGAGAGCACTGGTGAGCTCCACATCCTTCACTATCTCTGCTGCTGGCGGCCTACTTACTGACTTAGCCTCATTACCATCATAGTGACTGTTGTTCCACCTTCCAGTCACTTAGGCGAGTGGTTGCCATTATCTCCTGTCTATGGGCTGCCTTGCCCGGTATTGGTAAGGCTGGTAGAACCTGTCCTATTCCTTGGGTTGCCTTGTCCGGTATATGGTAAGGCCAGTAGAACCTGTCCTATTCCTTGGGTTGCCTTACCCGGTATTGGCAAGGCCGGTAGAGCCGGTGTTATCTCCTGTCAATTGGCTGCCTTGCCTGGTATATGGTAAGGCCGGTAGAACCTGTCCTGTTTCCTTGGGTTGCAAGGCCGGTAGAGCCAGTCTTAACCTCCTGTCTAGGGGCTGCCTTGCCCGGTATCTTGGCAAGGCCGGTAGAGCCTCACCTCACGAGTTCCAATCCTTTGGCTGCCTTGCCCGGTATATTGGCAGGGCCGGTAGAGCCAATATTGCTCTTATTTGTATTGTATTCTTGCCTAATAAAGATATACGTGTGTACGTGTATGTTACCCTACAGGGCTGCATTAACTTTTCAATAAAGTTGTATTTTTACCTAACTCTGTGTCTGAGAGTCTTAACAAACCGTGACACTTTCACATACGGTGGTTTCTCCGGTTACGCCCGTGGGGGCTATTGGCTCAAGCTATTGCAGCTAAGGGTGGTATCCGGTATATCCCGTGGGAGGCTATTGGCTTGATGTCGCAGTATATTGTGGTCTCCGTTGTTACGCCCGTGGGGGCTACTGGCTCAAGCTCTTGCAGGTTGTCTTCAGTACACGCCCATGGGGGCTAAAGGCTCATATTACTCCGGTACCGTTGGTCTCCATCTATACACCTGTGGGGGCTATTTGCAAGCTCTTGCATCACAAGCTACTTCTGTTAAGTTGCCCGTGGGGGCTACCGATTCACGCACTTGCAGATTAAGTTGTATCCGCTGTTATGCCCATGGGGGCTATTCAAGCAACATTTCTGCAGATCCTATCTCTTAACTAGCACTGCTGAACAGTTTCCCTATCTTAAGAACTTTAGGTGTTGCACCATCTACACCTATTACTGCTTCATTACCATCTTGGGCGTGCCAGACACCACAACGATGCCCGTGTTTCTTCCTGAGCAACATTCTTACTTCCGGTTTGCTTTGGCTTCTTCTTATTGGGCCTGGGTTGTTAACTCCTCCCAGGGCTTGCCTTTATATGTGCCCTCCTGTCACTATGCCGGTGCCCTTTCATGGTGTTCCTGACCTGACATTGTTGCTGAGTTCCTGTTCCATGTATGATCCGGTTTCGTCTGACCTTGTATCATGGTGCCCGTGCTTTCTGTCAGTCTCTGTGTGTTGCGCTCCTATTGGCTGAGCTGTGTTTGGCCCGCCCAGTATGGCCTTTTTATACTGGGCTCTGGCACCTGCCTGGTGCCCTTTCGTGGTGTTCCTGTACCAGTGCTGATTTGAGTTGCTGTGTTCACGTTTACCGACTTGGCCCGTCTGACTACTCTGCTTCTGGTTCCTGCTCCGTGATCCGACCCAGCCTGGATGACGTTCCTGCTCTGTGACCTGACCCGGCTTGTCTGATGTTCCTGCTCCGTGATCTGACCCGGCCTGGCTGACGTTCCTGCTCCGTGACCTGACCTGGGTTGTCTGACGTTCCTGCTCAGTGTTCCGGCCTGGCTCTCCAGTTCCTGCTCTGCTGTTGTCGCTTGGGCGACATTCTGACTTCCGCTTGTCTGGGCCTACCAGTAAGTGTGTCATGCTGCCTCCGTTACTGCTCCGGCAGTGTACCTATCGCTGAGCATCCCGTTAACTCTTGCAGAGCTACTGTTGCCTCCGTTACTGCTACGGCAGGGTACCGATTATTGAGTCTTCCGTTAACTCTTGCAGAGCTTACTGTTGCCTCCGTTACTGTTACGGCCGTGTACCGATTATTGAGCCTTCCGTTAACTCTTGCAGAGCTTACTGTTGCCTCCGTTACTGTTGTGACAGTGTGCCATTGGTTGCGTTTTCGTTCAGCTCGTGCAGAGTACTGTTGCCTCCGTCACTGCACCGACAGGGTGCCCTTGGCTCTATTCCGTACAGCTTTTGCAGAGTATTGTGTGGCCTCCATTTACTGCTACGGCAGGGGGTCTAAGTCTCTGCTCTGCTCCGGCAGATCTATAGTGCTCTCTCTCCATTCTGCACTACAGTTTCCTGATCGCTGTTATTCCATCATACTGGGCATTAGTGAGAACTCACCACATCAGAGACTGATTATATCGAGTGGGACTTTAACCCATGTTGGGCTGGGTATTCACCCTGTCATGCCTGACCTGTGACAGTATATGAACTCGCTCTCTTACTTGTATTGCCTATTTAAACCTAGCCTGGGCACCCTTTGGTTGCCCTTTCGTGTTGTCTCTATGCTTTTGAATATAGACCTTGTTCCTGAGTATCCTGGGCCTCTGCTGTGTTCCTGCGACCTGTGTTCAACCTGTTCCAGTGTTTCCAGTTGAATAGTTCCTGCCTTCGTCTGATCCAGTTGAGCCACCGCTTCCTGCTGCCAGTCTCCGCCATCGTTCCTGATTCCGGTTGACCGTCTGCATGCTGGTTCCTGCTTCCATCTGCTGGTTCCTGTCCAGTTGTCTTCAATCATCTGACGTTCCTGAGTCGCCTTGGTGACATTACTAACTTGCCGGTTATTCAGTACGCGGGTACTGGTTGCTTGACAGCCACCCGGCTGCCTCAGTATTATTAGCATTCCATGTACAGGGTACTGGTTCACTCCACAAGCCACCTGGCTGTCTCAGTATATATATCTTTCCACGTACAGGGTACTGGTTTGCTCCTCAAGTCATCTGGCAGTCTCAGTATTGTTAGCGTTCCACGTACAGGGTACTGGTTCGCTTCTCAAGCCATCCGGCAGTCTCAGTATTGATAGCATTCCACGTACAGGATACTGGTTCGCTCCTCAAGCCATCCGGCTGTCTCAGTATTGAAAGCGTTCCACGTACAGGGTACTGGTTCGCTCCTCAAGCCACCCGGCTGTTTCAGTATGGAAAACGTTCCACGTACAGGGTGCTGGTTCGCACCTCAAGCCATCCGGCAGTCTCAGTATTGATAGCGTTCAACGTACAGGGTACTGGTTCGCTCCTCAAGCCACCCGGCTGTCTCAGTATTGATAGCGTTCCACGTACAGGGTACTGGTTCGCTCCTCAAGCCATCCGGCAGTTCCAGTATTGATAGCATTCCACGTACAGGGTACTGGTTCGCTCCTCAAGCCACCCGGCTGTCTCAGTATTGATAGCGTTCCACGTACAGGGTACTGGTTCGCTCCTCAAGCCATCCGGCTGTCTCAGTATTGTTAGCATTCCACGTACTGATTACTGGTTCGCTCCATGCACACCTGGTTGCTACTATAGTGGTATGGCATTCCATCTGTGAGAGCACTGGTGAGCTCCACATCCTTCACTATCTCTGCTGCTGGCGGCCTACTTACTGACTTAGCCTCATTACCATCATAGTGACCGTTGTTCCACCTTCCAGTCACTTAGGCGAGTGGTTGCCATTATCTCCTGTCTATGGGCTGCCTTGCCCGGTATTGGTAAGGCTGGTAGAACCTGTCCTATTCCTTGGGTTGCCTTGCCCGGTATATGGTAAGGCCGGTAGAACCTGTCCTATTCCTTGGATTGCCTTACCCGGTATTGGCAAGGCCGGTAGAACCTGTCCTGTTTCCTTGGGTTGCATTACCCAGTATTGGCAAGGCCGGTAGAGCCAGTCTTAACCTCCTGTCTAGGGACTGACTTGCCCGGTATCTTGGCAAGGCCGGTAGAGCCTCACCTCACGAGTTCCAATCCTTTGGCTGCCTTGCCCGGTATATTGGCAGGGCCGGTAGAGCCAATATTGCTCTTATTTGTATTGTATTCTTGCCTAATAAAGATATACGTGTGTACGTGTATGTTACCCTACAGGGCTGCATTAACTTTTCAATAAAGTTGTATTTTTACCTAACTCTGTGTCTGAGAGTCTTAACAAACCGTGACACTTACACATACGGTGGTTTCTCCGGTTACGCCCGTGGGGGCTATTGGCTCAAGCTATTGCAGCTAAGGGTGGTATCCGGTATATCCCGTGGGAGGCTATTGGCTTGATGTCGCAGTATATTGTGGTCTCCGTTGTTACGCCCGTGGGGGCTACTGGCTCAAGCTCTTGCAGGTTGTCTTCGGTACACGCCCATGGGGGCTAAAGGCTCATATTACTCCGGTACCGTTGGTCTCCGTCTATACGCCTGTGGGGGCTATTTGCAAGCTCTTGCATCACAAGCTACTTCTGTTAAGTTGCCCGTGGGGGCTACCGACTCACGCACTTGCAGATTAAGTTGTATCCGCTGTTATGCCCATGGGGGCTATTCAAGCAACATTTCTGCAGATCCTATCTCTTAACTAGCACTGCTGAACAGTTTCCCTATCTTAAGAACTTTAGGTGTTGCACCATCTACACCTATTACTGCTTCATTACCATCTTGGGCGTGCCAGACACCACAACGATGCCCGTGTTTCTTCCTGAGCAACATTCTTACTTACGGTTTGCTTTGGCTTCTTCTTATTGGGCCTGGGTTGTTAACTCCTCCCAGGGCTTGCCTTTATATGTGCCCTCCTGTCACTATGCCGGTGCCCTTTCATGGTGTTCCTGACCTGACATTGTTGCTGAGTTCCTGTTCCATGTATGATCCGGTTTCGTCTGACCTTGTATCATGGTGCCCGTGCTTTCTGTCAGTCTCTGTGTGTTGCGCTCCTATTGGCTGAGCTGTGTTTGGCCCGCCCAGTATGGCCTTTTTATACTGGGCTCTGGCACCTGCCTGGTGCCCTTTCGTGGTGTTCCTGTACCAGTGCTGATTTGAGTTGCTGTGTTCCCGTGTACCGACTTGGCCCGTCTGACTACTCTGCTTCTGGTTCCTGCTCCGTGATCCGACCCAGCCTGGATGACGTTCCTGCTCTGTGACCTGACCCGGCTTGTCTGATGTTCCTGCTCCGTGATCTGACCCGGCCTGGCTGACGTTCCTGCTCCGTGACCTGACCTGGCTTGTCTGACGTTCCTGCTCAGTGTTCCGGCCTGGCTCTCCAGTTCCTGCTCTGCTGTTGTCGCTTGGGCGACATTCTGACTTCCGCTTGTCTGGGCCTACCAGTAAGTGTGTCATGCTGCCTCCATTACTGCTCCGGCAGTGTACCTATCGCTGAGCATCCCGTTAACTCTTGCAGAGCTACTGTTGCCTCCGTTACTGCTACGGCAGGGTACCGATTATTGAGTCTTCCGTTAACTCTTGCAGAGCTTACTGTTGCATCCGTTACTGTTACGGCCGTGTACCGATTATTGAGCCTTCCGTTAACTCTTGCAGAGCTTACTGTTGCCTCCGTTACTGTTGTGACAGTGTGCCATTGGTTGCGTTTTCGTTCAGCTCGTGCAGAGTACTGTTGCCTCCGTCACTGCACCGACAGGGTGCCCTTGGCTCTATTCCGTACAGCTTTTGCAGAGTATTGTGTGGCCTCCATTTACTGCTACGGCAGGGGGTCTAAGTCTCTGCTCTGCTCCGGCAGATCTATAGTGCTCTCTCTCCATTCTGCACTACAGTCTCCTGATCGCTGTTATTCCATCATACTGGGCATTACTGAGAACTCACCACATCAGAGACTGATTATATCGAGTGGGACTTTAACCCATGTTGGGCTGGGTATTCACCCTGTCATGCCTGACCTGTGACAGTATATGAACTCGCTCTCTTACTTATACTGGGCCTGTGTAGGCATAAGTCTAAGTCCTGTATTGCACCTGTCTATTCTGCTGAGTTATGCTATAGCTCGTCAAGGGTTATTCTCATTCTGTCTGTGTTTTATCCTAACCACTGTGTCTGAGTGCTGAACAAACCGTTACAGTACGAAAGGGCCATGACCTCAGACAGTAAAGGTGAAGGTAATTCACAGAACATCCACTGGAGGATGGATGTGCATGAGCAGCGTCTGGACCAGTTGGCACTGGCCATGCAGACATTACTTGAACGCATGGTACACCTCGATAAACCAAGTCATAATCCGGCGGTCCCCCCAGTTTTGACACCGGAAAATCATTCCCTGACTACTGCTGCACCAACTAGAGGGTTAACTGCGGCAGCGCCATTACTGCTCAGATATGATGGTGAACCTACCCTATGCAGAGGGTTTATTAATCAATTAGAGATATTCTTAGAACTAACGCCTCATGCCTTCCCCAACGACCGGAGAGTATTTGAAGTCCCTGGTAGAGCTGCCTCTGCTGCCAAAAGATTGATGGAGGCACAACAGGGTAATCGTACCGTGGGCGATTATGCTATAGAATTTCGTACATTGGCAGCAGAAGTAGGATGGAATAACGAGGCGTTAGTGGCAGCTTTTGCTCAAGGTCTTGCCGACCATATCAAAGATGAGATAGTTGCGAGAGAAGTACCCAATGACTTGGACGAATACATTGATTATGTCATTCTAATTGATTCCTGTATTCGTGAAAGACACATGGCTAAAGACCGTAGGCCATGGCCTATAAGCTACGGGCAAAGCAGCCCTTTGAACCCACCCATGCCTCCCTCGCCTC
The DNA here is from genome assembly GCA_037306005.1 of Rhinophrynus dorsalis. NCBI lineage: Eukaryota > Metazoa > Chordata > Amphibia > Anura > Rhinophrynidae > Rhinophrynus > Rhinophrynus dorsalis. The sequence goes on from CM074722.1 coordinate 418,658,223, forward strand.
CCATGCCTCCTGACCATTTACCCGAGTCCAGCGAACCGATGCAACTCGGGTTCACCAAACTCACAAAGGAGGAACGGGCACACCGCAGGAGGCAGGGCCTATGTTTATACTGTGGCAAGGCTGGGCATCTAGTATGCACTTGTCCTGTACGTCCGGGAAATGAACGCACCTGGGTACCTTGGGGGACAGGCCCTAGGTGGTGTTCAGCAGTCGCTAGATCTAATTACACAGAAACCCACTATCCAGGTGGTATTTTCATGGGCAGAACAGCCAGTTGAGTTTCTGGCCCTGGTGGATTCCTGCGCAGCCGGTTATTTCATGGATTGTTCATTTGCTGAGTTACATAAGATTCCTTTGGTCAAGAGGGACACTCCCTTAGCCATTGAAGCCATTGACGGCAGACCATTGGAACCAGCGCTGGAAACTATTCCTATTACAATGATTATTGGGGCCCTCTACAAGGAGGAATTACGATTTCAGATAATCCATTCTCCTCATCATGCGGTCATTCTGGGGTTCCCATGGCTACATCTGCATAACCCTCAGTTTGATTGGCAGAGATGCGAGGTCACATCTTGGTCTGAGTATTGCATGGAGCATTGTGTGTTGCACCCAGTTAAGATTTTATGTACCTCTCCCTCCGTGCCAGCTGAATACCGTGAATTCAGTGACGTGTTCAGTAAGGGAGAGGCTAGCGCATTGCCTCAGCACAGAACTTACGATAGCGCTATTGATTTGCATCCGGGCGTAGTGCCTCCCAGAGGGTCGCACATACCCACTGTCGTGCAATGAGAATAAGGCTATGGAAGATTACAATGATGACGCCCTTAAAAGGGGGATTATATGCAAGTCTTCTTCGCCGGCTGGTGCTGGTTTCTTTTTTGTGAAAAAGAAAAGCGTTGAATTAAGACCTTGCATTGACTACCGCAGACTGAATAAACTCATGTCCAAAAATGCCTACCCCATACCACTTATTACGGAACTATTTGACAGGTTAAAGGGTTCCTCCATTTTTACGAAAGTTGATCTACGGACCGCTTATAACCTGATCAGAATAAAGGCTGGGGATGAGTGGAAAATGGCATTTAATACCAGATCTGTGCATTATGAATACCTAGTTATGCCATTCAGTCTCTGTAACGCACCTGCGGTATTTCAAGAATTTATTAATGACATCCTCCGTGACATGCTTCAGTCCTGTGTTGTCGTATACCTTGATGACATACTCATACACTCAGCTAATCTATCCCAACACATCAAGGATGTGTCTGAGGTCTTGCTTCACTTACGCAAGAATAAACTATTCTGTAAATTGGAAAAATGCGAGTTTCACAGGTCCAAAGTGCCTTTCCTGTGTTTCGTATCTCTAAAGATGGCATTGCCATGGACCAGGAGAAACTCGCAGCTGTGTTACAATAGCCACTACCCAAGGGGTTAAAAGCTATTCAGCGCTTTCTTGGCTTTGCCAATTATTATAGTAAATTTATCCAGAACTTTTCCACGATTGTTAAACCTCTGTCTGACCTTACGCACAAGGGTGCTAAGCCATCCCAATGGTCTGAGGCAGCTGAAAATGCTTTTGACATTGCTTTCGCATCTCCTCCTGTACTGTCCCACCCCAACCCTGTTCTACCATTTACATTGGAAGATGATGCCTCCGAAATAGGGGTAGGGGCAGTGCTGTCTTAGCGCCCAGTTGCGGGAGACACCTTGAGACCTTGTGGGTTCTTCTCAAAGAAACTTTCTAGTGCCCAAAGCCACTATGAAATTGGTGACACAGAACTCCTGGCTATTATTCTCACTTTGAAGGAAGGACATCACCTACTGGAAGGTACTAGAACTCCTGTATTAATTCTAACTGACCACAAGAATCTGACTTATCTCTCAGAAGCTAAAAGGTTGTCCTCTCATCAGGCTAGATGGGCACTGTTTTTATCCATATTTAACTTTGTAGTATCCTACCGGCCGGGCTCTAAAATGTTAGGGCAGATGCCCTGTCTAGACAATTTGGGCCAGAGGTAGAGAAGGATGAGCCTCCCGTGCCTATCATTCAGCCTGATCGCATTCTGGCCACTGTACGCACTAGTATCACTTAGCCACTGGGGGAGGAGTTTTTGGCTACCCAGGCTACGGCACCTCCAGAAACCCCAGTAGGCAAGTGTTTTGTTGCTGAGCCATTCCGTACCCATCTGCTTGAGACATATCACTCGTCTAAGGCTGCTGGGCATATTGGGAGGGATCAATTAATATGGTCTCTCTCACAAGTATTTTGGTGGCCCTCCCTTAGAGCCGATTGCTCCGCATTCACTGCAGCCTGTACCACCTGTGCTAGTGCCAAAACCCCCAGACACCTCCCAGTGGGCTTACTTCAACCTGTACCTAATGGCGAATGCCCGTGGTCCCACATATCCATTGATTTCCTGGGAGAACTGCCAGTGTCTAGGGGGGTATACACTTATCTTAATGGTGGTCGACAGGTTCTGAGTGCTGAACAAACCGTTACACCTTGCTCCTGTCTTCGCTGCCCGTATTGATTGGACCCAGCTTCCCTGACTACGATCTGCTCTCACCGCTGCCTCCGGTTACGCTATTTAGAGAAGTCTGAATATATCAACACCTGTTGGGCCCCGTGCAGACTGTGTCTACTCTGCATGCCTCCCGGCACTTACTCAGTATACTCATTGGTACCATCGCTTGGGCTGCCTTACCCGGTATTAGGTAAGGCTGGTAGAGCCTATTCTCTTCCCTATCTATTGGGGTCTGCCCTGCAGTATCAGTTCCTCTTAGGGCCTCTCCGGACCTGTACTGCTGAGGTTTTCTTCCAGTCTCTGTTCCAGTCATCATTGCTTATTTTATTAACTGTTTATGCCCTGACCTGTGTCAGATTCAATATTACTATCCTCTGTTTGAAGTCTGGACCCGAGAAGGGCATCTATGTTCTTTATTAAGTTGTTTAATACAGCTTCATTGTTTTATCTTAACCAAATTGTCTGAGTGTTCAATAAAACCGTGACATATGTACCGGGATTGCCGTAAGTGTAGTCAAGTGTGACACCCTTAAAACAGCTGATAAGGAATAGAACATACACAGAGAGATGTAGGAGAGAAGTGGGGGAGGAAAGTACGTGCAGAGTCAGAATCAGGGTGATTGATTAGCACATACCACAAAGAGTTAAATTGAAGCATGAAGGCAGGCTCAGAGTTGGGGTGTTGAGATGGTACAGGGGTGGTATAGAGATGATTAGCACATACCACAAAGAGTTAAATTGAAGCATGAAGGCAGGCTCAGAGTTGGGGTGTTGAGATGGTACAGGGGTGGTATAGAGATGATTAGCACATACCACAAAGAGTTAAATTGAAGCATGAAGGCAGGTTCAGAGTTGGGGTGCTGAGATAGTACAGGAGTGGTATAGAGATGATTAACACATACCTGAAGGGAAGAGAATAAAAACTTGTAATGAGACTGTCAAACTCTCATGTTTAACTCTCGCTGCACTTTTGCTCCCGTGTACTCTACTCCCAGGTGTAGTGGGTCCCCTTGAAATTGATCCCCTTGAAATTCCCCCTATCTCTGTCTGAATTTAAACTGGTGAGATCTCCATGCTGATGCTGATTGACTATCTATTTTCAATTACAAACTTATATGTACAGGGATTGCCCTAAGTGTAGTCAAGTGTGACACCCTTAAAACAGCTGATAAGGAATAGAACAGACAGAGAGATGTAGGAGGGAAGTGGGGGAGAAAAGAACGTGCAGAGTCAGAATCAGGGTGATTGATTAGCACATACCACAAAGAGTTAAATTGAAGCACGAAGGCAGGTTCAGAGTTGGGGTGCTGAGATGGTACAGGGGTGGTATAGTGATGATTAGCACTTACCACAAAGAGTTAAATTGAAGCATGAAGGCAGGTTCAGAGTTGGAGTGCTGAGATGGTACAGGGGTGGTATAGAGATGATTAGCACATATCTGTAGGGAAGAGAATAAAAACTTGTAAGGAGACTGTCAAACTCTCATGTTTAACTCTCGCTGCACTTTTGCTTCAGTGTACTTTGCTCCCAGGTGTAGTGGGTCCCCTTGAAATTCACTTCCTTGAAATTCCCCCTATCTGTGTCTGAATTTAAACTGGTGAGATCTCCATGCTGAGGCTGAATGACTCTCTGTTTCCAAATACAAACTAATATGTACAGGGATTGCTCTAAGTTTAGTCAAGTGTGACACCCTTAAAACAGCTGATAAGGAATAGAACAGACACAGAGAGATGTAGGAGGGAGGTGGGGGAGGAAAGAACATGCAGAGTCAGAAACAGGGTGATTGATTAGCACATACCACAAAGAGTTAAATTGAAGCATGAAGGCAGGTTCACAGTTGGGGTGCTGAGATTGTACAGGGGTGGTTGTAATGTTTTTTTTAGGACACTCAGACCAGCAGGTTAGAATAAAACACAGTTTTATTAATAAAACAAGAAAGACCACCCTCTATAGGGAATACAGAATAATAGAAAGAACAGTGGCTTACAGATGCCTTCTCAGGCCCAGTATACAGATGCAAAAAATATACATATACTGTCACAGGACAGTCATAGAAACATAAGGGTACTCAATGGTTAAAGTACATGTAAATCAATCAGTCTCTGTTGTGGTGTTTGACATGCCCAAGGTGGTAATGGAGCAGCAAGTGGTGCTAGATGAAACAACACCATCAGTCTATTGAACAGAGGTTGCTGCTTAGGCAGAACAGGAACTGAGGCCAGATACTCTGCAGAGATGAGCTAGAGCCACAAACCCCCACGGGCGTTGCAACGGAGATAACCACACTGCAAGAGCTAGAGCCAATAGCCCCCATGGGCGTAGCAACGGAGACAAACTACACTGCAAGAGCTAGAGCCAATAGCCCCCACGGGCATTTAACGGAGACTATTATCACTGCAAGAGCGAAGCTACTAGAGCCAATAGCCCCCACAGGCGTAGCAACAGAGACTAATCACTGCAAGAGCTTGAGCCAATAGCCCCCACGGGCGTTGTAACGGACACTAAACACTGTAAGAGCTAGAGCCAATAGCGCCTCCCGCGGGCTTGGTAACGGAGACCGACTACACTGCAAGAGAGACATAATGAGCAACCGCCTTATACAAAGGCTCTGCAAGGTAAGCGGCTCAGCAAGTGTAGTGGAAGATCAGGGCAACGGCTCTGCAAGTGTTAATGGAGGCTCAGTGAATGGAGACAGCAGCTCTGCAAGTGTTACTGGAGGCTCAGTGAATGGAGACAACAGCTCTGCAAGTGTTAACGGAGGCTCAGGGAATGGAGACACAGCTCTGCAAGTGTAAACAGAAGCTTAGGGAACGGAGATAACAGCTCTGCAAGTGTTAACGGAGGCTCAGCTAACAGAGGCACGGCTCTGCAAGAGTTAACGGAGGCTATGACATGATCAGCCCTGCCACAAGCACAGCGGAAGTCAGAATGTCGCCTAGGTGACACAAAGCAGCAGCGGCAGGAACAGAGGCAGGGTCAACAGCGAGCCGGTTCAGGTCACGGAGCAGGAAGTCGGCCAGGCCGGCTCAGATCACGGAGCAGGATTCTCAGACAAGCCAGATCAAGTCACAAGCAGGAACGTCAGTCAGGCCAGGTCAGATCACGGAGCAGGATTCTCAGACAAGCCAGATCAAGTCACAAGCAGGAACGTCAGCCAGGCCGGGTCAGATCATGGAGCAGGAAACAAGGAGCGTCGTCAAACAGGCCAAATCGATACACAGGAAGCAGGAACACTGGAACACAGCAACAGCAACACTGTCTCAGGAACACCACGAAAGGGCACCTGACAGGTGCCAAAGGCCAGGTTTAAAAAGACCACAATGGGCGGGCCAAACAAGCTCAGCCAATGGGAGCGCCCACAACAAGAGTGACAGATAAGGATTACGGGCACCGTGATAGTACCCCCCTCTCAAAGACCCCCTCTCCCAGCAGGAGGTCTAGGTTTCTGGGGATATTTAGAGTGGAAATTGCGTAACAATCTAGGCGCGTGGAGGTCCTTCTGATCTACTCAAGAACGTTCTTTAGGGCCATAGCCCTTCCAATGGACCAAATATTGCAATTTCCCCCTAAATCTCCTAGAATCAATAATACCTGGACTTCATACTCCTCTTGGCCTTGAACGCCCACAGGCCCAGGAACCACCGGAGTGGTAGTGTAGAGGTTGCAAACCAAGGGTTTTAACAGAGATACATGGAACACATTATGTATGCGCATAGAAGCTGGGAGTTCCAATGAGTACGAGACGGGATTCACTTTGTGAATAACTTTGAACGGACCAATGAACCGGGGAGACAACTTATTGAAAGGCACTTCCAGATTGAGATTTCTGGAGGAGAGCCATACCCTATCCCCAACCTGGAAGGAGACCGCTGGCAGCCGTCTACGACTGGCATGCCGCTGATGTTGCTGAAATGACTGACTGAGGGTCCTCTGAATCTGTGCCCAAGTGGAGTGAAGCTGCTCAATATGCTTGTCCAGAGCTGGAATCTGCTGCGACTGAAATGAGTCCAGGAGCAGGCATGGCTGGAACCCATAATTGATGAGAAACGGGGAGCTCCCGGACGATGAATTAACTGCACAATTCCTGGCAAACTCTACCCATGGCAACAGGTCGGCCCAGTTGTCATGATGATCGATCACAAAGTAATGCAGGAACTGCTCCAGTCCCTGATTGGCACGTTCAGCAGCCCCATTGGTCTGGGGATGGTAGGCAGAGGAAAAGGTCAATTGAATGCCCATCTGGCCACAGAATGCCCTCCAGAATCTGCACACAAACTGGCTCCCACGGTCAGACACCACCACTCTGGGTACCCCATGCAAGCGGAACACCTCTCTGGAAAAAACTATCGCCAATTCCTGGGCCGATGGAAGGCCAGAGAGGGGCACGAAATGAGCTATCTTGGAGAACCTGCAGCAGCCTGGGTAAAGAGAATCTCCTCCCCCAGGGGTGAAGTGATGCTGGTACACATGGTAGCTAAAATGCGATCAGGCAGAATGATGGGTACAGGGACCTCATCTTTATCTGTTTCTGGACCAAATTGCCTGGACAGGGCATCTGCCCTAACATTCTTGGAACCAGGCAAGTAGGATACAATAAAATTGAAACGAGACAGGAACATGGCCCATGTGGCCTGTCAAGAGGACAACCTCTTATACTCCGAAAGGTACGTAAGGTTTTTATGGTCAGTCAAGATCAACACGGGAGTCCTAGTACCTTCCAGCAAGTGGTTCCATTCCTTGGGAGCGAGAATAATTGCCAAGAGTTCTCTGTCCCCAATCTCATAATTACTCTGGGCACTGGACAACTTTTTGGAGACAAACCCACATGGTCTCAGTATACTCCCAGGGACCGGACGCTGTGACAATACTGCCCCTACCCCGGTCTCAGAGGCATCAACCTCAAAGGTGAATGGAAGGGAGGGATTAGGGTGGGATAACACAGGAGCAGATGCAAAAGCGGACTTCAGTGTCACAAAGGCCCGTTCAGCTGTCTCAGACCATTGGGAGGGATCGGCGCCCTTATGCGTAAGGTCAGACAGAGGTTTAACAATTGTGGAGAAGTCTCAAATAAACTTTCTATAATAATTGGCAAACCCGAGAAAGCAAACCAAACACCAGAAAGGGCGCAAGACCATAGTTGAATATACACTGTAGAGTAAATATGTAATAAAATACTCACAGGTGTAATCTCATACCAGTTCCACACTTAAAAACCGGCATAAGCAGATGGGGATTTTTAAATCCGCCCCGATTCGGACCCAATAAAGATGTTACATCCACCGTTGATCCAAATGAACATTTAATAAAAATAGTAAAAATTGGACAATAATTACAATAAAAGGGTTTACGCGTTTCAAAGTACAAGACTTCTTCCGCAGAACCCAAAAACTAAACAAAATATTGTCACAATAGAATAAAATATATTCACTTACCAAGCTAGATCACTCAAACACTTCCCCTTATAACAGCTCACCAAACTTGTGCAAACAAAAGGGGCGGAAGTTACTAATTCGCGCCACTAGACATGGAAGACACATGCGTTCCAGCCCGACTCGCCCTCACCCGGAAGCAAACCCGTAACTCCATTAATAAGCCCAATCCCATGGAGGCAACCCCTCCGTGCACGCGCTTAAACATAAAAACTTTTCTGACAGCGCCCACCAAAAGTGGCCCGAGTGTGTTTCAGGGCAGAATGCAGATCGCGATAATAATTGCATATACCCCAGCCCAACCAGCCGCACGGAAGAAGTTCCTCCGCGCATGCGCCCCAAAGAGAGTCATCAGGCTACTCCCAGGAAACAGGGTGCACCTCAGACTGGAACGCAAACAGAAATGCACATGTCTAAGCCCAACCCACCTCTTCCAGGACACGACCACATGTACCGAAAAAAAAGTCAGTAATCATATCCGGGAAGTGGAAGCGTTTCAAACTGAAACGCAAACAAGAAAATACTGCCAGAAGGGGGAATGAAGAGTGAAACACAGCTCCCAAAATATACAATTAATTAAAAAATAATAAAATAAAAAATAATAATTACAATTACATCATCAGGTGGATATAACAATAATCATACACAAACAAATCTCCATAATTATAACAATAATCCTACATAAACAAGTATACATTGTTTTTAAATATATATCATTCCAAAATATATATATATAAAAAAAAAACACACATATTAATATACATTCTCTGTTGACCCATTCAAACCACAAGGTGTCATAGTTTGCATCCGATAGATCCAATAACTGTCATGATGGTTTAGATTATCCTTATATCTACTAACATCAACCTTTTCTATAGGAGTAATTTTCAAGCAATTAGGATTTTTATTATGAAATATACTACAATGTCGAGATAAACTATGTTCCAAAAAACCTTTTACAACATTCCGTCTGTGTTGTCCAAATCTGTCACGTACTGTCTGCGTCGTTCTACCAATATATTGTAAACCGCAGATACAGTCAATCAAATAAACCACATTACGTGATGCACAGTTCAAAAATGACTTAATTTTGAATTCCTCTCCTGTATAATATGATTTGAATGTTTCAACTTTATTAGAAACAAAAGAACATGTTAAACACCGTGCAATACCACATTTGTAACTCCCCTTAAATCTAAGTAAGTTGCTACTACTACCCTCTTTATCTAAGACAACCAATTTTTTATTTAATTTACTTGGTGCTAATACATTTTTAATAGTTTTATCTAGTGATAAACCTCACATCTTGATTATTCTTAGTTTGGTTCTTCCTTACATTGTAAGTCAAAATCGAAGATCTTTTTAACTGTCTAGCTCTCATATAATCTTTTTCTATTAGATCAATCGGATTGACAATCAAATTCTATAATATCACTACAATTTCTCCTAATTCTCCTAAATTGACTAAAAGGTACATTTCGTTTCCAATTAATGTGATGACAACTCCTATAATTCAAAAAACCATTATAATCCACTTCTTTAAAAAAGGTGCGAGAACTAATGTGGTTATCCGACCCAATATTAAATTGTATGTCCAAGAAATCCACACAAGTACTATGCACCTTAGAAGTGAACTGAATGCCTACATTGTTATCATTAACATATTGAACGAATTGACTGATTGATTCCATAGAACCCTTCCAAATAATGATAATATCTATATAACGACGATAGAGGACCAGGTTCGCCCCAAACGGATTGTTGTGCCAGATATAATTTTCTTCAAAAAAATAGAGTCCAAAAGAAACTTTTTCTGTAAAGTAGGCATTAATGGATCATGACTTAAATATAAATCTACAGCTGTAATACCATGATCATGTTTGATATTCGAATATAACGATGTTACATCTAACACTACCCAACATACTCAGTATTCCATTCAACACCAGACACCACTTCCAACAATTGGGTAGTGTCCCTAAGATATGAGGGCATGTGAGAAACATAACGTTGTAAGTGGACATCTATAAAATGTGAAAGATTCGACGAAATTATAGGGCGTTCTGGGGGATCTATCAAAGTTTTGTGTATCTTTGGTAGGTGATAATAAGTAGCTACCTTCAAATCTCTAACATATTAAGAATCTCTTTCTAATTTAGTAATTATATTTTGTTAAAAGCTGTTTCCACAAGTGTACCAAACTGCTGACAATATAGGGTGGTGGGATCCTCGCTCAAGGCTATATAATAATCACCATCGTGAAGGATACGATGGGCCTCCTTCAAATAATCTACCCTATTCTGAACAACGATTCCTCCACCTTTGTCAGCAGGCTTGATCACAATATTGCAATCTCTGCTCAACCGTGTCAATGACTGTCTTTCACATCGAGAAATATTAGAAGATCCCTTATAAGTACAATTTGACAGATTTTCCTTGATCTCATTCATCACACTATGATAAAAGGTCTCTATAAAGTTACCTCTATAATAAACCCGATAGAAAGTAGACTTAGGTTTAAGATCAGTAACTATAGGATCTATAGTAATAACTTTTTCTAAATCTACAAATTTATCTTTACATGGGATCTCTTTAGCCTTCAAACTACAATAACGTTTAAGAGTAAGTTTACGTATAAAAATATTCAAATCCTTAAATATATCAAATAAATTGTAATAAAGAGATCTCATACTCATCCAATTCTCTTGATGAAAGATTGAAAATTTTATTATTATTATTAAAATTATCTACTGCTTTGTTCTTTTCGATACTTCCTCCTCTTCCTCTTCTACCTCTTCTGCAGGCAATGACCTTTTGGTTCCCCCCTGTAATAGGCTGAATGGATTGGGGTGTTCCCAAAAACTCCAATCCTTCGACGTGGAAGGTTGCAATGTTTGGCACACACCCAAATCTAAAAAATCCACCTGTTTATCCTTGTTAACCTTCTCAATCTGTCCATCTTGTGAATCCAACTTACCTAACTCAATTAGGGAAGACATATTAGATGCTCCCCTATTAGAAATCTTAAAGGTTCCAAAAGTCTTATTTTTTGGTCTAACTACAGGATTGTCATCTAGAATTGCACTGTATCTTTACTTATAGGAGTAGATTTCACTTCTCCAGTAGCAACATTCTCTGCTGATCTATTATTACCCACCAGTTTAGAGGACGATTTATAGATATCTCTCTGTTTTGACTGCCAATTATTAGAATGGGATCTAAAATTAGAATTTCCATTAGGAGCCTTATCTAACTTTGATGTACCCTTCCTGGTTCCCAAACGTTCCCATTTCCTAACATTACCTTTTTTACAATCTTCCTGATCTCTATTTATTTTTTTTAATTTTCGATCTGTAATTTCTTTTTCGAACTGCTTAACATTTTGATTCACTTTTTTATCTAAATCATCATACTCTCTACAATGTGAATCCCACCAATGTCGCAATTCATCAATCAGTCAATTCATTCAATATGTTAATGATAATGTAGGCATTCAGTTCACTTCTTAGGTACATAGTACTTGTGTGGATTTCTTGGACATACAATTTAATATTGGGTCGGATAACCACATTAGTTCTCGCACATTTTTTAAAGAAGTGGATTGTAATGGTTTTTTGAATTATAGGAGTTGTCATCACATTAATTGGAAACAAAATGTACCTTTTAGTCAATTTAGGAGAATTAGGAGAAATTGTAGTGATATTATAGAATTTGATCATCAATCTCTTGTTTTAAAACAGAAATTTTTAGAGAGTGGATATCTGATTGATCTAATAGAAAAAGATTATATGAGAGCTAGACAGTTAAAAAGATCTTCGATTTTGACTTACAATGTGAGGAAGAACCAAACTAAGAATAATCAAGATGTGAGGTTTATCACTAGACATAATAGTGCATATAAAACCATTGAGACTATTGTTTCTAAGCATTGGAACATTTTACAAATGGATCCAGTTTTAAAGAATGAATTAGGGAAATCACCTAAATTTGTATATAGAAGAGCACAAACTATTAAAAATGTATTAGCACCAAGTAAATTAAATAAAAATTTGGTTGTCTTAGATAAGGAGGGTAGTAGTAGCAACTTACTTAGATTTAAGGGGAGTTACAAATGTGGTATTTCACGGTGTTTAACATGTTCTTTTGTTTCTAATAAAGTTGAAACATTCAAATCAAATTATACAGGAGAGGAATTCAAAATTAAGTCATTTTTGAACTGTGCATCACGTAATGTGGTTTATTTGATTGACTGTATCTGCGGTTTACAATATATTGGTAGAACGACGCAGACAGTACGTGAAAGATTTGGACAACACAGACGGAATGTTGTAAAAGGTTTTTTGGAACATAGTTTATCTCGACATTTTAGTATATTTCATAATAAAAATCCTAATTGCTTGAAAATTACTCCTATAGAAAAGGTTGATGTTAGTAGATATAAGGATAATCTAAACCATCATGAGAGCTATTGGATCTATCGGATGCAAACTATGACACCTTGTGGTTTGAATGGGTCAACAGAGAATGTATATTAATATGTGTTTTTTTTTTTTTATATATATATATTTTGGAATGATATATATTTAAAAACAATGTATACTTGTTTATGTAGGATTATTGTTATAATTATAGAGATTTGTTTGTGTATGATTATTGTTATATCCACCTGATGATGTAATTGTAATTATTATTTTTTATTTTATTATTTTTTAATTAATTGTATATTTTGGGAGCTGTGTTTCACTCTTCATTCCCCCTTCTGGCAGTATTTTCTTGTTTGCGTTTCAGTTTGAAACGCTTCCACTTCACGGATATGTTTACTGACTTTTTTTTCGGTACATGTGGTCGTGTCCTGGAAGAGGTGGGTTGGGCTTAGACATGTGCATTTCTGTTTGCGTTCCAGTCTGAGGCGCACCCTGTTTCCTGGGAGTAGCCTGATGACTCTCTTTGGGGCGCATGCGCGGAGGAACTTCTTCCGTGCGGCTGGTTGGGCTGGGGTATACGCAATTATTATTGCGATCTGCATTCCGGCCTGAAACACACTCGGGCCACATTTGGTGGGCGCTGTCAGAAAAGTTTTTATGTTTAAGCGCGTGCACGGAGGGGTTGCCTCCATGGGATTGGGCTTATTGATGGAGTTACGGGTTTGCTTCCGGGTGAGGGCGAGTCGGGCTGGAACGCATGTGTCTTTCATGTCTAGTGGGGCGAATTAGTAACTTCAGCCCCTTTTGTTTGCACAAGTTTGGTGAGCTGTTATAAGGGGGAGTGTTTGAGTGATCTAGCTTGGTAAGTGAATTTATTTTATTCTATTGTGACAATATTTTGTTTAGTTTTTGGGTTCTGAGGAAGAAGTCTTGTACTTTGAAACGCGTAAACCCTTTTATTGTAATTATTGTCCAATTTTTACTATTTATATTAAATGTTTATTTGGATCAACGGTTTGTCCGAATCGGGGGGATTTAAAAATCCCTGTCTGCTTATACCGGTTTTTAAGTGTGGAGCCGGTATGAGAATACACCTGTGAGTATTTTATTACATATTTACTCTACCGTGTATATTCAACTATGGTCTTGCGCCCTTTCTGGTGTTTGGTTTGCTTTGTTTAAGGATATCCAGTTGTTTGGAACCTTTTCTCGTGGAGGAGCTGCAGACCACATTTGGCTGAGAAGTGACAGAGTGAGGACTGTCTAGAATTCCCCACATATGCAGAAACCTCCTACATAGTGTAAGTGAGGTGATACAGTGGTGGTGGTTTTTGTTCCAATGATATTACACTGGGAGCGCCCCTTTTTTTCTTGTTCTTTTTTTTTTTCTTGTTCTTTTGTAAACCCGAGAAAGCACTGGATTGCCTTGAGTCCCTTGGGTCGTGGCCATTGCAACACTGCTGCGAGCTTATCCTTGTCCATAGCGATGCCATTTTTAGATATCACAAAGCCCAGAAAGGGCACAAGGGACTTGTGTAACTCACATTTCTCGATTTTGCAGAATAATTTGTTTTTACGTAATCTGAGCAGAACTTCAGACACATCCTTGATGTGTTGCGACAAACTAGACGAATGTATTAGTATACCATCAAGACAGACCACTACACAAGACTGTAGCATATCACAGAGGATATCGTTAATCAAATCTTGTAACACTGCAGGAGCGTTACATAACCCAAATGGCATGACTAGGTATTCGTAGTGTCCAGATCTAGTATTAAACGCCGTTTTCCACTCCTCCCCAGCTCTTATTCTGATCAGGTTATATGCAGCCTGTAAATCTAGCTTAGTGAAAATAGAGGAGTCTTTCAACCTGTCAAACAATTCAGTGATGAGTGGTATCAGGTAGGCGTTTTTGGACATGAGCTTATTCAGACCACGATAATCGATGCAGGGTCGTAACTAGCCATTTTTCTTTTTTACGAAAAAGAAACCATCCCCCACAGGTGAGGTAGACTTTCTGATAATACCCTGTGTGAGGGCATCTGAGATATATTCCTCCATGACCTGATTTTCCTCGCACAACAACGGGTACGTGCTCCCCCAGGGGGGAACAGCGACAGGAGGCAAATCAATAGCGCAGTCATACATCCGATGCCCAGACAATGCGCTGGCCTCTCCCTTACTGAAAACGTCACTGAATTGGCGATATTCAGCTGGCACGGAGGGAAAGGTACACATGATCTTAGTCGGATGAGAGACACAATGTCCCATACAATATTCAGACCAGGACATTATCTCACAAGTCTGCCAGTCAAACTTGAGGTTGTTTAAATGTAAGCATGGAAACCCCAGGATGACTGCATGGTGAGGAGACCAGATGATCTGAAACTACTGTTTCTCTTTGTGGAGCTCCCCAATACTCAAAGATAGCGGTATTGTTTCCATGGTGATCTGAGCTGGTACCAATGGTCTGCCATCAATGGCCTCAATAGCTAAGGGGGATTCCCTCTCGACCAGCGGAATCTTGTGTAGCTCAGCAAAAGAATTGTCCATAAAATATCCAGCTGCCCTGGAGTCAACCAGGGCCAGAACCTCCACCGAGTGTTCTGCCCAGGAGATCACAGCCCGGATAGTGGGTTTCTGATTAACTGGGTCTAAGGACTGCTGAACGCCACCTAGGGCCTGTCCCCCAAGGTAACCTAGGTGTGTCCGTTTCCCGGCCATACCGGACAGGTACGCAGCAGATGTCCTGGCTGGCCGCAATACAGACAGAGACCCTGACTTCGGGGATGAGCTCGTTCTTCCTTAGTCAACTTGGTGAACCCTAGCTGCATTGGTTCACCAATCTCCTGGGTACGGTCAGGAGGCATGGGAGGCAAGGGAGGTATGGATGGGAAAGTTTTACTTGCCTGTCCAAACATTCTGGCCCGCTGCCTGCGGTCTTTAGCCGCCATTCGTTCATAGATGCGGGAATCAATTAGTATAGCAATATCAATAAACTCATCCATATCGTTAGGCACATCTCTGGCTGCCGTTTCATCTTTAATATGGTCAGCGAGTCCCTGAGCAAATGCTGCCACCAGCGCCTCATTGTTCCAGCCTACCTCTGCTGCCAACGTAAGAAATTCAATAGCATAATCCGCCACTGTACGGGAGCCTTGTTGTATCTCCATTAATCTTTTGGCAGCAGAGGTGGCTCTACCTGGGACTTCAAAAACTCTGCAAAAGGCACGCACAAATTCACTGAAGTTCTTAGTGCAGGGTTTGGCGGATTCCCATAAAGGGTTGGCCTATGCCAGAGCTCTGCCCGTTAGTAACGAGATCATAAAGCCCACCTTAATTTGGTCATTAGGAAAGGCTTGAGAAGTTAGCTCCAGGAAAATTTCCAATTGATTGATAAACCCTCTGCACAGGGTAAGTTTGCCATCATATCTTAGAAGTAATGGAGGTGGGGCGGTTAACCCTTCACTCGAGGCCACTTGCTTCTGGGATTGAGCTCCCGGTGTCAAAACGGGGGAGACCACCGAGGCTTGAACCGGTTTATCAAGATGAGCAGTGTGCTCTAGCATAGTTTGTAAGGCCAGTGCCAACTGGTCCAAATGCTTCTCATGTAAATCCATCCTCCAATGGATGCTTTGTGCATTACCTTCAACTGTACCATCTGAGGTCATGGCCCTTTCATACTGTAACGGTTTGTTTGACACTCAGACACAGTAAGTTAGGTAAAACACAGTTTATTGAACAAACTTAAAATGGCAATAACCCTCACGGGTCCAGTAATATATATACAAAATATAGTTCTGACACAGGACAAGTTACAGTAGTAAATACCCACACGGGCCCAGTAATTGTACAATACAGTAATATACTGACACAGGTCAGGTAGTTCATGTGATACTCAAACAAGGCAGCAGTGAATGTGTTACTATTAGGCCAGGAAGACTGACAGGCCCTAATAGCGGAGGCCCTTAAGACTCTCACTTGGGAGGGAGAGTATAAACAGCGAGTAATGCCACAGAAGTAAGCGGAGGCCCTTAATAAGCTGATGGACTGCCGTAGCAGTAACGGAAGACAGACTGTATGCCCAGATGGTGTCCAACGGAGACTGCAATGCAAACAACCGGTGGAGAATGGCCCTTCCCCGAAGGGGTAAATGAACGCTCAGACCAATGTCGACTGCCCAAGGTGGATAGTAGCCTGAGGTGCCCAAGGAAGACCAACCTCAGCTGATGACAGGAAATAGGGTCTAGCGTACCGTGGGCTCAGGATGGAAGGCTCACAACGGAGTGTCGCCCGCGCGACACAGACCGTAACCGAGACCAGGCTGCAGGATTGATAATACAGCAACAATGCCCGGATGCCAGGCCCAACAAGAGCAATGGAGAGAGCCGTAGACAATTCTGGACAAATAAGGAACGGAGGCCCAACAGGTCGGTACACAGAGCAGGAACGACAGCCAATCCGAATCGGTACACAGAACAGGAACGTCAGCCGGGCCGGGTCGGTACACAGAGCAGGAACGTCAGCCAATCCGAGTCGGTACACAGAGCAGGAACGTCAGCCGGGCCGAGTCGGTACATGGAGCAGGAACGTCAGCCAATCCAAGTCGGTACACAGAGCAGGAACAGAAGCAGCAGAGTAGTCAGGCAGTCCGGGTCTCCCACGAGAAACTGGACCAAGCGCTGGTACAGAAACACCACGAAAGGGCAACAGCGAAGCAACAGGACCCAGTATTTAAGGACAAATACTGGGCGGCCCAAGGCCACTGCAACCAATAAGAGTTAGCTGTGAGTGAGACTGACAGAATGTCGCCAGCATAGCACGAGCACCGTGATAACTTTAGTCCCACTGGAAGTGGCCACTGTAATATGGCAAACAGTTTTTGCGGATCCATGACTAGGCCAGAGGATGAAATAACATATCCTAGGAATGTCACCTGGAATTTGTGAAATTCACACTTTTCTAGCTTGCAGAACAACATGTTCTCCCTGAGCAGTTGTAGGACCCGGGCTATGTCTGCTCTACGTGCCTCCAAGGTAGGAGAATGGATGAGTATATTGTCCAAATATACCACAACACAACTCTGTATTAGGTCTCTCAACACATCATTAATAAATTGCTGGAAGACAGCAGGCGCATCGCACAATCCGAAGGGCATCACCAAATATTCATAGTGCCCGCTCCGGTTGTTAAACACTGTCTTCCACTCGTGGCCTTCTTTTATTTGTACCAAATTGTACGCTACCCTTAAGTCAAGTTTTGTAAAAATATTAGAGCCTTTGATATGATCAAAAAGCTCTGTGATCAATGGAATCAGATAGGTGTTCTTTACCATCAGTGTATTCAGACCCCTGAAATCGATGCATGGTCTGAGTTCCCCATCTCAATTCTTAACAAAAAAGAAACCTGCACCCACAGGTGAGGAGGACTTCCGGATAATGCTTCTAGATAAAGCGTTAGCCACATAATCCTCCTTTGCCTTGTTCTCCTCCACTGACAAGGGGTATACTCCCCCCTTAGGAGGTCTGACCCCCGATACCAGATCAAAAGTACAATTGTATGGCCTGTGTGGCGGTAACATACTGGCCTCTACCTTATTAAATTCCTATTTGTAGGAATGGTACTCAGCAGGTAAAGAGGTAGAGGTACACAGTTTCCTGGTAGGCTGCTGGAGGCAAGATTTTGTACACTGAGAAGACCACTACAGAATATCGCAAGTCTGTCAGTCAATTCTTGGGTTGTGAGTCTGTATCACGGTGCCCGTGATTGCTGCTTTTCCTTGTCAGTTACCTGTAGGGGGCTCTCCATTGGCTGCCTGCCTTCAGCCCGCCCTGTGTTGCCTATTTAGACTGAGCTTTGGCACCCTTTGGTTGCCCTTTCGTGTTGTCTCTATGCTACCTGCTCCTGCATTGGATTCCTGAGCTTCCTGGGCCATTTCTCTGTTCTTGCTCGTCAGTGATCGTCTGATTTCCTGTTCACCAGCTTCCCTAGTTCCAGCATCCTTTCCTGATCCAGTTGGGGCTGTTGTCTCTGCTGCTGTTTCCTGCTGCCGTTCCTGATGCGGTGGACTGCCTGTAGATCTGTTTCCTGTCCTTCAATGGCTGTGTTCCTGCTCCTGGATCGCCTGCAGTGTGCCCCTCTCCTCCAGTCACCCTGGTGACATTTTCATTCTCTTGTGTTCCACTCTCCTGTACACGGGTACTGGTTCGCTCCACATACAACCGGCTGCTGTTGCACCGGTAGAGTTATAGGCTTACTCCAGTACGCGGGTACTGGTTCGCTCCATGTATAACCGGCTGCTGTGGCACCGGTAGAGTTCTGGTTACTCCAGTACGTGGGTACTGGCTTGCTCCATGTTAATCGGCTGCTGTGGCACTGGTAGAGTTCTAGGTTACTCCAGTACGCGGGTACTGGTTCGCTCCATGTATAACCGGCTGCTTACTATCATCTGACAGCACCGGTGGTGTTCTAGGTTTCTCCAGTACACGGGTACTGGTTCACTCCACATACAACCCGATGCTGTTGCGCCGGTAGAGTTCTAGGTTTCTCCAGTACGCGGGTACTGGTTCGCTCCATCTACGGCCGGCTGCTTGTTGCACCGGTAGACTTTCCTCCTCCAGTACGCGTGTACTGGTTTGTTCCATGCATAGCCGGTTGCGGTTCAGTCCTAGACAGCTCCGGTAGAGTCTTTGTCCCTCCAGTACGCAGGTACTGGTTCGCTCCATGCATAACCGGTTGCTGTTCAGTCCTAGACAGCACCGGTAGACTTGTTGTTCCTCCAGTTCGTGGGTACTGGTTCGCTCCACGGATTAACCGGTTGCTTGCTGCGTATTCCTCAGCACCGGTAGAGATTGTTCCAGCCCAGGCTGCCTTGCCCGGTATATTGGTAAGGCCAGTAGAACCTATTCCTCATTGTACCAACTTAAGGTTGCCTTACCCGGGATTGGCAAGGCCGGTAGAGCCTATTACCATTCGTGTTGCCAGTCTCCAGGCTGCCTTGCCCGGTATATTGGCAGGGCTGGTAGAGCCTATTACTATTCGTTGTACCAGTCTCCAGGCTGCCTTGCCCGGTATATTGGTAAAGCCGGTAGAGCCTATTACTATTCGTTGTACCAGTCTCCAGGCTGCCTTGCCTGGTATATTGGCAAGGCTGGTAGAGCCTCCTTTTCTCCGTTACTAGTCTAGGGCTGCCTTGCCCGGTATATTGGTAAGGCCGGTAGAACCTTTTCCATCTGTGCCAACTAAGGTTGCCTTACCCGGTATTGGCAATGCCGGTAGAGCCCGTGTTACATTCTGTATACCACTACTCTTGCTACTATCTATTGTCATTAAACGTTATATGTGTATGCTACCCACATGGGTTTCCATTAAACTTTTCAATAAAGTTGTGTTTTATCTTAACTCTGTGTCTGAAAGTCATAACAAACCGTGACAGTCTGCAACCAGGGAAAACCCAGAATGATGACATGATGGGGACAATGTGTGACCTGGAAATGTTGTGTCTCCACATGGAGTGCCCCTACCCTTAGAGACAAAGAATGAGTCTCATGTGTAACGTGTGTCGGCTGTAGGGGTCGGCCATCAATGGTCTCAATCACCAACGGATCAGAGCGAGGCAGCAAAGGGATTGTGTGCTTGGCCACAAAGTCTGCATCGATGAAAAAGCCCGTGGCCCTGGAGTCCAGTAGTGCCAAAGCCACTACTGAGGACTGTCACGGTATTCAGGCAAAGAAGGACAGGCACAATCCTAAAATATAAATAACCACCTTTATTTATAATGTACAGCAAATAATAGTATAGCCCACACAACCCCAGACCACAGGATTATAGGACCCAGGCTCCTACCCAGAGCGGCACACTGTGCTGCGCACTGCTCTACTGCGAGATACCGGAGACTAAGACAGAGGTATGGGTGGAACACCAGTGGGAACAGTAACTGATACCAAGTTTCCACCCTGGGTCACACGACCGGAGGCAACAGGAAGAGAGAACAGACCTGAACGATGGAACACCGAGACTGATGGTCAGGCATGCTCGGAGAGTACAGAGCAAGTAGTCAGCCAGAGCCACAGGTCGGAAAAGTCGGGGACTACATGGAGCGAGTTAGTCAGCCAGTCACAGGTCAGAACCGATGTGGGTAGTCAGACAAGCCGGGGTCATACACGGAGTGAGTTAGTCAGCCAGAGCCACAGCTCAGACACGATGTGGGTAGTCAGACAAGCCGGATCATGCACGGAGCAGATTGTCAGGTAAAGCACGGGTCACAACGGAGCACAAGAGACACTATTGGGAACACCATGTAAGGACAATGACTCCAGGGAGGTTAATAAAGGCGCTGATAAGGGCAGGAACCAATTACGTAAAATAGAATAGGCCCATAAAGAGGCGCACGACACAGCGTCCGTTCCATGACATCAGAAATGCGGAAGTAGCCGCAAACATGCCGGCCAACCTCCCAACAGAGGAAGGAAGCTGTAACGGTTTTCAAGATACTCAGACCAGCAGGTTAAAATAAAACACAGTTTTATTAAAAAAATAAAGAAGAAATATCGCCCTCTATAGGCAACACAGAATGATAGCGATAGGTGCAGTATACAGAAGCAAGAATAATATATATACAGTTACAGGACAGGCACAGAATAGCAAAGGTACTCAATAGTTAAGTACAAATAATCAATCAGTCACTGATGTGGTGTTTGGCACGCCCAAGGTGGTAATGAGGCAGCAATTGGTGTTAGATGATACAACACCTTAAGTCCATAAGGTTTAGAAAGCTGCTTAGGCAGTACAGGGACTGAGGCAGATCGCTGCAGAGTAGTTTCAGCCAATAGCCCCCACGGGCGTAGTAACGGAGACAACTTACACTGCAAGAGCTTGAGCCAATAGCCCCCACAGCGTAACAACGGAGATGACTACACTGCAACAGCTTGCCAATAGCCCCCAAGGGCGTAATAACGGAGACCAACTGTAAAGCAATAGCTTGAGCCAATAGCCCCCATGGGCGTATACCGGACACAACTTGCACTGCAAGAGCTTTAGCCAATAGCCCCCACGGGCGTAGTAACGGAGACTATGTACAAGAGCTTGAGCCAATAGCCCCACCGGGCGTGTAATGGAGAGTAACACTGATAGAGCTAGAGCCAATAGCTCCTCCCGCGGGCGCGGTAACGGAGACCAACTACTCTGCTTGGTAGACAATATGAGCCGCCATCTAACCAAGGCTCTCAACGCAGCCGGCTCAGTAGATGTAGCGGATAACCAGCAACGGCTCTGCAAGTGTTAAAGAAGGCTCAGGTAATGGAGACAGTAGCACTGCAAGTGTTAATAGCAGCACAAGGATCGGATACACAGCTCTGCAAGTACAACCAGAGGCTCAGAAAGTGTGGGTACCGCTCTGCAAGTGTTAATGGAAACTCAGCTCTGGAGACACGGCTCTGCTAGTGTTAATAGAGGCAATCACGATCAGCCCTGCCACAAGCACAGCAGAAATCAGAATGTCGCCACGGCGACACCAAGCAGCAGGAAGCAGGAACGATGGCAGGGTCTGGAGCAAGCCAGTTCAGGTCACGGAGCAGGAAGTCAGCCAGGTCGTGTCAGGTCACGGAGGAGGTTCTCAGACAAGCCAGATCAGTCACGAGCAGGAACGTCAGCCAAGCCGGGTCAGATCACGGAGCAGGAACTCAGGAATGTAGTCATAACAGGCCAAATCAGTACACAGGAATCAGGAACACTGGAACACAGAAACAGCAAAACTGGCTCAGGAACACCATGAAAGGGCCCCTGACAGGTTCCAATGGCCAGGCATAAAGAGGTCACCAGGGGCAGGGCAAACAGGCTCAACCAATAGGAGCGCATCACAAGCGAGAGTGACAGAGATAGATCACGGGCACCGTGATAGAAGCACAGGAAAACTAAGGCCTCCTTAGGGGGGACTGTGATAACAGTCTACCAGAATATGTTTGGTTGTTTTGACATTTATGTGAGTAGT
Organism: Rhinophrynus dorsalis; assembly: GCA_037306005.1. Classification (NCBI taxonomy): domain Eukaryota; kingdom Metazoa; phylum Chordata; class Amphibia; order Anura; family Rhinophrynidae; genus Rhinophrynus; species Rhinophrynus dorsalis. Next base: position 418,680,595 of record CM074722.1, read on the forward strand.
GGAGGATATTAACTGTGAGAAGTTTGATGTCTTTAACAATGAAAAGAATGTCATTCCTGGAGTCTAGCCAATTGATATTAAAGTCTTCAAGAACCAACAGTTCACTTTTCTTATATTATGAGTGGCAATCTCATTGAGGTGGTGGGTTAAGTCTGTTGTGACTGTGTTGGTGTATTTGGAGGCCTGTAGATGCCAACAATTATGATCTGTTTAGAGAAGAGAAGAATAATTTTTCCTGCAATGTATTCATATGAATCAGAGTTATAAGAGTAATTTAAAAGTGTAAAGTTTATAGACTCTTGGGTGTATATGATTATGCCTCCTCCTTGCTTTTCTCAGTTTTTCCTAAAACATAAGTATCGTTCAAATGCAACAGCAGTATCAGGTATTTTAGGGCTTAGCCAGGATTCAGTGAGTATGAGGATATTTGTCTTGTACATGTAACTCCATGCTTTTAGTTGATCTATTTTTGGGTAGTATACTACGTATGGTGAAGTTGCCATTTATTGTTGTTTGAGTGCCAGGGCTGCCAAAGCAAGTAGTAAAATGCACAAAAATTTAGTGAGTTGTTTGCAGTGAGCATATACTGAAAGAGTTTGTCTGCTGATATAAAAACTGAAGCTGGGTGAGCTGTTTTTACTACTCTCCACCAGCAATCAGAGGGTAGTGCACATGTATGCAGAAGTCCATGGTTGATTATTATGTTATAGTGCAAGTGAGAAGCCTTTCTAAAAAAGGATCTCATTTCAATAACAACTGTAGCAAGAATCATGATGCTGTTGTTTGCATCAGTTCAAGTGTTTTTTCCAGGTCGTTTGCATTACAGAGCCCTTCAAAGATTAAAGATTCTTCCTCTTCGAAAGAGTTTAGGATATGTGGATATTGTTCCCTGTCACTAAACATGAGACAGGAATTACTACGGTAGGCAAGTCATATGGCAGCCTGGAAAGGTAGACACTTTCATCCTGTCCCCAGATATTATTCTCAAATTGGATGCCAGCAATTTAAGTTGAAGAGCTCGCTGTGGAGATCTCACCACAGGAGGGAATAGTCAGCCTGAGAAAAAGACCTACACATCAATTGCTTAGAATTTTTAGTATTTTCTTTGCAGTCAGAGTTGCACAAAGGACACGTCAAACAGCTGTATCCTTCTCAAGATCGACAATGGGTCAGCAGTCAGGTACATCAATCACTTGGATGGTAACAAGTCAATGATTCTTGCTAATTTGGCCGAAGAATTTTGGCAGTTTTGCCTGGGCAGGGACATCTCCGTGCAAGCAGAGTATCTCCCAGGTCTTTCCAATGCCATAGCTGATTGGAATTTGAGACATCTTTCGGATTCCAGTGAATGGACACTTTTCGGGAAAATCAATATATGTGGTATCTGTTAGAAGTAGATGTTTGCGTCGAGACTAAACACTCGACTTCCAAAATGTTTAAGTTGGAGAACAGATCTGGAAGCCATGGCGGTGGACGCTTCCCTCCAGAACTGGCAATTTGCCACAAATTATGCGGTTCCTCCCTTTGCCATCATACCTAGGGTCATTTTACAAGTCAGGAAACAATTTGCCACTATCGTGATCATTACCCCCTTTTCGACAACTCCACTTCTCAGGTTGTAGATTGATTTCTCTTGGTATCTAATTCCTTCCACAACTGGTAACAAGCAATTTCAGACAGGTCAATTACACATTTTGGCATGACTGATTTCAGTGGTTCCTGGTTAATCAAGGGTCTTTCGAAATCAGCTTTATCACTTATGTCTAAGACGTGGGCACCAGGTATGTGATCATGTTATAATTGTTGTTTGACTGTCTGGTCATGTTGGTGCTTGGAATGGAACTTGGATCCTGTTTCTTTTGATATAACTATTTTGAATTTATTTCTTCGTGTTTCAAACAAGGGAAAGCATACAGAACTATTATCTGCTATAGATCTTCCATCTCAGCAGGTAATATTCATATAGAAAGTCTTCTGACGTGTCAACACGTCTGCAGACTGATGAAAGCCATTAAGTTAGTTAGAACCCCTACTTCTAAATAAATCAGCCTTTGGAATGTCATTATCATCCTTCACTTCCTAGAATTCTGGCCTGATAATGATAAATTGACAGCAAAGCATACCATGTTGCTTTGTTTGATCTATTTTGGTCGAGTTTCCAATGTTATGCTTTAGACATAAAATCTCTTTGTTTTGTCCCGAATGGAGTAAGATTTTTTATTTCCAGAAGGAATAAAACTTTTTTGAGAAGTTTTCTACCCTTCTTTTCCCACAAAAAACTAACTTTGTGATGACTACAATATGAATTGGTTACTTTCAATCTCAGATCCTCTAATTCTCACCAATTACTAATTTCTTTCAGGAAACCTCATCTTCCATTATCTTCAGCAACTCTAGTTAGGTGGATTCTCTGGATCATGGAGTCAGCAAATATTGTAATTTCCCTTTTCGGGGCTCACTTCTCAGGAGGTGCTATATCCTAGAGATCATTTTTATCCTGAGGCCGCCTCGAGGATATTCTCAAAGCTGCTGACTGGTCCAGAGAATCCATTTTCAAATAATTTTATTTTAAACCTATTTCTCATGAATCCTGAAATATTATTGGTCAGCTTTAAAGGGATAGTAATGTTTCACAAAAACAGCAGCTCAAATTAATCGTCATAGTATTTGAGCCATAGAGAGTGATATTTCAATACTGTCAGAGTTGTAGTTCAAGAGTAATTGAATGATAAAGTTTTCCCCTCCTGCCCATGGTCCATAGACCAGACAGCTCACAGCAAGGAACAATCTTCTTACTGTGAGAACAATGAAAACCCTGCCCCCCTTGACAGGTTTTTCAGCTTTATCTTAATAGAAGATTTTCCCTCTCTGCAATCTACCTGGACACAGCCTGCTGCTCTGAGCTGAGCAGTGTTAAATCAGTAAAAGGGGCGGGAGGGGAAAACTTTGTCATTCAATTACTCTTGAATTACAACTCTGACAGAATTGAAATAACACTCTGAAAAGTCCAAATACTATGATGATTAATTAGAGCTGCTTTTATTATGAAACATTACGATCCCTTTAAGCTAGCATAATATGAAGCCTCAGTTCTTATAATAAAATTAGAGGATTTTCCTAACTTTGTGAAGAAAAGTCAGCATTTTATTAAAGACACAGAGGTGAATATTATCCCTCCCATGCCAAACCCTCTCAATCACATTTTTATTTTTTCTCTTTTAGGATAATTTCACAGATGTTGCTGCTTAACAAGTTATTCAGTTGATCAATTACAGGAGAATTCATAGAGTTTGTTTAAAATTATTTTATAGCATCAAAGAAAGAGGAAGCTGCCACACGATTGCAACTGTTTATACCACAAACTGCTAAATGATGGGTGGAGAAGGGCCAATGGGGACAGATTCAGGAACAAGCTCTTCTATTGTATTTTTCTTTTATTATACATGAGGATATTTGTGCTGCTGTTGGAGTAGTCAAGAAAGTATAAAGCATAATATTGGCCTCTGTGTCTTTAATAAAATCTGAACTTTCCTTCGCAAATTTAGGAAAATCCTCGAATTGTGGTATAAAACACGGAGTGTCCTTTATCTCCATTACCTTTTATCTGTGCAACAGAATCCCTTTACTGTTCACTCCGAAAAAATAAAATTATCTATGGAGTTCATATGCCAGATGATGCCCACCAGATGATGGTGGGCACAGGCAAATACAGTACTGTGCAAAAATCTAAGGCAGGTGTACAAAATGCTGTAAAGTAAGAATACTTTCAAAAATAGACATATTAGCTTATTTTTATTAGTTAACAAAATGATAGTGAATGATAGTGAATGAACATAAGAAAAATCTAAATTCACCCTTTGCCTTCAAAACAGCATCAGTTCTTCTAGGTACACTTGCACAAAGACAGGGATTTTTTAGGCATATATGTCAGGTGTATGATTAAAGAATTATACCAAACAGGTGCTAATGATCATCAATTTAACACTGAAAGAAAGTCAAATCTGTGGAGATGTATATGTGTATTTATGTATGCATACATGTCTGTATCTATATGGATATAGACATGTATATGTGTATGTGTGTATATATATATATATATATATATATATATATATATATATATATATATATATATACAGTTAGGGGAAAAAAATATTTGATCCCCTGCTGATTTTGTACATTTGCCCACTGACAAAAAAATGATCAGTCTATAATTTTAGTGGTAGGTTTATTTGAACAGTGAGGGACAGAATAACAACAAGAAAAAATCCAGAAAAACGCATTTCTAAACAGTTATAAATTGAGTTGCATTTTACTGAGTGAAATAATTATTTGACCCCTTTGCAAAACATGACTTAATACTTGGTGGCAAAACCCTTGTTGGCAATCACAGAGGCCAGACGTTTCTTGTAGTTGGCCACTAGGTTTGCACACATCTTTTTCCAGACCCTCTCCAAGTCATTAAGGTTTCGAGGCTGACGTTTGGCAACTCGAACCTTCAGCTCCCTCCACAGATTTTCTATGGAATTAAGGTCTGGAGAATGGCTAGGCCACTCCAGGACCTTAATGTGCTTCTTCTTGAGCCACTCCTTTGTTGCCTTGGCCATGTGTTTTGGGTCAATGTCATGCTTGAATACCCATTCACGACCCATTTTCAATGCCCTGGCTGAGGGAAGGAGGTTCTCACCCAAGATTTGATGGTACATAGTCCTGTGTATAGTCCCTTTGATGTGGTGAAGTTGTCCTGTCCCCTCAGCAGAAAAACACCCCCAAAGCATAATATTTCCACCAACATGTTTGACGGTGGGGATGGTGTTCTTGGGGTCATAGGCAGCATTCCTACTCCTCCAAATACGGCAAGTTGAGTTGATGCCAAAGAGCTTGATTTAGGTCTCATTTGACCACAACACTTTCACCCAGTTCTTCTCTGAATCATTCAGATGTTCATTGGCAAACTTCAGACGGGCCTGTACATGTGTTTTCTTGAGCAGAGGGACCTTGCAGGAGCTGCTGGATTTCAGTCCTTCATGGAGTAGTGTTTTACCATTTGTTTTTCTTGGTGACTATGGTCCCAGCTGCCTTGAGATCATTGACAAGATGCTCACGTATAGTTCTGGGCTGATTCCTCACCATTCTCATGATCATTGAAACTCCACGAGGTGAGATCTTGCATGGAGCCCCAGACTGAGGGAGACTGACAGTTATTTTGTGTTTCTTCCATTTGCCAATAAACGTACCAGCTGTTGTCACCTTCTTACCAAGCTGCTTGGCGATGGTCTTGTAGCCCATTCCAGCCTTATGTAGGTCTACAATCTTGTCCCTGACATCCTTGGACAGCTCTTTGGTCTTGGTCATGGTGGAGAGTTTGGAATCTGATTGATTGATTGCTTCTGTGGACAGGTGTCTTTTATACCGGCTCTAAAAGGGACTGACAGGTGTCTTTTATACTGGCTCCAAAAGGGACTGACAGCGCAGGCGCATGGACGTCACTATGACGAGATGTCCGTGCTTCCTGCTACTGTGAGTCACAAAAAACTGCAAAATCTTTCAATCCAGGTAAGATTTCTGGTGACTAGTGCTACTAAGCATCTAGTCGCCACATGAAGTCTTAATTCATGCAAAGTTGTTGCGGGGTGGTAGTTCCCCTTTAAAATACACTTTAAAAAGTCTGAATGCTCCAGATGTCCCTATTTCATTATTAAGAACAGTTTTGATAAAATATTGGTGCTTTCAATGACGTGAAAGAAGAATTTAATTTGAAAGAAAGTATTATATGTCCCCCTACTCAGTTGCAGATGATTTGCCCTAAACTCGGCAAAGCTCTATAGTGTGAAGTGCTGGATAAAAGCTGGAACAAACCAAATTCACCCTAGTGGAAGGGGGGCATATGAAATAACTAATTATTAAAAATACACGTTAAAAAGTCTGAGTGCTCCGTATAGCCCTATTTAATTATCAAGAATGGTTTTGATAAAATTTTGGTGCTTTCAAGGTAGTGAAAGATGAATTTAATTCAAAAGAGTGTATCACACAAAGCTCTATAGTGTGATGGTCTCGATAAAATCTGGAACAAACCAAATTTACCATAGTGGGAGGGGGGCATATGCAATTTCTACTGATTTAAAACATACTTTGGAAACCTTGAATGCTCTAGAAGACTCTATTTCATTGTTAAGAAAGGTATTGATAAAATCTCTGAGTGTTGATGGCAGTGAAAGCAAAATTTAATTCAAAAGAAACAATTATCTGTCCCCTATTAAGGTGCAGCTGATTTGCCCTATAGTACAGTGTTAAGTGCTAGATAAAATCTGGAACAAACCAAAACTCTATAGTATGAATTACTGGATGAATCCTGGAACAAACCAAATTCACCATAGTGGGAGGGGGGCACACAAAATTTCTACTGATTTAAAATACACTTTAAAAACCCTCAATGCTCCAGAAAACTCTATTTTATTGTTAAGAAAGGTATTGATAAAATCTCTGAGCATTGAAGGACGTGAAAGAAAACTTTAATTCAAAAAGAAGGATTATCTGTCCCCTATTCAGGTGCAGACGGTTTGCCCCATACTCTGCAAGCAATGCAGAGTGAAGTAATGGATAAGGTCTGGAACATACTAAGTTCACCATAGTGGGAGGGTGCAAATTAAATATCTAATGATTTAAAATATACTTTCAAAAGTCTGAGTGCTCCAGATAGCCCTATTTCATTATCAAGAATGGTTTTGATAACAGGGTTATTATTTCAAGGCAGTGAAAGATGAATTTAACTTGAAATAAAATATTATATCTCCCCTACTCAGTTGTAGATGGTTTACCCCATACTCTGCAAAGCTCTGGAGTGTTAAGTGTTGGAAAAAATCTGGAACAAACCAAAGTCACCATAGTGGTAGGGGGGCATATGAAATAACTAATGATTAAAAATATACTTTAAATGTCTGAGTGCTCCAGATGGCCTTATTTTATGATCAAGAATAGCTTTGATAAAATTGTGGTGCTTTCCATGGAGTGAAAGATAATTTTTTTTCAAAACAAAGTATTATATGTTCCCTACTGTGGTGTAAATGGTTTGCACCAATATTACCCATAATCCATTGCTCCATTGAAAATGAATATTTCTTGAAAAACAATCCACTTAACTACACTAATTTAACGTGAAACACACTGGTAACACATTTTAACCTGCAATGCTTTTGCCATGCATCACGAATACATTGAAGTAATATTTATATCCCTAAGTTTAAAATAAGAACATCTTTGAAGTATAAATACAGGTTTTTTTGTTTTTTTTAAACTCTATAATCACTAGTTGATTAACATTTGAATTGCTCTGAAATATTAGCTTATCTGTAATAAACATTACACACATGTAAAAGTTTTATTTAGGAGACCTTTCATTGCTTAATTCTTGTAATACTATCATTAGGTGTCATTTTAAACCAACATCCTATGCTGTCTTGATATACAAAATTAACCATTTGACTGCCAGAGAAGTCAGTCATATCCAAGAGGTTTACTGCAAACTGGGTATTCATTTTAAATAGAACTGAACTTAAAAGAGGTTGGCAAAGTGAATATTATTGACCTAAATATTGTGTTAGATTTATATGTCATAGTGTATGCATTGCAACACTTTATAGTATGAAGTACTGGATGAATTCTGGAACAAACCAAATTCACCATAGTGGGAGGGGGGCACACACAATTTCTACCTATTTTAAAATACACTTAAAAAACCCTGAATGCTCCAGAAAACTCTATTTTATTGTTAAGAAAGGTATTGATAAAATCTCTGAGCATTGAAGGATGTGAAAGCAAAATTTAATTCAAAAGGAAGAATTATCTGTCCCTTGTTCAGATGCAGATGGTTTGCCCCATAGTCTGCAAGCTGTACAGGGTGAAGTAATGGATAAGATCTGGAACATACTAAGTTCACCATAGTGGGAGGGGGCAAATTAAATATCTAATGATTTAAAATATACTTTCAAAAGTCTGAAGACTCCAGATAGCCCTATTTCATTATCAAGAATGATTTTGATAACATTTTTATGCTTTCAAGGAAGTGAAAGATGAATTGAACTTGAAATAAAATATGATATCTCCCCCTAATCAGTTGCAGATGGTTTGCCCCATACTCTGCAAAGCTCTGGAGTGTTAAGTGCTGAATAAAATCTGGAACAAACCAAATTCACCATAGTGTTAGGGGGGCATATGAAATAACTAATGATTAAAAATATACTTTAAAAAGTCTGAGTGCTCCAGATGGCCCTATTTTATGATCAAGAATAGTTTTGATAAAATTGTGGTGCTTTCCAGGGAGTGAAAGATAATTTTTTTTCAAAACAAAGTATTATATGTCCCCTACTGTGGTGCAAATGGTTTGCACCAATATTACCCATAATCCATTGCTCCATTGAAAATGAATATTTCTTGAAAAACAATCCACTTAACTACACTAATTTAACGTGGAACACACTGGTAACACATTTTAACCTGCAATACTTTTGCCATGCATCACAAATACATTGAAGTAATATTTATATCCCTAAGTTTAAAATAAAAACACCTTTGAAGTATAAATACAGGTTTTTTTGTTTTTTTTTTTTGTTTTTTTATTTTTCTTTTTTTAACCTCTATAATCACTAGTTGATTAACATTTGAATTGCTCTGAAATATTAGCTTATCTGTAATAAACATTACACACATGTCAAAGTTTTATTTAGGAGACCTTTCATTGCTTAATTCTTGTAATACTATCATAAGGTATCATTTTAAACCAACATCCTATGCTGTCTTGATATACAAAATTAACCATTTGACTGCCAGAGAAGTCAGTCATATTCAAGAGGTTTACTGCATACAGGGTATTCATTTTATATAGAACTGAACTTAAAAGAGGTTGGCAAAGTGAATATTATTGACCTAAATATTGTGTTAGATTTATATGTCATAGTGTATGCATTGCAACACTCTATAGTATGAAGTACTGGATGAATTCTGGAACAAATTAAATTCACCATAGTGGGAGGGGGGCACACAAAATTTCTACCTATTTTAAAATACACTTAAAAAACCCTGAATGCTCCAGAAAACTCTATTTTATTGTTAAGAAAGGTATTGATAAAAACTCTGAGCATTGAAGGATGTGAAAGCAAAATTTAATTCAAAAGGAAGAATTATCTGTCCCCTGTTCAGGTGCAGATGGTTTGCCCCATAGTCTGCAAGCTGTACAGGGTGAAGTAATGGATAAGATCTGGAACATGCTAAGTTCACCATAGTGGGAAGGGGCAAATTAAATATCTAATGATTTAAAATATACTTTCAAAAGTCTGAAGACTCCAGATAGCCCTATTTCATTATCAAGAATGGTTTTGATAACATTTTTATGCTTTCAAGGCAGTGAAAGATGAATTGAACTTGAAATAAAATATTATATCTCCTCCTAATCAGTTGCAGATGGTTTGCCCCATACTCTGCAAAGCTCTGGAGTGTTAAGTGCTGAATAAAATCTGGAACAAACCAAATTCACCATAGTGTTAGGGGGGGCATATGAAATAACTAATGATTCAAAATATACTTTAAAAAGTCTGAGTGCTCCAGATGGCCTTATTTTATGATCAAGAATAGTTTTGATAAAATTGTGGTGCTTTCCATGGAGTGAAAGATAATTCTTTTTCAAAACAAAGTATTATATCTCCCCTACTGTGGTGTAAATGGTTTGCACCAATATTACCCATAATCCATTGCTCCATTGAAAATGAATATTTCTTGAAAAACAATCCACTTAACTACACTAATTTAACGTAAAACACACTGGTAACACATTTTAACCTGCAATACTTTTGCCATGCATCACAAATACATTGAAGTAATATTTATATCCCTAAGTTTAAAATAAAAACACCTTTGAAGTATAAATACAGGTTTTTTTGTTTTTTTTAAACTCTATAATCACTAGTTGATTAACATTTGAATTGCTCTGAAATATTAGCTTATCTGTAATAAACATTACACACATGTAAAAGTTTTATTTAGGAGACCTTTCATTGCTTAATTCTTGTAATACTATCATAAGGTGTTATTTTAAACCAACATCCTATGCTGTCTTGATATACAAAATTAACCATTTGACTGCCAGAGAAGTCAGTCATATCCAAGAGGTTTACTGCAAACTGGGTATTCATTTTAAATAGAACTGAACTTAAAAGAGGTTGGCAAAGTGAATATTATTGACCTAAATATTGTGTTAGATTTATATGTCATAGTGTATGCATTGCAACACTCTATAGTATGAAGTACTGGATGAATTCTGGAACAAACCAAATTCACCATAGTGGGAGGGGGGCACACAAAATTTCTACCTATTTTAAAATACACTTTAAAAACCCTGAATGCTCCAGAAAACTCTATTTTATTGTTAAGTAAGGTATTGATAAAATCTCTTAGCATTGAAGGATGTGAAAGCAAAATTTAATTGAAATGGAAGAATTATCTGTCCCCTGTTCAGGTGCAGATGGTTTGCCCCATAGTCTGCAAGCTGTACAGGGTGAAGTAATGGATAAGATCTGGAACATACTAAGTTCACCATAGTGGGAGGAGGCAAATTAAATATCTAATGATTTAAAATATGCTTTCAAAAGTCTGAAGACTCCAGATAGCCCTATTTCATTATCAAGAATGGTTTTGATAACATTTTTATGCTTTCAAGGCAGTGAAAGATGAATTGAACTTGAAATAAAATATTATATCTCCCCCTAATCAGTTGCAGATGGTTTGCCCCATACTCTGTAAAGCTCTGGAGTGTTAAGTGCTGAATAAAATCTGGAACAAACCAAATTCACTATAGTGTTAGGGGGGCATATGAAATAACTAATGATTAAAAATATACTTTAAAAAGTCTGAGTGCTCCAGATGGCCCTATTTTATGATCAAGAATAGTTTTGATAAAATTGTGGTGCTTTCTAGGGAGTGAAAGATAATTTTTTTTCAAAACAAAGTATTATATGTCCACTACTGTGGTGCAAATGGTTTGCACCAATATTACCCAAAATCCATTGCTCCATTGAAAATGAATATTTCTTGAAAAACAATCCACTTAACTACACTAATTTAATGTGAAACACACTGGTAACACATTTTAACCTGCAATACTTTTCCCATGCATCACGAATACATTGAAGTAATATTTATATCCCTAAGTTTAAAATAAAAACACCTTTGAAGTATAAATACAGGTTTTTTTTGTTTTTTTTAAACTCTATAATCACTAGTTGATTAACATTTGAATTGCTCTGAAATATTAGCTTATCTGTAATAAACATTACACACATGTAAAAGTTTTATTTAGGAGACCTTTCATTGCTTAATTCTTGTAATAATATCATAAGGTGTCATTTTAAAACAACATCCTATGCTGTCTTGATATACAAAATTAACCATTTGACTGCCAGAGAAGTCAGTCATATCCAAGAGGTTTACTGCAAACTGGGTATTCATTTTAAATAGAACTGAACTTAAAAGAGGTTGGCAAAGTGAATATTATTGACCTAAATATTGTGTTAGATTTATATGTCATAGTGTATGCATTGCAACACTCTATAGTATGAAGTACTGGATGAATTCTGGAAGAAACCAAATTCCCCATAGTGGGAGGGAGGCACACAAAATTTCTACCTATTTTAAAATACACTTAAAAAACCCTGAATGCTCCAGAAAACTCTATTTTATCGTTAAGAAAGGTATTGATAAAATCTCTGAGCATTGAAGGATGTGAAAGCAAAATTTAATTCAAAAGAAAGAATTATCTGTCCCCTGTTCAGGTGCAGATGGTTTGCCCCATAGTCTGCAAGCTGTACAGGGTGAAGTAATGGATAAGATCTGGAACATACTAAGTTCACCATAGTGGGAGGCAGCAAATTAAATATCTAATGATTTAAAATATACTTTCAAAAGACTGAAGACTCCAGATAGCCCTATTTCATTATCAAGAATGGTTTTGATAACATTTTTATGCTTTCAAGGCAATGAAAGATGAATTGAACTTGAAATAAAATATTATATCTCCCCCTAATCAGTTGCAGATGGTTTGCCCCATACTCTGCAAAGCTCTGGAGTGTTAAGTGCTGAATAAAATCTGGAACAATGGGCTATTTATATGAAGGTATCCAAAGGGTTAAACAGAGAACCACTCAGGTTGGATTTCTTCACTTAAATAGGCAAATGACAATATAAAATAATTCGAGAACTTTATCTTTAATATGTATTGACACGCTACTTCACAGTAACGAATTGATCACAAGAATCAATCCTTCATATTTGTGCAAAAATATATCTATTTTAATAAAATACAATGTATATATAAATATCAGCAACAATGAACTATATAAGTGATTAGCAATACTAATAGGTATACAAAATCAAACCACACTATTTATCATAAAGATTACCAGCGGTGCAAGGGTTAAGCACCTATAGGTATATCCAGAGGTATAATAACAATAATTGCATTCAGCAGCATAGAATAGGTTAATTGATTGTTACAATTAATATAATACAGTTGGCTGCAGGGTCTCTTAATACCTCTGCCCCAGAAACTGTATAAACTATGCCAATTATGATGTAAAGGGGTATTGTGAGATGAATTAAATAATTCCTCTAACAATTCCTTGTATCATATATCAATAATTATCAAATTTAGGAAATAACTGGAATAAAATCCCAGATTTAAATCACCATAATTTAATTATCTACTGAATTCAATACTGAATACCTCTGAATAAAATATATAAATTGCAATTAATATAGTCAATCCAAATTACAACAATAATCTACATAAAGTTACTTCATGCAACATTTATCATAATTTTGACTACAGCATCCTATATATAAAACCTATAGGCACTCCAAGGGTTAATACAGACGTTTAAAACAGATGCCACACCCAGCAGTTATTTTGTCTATTGAGATAATACTTTCAAATTACAAAATATAAGCCTAGCACATACACAGAGAATTCCAAAGAAAACACCACTAACAGCAGACAAATAGCGGTTAAAGGGTTAATAACTGGATTCAAAGAATACCCTGTATCAAATATTAACTATTATAATCTTCCCAGAACCACAAAATATTACTCTAGGAATACCAAGATTAATTTTAGCTAATATAAATAACCCACGCTATGTCCTGTATTACACTGATTGGCAATTTATAACATTTCCCAATAATTATATATAGATTCTATTATTTCCAGAATTTAATAGCTAAATCTAGCTTATTATAAATTATCCCAAATGGTTGGCCAGTCCACTTAAGACAATTTAAAACTAAGTTCTTCAAACAGAAGAAAAATTATAAAATTCTGGATTAAATGAATCTAAATGAATAAATTATATAGTTACCAATCAAAGTTTCTTTGTATTTCTCTGTGAGATGGCAGGATCAGCAAAGCCTTCAGGAAGTCACCTTTTCTGTTTCAGCCAATTAAGTTGAGTCAAAGACCCTCTTTTAGGAAGTCAAAAAGACCCTGAACTAACAGTATCTGGGGATTATATTGACAAATTTTGCCTTATCAGTTATCCCCACCTTTTTCTAATGATTGGATAAAGATCCATCTCATTATACCGTGACATCACCGGTCTGCCCTGATTGGATATTAATATATCCAAAATTATTCAAGGAATGCGGATATCCCAGTCATAATGCTCTCAAGACTCTAGGTGGAGCTCTTACTCTACTTAAATTTCTTACATATAATCAGCTTTTATGTCATCAATGATGTATGTAAGAGGGCATGAAACGTCATATAAATTCTGTCATTTCCTAGACGTTCTCATAGGGGAGGATTTTTCTCATACTAAGAATGTCTGGCAAAACCCATTTCATCATCATAAATGTCGGCTAGTTATTTCTCACTCCCTACCTTGGACTAATGGCTCATTGTTCACATATGATGTAATTTGAACACATTTTAAACAAAATTTCAGCTAATTCCTACAATTAGAATTAACCCTGTATGGTCCCCCAGGACAAAGTCTCTGACATAATCCCCCTTTTAGCAAAAGATTTTCTAACTTGATAAAAGTTCTAAAATATTATTGCTAAACTGGAGGAGACTATTGTCATCTTCTTAGACTTCCGCGTTCTCATTTAATTGCTGGAAGTGTACTCTTCTTCCATTATCAAGTTCAAAAATTGACTTGGTTTGTCTATATGAATTTATTATAATCCTTATGGTGAGTCCACTGATCCATATAAACACGACAGAGAAAAGGAGGGATAATACTATGGTAAAATTGTCCAACCAACGTATTTGACTTATGATTTCCTTATCTTGTAATGAATAATTAAATGTATCAACGGTCAGGTTATCTTTGCGGATCAGAAGTTGTATGGTATGGTTAACTTTATGTTCCAATAAATATTTTAAATCTTTATTTATAGGAATGTCCCTCCCTTGTAAGGCGTCAATAGTTTCGACTTCACTTACATAGGTGGAATTTAACACTGAATACAAGGTCTGAGTCCCTAAGGTAACTAGAGTTCCTATTGGAACTTTGACTAGTGAAACTGGGGCTGGAAGGTTAATGACTTTGGCTACGCCAGTTTCTTTGTATAGGATAGTTATGTTAGCGAGGATCGTACTCACTAACCATCTGTTTCCTACCAAAACTGCTTGAGTGATACTTTGATCATTACTTTTACTCATAGTGACATCACATTTTTCAGATCCGTATTTACGATATTCTATACCGCATAAAGCATGAGTAGGCTTTCCTTCACATAAATAATTGTTGTCTTTAAATTTAGTACAATCATTTAGCAGTGGCACATAATATAGATCTGGATCCTTTTCCTGAAAAGCAATTATATTAGGAGTATGTATTTTGACTTTAATATTGTCTTTCCAGGTACCCACATTGTGAACTTGTTTCATTTGATATACATTATTTAGAGTAATGTATGGTATAGTTAATAAAAAGCAGACTTCCATTGTTTCAGGATTAATGTAAAGAGGCAATGCACTTCCCATGTCATAAGCAATGTTGATTTGCATGTCAGTCGCCTCTTTCTGAAATTCCTTCCTAATCAATTGGACAATGATGTCACTGTCCACAAAATATAAAGGAACCTGTCCCCTCCTAAGATCGTCCATAGCGTTTTGTATGTTATCAGCAAATGCATCTGAAAAGAATATAATAGGGTCATGTAGAAACAGAAGTTCTTGTTTAAATAATTCATGACCTTGATGCAATATGGTGGACCGAGTACTTAGTTCAGAGTGAAGATTAGTAGTCACCACAGTATCATTGACAACTTGGATGACATCCGTTAATACTTCTTTCTGTAGTTCCAAGGATTTATGCAAGTATTTCAAATTGTCTCTCAAATTGTCCATTTCCAGTTGAAGCGTTTTCATAGTCACCGTATTTGCTATGGAAAGTGACGCTCCCACAACAATTCCCACCACCGACATCACGATTGCTCCAATTAAAAAGCTGATAAATTTTTTAGGTCGATGGCTTAGTGAATGAGAGCCGGGAATAAAAGGTTTTCTGGCTTGCTCCAGGATTTCCTTGACTCGGTTCTGTACTAGTTCCACATGCATTTCGTACCATGCCGACATTTCCTGAGACTGGAACTGTGAAATGTTGAACTTCTTTTCTATGGCGATTTTCGGATCCACGCTCACAAATATCTTCTGTGATATCAGTCGTTTCTCCGTAAGGATAAATCCGGGCATCTCTTGTACCATAACGTCAGATGATGGTCCAGGGGTTACGATGGGCTCGGTTTTAAATTCTTGGCATATCAGCAATACGATCCAGATCACAGCCTTGACTTGAGTATCCATTCCCAATAATTCTCTTCAATGTCCTTAGTCACTAAATTTCTTTGGTCAAAAAAAAAAATTACACATAAGTAATCTCATATTGAAACATTTGTTGCATGCATACATCCATAACAATACAGTTTCATTTAGTATCCCTATGACCATGGTACTGTTATGATTACTATATATTATTTTTTTTTTTGCACTAGTTTGCTTGTGGCCTTTGCTAACCTTAAGCTAAACTATTATAAACTAACACTCTCTGTCTCTACTCTTCCCCCTTTTACAGAGGAATGATCCTCAGCTTTATGCTACAAACAAAACCTTGTCAAAAGGAAAAATAAAATTAGTATAACAACATTTTCCAAGAATCATAGAGCATCAAACCATTTATTGACGAGATATGTTAGAGTGTTAGTGGGGAACATACATGCCACACAGACAGACAAAAGAGAAAGCGACGTTTCACTGAAACAAAAGAAGATAAGAAAACCAAATATGACGATGTCAATTATATAATCAAGGATACTCATCCATCCAATGATTAATTAGGATTCTTGTTCTTCTTCCACTTCTCCTTCTATGATCTGTAACTGAGATTTAGGGTGACAAGCACGCAATTGGTTTATATGAACCCACTTTTCTACAATTTCACCATTAATAGGGATAGAAACCTTATAGGCCACTGGAGATAATTTATCAGTAATGGTATATGGCCCTCTCCATGAGGGTAAGAATTTCTTTTCTTTTACCTGGTTTCTTGCAAAATTGTACAGATAAACACGATCATTTACCTCATACTCCCTTTTGGTGGTTTTTAGGTCATAGTAAGTCTTATTACTTACCACTGCTTTCTCCAGATTTTTCTGTGCAAACGCAAATGCATGTTGTAAATGCTTGCGTAACTGGTCTATGTATTGGTGTGTTGTGGAGGCATTAATTAGATTTTGATCGGACGTACGGTATAGCAAGTGCTGGGGTAGGACCATCTTTCTACCTGTCATTAGTTAAAATGGTGACATTTTCGTGGCTGCACTGGGAGTAGCCCGAATAGCCATGAGAACTAGGGGTAGTTTAAGATCCCAATCCTTACCTGATTCCTTAACAAACTTCTTGAGAATGTTAACAATGGATTGATTATATCGCTCCACCCCACCACTTGACGCAGGACGGTAAGCGATATGTAATTTACGTTTTACCCCCAAGAGTTTCCAAAGTTTGTTCATCACTTCGCTGGTGAAATGACTACCTCTGTCAGATTCAATCCTCTGCGGTAGGCCAAACCTGGAGAACTCATGGTTAATTAACAAAGCAGCGGCGGTTTCTGCCGTATTATTGTTTGCAGGTAAACATTCAACCCATTTGGTGAACAGACAAGTAACCGTTAGCATATATTTGTTCCCCCTTGCTGTCCTAGTAACCGGTCCTATAAAATCTATTTGAATATCCGACCTTGGTAATGACATCCCCCTCTTCTGTAGTGGTGCACGATGAGTGGGGCCAGATGGTTGGAATTGGGAACACACCAAACAACCTTGACAATAGGTTTGTACATCTTTAAGCATATGAGGCCAATATGCATAATCGCGGAGAATCTCATACGTGATTTTATCACCGCGATGACCTGAAGTAGGTGCATCATGAGCATGTTGAAGCATTAAACCTCTAAATGCAGTAGGTACAACCCATTGTTGTATTCCATTTTTAGAAGTTCTGATTAACAGACCATCTTGTATATGGAATTGGGCCTTGGACCTCATCAAGATCCTTAAGTCTTCTTTTCCCACCCAGTCCTCCTCAGAAATTGGGTGGTTTAGGGGGTCTTCTATGTGCTTATAGAATAGCCCTATGATAGGGTCCCCCTTTTGACTTGTAATCAAGTCCTCACTAGGTGAGTCTTGAATCCACTGTGCTACCGGGGTGTCTGCTTCGTTACGGGCTTGTTGCCTAGTAACGGCATTTACCTGTACAGGACCCAACAGATGGGATATATCTAAGGTCTCTCCCTTACGGGCGCCTTCTTTAGCCAATAGATCGGCTAGATCATTACCTTGTTTTTCAGGGCCTAGGACCTTAGAATGCCCCTTGGTCTTTTTCCAATAGATGGTAAGGCCATTTGATGTTACGAGATTGTCAACCTCACAAAACAATTTACCATGTTTCACTGGCTTATTATTGGATCGGAGCATATGGCTTCTTTTCCAACCTGGGAGGTATTCTACAAAGCTATGGCGAACATAATTAGAATCAGTTATAATGACAAACTCCTTTATGTTATGCTCAATAGCTAAGAGGACTGTCTTATAGACTGCACAGAGTTCTGCCACTTGGCTACTCTGTGGTCCTAGACTATACCCTTTAGATATAATAGGGCACTCACCTGTCCAGGTAATCCCGATACCTGCCACCAGTTTTCTTTCAGTGCCAGTAGTGACATGGTAGGAACACCCGTCAATGTACGCGGTTGGTAAGGTTGTGCAATAATTCTCGTCAAATGCCTTATAGGGGGAAAGCAATTGTTCCTCAAGGTAATCGTCTCCACTGGTATCAGTCTCCGTGGGAGGTGCTGAACAATCATGGAGTTCGGCGAGTCCTTGAGCTACAGGATTCTTCCTGTTTTGCTTATACCTAATTTCTAATGGCCATCCTTGTAGGGATAAAGCCCAAGCGGTTATCCTACTATTGGAGAGGTGTCCTTCCTTTATCCGGTCACTTTGCAAATACTGCAAAGGTTGATGAGCGGTTTCAATAATGATCTTCTCACCCTG
Organism: Rhinophrynus dorsalis; assembly: GCA_037306005.1. NCBI lineage: Eukaryota > Metazoa > Chordata > Amphibia > Anura > Rhinophrynidae > Rhinophrynus > Rhinophrynus dorsalis. The sequence goes on from CM074722.1 coordinate 418,699,195, forward strand.
AATAAAACTCCGAAAGTTCTGTAATGCCCAAACAGTAGCCAATAAAGCTTTCTCACAGTCATTAAATTTAATTTCCACGGAAGACAGGGATTTGCTAGCATATGCGATAACCTTATTCAGGTTATCCTGCTTTTGATACAAAACCCCGCTGAGACTAAGATTAGTAAATCCTGTCTCAAGAAAAAATGGCTTACCTCCTTCTGGATAAGCCAGACAAGGAGCCTGGGTGAGTCTACTCTTGAGCTCAGATACGGCATGTTCCTGAGCTTCACCCCAGATCCCCGGTTGATCTTTCTTCAATAATAACAACAATGGTTTAGTTATTTCTGAATAATTATCAATAAACTTCCGGGAATAATTCATCATGCCTAGGAAGGATCTCAATTCATGGAGATTAGTTGGTGTTTTAGATTTAACTATCGCTTCCACCTACTTTCTTTGTGGGTTTAACCCTTCGGTGGTCACTTCATGACCAAGAAAGTTAACTTTGGTGCGGCACATCTGTGCCTTTTTGAGCGACAGTTTAACACCAGCTTCCTTTAGCTGATTAAATATATATTTAATTTCTGTGATATGCCTTTGGAAGGTAGTACTTTTAATCAGGACATCATCCACATAGCAGAGAGTCCCCCTAGCCATAGCATCAGGCATAGCCTTGTGTATAAAAACGGCAAATTCATGACCTGAGTTGATATACCCAAAAGTCATTCTAACCCAGGCGTATTGTACTCCTCCAAAAGTGAAAGCTAGCTTATATTGGTCTTCCTCACTAACTTTAATGGTCCAGTACCCTTGGGCACAGTCGATTGCTGTAAAAATGTTGGACCCTTGCATCTGAGCCAAACATTGATCTATATACGGCACCGGCCAGCCGGACATATATACACGTTTGTTCAGTTGCCTTAAGTCAGCACACAAACGCCATTGACCATTGGGTTTAAGGATTCCCAAGATTGGGTTATTATAAGAGCTGTGCACTGGCCGTATAATACCCCTCTCTTTGAGGTTCCTTATAATTTCTGCCAATGAGTCATAGGATGCAAGTGGAAGACTGTTTGACATATACAGGAGGTAACTTAAGGTCAGTTTGTATGCGGGCAACGTGTAGGTTTGTTAAACCACAATCATAAGAATCCTTGGCAAACAGCTCTTGGAATTCCATAAGTATTTCCCTTAGCTGTTGGCGTTCAGAATCATCAGAGCAAGCATCGGCTAGAGAGATTTGCTCTTCTACTAGCTCATTAAAACCTGGAAATGCTTCAGGCTTACCTAACTCATAAGTTTCCTCAAGCTGTGTAGATAAATCATGAGCATTTACTCTTACCTTATCCACAGCCTCCTGATACTCTTGGGCCTCTGGTTCCGCCATCTGGTGTTCAAATACCAGAGAGGATTCTTCAACCCGGCATGTACCTGTATCAGGGCTATATGGATACACAGATTGGACGGAAAACAGTCCCTCTGGAAGGGAGTAAAACAATTGCTCAACAAGTTGCTCCTCAGACAGATAATTATCAGGTAGTAGGCCTATTACTTGGTTTTGAAACCCAAATGTATAGTATTCTGAATCCAGAGCATACCCTATTACAGTTCCTTTCTCCAAGGTAATACTGTGTGGGGTTATGTTATTTACCACTATGTGGACTGGTGTTCTACGAATACTCACCATAGGGGTGTGTGATACAGAAATTCCTAATTGTTGAATCCTATTTGAGAGGCATATTAATGCATCAGGATTCTCAAGGTTCTGACCACTACGAACCTGCAAGGATATGGGGACCTGACTTGCCCCACCAGGTAAAGTGACCTTAATAGCTACCTGTAACTTTACTGCATATGGCAACAGTTGGCATGACTTCAGGGCTTTTAAGTCATCCTGAAATCCACAAGGGTTCCCTTCTAACCTAGTCCATAGGTTATTATTCACCAGATCAATCTGGGCAACAAAACGATGTATTAAATCGTTGCCTATATAGATCTGGTGTTGGGGATTCTCCACTACAAGAAAAACATGTTTGGCGGACCTGTCACCTAGAGATATAGATAACAGACACCTCGCAACAACGTTATTACTTATAGCATCGTCATCTAGGTCATGTACCAAATTATCATATGGTGCTAGATACTTGATATGGATAGGATCTCTTACCTCCATCAGTAGGTTGTTACTAATGTAACTGTTTTCCAATTTCAGATTCAGTTTGGCCTGTTTGATCCTCCCCAAGTCTTTAACCTGTAAGGAAACAAACAACTCACCCCCTGTATTGTCAATAGACATCAGATATTGAGAATGATTCTCTGGATCTGCTGGTTCAGAGGGTGATCTGTGAAGAGAGATGGTTAAAACATCGCCTTCTAGCTTCACGTTCTGAATCTGTTCTGGTAACGCCTTGATGGAGATATCACCTTCCATATATTCAGTATCAGTATTAGGTATCTGTAAAACAGTGAGGTTAGGGTTCTGGCTATTGACAAAGTGGATTTCAATAGTATCCCTATTTTCCTCTACCACATGATCATTTCTATGGGGGCGTTGCAATGCCCGCTCATAATTGATTGGGGTTTTAACTTGCAACCAGATGACATTATTCACACAGTCTATGACGGGACTTAATCGACGTAGTAGATCAGCACCTATAATTAACCTGTTATAGGGAACTTCAACTACTATGACCTTATGTGTGAATGATTTGTTACCGATTTTAAAATGTAACCATGTGGTTCCCAATACGTTTAAGGGGTTACCTCCTACGCTTATTAGGGATCCATCAAATGCCTTTAACACTGGCTTTACAGAAGCTTCCTCCATAATTTGATGGAAATGGGAGCTAGATAAGATGGTAGCTTGTGACCCTGTATCCAGGAGACTGGAAATGATTAGGTCATCAAGCCCCTGCAATGTAACATCAATAAAATATCTTCCTTCAAATTCATGCATTTTACATAAATAATTACGATGTAAAATCGTCTTATAATCCCTCCACTGCCTGCAAGGGTTAATTCCTGAATTTACAGGAGCAGACTTGCTGACCACTGGGTCATGTTGTACAGCTGCAGCATCCCCCTTCACTCCTCCTCCTCCTTCAACCTGTTCTGGAAAAATGCAGGAAAAAGAAATGACATCATCAGGGATGGACTTATGTGTACCTGGCTGTGGGTGAGATAAGGAAGAAATGTTAGAGTCACACAAAGCATTTACATCCTGTAAAGAAAATGTGTTAGCATTCCTGTTGGTTAAAATATTATCGGTTATTATAGGGTATATAGGGTAAAGCAATGTTATTCTTTTCCCCTAAGGCCTGCTTACCATTACCCTGTTCTGTTATTGAGTGGCAGTCGCCACTCCTGGGGCTGTCCCTAAAAAAGGGTTAGATCCCTGTTGGGTATCAGAACTGGGACTTTGGCCTAGCTGTGCCATAGTAGTCATCATTTTTGCCATCATATCTGTTAGGTTGTTAACCTGGACCTTAAGACTCACTTGCTTCTGACCTTGGTTCCCAGAATCAGACTTATTATTCTGCTGATTTTGCTGGGCCCCCTGATTATTAGAGTTTTTACTCTTTTTGAACCTCCTGGGAAATTTAGATCTATTTTGTTTTTTGTTGTATCCCTGGGATCTCTTGAAAAATGGTTTCTGACCATTTTAATTATTAGACCCCTGGGAACTAACAGAGGCAGGTCCCTTCTGTCCTGGTGCCTGTTTCTGAACCTGTGGAGATTTTAACACCTCTGCATAGGTTCTCTTGCCAGATTCAAAGGGCAAACTCTCCTCAACCAATGTTTCTGCTACACACTGGGAGGCAGGCTTCTTGTCCCTAGCTGGGGTATTCTCACTCTGCTGGGCATTATACAGCTTCATAGCTTGAGTGAGTAACCAATCTAGTGATAACAGGGGTGAATAGTCCCTAGCTAGATTAGTTTTCATGTATCTAGGCAGAGCATTAAAGAACAGTTCCCTGAACTCATATGAATGAAAATCTGCATCCCTATCTGCAAGGATATATGCACATTTTAGCTCTGACAAGAATTGCCTGGGGTCCTGGTCTGGCCTACATTTTAGTGCATATATAGCACATTTAGCCTCATGGCGAGTTTTATAAGGACCAAACGCTAGGATTATCTGTTCCACTGTTTCCTCCCAGGTAGTGATACCCATCTCAGCTAAAGAACTGAAAAAGAAATTCTCTGAAACATCAAAAACCCAAGGCACATAATCCATTTTATGACGGTCAGAATGAAGGCCTAGAGATGCAAGTGTTTCAGTATAACGGTCTAAATGACTCACTATGGATATTTTAGATTTTCTGTGGAAAACTGGCACGGTATCCCTCAGAAATCTTATTATCTTAGTTCCTTCAACTAAAGGTGACTGTTCCTCCTGTTCAAACCTACTTAATGTGGGCATTGGCCTCCTGTTAGGTTTGAACATTGACTCCCTGTTAGAGGGTAATCTGTGGCCTGTTAAAAGGCTCCGTGGTGCAGGGTGTGTGGCTTGCTCTGGGATGTTACCCTCATCATCACACTTCAGCAAGAAGTGTGACTTCTGAGGACTAACATCCCCCTCCTTCCCAGGTGAGTAATCCTGATGACTACTAGATATAGCTGGTTGGGCCTGAACTACCTTGCCAGGGCTAATATCCTGTCGCATCTCAGAGGGGGTATGGTCAGAATCAGAAGCAGTAAGGGCCTGCATTCTTTCTGACAATTCCTGGATCTGGCTGGACAAGACATTAAACATATCTAGATCCACTGATTTATCCCCCTTAGGGGCATTATCACTGGTCTGATATACCAGAACTTGCTCTCGCAATTTTATATTGTCCTGAACCCGCTTGTCTAAATGGGATTGGAGTTGCCTAATGTGTTCTTGCAAAATGTATATCTCACCTTGTAGATCACACATCTTAGCATTAAGGGCAGTATTATGTGCTTTTGTAGACCACATTTCCTCAATAGCTGTTTTACGCCTGCTCTCTAGCCCATTTACCTGGTGCTGGAGATTCTCAATATGCTCTTCTTGTGAGTTTGCAATTTTGACAAATTTACGCACCTCTTCCTCTAACTCAGAGATCTTTTCAGTCTGAGCCTTTAGTGCCTGTTTTAGTGGCTCTACAACCTTTTGATAAGCCTCCAATTTGTTTCTCTGGAAGCCTATAATAGTTAACAATTCAGGCACAATTAATAAAATCTGGGTGTCCAAATCCCTTGCCTTAGTTTGATCTATACACCTATTCAATGCTTGATAATAGAAGCTATCAGGCTGCCACATTTTATCAAATTGGGATATCACTCGTAGTTCAATGTCAGTACACCATTGTTGGGCATCACTCTTAATTTTGAGGCGAGAATGGATGGCATAAATTAACCTCCCTTCTACAGCCCATTTCATGTCTTCTTCTGGTCTCTGTTCCATTGGATCAGACACTGAAGAAGTTGCCTGAGACATGTTTATGCACAAATATGTTACTGTGTAATATATCTGTCAATAAAATTATTTGACAAATGTGTCAATCCTATATAAAGATCTCGGTGGGACCTCCAAAAATCTGTCGGGCTATTTATATGAAGGTATCCAAAGGGTTAAACAGAGAACCACTCAGGTTGGATTTCTTCACTTAAATAGGCAAATGACAATATAAAATAATTTGAGAACTTTATCTTTAATATGTATTGACACGCTACTTCACAGTAACGAATTGATCACAAGAATCAATCCTTCATATTTGTGCAAAAATATATCTATTTTAATAAAATACAATGTATATATAAATATCAGCAACAATGAACTATATAAGTGATTAGCAATACTAATAGGTATACAAAATCAAACCACACTATTTATCATAAAGATTACCAGCGGTGCAAGGGTTAAGCACCTATAGGTATATCCAGAGGTATAATAACAATAATTGCATTCAGCAGAATAGAATAGGTTAATTGATTGTTACAATTAATATAATACAGTTGGCTGCAGGGTCTCTTTATACGTCTGCCCCAGAAACTGTATAAACTATGCCAATTATGATGTAAAGGGGTATTGTGAGATGAATTAAATAATTCCTCTAACAATTCCTTGTATCATATATCAATAATTATCAAATTTAGGAAATAACTGGAATAAAATCCCAGATTTAAATCACCATAATTTAATTACCTACTGAATTCAATACTGAATACCTCTGAATAAAATATATAAATTGCAATTAATATAGTCAATCCAAATTACAACAATAATCTACATAAAGTTACTTCATGCAACATTTATCATAATTTTGACTACAGCAACCTATATATAAAACCTATAGGCACTCCAAGGGTTAATACAGACGTTTAAAACAGATGCCACACCCAGCAGTTATTTTGTCTATTGAGATAATACTTTCAAATTACAAAATATAAGCCTAGCACATACACAGAGAATTCCAAAGAAAACACCACTAACAGCAGACAAATAGCGGTTAAAGGGTTAATAACTGGATTCAAAGAATACCCTGTATCAAATATTAACTATTATAATCTTCCCAGAACCACAAAATATTACTCTAGGAATACCAAGATTAATATTAGCTAATATAAATAACCCACGCTATATCCTGTATTACACTGATTGGCAATTTATAACATTTCCCAATAATTATATATAGATTCTATTATTTCCAGAATTTAATAGCTAAATCTAGCTTATTATAAATTATCCCAAATGGTTGGCCAGTCCACTTAAGACAATTTAAAACTAAGTTCTTCAAACAGAAGAAAAATTATAAAATTCTGGATTAAATGAATCTAAATGAATAAATTATATAGTTACCAATCAAAGTTTCTTTGTATTTCTCTGTGAGATGGCAGGATCAGCAAAGCCTTCAGGAAGTCACCTTTTCTGTTTCAGCCAATTAAGTTGAGTCAAAGACCCTCTTTTAGGAAGTCAAAAAGACCCTGAACTAACAGTATCTGGGGATTATATTGACAAATTTTGCCTTATCAGTTATCCCCACCTTTTTCTAATGATTAGATAAAGATCCATCTCATTATACCGTGACATCACCGGTCTGCCCTGATTGGATATTAATATATCCCAAATTATTCAAAGAATGCGGATATCCCAGTCATAATGCTCTCAAGACTCTAGGTGGAGCTCTTACTCTACTTAAATTTCTTACATATAATCAGCTTTTATGTCATCAATGATGTATGTAAGAGGGCATGAAACGTCATATAAATTCTGTCATTTCCTAGACGTTCTCATAGGGGAGGATTTTTCTCATACTAAGAATGTCTGGCAAAACCCATTTCATCATCATAAATGTCGGCTAGTTATTTCTCACTCCCTACCTTGGACTAATGGCTCATTGTTCACATATGATGTAATTTGAACACATTTTAAACAAAATTTCAGCTAATTCCTACAATTAGAATTAACCCTGTATGGTCCCCCAGGACAAAGTCTCTGACAACAAACCAAATTCACCATAGTGTTAGGGGGGCATATGAAATAACTAATGATTAAAAATATACTTTAAAAAGTCTGAGTGCTCCAGATGGCCCTATTTTATGATCAAGAATAGTTTTGATAAAATTGTGGTGCTTTCCAGGGAGTGAAAGATATTTTTTTTTCAAAACAAAGTATTATATGTCCCCTACTGTGGTGCAAATGGTTTGCACCAATATTACCCATAATCCATTGCTCCATTGAAAATGAATATTTCTTGAAAAACAATCCACTTAACTACACTAATTTAATGTGAAACACACTGGCAACACCTTTTAACATGCAATACTTTTGCCATGCATCACAAATACATTGAAGTAATATTTTTGTCCCTAAGTTTAAAATAAAAATACCTTTGAAGTATAAATACAGGTTTATTTGTTTTTTTTTAAACTCTATAATCACTAGTTGATTAACATTTGAATTGCTCTGAAATATTAGCTTATCTGTAATAAACATTACACACATGTAAAAATTTTATTTAGGAGACCTTTCATTGCTTAATTCTTGTAATAGTATCATAAGGTATCATTTTAAACCAACATCCTATGCTGTCTTGATATACAAAATTAACCATTTGACTGCCAGAGAAGTCAGTCATACCCAAGAGGTTTACTGCAAACTGGGTATTTATTTTAAATAGAACTGAACTTAAAAGAGGTTGGCAAAGTGAATATTATTGACCTAAATATTGTGTTAGATTTATATGTCATAGTGTATGCATTGCAACACTCTATAGTATGAAGTACTGGATGAATTCTGGAACAAACCAAATTCACCATAGTGGGAGGGGGGCACACAAAATTTCTACCTATTTTAAAATACACTTAAAAAACCCTGAATGCTCCAGAAAACTCTATTTTATTGTTAAGAAAGGTATTGATAAAATCTCTGAGCATTGAAGGATGTGAAAGCAAAATTTAATTCAAAAGGAAGAATTATCTGTCCCCTGTTCAGGTGCAGATGGTTTGCCCCATAGTCTGCAAGCTATACAGGGTGAAGTAATGGATAAGATCTGGAACATACTAAGTTCACCATACTGGGAGGGGGCAAATTAAATATCTAATGATTTAAAATATACTTTCAAAAGTCTGAAGACTCCAGATAGCCCTATTTCATTATCAAGAATGGTTTTGATAACATTTTTATGCTTTCAAGGCAGTGAAAGATGAATTGAACTTGAAATAAAATATGATATATCCCCCTAATCAGTTGCAGATGGTTTGCCCTATACTCTGCAAAGCTCTGGAGTGTTAAGTGCTGAATAAAATCTGGAACAAACCAAATTCACCATAGTGTTAGGGGGCATATGAAATAACTAATGATTAAAAATATACTTTAAAAAGTCTGAGTGCTCCAGATGGCCCTATTGTATGATCAAGAATAGTTTTGATAAAATTGTGGTGCTTTCCAGGGAGTGAAAGATAATTTTTTTTCAAAACAAAGTATTATATGTCCCCTACTATGGTGCAAATGGTTTGCACCAATATTACCCATAATCCATTGCTCCTTTGAAAATGAATATTTCTTGAAAAACAATCCAATTAACTACACTAATTTAATGTGAAACACACTGGTAACACATTTTAACCTGCAATACTTTTGCCATGCATCACAAATACATTGAAATAATATTTATATCCCTAAGTTTAAAATAAAAACACCTTTGAAGTATAAATACAGTTTTTGTTTTTTTTTTAAACTCTATAATCACTAGTTGATTAACATTTGAATTGCTCTGAAATATTAGCTTATCTGTAATAAACATTACACACATGTAAAAGTTTTATTTAGGAGACCTTTCATTGCTTAATTCTTGTACTACTATCATAAGGTATCATTTTAAACCAACATCCTATGCTGTCTTGATATACAAAATTAACCATTTGACTGCCAGAGAAGTCAGTCATATCCAAGAGGTTTACTGCAAATTGGGTATTCATTTTAAATAGAACTGAACTTAAAACAGGTTTGCAAAGTGAATATTATTGACCTAAATATTGTGTTAGATTTATATGTCATAGTGTATGCATTGCAACACTCTATAGTATGAAGTACTGGATGAATTCTGGAACAAACCAAATTCACCATAGTGGGAGGGGGCCACACAAAATTTCTACCTATTTTAAAATACACTTAAAAAACCCTGAATGCTCCAGAAAACTCTATTTTATCGTTAAGAAAGGTATTGATAAAATCTCTGAGCATTGAAGGATGTGAAAGCAAAATTTAATTAAAATGGAAGAATTATCTGTCCCCTGTTCAGGTGCAGATGGTTTGCCCCATAGTCTGCAAGCTGCACAGGGTGAAGTAATGGATAAGATCTGGAACATACTAAGTTCACCATAGTGGGAGGCGGCAAATTAAATATCTAATGATTTAAAATATACTTTCAAAAGTCTGAAGACTCCAGATAGCCCTATTTCATTATCAAGAATGGTTTTGATAACATTTTTATGCTTTCAAGGAAGTGAAAGATGAATTGAACTTGAAATAAAATATTATATCTCCCCCTAATCAGTTGCAGATGGTTTACCCCATACTCTGCAAAGCTCTGGAGTGTTAAGTGCTGAATAAAATCTGGAACAAACCAAATTCACTATAGTGTTAGGGGGGCATATGAAATAACTAATGATTAAAAATAAACTTTAAAAAGTCTGAGTGCTCCAGATGGCCCTATTTTATGATCAAGAATAGTTTTGATAAAATTGTGGTGCTTTCCAGGGAGTGAAAGATAATTTTTTTTTAAAACAAAGTATTATATTTCCCCTACTGTGGTGCAAATGATTTGCACCACTATTACCCATAATCCATTGCTCCATTGAAAATGAATATTTCTTGAAAAACAATCCACTTAACTACACTAATTTAATGTGAAACACACTGGTAACACATTTAACCTGCAATACTTTTGCCATGCATCACAAATACATTGAAGTAATATTTATATCCCTAAGTTTAAAATAAAAAAAACTTTGAAGTATAAATACAGGTTTGTTTTTTTTGTTTTTTTTTATTTTTGTTTTTTTAAACTCTATAATTACTAGTTGATTAACATTTGAATTGCTCTGAAATATTAGCTTATCTGCAATAAACATTACACACATGTAAAAGTTTTATTTAGGAGACCTTTCATTGCTTAATTCTTGTAATACTATCATAAGGTGTCCTTTTAAACCAACATCCTATGTTGTCTTGATGTACAAAATTAACCATTTGACTGCCAGAGAAGTCAGTCATATCCAAGAGGTTTACTGCAAACTGGGTATTCATTTTAAATAGAACTGAACTTAAAAGAGGTTGGCAAAGTGAATATTATTGACCTAAATATTGTGTTAGATTTATATGTCATAGTGTATGCATTGCAACACTCTATAGTATGAAGTACTGGATGAATTCTGGAACAAACCAAATTCACCATAGTGGGAGGGGGCACACAAAATGTCTACCTATTTTAAAATACACTTAAAAAACCCTGAATGCTCCAGAAAATTCTATTTTATATTTAAGAAAGGTATTGATAAAATCTCTGAGCATTGAAGGATGTGAAAGCAAAATTTAATTCAAAAGGAAGAATTATCTGTCCCCTGTTCAGGTGCAGATGGTTTGCCCCTTAGTCTGCAAGCTGTACAGGGTGAAGTAATGGATAAGATCTGGAACATACTAAGTTCACCATAGTGGGAGGCGGCAAATTAAATATCTAATGATTTAAAATATACTTTCAAAAGTCTGAAGACTCCAGATAGCCCTATTTCATTATCAAGAATGGTTTTGATAACATTTTTATACTTTCAAGGCAGTGAAAGATGAATTGAACTTGAAATAAAATATTATATCTCCCCCTAATCAGTTGCAGATGGTTTGCTCCATACTCTGCAAAGCTCTGGAGTGTAAAGTGCTGAATAAAATCTGGAACAAACCAAATTCACTATAGTGTTAGGGGGGCATATGAAATAACTAATGATTCAAAATATACTTAAAAAGTCTGAGTGCTCCAGATGGCCCTATTTTATGATCAAGAATAGTTTTGATAAAATTGTGGTGCTTTCCAGGGTGTGAAAGATAATTTTTTTTCAAAACAAAGTATTATATGTCCCCTACTGTGGTGCAAATGGTTTGCACCAATATTACCCATAATCCATTGCTCCATTGAAAATGAATATTTCTTGAAAAACAATCCACTTAACTACACTAATTTAATGTGAAACACACTGGTAACTCATTTAACCTGCAATACTTTTGCCATGCATCACAAATACATTGAAGTAATATTTATATCCCTAAGTTTAAAATAAAAACAACTTTGAAGTATAAATACAGGTTTTTTTGTTTTTTTTTTGGTTTTTTTACTTTCGTTTTTTTAAACTCTATAATCACTAGTTGATTAACATTTGAATTGCTCTGAAATATTAGCTTATCTGTAATAAACATTACACACATGTAAAAGTTTTATTTAGGAGACCTTTCATTGCTTAATTCTTGTAATACTATCATAAGGTGTCATTTTAAACCAACATCCTATGCTGTCTTGATATTCAAAATTAACCATTTGACTGCCAGAGAAGTCAGTCATATCCAAGAGGTTTACTGCAAACTGGGTATTCATTTTAAATAGAACTGAACTTAAAAGAGGTTGGCAAAGTGAATATTATTGACCTAAATATTGTGTTAGATTTATATGTCATAGTGTATGCATTGCAACACTTTATAGTATGAAGTACTGGATGAATTCTGGAACAAACCAAATTCACCATAGTGGGAGGGGGGCACACAAGATTTCTACCTATTTTAAAATACACTTAAAAAACCCTGAATGCTCCAGAAAACTCTATTTTATTGTTAAGAAAGGTATTGATAAAATCTCTGAGCATTGAAGGATGTGAAAGCAAAATTTAATTGAAAAGGAAGAACTATCTGTCCCCTGTTCAGGTGCAGATGGTTTGCCCCATAGTCTGCAAGCTGTACAGGGTGAAGTAATGGATAAGATCTGGAACATACTAAGTTCACCATAGTGGGAGGGGGCAAATTAAATATCTAATGATTTAAAATATACTTTCAAAAGTCTGAAGACTCCAGATAGCCCTATGTCATTATCAAGAATGGTTTTGATAACATTTTTATGCTTTCAAGGCAGTGAAAGATGAATTGAACTTGAAATAAAATATTATATCTCCCCCTAATCAGTTGCAGATGGTTTGCCCCATACTCTGCAAAAGTCTGGAGTGTTAAGTGCTGAATAAAATCTGGAACAAACCAAATTCACTATAGTGTTAGGGGGGCATATGAAATAACTAATGATTAAAAATACACTTTAAAAAGTCTGAGTGCTCCAGATGGCCCTATTTTATGATCAAGAATAGTTTTGATAAAATTGTGGTGCTTTCCAGGGAGTGAAAGATAATTTTTTTTCAAAACAAAGTATTATATGTCCCCTACTGTGGTGCAAATGGTTTGCACCAATATTACCCAAAATCCATTGCTCCATTGAAAATGAATATTTTTCAAAAACAATCCACTTAACTACACTAATTTAATGTGAAACACACTGGTAACACATTTTAACTTGCAATACTTTTCCCATGCATCACAAATACATTGAAGTAATATTTATATCCCTAAGTTTAAAATAAAACACCTTTGAAGTATAAATACAGGTTTTTTTTTTTTTTTTTTTTTTTTTTAAACTCTATAATCACTAGTTGATTAACATTTGAATTGCTCTGAAATATTAGCTTATCTGTAATAAACATTACACACATGTAAAAGTTTTATTTAGGAGACCTTTCATTGCTTAATTCTTGTAATGCTATCATAAGGTATCATTTTAAACCAACATCCTATGCTGTCTTGATATACAAAATTAACCATTTGACTGCCAGAGAAGTCAGTCATATCCAAGAGGTTTACTGCAAACTGGGTATTCATTTTAAATAGAACTGAACTTAAAAGAGGTTGGCAAAGTGAATATTATTGACCTAAATATTGTGTTAGATTTATATGTCATAGTGTATGCATTGCAACACTCTATAGTATGAAGTACTGGATGAATTCTGGAACAAACCAAATTCACCATAGTGGGAGGGGGGCACACAAAATTTCTACCTATTTTAAAATACACTTAAAAAACCCTGAATGCTCCAGAAAACTCTATTGTATTGTTAAGAAAGGTATTGATAAAATCTCTGAGCATTGAAGGATGTGAAAGCAAAATTTAATTCAAACGGAAGAATTATCTGTCCCCTGTTCAGGTGCAGATGGTTTGCCCCTTAGTCTGCAAGCTGTACAGGGTGAAGTAATGGATAAGATCTGGAACATACTAAGTTCACCATAGTGGGAGGCGGCAAATTAAATATCTAATGATTTAAAATATACTTTCAAAAGTTTGAAGACTCCAGATAGCCCTATTTCATTATCAAGAATGGTTTTGATAACATTTTTATACTTTCAAGGCAGTGAAAGATGAATTGAACTTGAAATAAAATATTATATCTCCCCCTAATCAGTTGCAGATGGTTTGCTCCATACTCTGCAAAGCTCTGGAGTGTTAAGTGCTGAATAAAATCTGGAACAAACCAAATTCACTATAGTGTTAGGGGGGCATATGAAATAACTAATGATTCAAAATATACTTAAAAAGTCTGAGTGCTCCAGATGGCCCTATTTTATGATCAAGAATAGTTTTGATAAAATTGTGGTGCTTTCCAGGGTGTGAAAGATAATTTTTTTTCAAAACAAAGTATTATATGTCCCCTACTGTGGTGCAAATGGTTTGCACCAATATTACCCATAATCCATTGCTCCATTGAAAATGAATATTTCTTGAAAAACAATCCACTTAACTACACTAATTTAATGTGAAACACACTGGTAACTCATTTAACCTGCAATACTTTTGCCATGCATCACAAATACATTGAAGTAATATTTATATCCCTAAGTTTAAAATAAAAACAACTTTGAAGTATAAATACAGGTTTTTTTGTTTTTTTTTTGGTTTTTTTACTTTCGTTTTTTTAAACTCTATAATCACTAGTTGATTAACATTTGAATTGCTCTGAAATATTAGCTTATCTGTAATAAACATTACACACATGTAAAAGTTTTATTTAGGAGACCTTTCATTGCTTAATTCTTGTAATACTATCATAAGGTGTCATTTTAAACCAACATCCTATGCTGTCTTGATATTCAAAATTAACCATTTGACTGCCAGAGAAGTCAGTCATATCCAAGAGGTTTACTGCAAACTGGGTATTCATTTTAAATAGAACTGAACTTAAAAGAGGTTGGCAAAGTGAATATTATTGACCTAAATATTGTGTTAGATTTATATGTCATAGTGTATGCATTGCAACACTTTATAGTATGAAGTACTGGATGAATTCTGGAACAAACCAAATTCACCATAGTGGGAGGGGGGCACACAAGATTTCTACCTATTTTAAAATACACTTAAAAAACCCTGAATGCTCCAGAAAACTCTATTTTATTGTTAAGAAAGGTATTGATAAAATCTCTGAGCATTGAAGGATGTGAAAGCAAAATTTAATTGAAAAGGAAGAACTATCTGTCCCCTGTTCAGGTGCAGATGGTTTGCCCCATAGTCTGCAAGCTGTACAGGGTGAAGTAATGGATAAGATCTGGAACATACTAAGTTCACCATAGTGGGAGGGGGCAAATTAAATATCTAATGATTTAAAATATACTTTCAAAAGTCTGAAGACTCCAGATAGCCCTATGTCATTATCAAGAATGGTTTTGATAACATTTTTATGCTTTCAAGGCAGTGAAAGATGAATTGAACTTGAAATAAAATATTATATCTCCCCCTAATCAGTTGCAGATGGTTTGCCCCATACTCTGCAAAAGTCTGGAGTGTTAAGTGCTGAATAAAATCTGGAACAAACCAAATTCACTATAGTGTTAGGGGGGCATATGAAATAACTAATGATTAAAAATATACTTTAAAAAGTCTGAGTGCTCCAGATGGCCCTATTTTATGATCAAGAATAGTTTTGATAAAATTGTGGTGCTTTCCAGGGAGTGAAAGATAATTTTTTTTCAAAACAAAGTATTATATGTCCCCTACTGTGGTGCAAATGGTTTGCACCAATATTACCCAAAATCCATTGCTCCATTGAAAATGAATATTTTTCAAAAACAATCCACTTAACTACACTAATTTAATGTGAAACACACTGGTAACACATTTTAACTTGCAATACTTTTCCCATGCATCACAAATACATTGAAGTAATATTTATATCCCTAAGTTTAAAATAAAACACCTTTGAAGTATAAATACAGGTTTTTTTTTTTTTTTTTTTTTTTTTAAACTCTATAATCACTAGTTGATTAACATTTGAATTGCTCTGAAATATTAGCTTATCTGTAATAAACATTACACACATGTAAAAGTTTTATTTAGGAGACCTTTCATTGCTTAATTCTTGTAATGCTATCATAAGGTATCATTTTAAACCAACATCCTATGCTGTCTTGATATACAAAATTAACCATTTGACTGCCAGAGAAGTCAGTCATATCCAAGAGGTTTACTGCAAACTGGGTATTCATTTTAAATAGAACTGAACTTAAAAGAGGTTGGCAAAGTGAATATTATTGACCTAAATATTGTGTTAGATTTATATGTCATAGTGTATGCATTGCAACACTCTATAGTATGAAGTACTGGATGAATTCTGGAACAAACCAAATTCACCATAGTGGGAGGGGGGCACACAAAATTTCTACCTATTTTAAAATACACTTAAAAAACCCTGAATGCTCCAGAAAACTCTATTGTATTGTTAAGAAAGGTATTGATAAAATCTCTGAGCATTGAAGGATGTGAAAGCAAAATTTAATTCAAACGGAAGAATTATCTGTCCCCTGTTCAGGTGCAGATGGTTTGCCCCTTAGTCTGCAAGCTGTACAGGGTGAAGTAATGGATAAGATCTGGAACATACTAAGTTCACCATAGTGGGAGGCGGCAAATTAAATATCTAATGATTTAAAATATACTTTCAAAAGTTTGAAGACTCCAGATAGCCCTATTTCATTATCAAGAATGGTTTTGATAACATTTTTATACTTTCAAGGCAGTGAAAGATGAATTGAACTTGAAATAAAATATTATATCTCCCCCTAATCAGTTGCAGATGGTTTGCTCCATACTCTGCAAAGCTCTGGAGTGTTAAGTGCTGAATAAAATCTGGAACAAACCAAATTCACTATAGTGTTAGGGGGGCATATGAAATAACTAATGATTCAAAATATACTTAAAAAGTCTGAGTGCTCCAGATGGCCCTATTTTATGATCAAGAATAGTTTTGATAAAATTGTGGTGCTTTCCAGGGAGTGAAAGATAATTTTTTTTCAAAACAAAGTATTATATGTCCCCTACTGTGGTGCAAATGGTTTGCACCAATATTACCCATAATCCATTGCTCCATTGAAAATGAATATTTCTTGAAAAACAATCCACTTAACTACACTAATTTAATGTGAAACACACTGGTAACACATTTAACCTGCAATACTTTTGCCATGCATCACAAATACATTGAAGTAATATTTATATCCCTAAGTTTAAAATAAAAACAACTTTGAAGTATAAATACAGGGTTTTTTTGTTTTTTTTTGGTTTTTTTATTTTCGTTTTTTTAAACTCTATAATCACTAGTTGATTAACATTTGAATTGCTCTGAAATATTAGCTTATCTGTAATAAACATTACACACATGTAAAAGTTTTATTTAGGAGACCTTTCATTGCTTAATTCTTGTAATACTATCATAAGGTGTCATTTTAAACCAACATCCTATGCTGTCTTGATATTCAAAATTAACCATTTGACTGCCAGAGAAGTCAGTCATATCCAAGAGGTTTACTGCAAACTGGGTATTCATTTTAAATAGAACTGAACTTAAAAGAGGTTGGCAAAGTGAATATTATTGACCTAAATATTGTGTTAGATTTATATGTCATAGTGTATGCATTGCAACACTTTATAGTATGAAGTACTGGATGAATTCTGGAACAAACCAAATTCACCATAGTGGGAGGGGGGCACACAAGATTTCTACCTATTTTAAAATACACTTAAAAAACCCTGAATGCTCCAGAAAACTCTATTTTATTGTTAAGAAAGGTATTGATAAAATCTCTGAGCATTGAAGGATGTGAAAGCAAAATTTAATTGAAAAGGAAGAACTATCTGTCCCCTGTTCAGGTGCAGATGGTTTGCCCCATAGTCTGCAAGCTGTACAGGGTGAAGTAATGGATAAGATCTGGAACATACTAAGTTCACCATAGTGGGAGGGGGCAAATTAAATATCTAATGATTTAAAATATACTTTCAAAAGTCTGAAGACTCCAGATAGCCCTATGTCATTATCAAGAATGGTTTTGATAACATTTTTATGCTTTCAAGGCAGTGAAAGATGAATTGAACTTGAAATAAAATATTATATCTCCCCCTAATCAGTTGCAGATGGTTTGCCCCATACTCTGCAAAAGTCTGGAGTGTTAAGTGCTGAATAAAATCTGGAACAAACCAAATTCACTATAGTGTTAGGGGGGCATATGAAATAACTAATGATTAAAAATATACTTTAAAAAGTCTGAGTGCTCCAGATGGCCCTATTTTATGATCAAGAATAGTTTTGATAAAATTGTGGTGCTTTCCAGGGAGTGAAAGATAATTTTTTTTCAAAACAAAGTATTATATGTCCCCTACTGTGGTGCAAATGGTTTGCACCAATATTACCCAAAATCCATTGCTCCATTGAAAATGAATATTTTTGAAAAACAATCCACTTAACTACACTAATTTAATGTGAAACACACTGGTAACACATTTTAACTTGCAATACTTTTCCCATGCATCACGAATACATTGAAGTAATATTTATATCCCTAAGTTTAAAATAAAACACCTTTGAAGTATAAATACAGGTTTTTTTTTTTTTTTTTTAAACTCTATAATCACTAGTTGATTAACATTTGAATTGCTCTGAAATATTAGCTTATCTGTAATAAACATTACACACATGTAAAAGTTTTATTTAGGAGACCTTTCATTGCTTAATTCTTGTAATGCTATCATAAGGTATCATTTTAAACCAACATCCTATGCTGTCTTGATATACAAAATTAACCATTTGACTGCCAGAGAAGTCAGTCATATCCAAGAGGTTTACTGCAAACTGGGTATTCATTTTAAATAGAACTGAACTTAAAAGAGGTTGGCAAAGTGAATATTATTGACCTAAATATTGTGTTAGATTTATATGTCATAGTGTATGCATTGCAACACTCTATAGTATGAAGTACTGGATGAATTCTGGAACAAACCAAATTCACCATAGTGGGAGGGGGGCACACAAAATTTCTACCTATTTTAAAATACACTTAAAAAACCCTGAATGCTCCAGAAAACTCTATTTTATAGTTAAGAAAGGTATTGATAAAATCTCTGAGCATTGAAGGATGTGAAAGCAAAATTTAATTCAAACGGAAGAATTATCTGTCCCCTGTTCAGGTGCAGATGGTTTGCCCCTTAGTCTGCAAGCTGTACAGGGTGAAGTAATGGATAAGATCTGGAACATACTAAGTTCACCATAGTGGGAGGCGGCAAATTAAATATCTAATGATTTAAAATATACTTTCAAAAGTTTGAAGACTCCAGATAGCCCTATTTCATTATCAAGAATGGTTTTGATAACATTTTTATACTTTCAAGGCAGTGAAAGATGAATTGAACTTGAAATAAAATATTATATCTCCCCCTAATCAGTTGCAGATGGTTTGCTCCATACTCTGCAAAGCTCTGGAGTGTTAAGTGCTGAATAAAATCTGGAACAAACCAAATTCACTATAGTGTTAGGGGGGCATATGAAATAACTAATGATTCAAAATATACTTAAAAAGTCTGAGTGCTCCAGATGGCCCTATTTTATGATCAAGAATAGTTTTGATAAAATTGTGGTGCTTTCCAGGGAGTGAAAGATAATTTTTTTTCAAAACAAAGTATTATATGTCCCCTACTGTGGTGCAAATGGTTTGCACCAATATTACCCATAATCCATTGCTCCATTGAAAATGAATATTTCTTGAAAAACAATCCACTTAACTACACTAATTTAATGTGAAACACACTGGTAACACATTTAACCTGCAATACTTTTGCCATGCATCACAAATACATTGAAGTAATATTTATATCCCTAAGTTTAAAATAAAAACAACTTTGAAGTATAAATAAAGGGTTTTTTTGTTTTTTTTTGTTTTTTTTATTTTCGTATTTTTAAACTCTATAATCACTAGTTGATTAACATTTGAATTGCTCTGAAATATTAGCTTATCTGTAATAAACATTACACACATGTAAAAGTTTTATTTAGGAGACCTTTCATTGCTTAATTCTTGTAATACTATCATAAGGTGTCATTTTAAACCAACATCCTATGCTGTCTTGATATACAAAATTAACCATTTGACTGCCAGAGAAGTCAGTCATATCCAAGAGGTTTACTGCAAACTGGGTATTCATTTTAAATAGAACTGAACTTAAAAGAGGTTGGCAAAGTGAATATTATTGACCTAAATATTGTGTTAGATTTATATGTCATAGTGTATGCATTGCAACAGTTTATAGTATGAAGTACTGGATGAATTCTGGAACAAACCAAATTCACCATAGTGGGAGGGGGGCACACAAGATTTCTACCTATTTTAAAATACACTTAAAAAACCCTGAATGCTCCAGAAAACTCTATTTTATTGGTAAGAAAGGTATTGATAAAATCTCTGAGCATTGAAGGATGTGAAAGCAAAATTTAATTGAAAAGGAAGAATTATCTGTCCCCTGTTCAGGTGCAGATGGTTTGCCCCATAGTCTGCAAGCTGTACAGGGTGAAGTAATGGATAAGATCTGGAACATACTAAGTTCACCATAGTGGGAGGGGGCAAATTAAATATCTAATGATTTAAAATATACTTTCAAAAGTCTGAAGACTCCAGATAGCCCTATTTCATTATCAAGAATGGTTTTGATAACATTTTTATGCTTTCAAGGCAGTGAAAGATGAATTGAACTTGAAATAAAATATTATATCTCCCCCTAATCAGTTGCAGATGGTTTGCCCCATACTCTGCAAAAGTCTGGAGTGTTAAGTGCTGAATAAAATCTGGAACAAACCAAATTCACTATAGTGTTAGGGGGGCATATGAAATAACTAATGATTAAAAATATACTTTAAAAAGTCTGAGTGCTCCAGATGGCCCTATTTTATGATCACGAATAGTTTTGATAAAATTGTGGTGCTTTCCAGGGAGTGAAAGATAATTTTTTTTCAAAACAAAGTATTATATGTACCCTACTGTGGTGCAAATGGTTTGCACCAATATTACCCATAATCCATTGCTCCATTGAAAATAAATATTTCTTGAAAAACAATCCACTTAACTACACTAATTTAATGTGAAACACACTGGCAACACCTTTTAACATGCAATACTTTTGCCATGCATCACAAATACATTGAAGTAATATTTTTATCCCTAAGTTTAAAATAAAAACACCTTTGAAGTATAAATACAGATTTGTTTTTTTTTAAACTCTATAATCACTAGTTGATTAACATTTGAATTGCTCTGAAATATTAGCTTATCTGTAATAAACATTACACACATGTAAAAATTTTATTTAGGAGACCTTTCATTGCTTAATTCTTGTAATAGTATCATAAGGTATCATTTTAAATCAACATCCTATGCTGTCTTGATATACAAAATGAACCATTTGACTGCCAGAGAAGTCAGTCATATCCAAGAGGTTTTCTGCAAACTGGGTATTTATTTTAAATAGAACTGAACTTAAAAGAGGTTGGCAAAGTGAATATTATTGACCTAAATATTGTGTTAGATTTATATGTCATAGTGTATGCATTGCAACACTCTATAGTATGAAGTACTGGATGAATTCTGGAACAAACCAAATTCACCATAGTGGGAGGGGGGCACACAAAATTTCTACCTATTTTAAAATACACTTAAAAAACCCTGAATGCTCCAGAAAACTCTATTTTATTGTTAAGAAAGGTATTGATAAAATCTCTGAGCATTGAAGGATGTGAAAGCAAAATTTAATTCAAAAGGAAGAATTATCTGTCCCCTGTCCAGGTGCAGATGGTTTGCCCCATAGTCTGCAAGCTATACAGGGTGAAGTAATGGATAAGATCTGGAACATACTAAGTTCACCATAGTGGGAGGGGGCAAATTAAATATCTAATGATTTAAAATATACTTTCAAAAGTCTGAAGACTCCAGATAGCCCTATTTCATTATCAAGAATGGTTTTGATAACATTTTTATGCTTTCAAGGCAGTGAAAGATGAATTGAACTTGAAATAAAATATGATATCTCCCCTTAATCAGTTGCAGATGGTTTGCCCTATACTCTGCAAAGCTCTGGAGTGTTAAGTGCTGAATAAAATCTGGAACAAACCAAATTCACCACAGTGTTAGGGGGGCATATGAAATAACTAATGATTAAAAATATACTTTAAAAAGTCTGAGTGCTCCAGATGGCCCTATTTTATGATCAAGAATAGTTTTGAAAAAATTGTGGTGCTTTCCAGGGAGTGAAAGATAATTTTTTTTCAAAACAAAGTATTATATGTCCCCTACTGTGGTGCAAATGGTTTGCACCAATATTACCCATAATCCATTGCTCCATTGAATATGAATATTTCTTGAAAAACAATCCACTTAACTACACTAATTTAATGTGAAACACACTGGTAACACATTTTAACCTGCAATACTTTTCCCATGCATCACGAATACATTGAAGTAATATTTATATCCCTAAGTGTAAAATAAAAACACCTTTGAAGTATAAAAACAGGTTTTTTTGTTTTTTTTTAAACTCTATAATCACTAGTTGATTAACATTTGAATTGCTCTGAAATATTAGCTTATCTGTAATAAACATTACACACATGTAAAAGTTTTATTTAGGAGACCTTTCATTGCTTAATTCTTGTAATACTATCATAAGGTATCATTTTAAACCAACATCCTATGCTGTCTTGATATACAAAATTAACCATTTGACTGCCAGAGAAGTCAGTCATATCCAAGAGGTTTACTGCAAACTGGGTATTCATTTTAAATAGAACTGAACTTAAAAGAGGTTGGCAAACTGAAAATTATTGACCTAAATATTGTGTTAGATTTATATGTCATAGTGTATGCATTGCAACACTCTATAGTATGAAGAACTGGATGAATTCTGGAAGAAACCAAATTCACCATAGTGGGAGGGAGGCACACAAAATTTCTACCTATTTTAAAATACACTTAAAAAACCCTGAATGCTCCAAAAAACTCTATTTTATTATTAAGAAACGTATTGATAAAATCTCTGAGCATTGAAGGATGTGAAAGCAAAATTTAATTCAAAAGGAAGAATTATCTGTCCCCTGTTCAGGTGCAGATGGTTTGCCCCATAGTCTGCAAGCTTTTGCAGGGTGAAGTAATGGATAAGATCTGGAACATACTAAGTTCACCATAGTGGGAGGCGGCAAATTTAATATCTAATGATTTAAAATATACTTTCAAAAGTCTGAAGACTCCAGATAGCCCTATTTCATTATCAAGAATGGTTTTGATAACATTTTTATGCTTTCAAGGCAGTGAAAGATGAATTGAACTTGAAATAAAATATTATATCTCCCCCTAATCAGTTGCAGATGGTTTGCTCCATACTCTGCAAAGCTCTGGAGTGTTAAGTGCTGAATAAAATCTGGAACAAACCAAATTCACTATAGTGTTAGGGGGGCATATGAAATAACTAATGATTCAAAATATACTTAAAAAGTCTGAGTGCTCCAGATGGCCCTATTTTATGATCAAGAATAGTTTTGATAAAATTGTGGTGCTTTCCAGGGAGTGAAAGATAATTTTTTTTCAAAACAAAGTATTATATGTCCCCTACTGTGGTGCAAATGGTTTGCACCAATATTACCCATAATCCATTGCTCCATTGAAAATGAATATTTCTTGAAAAACAATCCACTTAACTACACTAATTTAATGTGAAACACACTGGTAACACATTTAACCTGCAATACTTTTGCCATGCATCACAAATACATTGAAGTAATATTTATATCCCTAAGTTTAAAATAAAAACAACTTTGAAGTATAAATACAGGGTTTTTTTGTTTTTTTTTGGTTTTTTAGTTTCGTTTTTTTAAACTCTATAATCACTAGTTGATTAACATTTGAATTGCTCTGAAATATTAGCTTATCTGTAATAAACATTACACACATGTAAAAGTTTTATTTAGGAGACCTTTCATTGCTTAATTCTTGTAATACTATCATAAGGTGTCATTTTAAACCAACATCCTATGCTGTCTTGATATTCAAAATTAACCATTTGACTGCCAGAGAAGTCAGTCATATCCAAGAGGTTTACTGCAAACTGGGTATTCATTTTAAATAGAACTGAACTTAAAAGAGGTTGGCAAAGTGAATATTATTGACCTAAATATTGTGTTAGATTTATATGTCATAGTGTATGCATTGCAACACTTTATAGTATGAAGTACTGGATGAATTCTGGAACAAACCAAATTCACCATAGTGGGAGGGGGGCACACAAGATTTCTACCTATTTTAAAATACACTTAAAAAACCCTGAATGCTCCAGAAAACTCTATTTTATTGTTAAGAAAGGTATTGATAAAATCTCTGAGCATTGAAGGATGTGAAAGCAAAATTTAATTGAAAAGGAAGAACTATCTGTCCCCTGTTCAGGTGCAGATGGTTTGCCCCATAGTCTGCAAGCTGTACAGGGTGAAGTAATGGATAAGATCTGGAACATACTAAGTTCACCATAGTGGGAGGGGGCAAATTAAATATCTAATGATTTAAAATATACTTTCAAAAGTCTGAAGACTCCAGATAGCCCTATGTCATTATCAAGAATGGTTTTGATAACATTTTTATGCTTTCAAGGCAGTGAAAGATGAATTGAACTTGAAATAAAATATTATATCTCCCCCTAATCAGTTGCAGATGGTTTGCCCCATACTCTGCAAAAGTCTGGAGTGTTAAGTGCTGAATAAAATCTGGAACAAACCAAATTCACTATAGTGTTAGGGGGGCATATGAAATAACTAATGATTAAAAATATACTTTAAAAAGTCTGAGTGCTCCAGATGGCCCTATTTTATGATCAAGAATAGTTTTGATAAAATTGTGGTGCTTTCCAGGGAGTGAAAGATAATTTTTTTTCAAAACAAAGTATTATATGTCCCCTACTGTGGTGCAAATGGTTTGCACCAATATTACCCAAAATCCATTGCTCCATTGAAAATGAATATTTTTGAAAAACAATCCACTTAACTACACTAATTTAATGTGAAACACACTGGTAACACATTTTAACTTGCAATACTTTTCCCATGCATCACGAATACATTGAAGTAATATTTATATCCCTAAGTTTAAAATAAAACACCTTTGAAGTATAAATACAGGTTTTTTTTTTTTTTTTTTAAACTCTATAATCACTAGTTGATTAACATTTGAATTGCTCTGAAATATTAGCTTATCTGTAATAAACATTACACACATGTAAAAGTTTTATTTAGGAGACCTTTCATTGCTTAATTCTTGTAATGCTATCATAAGGTATCATTTTAAACCAACATCCTATGCTGTCTTGATATACAAAATTAACCATTTGACTGCCAGAGAAGTCAGTCATATCCAAGAGGTTTACTGCATACTGGGTATTCATTTTAAATAGAACTGAACTTAAAAGAGGTTGGCAAAGTGAATATTATTGACCTAAATATTGTGTTAGATTTATATGTCATAGTGTATGCATTGCAACACTCTATAGTATGAAGTACTGGATGAATTCTGGAACAAACCAAATTCACCATAGTGGGAGGGGGGCACACAAAATTTCTACCTATTTTAAAATACACTTAAAAAACCCTGAATGCTCCAGAAAACTCTATTTTATAGTTAAGAAAGGTATTGATAAAATCTCTGAGCATTGAAGGATGTGAAAGCAAAATTTAATTCAAACGGAAGAATTATCTGTCCCCTGTTCAGGTGCAGATGGTTTGCCCCTTAGTCTGCAAGCTGTACAGGGTGAAGTAATGGATAAGATCTGGAACATACTAAGTTCACCATAGTGGGAGGCGGCAAATTAAATATCTAATGATTTAAAATATACTTTCAAAAGTTTGAAGACTCCAGATAGCCCTATTTCATTATCAAGAATGGTTTTGATAACATTTTTATACTTTCAAGGCAGTGAAAGATGAATTGAACTTGAAATAAAATATTATATCTCCCCCTAATCAGTTGCAGATGGTTTGCTCCATACTCTGCAAAGCTCTGGAGTGTAAAGTGCTGAATAAAATCTGGAACAAACCAAATTCACTATAGTGTTAGGGGGGCATATGAAATAACTAATGATTCAAAATATACTTAAAAAGTCTGAGTGCTCCAGATGGCCCTATTTTATGATCAAGAATAGTTTTGATAAAATTGTGGTGCTTTCCAGGGAGTGAAAGATAATTTTTTTTCAAAACAAAGTATTATATGTCCCCTACTGTGGTGCAAATGGTTTGCACCAATATTACCCATAATCCATTGCTCCATTGAAAATGAATATTTCTTGAAAAACAATCCACTTAACTACACTAATTTAATGTGAAACACACTGGTAACACATTTAACCTGCAATACTTTTGCCATGCATCACAAATACATTGAAGTAATATTTATATCCCTAAGTTTAAAATAAAAACAACTTTGAAGTATAAATACAGGGTTTTTTTGTTTTTTTTTGGTTTTTTTATTTTCGTATTTTTAAACTCTATAATCACTAGTTGATTAACATTTGAATTGCTCTGAAATATTAGCTTATCTGTAATAAACATTACACACATGTAAAAGTTTTATTTAGGAGACCTTTCATTGCTTAATTCTTGTAATACTATCATAAGGTGTCATTTTAAACCAACATCCTATGCTGTCTTGATATACAAAATTAACCATTTGACTGCCAGAGAAGTCAGTCATATCCAAGAGGTTTACTGCAAACTGGGTATTCATTTTAAATAGAACTGAACTTAAAAGAGGTTGGCAAAGTGAATATTATTGACCTAAATATTGTGTTAGATTTATATGTCATAGTGTATGCATTGCAACAGTTTATAGTATGAAGTACTGGATGAATTCTGGAACAAACCAAATTCACCATAGTGGGAGGGGGGCACACAAGATTTCTACCTATTTTAAAATACACTTAAAAAACCCTGAATGCTCCAGAAAACTCTATTTTATTGGTAAGAAAGGTATTGATAAAATCTCTGAGCATTGAAGGATGTGAAAGCAAAATTTAATTGAAAAGGAAGAATTATCTGTCCCCTGTTCAGGTGCAGATGGTTTGCCCCATAGTCTGCAAGCTGTACAGGGTGAAGTAATGGATAAGATCTGGAACATACTAAGTTCACCATAGTGGGAGGGGGCAAATTAAATATCTAATGATTTAAAATATACTTTCAAAAGTCTGAAGACTCCAGATAGCCCTATTTCATTATCAAGAATGGTTTTGATAACATTTTTATGCTTTCAAGGCAGTGAAAGATGAATTGAACTTGAAATAAAATATTATATCTCCCCCTAATCAGTTGCAGATGGTTTGCCCCATACTCTGCAAAAGTCTGGAGTGTTAAGTGCTGAATAAAATCTGGAACAAACCAAATTCACTATAGTGTTAGGGGGGCATATGAAATAACTAATGATTAAAAATATACTTTAAAAAGTCTGAGTGCTCCAGATGGCCCTATTTTATGATCACGAATAGTTTTGATAAAATTGTGGTGCTTTCCAGGGAGTGAAAGATAATTTTTTTTCAAAACAAAGTATTATATGTCCCCTACTGTGGTGCAAATGGTTTGCACCAATATTACCCATAATCCATTGCTCCATTGAAAATAAATATTTCTTGAAAAACAATCCACTTAACTACACTAATTTAATGTGAAACACACTGGCAACACCTTTTAACATGCAATACTTTTGCCATGCATCACAAATACATTGAAGTAATATTTTTATCCCTAAGTTTAAAATAAAAACACCTTTGAAGTATAAATACAGATTTTTTTTTTTTTAAACTCTATAATCACTAGTTGATTAACATTTGAATTGCTCTGAAATATTAGCTTATCTGTAATAAACATTACACACATGTAAAAATTTTATTTAGGAGACCTTTCATTGCTTAATTCTTGTAATAGTATCATAAGGTATCATTTTAAATCAACATCCTATGCTGTCTTGATATACAAAATGAACCATTTGACTGCCAGAGAAGTCAGTCATATCCAAGAGGTTTACTGCAAACTGGGTATTTATTTTAAATAGAACTGAACTTAAAAGAGGTTGGCAAAGTGAATATTATTGACCTAAATATTGTGTTAGATTTATATGTCATAGTGTATGCATTGCAACACTCTATAGTATGAAGTACTGGATGAATTCTGGAACAAACCAAATTCACCATAGTGGGAGGGGGGCACACAAAATTTCTACCTATTTTAAAATACACTTAAAAAACCCTGAATGCTCCAGAAAACTCTATTTTATTGTTAAGAAAGGTATTGATAAAATCTCTGAGCATTGAAGGATGTGAAAGCAAAATTTAATTCAAAAGGAAGAATTATCTGTCCCCTGTCCAGGTGCAGATGGTTTGCCCCATAGTCTGCAAGCTATACAGGGTGAAGTAATGGATAAGATCTGGAACATACTAAGTTCACCATAGTGGGAGGGGGCAAATTAAATATCTAATGATTTAAAATATACTTTCAAAAGTCTGAAGACTCCAGATAGCCCTATTTCATTATCAAGAATGGTTTTGATAACATTTTTATGCTTTCAAGGCAGTGAAAGATGAATTGAACTTGAAATAAAATATGATATCTCCCCTTAATCAGTTGCAGATGGTTTGCCCTATACTCTGCAAAGCTCTGGAGTGTTAAGTGCTGAATAAAATCTGGAACAAACCAAATTCACCACAGTGTTAGGGGGGCATATGAAATAACTAATGATTAAAAATATACTTTAAAAAGTCTGAGTGCTCCAGATGGCCCTATTTTATGATCAAGAATAGTTTTGATAAAATTGTGGTGCTTTCCAGGGAGTGAAAGATAATTTTTTTTCAAAACAAAGTATTATATGTCCCCTACTGTGGTGCAAATGGTTTGCACCAATATTACCCATAATCCATTGCTCCATTGAATATGAATATTTCTTGAAAAACAATCCACTTAACTACACTAATTTAATGTGAAACACACTGGTAACACATTTTAACCTGCAATACTTTTCCCATGCATCACGAATACATTGAAGTAATATTTATATCCCTAAGTGTAAAATAAAAACACCTTTGAAGTATAAAAACAGGTTTTTTTGTTTTTTTTTAAACTCTATAATCACTAGTTGATTAACATTTGAATTGCTCTGAAATATTAGCTTATCTGTAATAAACATTACACACATGTAAAAGTTTTATTTAGGAGACCTTTCATTGCTTAATTCTTGTAATACTATCATAAGGTATCATTTTAAACCAACATCCTATGCTGTCTTGATATACAAAATTAACCATTTGACTGCCAGAGAAGTCAGTCATATCCAAGAGGTTTACTGCAAACTGGGTATTCATTTTAAATAGAACTGAACTTAAAAGAGGTTGGCAAACTGAAAATTATTGACCTAAATATTGTGTTAGATTTATATGTCATAGTGTATGCATTGCAACACTCTATAGTATGAAGAACTGGATGAATTCTGGAAGAAACCAAATTCACCATAGTGGGAGGGAGGCACACAAAATTTCTACCTATTTTAAAATACACTTAAAAAACCCTGAATGCTCCAAAAAACTCTATTTTATTATTAAGAAACGTATTGATAAAATCTCTGAGCATTGAAGGATGTGAAAGCAAAATTTAATTCAAAAGGAAGAATTATCTGTCCCCTGTTCAGGTGCAGATGGTTTGCCCCATAGTCTGCAAGCTTTTGCAGGGTGAAGTAATGGATAAGATCTGGAACATACTAAGTTCACCATAGTGGGAGGCGGCAAATTTAATATCTAATGATTTAAAATATACTTTCAAAAGTCTGAAGACTCCAGATAGCCCTATTTCATTATCAAGAATGGTTTTGATAACATTTTTATGCTTTCAAGGCAGTGAAAGATGAATTGAACTTGAAATAAAATATTATATCTCCCCCTAATCAGTTGCAGATGGTTTGCCCCATACTCTGCAAAGCTCTGGAGTGTTAAGTGCTGAATAAAATCTGGAACAAACCAAATTCACCATAGTGTTAGGGGGGCATATGAAATAACTAATGATTAAAAATATACTTTAAAAAGTCTGAGTGCTCCAGATGGCCCTATTTTATGATCAAGAATAGTTTTGATAATATTGTGGTGCTTTCCAGGGAGTGAAAGATAATTTTTTTTCAAAACAAAGTATTATATGTCCCCTACTGTGGTGCAAATGGTTTGCACCAATATTACCCATAATCCATTGCTCCATTGAAAATAAATATTTCTTGAAAAACAATCCACTTAACTACACTAATTTAATGTGAAACACACTGGCAATACCTTTTAACATGCAATACTTTTGCCATGCATCACAAATACATTGAAGTAATATTTTTATCCCTAAGTTTAAAATAAAAACACCTTTGAAGTATAAATACAGGTTTATTTGTTTTTTTTAAAACTCTATAATCACTAGTTGATTAACATGTGAATTGCTCTGAAATATTAGCTTATCTGTAATAAACATTACACACATGTAAAAATTTTATTTAGGAGACCTTTCATTGCTTAATTCTTGTAATAGTATCATAAGGTATCATTTTAAACCAACATCCTATGCTGTCTTGATATACAAAATTAACCATTTGACTGCCATAGAAGTCAGTCATATCCAAGAGGTTTACTGCAAACTGGGTATTTATTTTAAATAGAACTGAACTTAAAAGAGGTTGGCAAAGTGAATATTATTGACCTAAATATTGTGTTAGATTTATATGTCATAGTGTATGCATTGCAACACTCTATATTATGAAGTACTGGATGAATTCTGGAACAAACCAAATTCACCATAGTGGGAGGGAGGCACACAAAATTTCTACCTATTTTAAAATACACTTAAAAAACCCTGAATGCTCCAGAAAACTCTATTTTATTGTTAAGAAAGGTATTGATAAAATCTCTGAGCATTGAAGGATGTGAAAGCAAAATTTAATTCAAAAGGAAGAATTATCTGTCCCCTGTCCAGGTGCAGATGGTTTGCCCCATAGTCTGCAAGCTATACAGGGTGAAGTAATGGATAAGATCTGGAACATACTAAGTTCACCATAGTGGGAGGGGGCAAATTAAATATCTAATGATTTAAAATATACTTTCAAAAGTCTGAAGACTCCAGATAGCCCTATTTCATTATCAAGAATGGTTTTGATAACATTTTTATGCTTTCAAGGCAGTGAAAGATGAATTGAACTTGAAATAAAATATGATATCTCCCCCTAATCAGTTGCAGATGGTTTGCCCTATACTCTGCAAAGCTCTGGAGTGTTAAGTGCTGAATAAAATCTGGAACAAACCAAATTCACCATAGTGTTAGGGGGGCATATGAAATAACTAATGATTAAAAATATACTTTAAAAAGTCTGAGTGCTCCAGATGGCCCTATTTTATGATCACGAATAGTTTTAATAAAATTGTGGTGCTTTCCAGGGAGTGAAAGATAATTTTTTTTCAAAACAAAGCATTATATTTCCCCTACTGTGGTGCAAATGGTTTGCACCACTATTACCCATAATCCATTGCTCCATTGAAAATGAATATTTCTTGAAAAACAATCCACTTAACTACACTAATTTAATGTGAAACACACTGGTATCACATTTAACCTGCAATACTTTTGCCATGCATCACAAATACATTGAAGTAATATTTATATCCCTAAGTTTAAAATAAAAACAACTTTGAAGTATAAATACAGGTTTTTTTGTTTTTTTTTGTTTTTTTTATTTTTGTTTTTTTAAACTCTATAATTACTAGTTGATTAACATTTGTAAATAAAAGTTTATTCATTTTTAAAGGAATATAAAGGGGGGAAGGGAACAGAAAACAAAAAAGGTGAAAAAAAGGGGGGGGGGAGGGAATGGGAGACAGGAGTAACAAACACATTAGTGTTCAGCGGAAAACAGAAAAAACATTGTGGTACATAGGATACAAAGAAAAATTGGAGAAATCGAGCGTAACATAATAATAAGAAGAACAAGGCAACAAAAGAAATAGGAGAAAACACGTTGCATTGTGGATGGAGAGTATAGAGGCAGCATCACTCCAGTAAAACACTGCTGAGACAGACACACAGGCCTGCTGCATTGAGGCATAATAATGCGTCATTGTGCTACACAATAGCGGATATGTACGCAGTCTTTTCACACAAAATTTGGTAAAATAAAAACATGAATTGTAAATAGTGGGAGGGAGAGGAATAGGGATACAGAGAAAAAAAAAAAAAAAAAACACGTAGCGGGGGGGGGGTACACTGGAGGGGAAATGGAGGAAGGAAGGGTGATACAGCGGCGTTAGATCCAGGGGCAAGGAAAAAATTTTTTAGGAAGAGGATCCATCTAGGAGCACTTGTGTCTGCGGGTCTTCCAAAAACAGCATCCAGGCCGACCAAGTTCCGAGATAACGGTCCCACTGACCATCCGATCTCATGACCAGCTACTCCAAGGAGCGAATGTTCTCCACCTGCGAGACCCACTCACAAATAGACGGAGGGGATGTCTTGCCCCAGTGTAATGGGATCAACGATTTAGCTGCGGTTAGTAAGTGTTTGATAACCGATCGTTTATAAGTGGAGACTGAAACAGATGTATGATGGAGTAAATAGGCCGCAGGAAGAAAGGGAGGAGGGGTATCTGTGAAAGTAGGTAGAATAGAGCGAATACGGGACCAAAAGGGGGAGATAAGGGGGCAATCCCACCAAATGTGAAGCATGGTGCCAGGAGCAGAGCCACAGCGCCAACAAGTGTCGGATGTAGCATGAGAAAAGGTGTGAAGCAAGGCCGGGGTACGGTACCAGTGGGCAAGCAACTTGTAGGACAACTCCTGGAGTTTAGTGTTCAAAGAACACTTATGTGTCAGTAGAAAAATCTTCTCCCACTGCTGTTCACTCAGCGATACCTGAAGAGCCGTTTCCCATTTCCTGACATAAGCCGGAGTGGAAGAGTCTCGCTGATCGAGAAGTACACGGTACAAAAGTGAAATGCCATGTGAGGGAAGAGACGTACCATGACAAAGGGTCTCAAAAGGAGAGAGAGACCGAAACAGGTTGTGCTTCTGAGTCAAAGAACGAAGAAAATACCCCAACTGGGTGTAGTGGAAGCGATCTAGAGCTGTTGGGACACGATTTGGTAAGAGATCAGACAAGGATCGTAGCACGGCATCGGGGGAAAGAAAGTCAACTAACGCGCTCTGGCCATTCAAAGATGTGTTAAGAAACGCACCGGGACTCTGGCCCGGGGGAAAGTCAGGGTTGTGTCGAAAGGGGGTAAGCGGGCAAGGGTATGTGGTGAGACGGTAACTCCTAGAGGCAGCGTGAAAAACCCAAATCGTAGCAGATGTAAGTGGCTGAGCCGCAGAGAGTCGTCGAGCATGGTGTGGTGAAATCCAGGGAAGTAAATGTAGTGGCACAGAAGACCCGGCAGCTTCAACATCTATCCATGACTTATGAGGGGGTTTATAGATCCACTCAAGCATACGAAGGAGATGAGATGCCCGATAGTATGTTTGGGGGCACGGAAGGGCAAGACCTCCCCGCAATTTGGAACGTGTCAGAAGCTCAAACCGAATTCTCGGTTTCTTGCCAGCCCAAACGAACTTCAAAATCAGAGACCGAAGAGAAGCAAAGAAGGCCACTGGAATTTTAATCGGTAAAGTTTGAAAAAGATATAACAAGCGTGGGAGCACGTTCATCTTCAAAGCATTTATTCTACCCATCCATGAGACATGTAAGGGAGACCAAGTCTCAAAGTCTCGTTTCAAAGCTGACAAGAATGGGGGGAAATTACGTTGGTAAAGTCTTGCTAAATCATCAGTCAGCCACACCCCTAAATATTTAAGTCCATCTCTGCAC
Source organism: Rhinophrynus dorsalis (assembly GCA_037306005.1). NCBI lineage: Eukaryota > Metazoa > Chordata > Amphibia > Anura > Rhinophrynidae > Rhinophrynus > Rhinophrynus dorsalis. Next base: position 418,732,969 of record CM074722.1, read on the forward strand.
CATTTAAAAGGTAAAGATACAGAAAGATGCGAGACTTCCTCGGCAGGTAAGTTGATGTTTAAGATTTCTGATTTAGTGAAATTAATCTTCAAGTTGGACAAGGCACCATATGTCTCAAATTCCCGAAGAAGACTCGGGAGAGAAATTCTGGGATTGGAGATCACAAAAAGCAGATCATCAGCGAAACCAAGTACCTTATGTTGGACGCCAGTAACCGTCAATCCCATAATATCAGGATTCTGCCGAATCGCCTCCAAAAAGGGTTCAAGGGAAAGGATAAAGAGGAGTGGGGACAAAGGGCAACCCTGCCGCGTGCCATTGGAAATCATAAAGGAGTCAGAAAGGGAGCCATTTAACCGAATCCGTGCTGAAGGACAAGAATAAAGAGAAGAGATCCAGGTAAGCATATGCGGGCCCAGACCCAAACCTCTCAGAACTTCCATCAAAAATGTCCAGTCCAGGCGATCAAAAGCCTTTTCGGCATCCGTGGACAAAAGAATAGATCGCGAAGAAGAAGCCTGAGCATGATGGATTAGGTGGAGAGCACGAATGGTACAATCCCTGGTTTCACGGCCCGGAACAAACCCCGCCTGGTCAGAGTGGATTAGAGATGGTAGGAGTGGCATAAGGCGCAGCGCCAGAATTTTCGAGAATAGCTTCAGATCCACATTAAGCAAGGAGATAGGTCTGAAATTACTACACTGTTCTACGTCACGACCCTCTTTCAGTATGAGAGCAATCGTAGCTGAGAGGGAGTGAGGATGGATATGATGCCCATCCAAAATAGAGTTAAGGGCAAAGACAAAATGAGAACCCAAGACCTCCAAAAAGTGTCTGTAGTATTGTACCGGAAGACCATCCGGACCAGGGGACTTGCCCGTTTTCGAAATGCGCAAGGCGACACCCAGCTCTTCCAAGGAGATCGGCCGTTCAAGCAAATCAGAATCAGCCAGAGAAAGTTTACTTCTCAGGTGAGTAGATAAGTAGGCGGAAATACGCGATTTCAGTCTATCGGTATGAGAAGGGTCAGCAGAAGTCGGATTCAAATTATAAAGTTTTGAATAATACGCAACAAATTCCTTAGCAATATCAGAGGGAAGCTGTTTAAGAGAACCTCCAGGCGATCGAATCTTCAATATATGGGTAAGGCGGCGATGTTTCCGGAGAGCCCTAGCCAGGTATTTACCCGGTTTGTCGCCATGTTCATAAAAGAGGGCACGTAATTTCGAGAATTGTCGTTGAGCCTGTTGAGACAAAATAGACGCTAACTCCCGTCGTAGTAGCAACAGTTGTTGAAAATCATTACCGTTTTGAGAATTTTTATGGGAACGCTCAAGGACCGAGATTCGGGAATATAGGGAAGATAGTCTAGCAGAGTGTGCTCGTTTCACCGCCGAGGCAAGTTTAATAAAATGGCCACGAACCGCACATTTATGTGCTTCCCACACAGTGAGAACAGGTACATCAGGAGTTAAGTTGACATCAAAATACTCCTTCAGAAGCTCTTTAGTGGAGGTTAACGTAGCTGGATCCTGCAAAAGGGACTCATTGAGTCTCCAGGAAGTCTGAGTAGGTCTCATGAGACGGGAAAGAAAGGACACGGTCAAGGGAGCGTGATCCGACCAGGTCGTGAGGCCATAAGAGGCCGATCTAAGTGAAGAAAGGTGATACTGAGATACAAAAAGATAATCAATGCGAGAATATCTAGCATGCGGAGCAGAGAAAAAACTGTAATCACGATCATCCGGGTGTAATGCCCTCCAACAGTCAGCAAGCTCATTATCGAGAAGTAGTTTCTTAATTCTACGTAAAACATAGAATGGCGTGCTAGATGAGCCAGTTGAAGTGTCGAGAGTAGGGTCCAGGGCAACGTTAAAATCACCACCAACAATCGTGAAACCCTCCTGAAACTGACGTAAGGCCGTGAGCACAGTAGCAAGGCAAAGATGCTGCTTAGAATTTGGTAGGTATATAGAAGCTAGCGTATATATCTGGTCCACAATAGTTCCCTTCACAAATACATATCTACCCTCTGGATCAACTAAACGGGCAATTTCCACAAAGGGAATCTGTTTAGAGACCAGAATCGCCGTGCCCTTTTTCTTTAGGTGCAAGTCGTTGCTATAGAAACCCTGTGGGTAGTCACGAGAGGTCAAACTAGGGGCAGAAGAACCACGGAGATGAGGGGGAGGGAAGGGAAAAGGGGGAAGAAATCTCAACAAATATACGCTGAAGCACCGGTTGGGTAGCAGAGAAAGCCCTCAACTAAAAAGAAGAGGGCCGTGTCCGCCCCAAGGCAACAAGGGGCTTCGGTATAAGGAGGAGTGTCCACCTAGGGAAGAGGAGAAGAACACCTCAAAGAGGAGTCCAACAAAAACTAACAAAATACAAGAAAAAAGAGCGAAGAGGTCCGCCACCTCCCCACCCAGCGCAACAACAAGGACAGTGTACAGAAATCAGGAACAATCATCATGGCATACAAGGATTATAAAGGCTCAACAGTAAAAATATGAAACAAATAAAAGGAGAAGTGTATGACTGATCTAAAATACCCAACCCCACTTCCACATGGAATGCCATGCAGCCGGGACCCCACACCTCCAGATAGAAAGTAAACAAATAACCTTAATCACCACCCCGAGAGAAGGGAAGGGAGGTAGGGGGGAGAAGGAGGAGAAAAGGAAGAAGGATAGAAGGGAGAGGAAGTAAAAAGAAAGAGGGGGAGGAGGAAGAAAAGGGAGGAAGGGGGAAGAATGAGGGGCAAAGAGGGGGGGGGAAGGAAGGAGGGAGGGAAGAGGGAACAGGAGGAAAAAGAAGAGGGGAAAGATGGTGTGGGGAGGGGGGGGCTTCAAGAAGCATATCCACTGGGTGAGAAAAAGGCAATAGTGGGGGACTGAAGGAACTAAGCAAGGAGTCATAGGCAAATAGGGCGGAGGGGGCGTGTGGACCCAACCAACTCCGTAGAGGCGATGGGAGACAGAGGAAAGGGGGACCTCGAAACCGGAGAATCCCCCAAACCCCCACCCCCCACCCGGCATACATCATCCCACCCCCATAATCATAAGAACAATAAATAGCAAAACATAAAACACAAAACACCTCCTTCCAACCCACAGAGCCCGCTATCTGTGCCAGGGCGACCCCGGACCCCAAGGACTCCAAGGGAGCCCCAAGGCACAGACACGCCCCGCCCCAGAGACGGGCCACCCCCCGCCCGACACCCCAATAATAAGCAGTAAAACATTCATAGCAAATACAAAGCAAAGGCAAATAACCTGGCTGGATAAAGCGCTGAGGTCTGGGGTATCGCCATAAACTAAGTGTGCAATACGAAAAAGCGCTAGAGGCCCCGCGCAACAAAAGCGCAGCTTGCGTAAATACAGCAGCAAACAACGGGGCAAACTGTAAAATACCGGAGGGGGGAGTAGGGACATCCGCCTCCAGGGCAAAGGCCAGACAGGGCCCAAAAGTGGAAGGAAAGAGTCAAGGGCAGCGGGAGCAGGCAGCCTAGGTATACTAAAGAAGAGTGGGGGAAGGAGCGCAAGGGAATGCAAATGTGTGGGGCAAATCAGCCCCCATAGGGGCTGGGGGCCGACAAACTACAAATGTCCGCCAATAGGAGCTCCAAAGATGAGCAGGCTGATGGGCTCAAAGGTAAGTCCAGAGGCGGGTGGTATAGAGCCGGGAGCTGTAGTTCGTATCCAGAAAGTATCACAGGGCCACAGGCCCGCCATTCAGATGTAGAATCGAGAATGCTGGGATCCCAGAAGTCTGGAACAAATCATTCCTCTATCTCAACGTCTCTGGTAAGACGAATGGTGGCAGGATCAGGGGGAGCCTCCAGGCGACCCTGACCACGGAAAGGGCGACTGGTACGTGATCTCCTCAGGCCTCGAAGATCTGGAAGACTCCAGTCATGGATCTGAACATCCGGGAGTCCCAATTCCTCCAGGAAGGATGATAGTTCATGATGATGGTGTAGGGTATGAGCCGTATCCCCCAGGATCACCGTCAGACTGAAGGGGAAGCCCCAAAAATATCTGATGTTTCTTTGTTGAAGTAAAGTAGTTAGGGGACGAAGGGCCCGCCGGGCCTGCAGCGTGAGGTCAGACAGGTCCTGGTAAAAAGTAATCTCATGTCCCTCATAGGACCAGGCACCCAGATCTCGTGCCTTTTTCATAATGGTCTCCTTGAGTGCAAAATCCGGTAGGCAGCAAATAATGTCGCGTGGGGGACTCCCAGCAGGGCCCCTAGGTCGCAAAGCCCGATGGGCACGGTCAAAAACAATAGAATGATCTGCCGGTCGACCCAGCATAGCATTGAAGATCCGTGAAAGGAGCATCGGTACGTTTTCTTCAACACGGGGGGCAGCCTCGGGAACTCCACGGACACGAATGTTGTGTCGTCGTACGCGATTGTCCAGGTCTTCCACACGTCGTCTGTAGTCAGCAAGGTATAGAGAATGCTGAGAGGAGATTTTAGCCAGCGTCTCAAATTTACGGGAATGAGCAGCAGAGGATTTCTCTTGTACAGCAATGCGTTGCTCCAGGCCTCTCAGGTCATCACGCAGTTTAGACATCTCATCCTGAACGGTAAGTTTAATTTCGCGGACCAGGTTTGAAAAGTCCGTTCTCCAGGGTAGTGAGGAGAAAATGTGGTGATTAGAGTCCGAGGGGCACGAGGCCGAGGGGTCCACAGGGACCGAATCGGGTAGATCTTCCCCTGAGGAGTGGGAACAAGATGGCGAGGCCGCCCCACGATCCTCAGCCAGCAAGGCGTCCACCACGGACTGGGATTGAAAGAAGCCCTTAAGAGACCCAGCAGAGGTCTTCCCTCTACCTCCAGGTGTAGAAGAGCCAAGCGTGTCCCTTTTTACACGCACCATCGTGGCTGATAGGAGCAAATTAGAGCGCTAGATAGGGAAGGCGACGGAGCTCAAGACGTAGGCAGCCATCTTCCACAGCGGCAGGCCACACCCCTGTTGATTAACATTTGAATTGCTCTGAAATATTAGCTTATCTGCAATAAACATTACACACATGTAAAAGTTTTATTTAGGAGACCTTTCATTGCTTAATTCTTGTAATACTATCATAAGGTGTCCTTTTAAACCAACATCCTATGTTGTCTTGATGTACAAAATTAACCATTTGACTGCCAGAGAAGTCAGTCATATCCAAGAGGTTTACTGCAAACTGGGTATTCATTTTAAATAGAACTGAACTTAAAAGAGGTTGGCAAAATGAATATTATTGACCTAAATATTGTGTTAGATTTATATGTCATAGTGTATGCATTGCAACACTTTATAGTATGAAGTACTGGATGAATTCTGGAACAAACCAAATTCACCATAGTGGGAGGGGGGCACACAAGATTTCTACCTATTTTAAAATACACTTAAAAAACCCTGAATGCTCCAGAAAACTCTATTTTATTGTTAAGAAAGGTATTGATAAAATCTCTGAGCATTGAAGGATGTGAAAGCAAAATTTAATTGAAAAGGAAGAATTATCTGTCCCCTGTTCAGGTGCAGATGGTTTGCCCCATAGTCTGCAAGCTGTACAGGGTGAAGTAATGGATAAGATCTGGAACATACTAAGTTCACCATAGTGGGAGGGGGCAAATTAAATATCTAATGATTTAAAATATACTTTCAAAAGTCTGAAGACTCCAGATAGCCCTATTTCATTATCAAGAATGGTTTTGATAACATTTTTATGCTTTCAAGGCAGTGAAAGATGAATTGAACTTGAAATAAAATATTATATCTCCCCCTAATCAGTTGCAGATGGATTGCCCCATACTCTGCAAAAGTCTGGAGTGTTAAGTGCTGAATAAAATCTGGAACAAACCAAATTCACTATAGTGTTAGGGGGGCATATGAAATAACTAATGATTAAAAATATACTTTAAAAAGTCTGAGTGCTCCAGATGGCCCTATTTTATGATCAAGAATAGTTTTGATAAAATTGTGGTGCTTTCCAGGGAGTGAAAGATAATTTTTTTTCAAAACAAAGTATTATATGTTCCCTACTGTGGTGCAAATGGTTTGCACGAATATTACCCAAAATCCATTGCTCCATTGAAAATGAATATTTCTTGAAAAACAATCCACTTAACTACACTAATTTAATGTGAAACACACTGGTAACACATTTTAACCTGCAATACTTTTCCCATGCATCACGAATACATTGAAGTAATATTTATATCCCTAAGTTTAAAATAAAAACACCTTTGAAGTATAAATACAGTTTTTTTTGTTTTTTTTAAACTCTATAATCACTAGTTGATTAACATTTGAATTGCTCTGAAATATTAGCTTATCTGCAATAAACATTACACACATGTAAAAGTTTTATTTAGGAGACCTTTCATTGCTTAATTCTTGTAATACTATCATAAGGTGTCCTTTTAAACCAACATCCTATGTTGTCTTGATGTACAAAATTAACCATTTGACTACCAGAGAAGTCAGTCATATCCAAGAGGTTTACTGCAAACTGGATATTCATTTTAAATAGAACTGAACTTAAAAGAGGTTGGCAAAGTGAATATTATTGACCTAAATATTGTGTTAGATTTATGTCATAGTGTATGCATTGCAACACTCTATAGTATGAAGTACTGGATGAATTCTGGAACAAACCAGATTCACCATAGTGGGAGGGGGGCACACAAAATTTCTACCTATTTTAAAATACACTTAAAAAAACCCTGAATGCTCCAGAAAACTCTATTTTATAGTTAAGAAAGGTATTGATCAAATCTCTGAGCATTGAAGGATGTGAAAGCAAAATTTAATTCAAAAGGAAGAATTATCTGTCCCCTGTTCAGGTGCAGGCCCCTTTGTCTGCAAGCTGTACAGGGTGAAGTAATGGATAAGATCTGGAGCATACTAAGTTCACCATAGTGGGAGGCGGCAAATTAAATATCTAATGATTTAAAATATACTTTCAAAAGTCTGAAGACTCCAGATAGCCCTATTTCATTATCAAGAATGGTTTTGATAACATTTTTATACTTTCAAGGCAGTGAAAGATGAATTGAACTTGAAATAAAATATTATATCTTCCCCTAATCAGTTGTAGATGGTTTGCTCCATGCTCTGCAAAGCTCTGGAGTGTTAAGTGCTGAATAAAATCTGGAACAAACCAAATTCACTATAGTGTTAGGGGGGCATATGAAATAACTAATGATTCAAAATATACTTAAAAAGTCTGAGTGCTCCAGATGGCCCTATTTTATGATCAAGAATAGTTTTGATAAAATTGTGGTGCTTTCCAGGGAGTGAAAGATATTTTTTTTTCAAAACAAAGTATTATATGTCCCCTACTGTGGTGCAAATGGTTTGCACCAATATTACCCATAATCCATTGCTCCATTGAAAATGAATATTTCTTGAAAAACAATCCACTTAACTACACTAATTTAATGTGAAACACACTGGTAACACATTTAACCTGCAATACGTTTGCCATGCATCACAAATACATTGAAGTAATATTTATATCCCTAAGTTTAAAATAAAAACACCTTTGAAGTATAAATACAGGTTTTTTTGTTTTTTTTTGTTTTTTTTTGTTTTTTTTATTTTTGTTTTTTTAAACTCTATAATCACTAGTTGATTAACATTTGAATTGCTCTGAAATATTAGCTTATCTGTAATAAACATTACACACATGTAAAAGTTTCATTTAGGAGACCTTTCATTGCTTAATTCTTGTAATACTATCATAAGGTGTCATTTTAAACCAACATCCTATGCTGTCTTGATATACAAAATTAACCATTTGACTGCCAGAGAAGTCAGTCATATCCAAGAGGTTTACTGCAAACTGGGTATTCATTTTAAATAGAACTGAACTTAAAAGAGGTTGGCAAAATGAATATTATTGACCTAAATATTGTGTTAGATTTATATGTCATAGTGTATGCATTGCAACACTTTATAGTATGAAGTACTGGATGAATTCTGGAACAAACCAAATTCACCATAGTGGGAGGGGGGCACACAAGATTTCTACCTATTTTAAAATACACTTAAAAAACCCTGAATGCTCCAGAAAACTCTATTTTATTGTTAAGAAAGGTATTGATAAAATCTCTGAGCATTGAAGGATGTGAAAGCAAAATTTAATTGAAAAGGAAGAATTATCTGTCCCCTGTTCAGGTGCAGATGGTTTGCCCCATAGTCTGCAAGCTGTACAGGGTGAAGTAATGGATAAGATCTGGAACATACTAAGTTCACCATAGTGGGAGGGGGCAAATTAAATATCTAATGATTTAAAATATACTTTCAAAAGTCTGAAGACTCCAGATAGCCCTATTTCATTATCAAGAATGGTTTTGATAACATTTTTATGCTTTCAAGGCAGTGAAAGATGAATTGAACTTGAAATAAAATATTATATCTCCCCCTAATCAGTTGCAGATGGATTGCCCCATACTCTGCAAAAGTCTGGAGTGTTAAGTGCTGAATAAAATCTGGAACAAACCAAATTCACTATAGTGTTAGGGGGGCATATGAAATAACTAATGATTAAAAATATACTTTAAAAAGTCTGAGTGCTCCAGATGGCCCTATTTTATGATCAAGAATAGTTTTGATAAAATTGTGGTGCTTTCCAGGGAGTGAAAGATAATTTTTTTTCAAAACAAAGTATTATATGTTCCCTACTGTGGTGCAAATGGTTTGCACGAATATTACCCAAAATCCATTGCTCCATTGAAAATGAATATTTCTTGAAAAACAATCCACTTAACTACACTAATTTAATGTGAAACACACTGGTAACACATTTTAACCTGCAATACTTTTCCCATGCATCACGAATACATTGAAGTAATATTTATATCCCTAAGTTTAAAATAAAAACACCTTTGAAGTATAAATACAGGTTTTTTTGTTTTTTTTTAAACTCTATAATCACTAGTTGATTAATATTTGAATTGCTCTGAAATATTAGCTTATCTGTAATAAACATTACACACATGTAAAAGTTTTATTTAGGAGACCTTTCATTGCTTAATTCTTGTAATACTATCATAAGGTATCATTTTAAACCAACATCCTATGCTGTCTTGATATACAAAATTAACCATTTGACTGCCAGAGAAGTCAGTCATATCCAAGAGGTTTACTTCAAACTGGGTATTTATTTTAAATAGAACTCAACTTAAAAGAGGTTGGCAAAGTGAATATTATTGACCTAAATATTGTGTTAGATTTATATGTCATAGTGTATGCATTGCAACACTCTATAGTATGAAGTACTAGATGAATTCTGGAACAAACCAAATTCACCATAGTGGGAGGGGGGCACACAAAATTTCTACCTATTTTAAAATACACTTAAAAAACCCTGAATGCTCCAGAAAACTCTATTTTATTGTTAAGAAAGGTATTGATAAAATCTCTGAGCATTGAAGGATGTGAAAGCAAAATTTAATTCAAAAGGAAGAATTATCTGTCCCCTGTTCAGGTGCAGATGGTTTGCCCCATAGTCTGCAAGCTATACAGGGTGAAGTAATGGATAAGATCTGGAACATACTAAGTTCACCATAGTGGGAGGGGGCAAATTAAATATCTAATGATTTAAAATATACTTTCAAAAGTCTGAAGACTCCAGATAGCCCTATTTCATTATCAAGAATGGTTTTGATAACATTTTTATGCTTTCAAGGCAGTGAAAGATGAATTGAACTTGAAATAAAATATGATATCTCCCCCTAATCAGTTGCAGATGGTTTGCCCTATACTCTGCAAAGCTCTGGAGTGTTAAGTGCTGAATAAAATCTGGAACAAACCAAATTCACCATAGTGTTAGGGGGGCATATGAAATAACTAATGATTAAAAATATACTTTAAAAAGTCTGAGTGCTCCAGATGGCCCTATTTTATGATCAAGAATAGTTTTGATAAAATTGTGGTGCTTTCCAGGGAGTGAAAGATAGTTTTTTTTCAATACAAAGTATTATATGTCCCCTACTATGGTGCAAATGGTTTGCACCAATATTACCCATAATCCATTGCTCCATTGAAAATGAATATTTCTTGAAAAACAATCCAATTAACTACAATAATTTAATGTGAAACACACTGCTAACACATTTTAACCTGCAATACTTTTGCCATGCATCACAAATACATTGAAATAATATTTATATCCCTAAGTTTAAAATAAAAACACCTTTGAAGTATAAATACAGTTTTTTTTGTTTTTTTTAAACTCTATAATCACTAGTTGATTAACATTTGAATTGCTCTGAAATATTAGCTTATCTGCAATAAACATTACACACATGTAAAAGTTTTATTTAGGAGACCTTTCATTGCTTAATTCTTGTAATACTATCATAAGGTGTCCTTTTAAACCAACATCCTATGTTGTCTTGATGTACAAAATTAACCATTTGACTACCAGAGAAGTCAGTCATATCCAAGAGGTTTACTGCAAACTGGATATTCATTTTAAATAGAACTGAACTTAAAAGAGGTTGGCAAAGTGAATATTATTGACCTAAATATTGTGTTAGATTTATGTCATAGTGTATGCATTGCAACACTCTATAGTATGAAGTACTGGATGAATTCTGGAACAAACCAGATTCACCATAGTGGGAGGGGGGCACACAAAATTTCTACCTATTTTAAAATACACTTAAAAAAACCCTGAATGCTCCAGAAAACTCTATTTTATAGTTAAGAAAGGTATTGATCAAATCTCTGAGCATTGAAGGATGTGAAAGCAAAATTTAATTCAAAAGGAAGAATTATCTGTCCCCTGTTCAGGTGCAGGCCCCTTTGTCTGCAAGCTGTACAGGGTGAAGTAATGGATAAGATCTGGAACATACTAAGTTCACCATAGTGGGAGGCGGCAAATTAAATATCTAATGATTTAAAATATACTTTCAAAAGTCTGAAGACTCCAGATAGCCCTATTTCATTATCAAGAATGGTTTTGATAACATTTTTATACTTTCAAGGCAGTGAAAGATGAATTGAACTTGAAATAAAATATTATATCTTCCCCTAATCAGTTGCAGATGGTTTGCTCCATGCTCTGCAAAGCTCTGGAGTGTTAAGTGCTGAATAAAATCTGGAACAAACCAAATTCACTATAGTGTTAGGGGGGCATATGAAATAACTAATGATTCAAAATATACTTAAAAAGTCTGAGTGCTCCAGATGGCCCTATTTTATGATCAAGAATAGTTTTGATAAAATTGTGGTGCTTTCCAGGGAGTGAAAGATATTTTTTTTTCAAAACAAAGTATTATATGTCCCCTACTGTGGTGCAAATGGTTTGCACCAATATTACCCATAATCCATTGCTCCATTGAAAATGAATATTTCTTGAAAAACAATCCACTTAACTACACTAATTTAATGTGAAACACACTGGTAACACATTTAACCTGCAATACGTTTGCCATGCATCACAAATACATTGAAGTAATATTTATATCCCTAAGTTTAAAATAAAAACACCTTTGAAGTATAAATACAGGTTTTTTTGATTTTTTTTGTTTTTTTTTGTTTTTTTTTGTTTTTTTTATTTTTGTTTTTTTAAACTCTATAATCACTAGTTGATTAACATTTGAATTGCTCTGAAATATTAGCTTATCTGTAATAAACATTACACACATGTAAAAGTTTCATTTAGGAGACCTTTCATTGCTTAATTCTTGTAATACTATCATAAGGTGTCATTTTAAACCAACATCCTATGCTGTCTTGAAATACAAAATTAACCATTTGACTGCCAGAGAATTCAGTCATATCCAAGAGGTTTACTGCAAACTGGGTATTCATTTTAAATAGAACTGAACTTAAAAGAGGTTGGCAAAGTGAATATTATTGACCTAAATATTGTGTTAGATTTATATGTCATAGTGTATGCATTGCAACACTTTATAGTATGAAGTACTGGATGAATTCTGGAACAAACCAAATTCACCATAGTGGGAGGGGGGCACACAAGATTTCTACCTATTTTAAAATACACTTAAAAAACCCTGAATGCTCCAGAAAACTCTATTTTATTGTTAAGAAAGGTATTGATAAAATCTCTGAGCATTGAAGGATGTGAAAGGAAAATTTAATTCAAAAGGAAGAATTATCTGTCCCCTGTTCAGGTGCAGAAGGTTTGCCCCATAGTCTGCAAGCTGTACAGGGTGAAGTAATGGATAAGGTCTGTAACATACTAAGTTCACCATAGTGGGAGGTGGCAAATTAAATATCTAATGATTTAAAATATACTTTCAAAACTCTGAAGACTCCAGATAGCCCTATTTCATTATCAAGAATGGTTTTGATAACATTTTTATGCTTTCAAGGCAGTGAAAGATGAATTGAACTTGAAATAAAATATTATATCTCCCCCTAATCAGTTGCAGATGGTTTGCCCCATACTCTGCAAAAGTCTGGAGTGTTAAGTGCTAAATAAAATCTGGAACAAACCAAATTCACTATAGTGTTAGGGGGGCATATGAAATAACTAATGATTAAAAATATACTTTAAAAAGTCTGAGTGCTCAAGATGGCCCTATTTTATGATCAAGAATAGTTTTGATAAAATTGTGGTGCTTTCCAGGGAGTGAAAGATAATTTTTTTTCAAAACAAAGTATTATATGTCCCCTACTGTGGTGCAAATGGTTTGCACCAATATTACCCAAAATCCATTGCTCCATTGAAAATGAATATTTCTTGAAAAACAATCCACTTAACTACACTAATTTAATGTGAAACACACTGGTAACACATTTTAACCTGCAATACTTTTCCCATGCATCACGAATACATTGAAGTAATATTTATATCCCTAAGTTTAAAATAAAAACACCTTTGAAGTATAAATACAGGTTTTTTTTTTTTTTTTTTTAAACTCTATAATCACTAGTTGATTAACATTTGAATTGCTCTGAAATATTAGCTTATCTGTAATAAACATTACACACATGTAAAAATTTTATTTAGGAGACCTTTCATTGCTTAATTCTTGTATTAGTATCATAAGGTATCATTTTAAACCAACATCCTATGCTGTCTTGATATACAAAATTAACCATTTGACTGCCAGAGAAGTCAGTCATATCCAAGAGGTTTACTGCAAACTGGGTATTCATTTTAAATAGAACTGAACTTAAAAGAGGTTGGCAAAGTGAATATTATTGACCTAAATATTGTGTTAGATTTATATGTCATAGTGTATGCATTGCAACACTTTATAGTATGAAGTACTGGATGAATTCTGGAACAAACCAAATTCACCATAGTGAGAGGGGGGCACACAAAATTTCTTCCTATTTTAAAATACACTTAAAAAACCCTGAATGCTCCAGAAAACTCTATTTTATTGTTAAGAAAGGTATTGATAAAATCTCTGAGCATTGAAGGATGTGAAAGCAAAATTTAATTCAAAAGGAAGAATTATCTGTCCCCTGTTCAGGTGCAGATGGTTTGCCCCATAGTCTGCAAGCTGTACAGGGTGAAGTAATGGATAAGATCTGGAACATACTAAGTTCACCATAGTGGGCGGCGGCAAATTAAATAGCTAATGATTAAAAATATACTTTCAAAAGTCTGAAGACTCCAGATAGCCCTATTTCATTATCAAGAATGGTTTTGATAACATTTTTATGCTTTCAAGGCAGTGAAAGATGAATTGAACTTGAAATAAAATATTATATCTCCCCCTAATCAGTTTCAGATGGCTTGCCCCATACTCTGCAAAAGTCTGGAGTGTCAAGTGCTGAATAAAATCTGGAACAAACCAAATTCACTATAGTGTTGGGGGCATATGAAATAACTAATGATTAAAAATATACTTTAAAAAGTCTGAGTGCTCCAGATGGCCCTATTTTATGATCAAGAATAGTTTTGATAAAATTGTGGTGCTTTCCAGGGAGTGAAAGATAATTTTTTTTCAAAACAAAGTATTATATGTCCCCTAATGTGGTGCAAATGGTTTGCACCAATATTACCCAAAATCCATTGCTCCATTGAAAATGAATATTTCTTGAAAAACAACCCACTTAACTACACTAATTTAATGTGAAACACACTGGTAACACATTTTAACCTGCAATACTTTTCCCATGCATCACGAATACATTGAAGTAATATTTATATCCCTAAGTTTAAAATAAAAACACCTTTGAAGTATAAATACAGGTTTTTTTGGTTTTTTTTTAAACTCTATAATCACTAGTTGGTTAACATTTGAATTGCTCTGAAATATTAGCTTATCTGTAATAAACATTACACACATGTAAAAGTTTTATTTAGGAGACCTTTCATTGCTTAATTCTTGTAATACTATCATAAGGTATCATTTTAAACCAACATCCTATGCTGTCTTGATATACAAAATTAACCATTTGACTGCCAGAGAAGTCAGTCATATCCAAGAGGTTTACTGCAAACTGGGTATTCATTTTAAAAAGAACTGAACTTAAAAGAGGTTGGCAAAGTGAATATTATTGACCTAAATATTGTGTTAGATTTATATGTCATAGTGTATGCATTGCAACACTCTATAGTATGAAGAACTGGATGAATTCTGGAACAAACCAAATTCACCATAGTGGGAGGGAGGCACACAAAATTTCTACATATTTTAAAATACACTTAAAAAACCCTGAATGCTCCAGAAAACTCTATTTTATTATTAAGAAAGGTATTGATAAAATCTCTGAGCATTGAAGGATGTGAAAGCAAAATTTATTTCAAAAGGAAGAATTATCTGTCCCCTGTTCAGGTGCAGATGGTTTGCCCCATAGTCTGCAAGCTTTACAGGGTGAAGTAATGGATAAGATCTGGAACATACTAAGTTCACCATAGTGGGCGGCGGCAAATTAAATAGCTAATGATTTAAAATATACTTTCAAAAGTCTGAAGACTCCAGATAGCCCTATTTCATTATCAAGAATAGTTTTGATAACATTTTTATGCTTTCAAGGCAGTGAAAGATGAATTGAACTTGAAATAAAATATTATATCTCCCCCTAATCAGTTGCAGATGGTTTGCCCCATACTCTGCAAAGCTCTGGAGTGTTAAGTGCTGAATAAAATCTGGAACAAACCAAATTCACCATAGTGTTAGGGGGGCATATGAAATAACTAATGATTAAAAATATACTTTAAAAAGTCTGAGTGCTCTAGATGGCCCTATTTTATGATCAAGAATAGTTTTGATAAAATTGTGGTGCTTTCCAGGGAGTGAAAGATAATTTTTTTTCAAAACAAAGTATTATATGTCCCCTACTATGGTGCAAATGCTTTGCACCAATATTACCCATAATCCATTGCTCCATTGAAAATGAATATTCCTTGAAAAACAATCCAATTAACTACACTAATTTAATGTGAAACACACTGGTAACACATTTTAACCTGCAATACTTTTGCCATGCATCACAAATAAATTGAAATAATATTTATATCCCTAAGTTTAAAATAAAAACACCTTTGAAGTATAAATAGTTTTTTTTGTTTTTTTTAAACTCTATAATCACTAGTTGATTAACATTTGAATTGCTCTGAAATATTAGCTGATCTGTAATAAACATTACACACATGTAAAAGTTTTATTTAGGAGACCTTTCATTGCTTAATTCTTGTACTACTATCAAAAGGTATCATTTTAAACCAACATCCTATGTTGTCTTGATATACAAAATTAACCATTTGACTGCCAGAGAAGTCAGTCATATCCAAGAGGTTTACTGCAAACTGGGTATTCATTTTAAATAGAACTGAACTTACAAGAGGTTGGCAAAGTGAATATTATTGACCTAAATATTGTGTTAGATTTATATGTCATAGTGTATGCATTGCAACACTCTATAGTATGAAGTACGGGATGAATTCTGGAACAAACCAAATTCACCATAGTGGGAGGGGGGCACACAAAATTTCTACCTATTTCAAAATACTCTTAAAAAACCCTGAATGCTCCAGAAAACTCTATTTTATAGTTAAGAAAGGTATTGATAAAATCTCTGAGCATTGAAGGATGTGAAAGCAAAATTTAATTCAAAAGGAAGAATTATCTGTCCCCTGTTCAGGTGCAGATGGTTTACCCCATAGTCTGCAAGCTGTACAGGGTGAAGTAATGGATAAGATCTGGAATATACTAAGTTCACCATAGTGGGAGGCGGCAAATTAAATATCTAATGATTTAAAATATACTTTCAAAAGTCTGAAGACTCCAGATAGCCCTATTTCATTATCAAGAATGGTTTTGATAACATTTTTATGCTTTCAAGGCAGTGAAAGATGAATTGAACTTGAAATAAAATATGATATCTCCCCCTAATCAGTTGGAGATGGTTTGCCCCATACTCTGCAAAGCTCTGGAGTGTTAAGTGCTGAATAAAATCTGGAACAAACCAAATTCACCATAGTGTTAGGGGGGCATATGAGATAAGTAATGATTAAAAATATACTTTAAAAACTCTGAGTGCTCCAGATGGCCCTATTTTATGATCAAGAATAGTTTTGATAAAATTGTGGTGCTTTCCAGGGAGTGACAGATAATTTTTTTTCAAAACAAAGTATTATATGTCCCCTACTATGGTGCAAATGGTTTGCACCAATATTACCCATAATCCATTGCTCCATTGAAAATGAATATTTCTTGAAAAACAATCCACTTAACTACACTAATTTAATGTGAAACACACTGGTAACACATTTAACCTGCAATACTTTTGCCATGCATCACAAATACATTGAAGTAATATTTATATCCCTAAGTTTAAAATAAAAACAACTTTGAAGTATAAATACAGGTTTTTGTGGGTTTTTTTTTTTTTTGTTTTTTTGTTTTTTTAAACTCTATAATTACTAGTTGATTAACATTTGAATTGCTCTGAAATATTAGCTTATCTGTAATAAACATTACACACACGTAAAAGTTTTATTTAGGAGACCTTTCATTGCTTAATTCTCGTAATACTATCATAAGGTGTCATTTTAAACCAACATCCTATGCTGTCTTGAAATACAAAATTAACCATTTGACTGCCAGAGAAGTCAGTCATATCCAAGAGGTTTACTGCAAACTGGGTATTTATTTTAAATAGAACTGAACTTAAAAGTCGTTGGCAAAGTGAATATTATTGACCTAAATATTGTGTTAGATTTATATGTCATAGTGTATGCATTGCAACACTCTATAGTATGAAGTACTGGATGAATTCTGGAACAAACCAAATTCACCATAGTGGGAGGGGGGCACACAAAATTTCTACCTATTTTAAAATACACTTAAAAAACCCTGAATGCTCCAGAAAACTCTATTTTATTGTTAAGAAAGGTATTGATAAAATCTCTGAGCATTGAAGGATGTAAAAGCAAAATTTAATTCAAAAGGAAGAATTATCTGTTCCCTGTTCAGGTGCAGATGGTTTGCCCCATAGTCTGCAAGCTATACAGGGTGAAGTAATGGATAAGATCTGGAATATACTAAGTTCAGCATAGTGGGAGGGGGCAAATTAAATATCTAATGATTTAAAATACACTTTCAAAAGTCTGAAGACTCCAGATAGCCGTATTTCATTATCAAGAATGTTTTTGATAACATTTTTATGCTTTCAAGGCAGTGAAAGATGAATTGAACTTGAAATAAAATATGATATCTCCCCCTAATCAGTTGCAGATGGTTTGCCCTATACTCTGCAAAGCTCTGGAGTGTTAAGTGCTGAATAAAATCTGGAACAAACCAAATTCACCATAGTGTTAGGGGGGCATATGAAATAACTAATGATTAAAAATACACTTTAAAATGTCTGAGTGCTCCAGATGGCCCTATTTTATGATCAAGAATAGTTTTGATAAAATTGTGGTGCTTTCCAGGGAGTGAAAGATAATTTTTTTTCAAAACAAAGTATTATATGTCCCCTACCGTGGTGCAAATGGTTTGCACCAATATTACCCATAATACATTGCTCCATTGAAAATGAATATTTCTTGAAAAACAATCCACTTAACTACACTAATTTAATGTGAAACACACTCTTAACACATTTTAACCTGCAATACTTTTGCCATGCATCACAAATACATTGAAGTAATATTTATATCCCTAAGTTTAAAATAAAAACTCCTTTGAAGTATAAATACAGGTTTTTTGGTTTTTTTTTAAACTCTATAATCACTAGTTGATTAACATTTGAATTGCTCTGAAATATTAGCTTATCTGTAATAAACATTACACACATGTAAAAGTTTTATTTAGGAGACGTTTCATTGCTTAATTCTTGTAATACTATCATAAGGTATCATTTTGAACCAACATCCTATGCTGTCTTGATATACAAAATTAACCATTTGACTGCCAGAGAAGTCAGTCATATCCAAGAGGTTTACTGCAAACTGGGTATTCATTTTAAATAGAACTGAACTTAAAAGAGGTTGGCAAAGTCAATATTATTGACCTAAATATTGTGTTAGATTTATATGTCATAGTGTATGCATTGCAACACTCTATAGTATAAAGTACTGGATGAATTCTGGAACAAACCAAATTCACCATAGTGGGAGGGGGGCACACAAAATTTCTACCTATTTTAAAATACACTTAAAAAACCCTGAATGCTCCAGAAAACTCTATTTTATTGTTAAGAAAGGTATTGATAAAATCTCTGAGCATTGAAGGATGTGAAAGCAAAGTTTAATTCAAAAGGAAGAATTATCTGTCCCCTGTTCAGGTGCAGATGGTTTGCCCCATAGTCTGCAAGCTATACAGGGTGAAATAATGGATAAGATCTGGAACATACTAAGTTCACCATAGTGGGAGGTGGCAAATTAAATATCTAATGATTTAAAATATACTTTCAAAAGTCTGAAGACTCCAGATAGCCCTATTTCATTATCAAGAATGGTTTTGATAACATTTTATGCTTTCAAGGCAGTGAAAGATGAATTGAACTTGAAATAAAATATTATATCTCCCCCTAATCAGTTGCAAATGGTTTGCCCCATACTCTGCAAAGCTCTGGAGTGTTAAGTGCTGAATAAAATCTGGAACAAAACAAATTCACCATAGTGTTAGGGGGGCATATGAAATAACTAATGACTAAAAATATACTTTAAAAAGTCTGAGTGCTACAGATGGCCCGATTTTATGATCAAGAATAGTTTTGATAAAATTGTGGTGCTTTCTAGGGAGTGAAAGATAATTTTTTTTTCAAAACAAAGTATTATATGTCCCCTACTGTGGTGTAAATGGTTTGCACCAATATTACCCATAATCCATTGCTCCATTGAAAATGAATATTTCTTGAAAAACAATCCACTTAACTACACTAATTTAATGTGAAACACACTGGTAACACATTTAACCTGCAATACTTTTGCCATGCATCACAAATACATTGAAGTAATATTTATATCCCTAAGTTTAAAATAAAAACAACTTTGAAGTATAAATACAGGTTTTTTTGTTTTTTTTTTGTTTTTTTTTTGGTTTTTTTTTGGTTTTTTTGTTTTTTTTTGTTTTTTTTATTTTTTTTTTTTTAAACTCTATAATCACTAGTTGATTAACATTTCAATTGCTCTGAAATATTAGCTTATCTGTAATAAACATTACACACATGTAAAAGTTTTATTTAGGAGACCTTTCATTGCTTAATTCTTGTAATACTATCATAAGGTATCATTTTAAACCAACATCCTATGCTGTCTTGATATACAGAATTAACCATTTGACTGCCAGAGAAGTCAGTCATATCCAAGAGGTTTACTGCAAACTGGGTATTCATTTTAAATAGAACTGAACTTAAAAGAGGTTGGCAAAGTGAATATTATTGACGTAAATATTGTGTTAGATTTATATGTCGTAGTGTATGCATTGCAACACTCTATAGTATGAAGTAATGGATGAATTCTGGAACAAACCAAATTCACCATAGTGGGAGGGGAGCACACAAAATTTCTACCTATTTTAAAATACACTTAAAAAACCCTGAATGCTCCAGAAAACTCTATTTCATTGTTAAGAAAGGTATTGATAAAATCTCTGAGCATTGAAGGATGTGAAAGCAAAATTTAATTCAAAAGGAAGAATTATCTGTCCCCTGTTCAGGTGCAGATGGTTTGCCCCATAGTCTGCAAGCTGTACAGGGTGAAGTAATGGATAAGATCTGGAACCTACTAAGTTCACCATAGTGGGAGGCGACAAATTAAATATCTAATGATTTAAAATATACTTTCAAAAGTCTGAAGACTCCAGATAGCCCTATTTCATTATCAAGAATGGTTTTGATAACATTTTTATGCTTTCAAGGCAGTGAAAGATGAATTGAACTTGAAATAAAATATGATATCTCCCCCTAATCAGTTGTAGATGGTTTGCCCCATACTCTGCAAAGCTCTGGAGTGTTAAGTGCTGAATAAAATCTGGAACAAACCAAATTCACCATAGTGTTAGGGGGGCATATGAAATAACTAAAGATTAAAAATACACTTTAAAAAGTCTGAGTGCTCCAGATGGCCCGATTTTATGATCAAGAATAGTTTTGATAAAATTGTGGTGCTTTCCAGGGAGTGAAAGATAATTTTTTATCAAAACAAAGTATTATATGTCCCCTACTGTGGTGCAAATGGTTTGCACCAATATTACCCATAATCCATTGCTCCATTGAAAATAAATATTTCTTGAAAAACAATCCACTTAACTACAATAATTTAACGTAAAACACACTGGTAACATATTTTAACCTGCAATACTTTTGCCATGCATGACGAATACATTGAAATAATATTTATATCCCTAAGTTTAAAATAAAAACACCTTTGAAGTATAAATATAGTTTTTTTTGTTTTTTTTAAACTCTATAATCACTAGTTGATTAACCCCTAGAGTGCCAGGTGGGTACATTGTACGAGTTCGCACAGCTGTACCTGCTGTGCCAAGCTCGTACAAGGTACACCTTAAATGCGGTCACTGCATAAGCCGGTATAACCGGCATGCAGTGGCCACATTTAAAAAAAACAATTGCCTGGCACTCTTGGGGGGACATGAGGATCACTCCTCATGTCCCCCCATGTATTGATCTCCCAGCCGATCGCGCTGGGAGATCAATATTTAAGAAGGAGAAGCGGAGCTTCTCCTTCCTGCTCTCTCCTACCCGAACTTCCGGGTAGGAGTGGGCGGGACCGGGGGAAGCCTCCTAACGTCATCGGTGACATGATCACCGATGATGTTAAGGAAGTTTCCACGGTCCCATTCACTCCTACCGATGGTAGGAGTGAAAGGCAGGAGAGGTATTGCTCT
Organism: Rhinophrynus dorsalis; assembly: GCA_037306005.1. Classification (NCBI taxonomy): domain Eukaryota; kingdom Metazoa; phylum Chordata; class Amphibia; order Anura; family Rhinophrynidae; genus Rhinophrynus; species Rhinophrynus dorsalis. Next base: position 418,754,260 of record CM074722.1, read on the forward strand.
CCTGCCGTCGCCAGATTGATCTCCCAGCACAATCGGCTGGGAGATCAATAACTGGGGGGACATCAGAAGGTGTCCTGATGTCCCCCCACGAGGTCTGATATAGAAAATAAATAGATAAATAAATTTTTAACCCTTTGAGTGCCGTGGGGACGTCCAGCGCTTTGCTTTGCAATGCGCTGGAGACCCCTTTGGCAGTCACAGGGTCAGTTGTGCTGTAGCACATTTTTTTTAACTGAGACCTCATTGGGGGGGTCAGGAGAGGTCCTGATGACCCCCAATGAGGTCTATATATATAAAAAAAAAAAAAATAGAAAAATTAACCCTGTGTGTGCCACTGGGGGGGGTCAAATGCAGACCCCCCCCTCCTGTGGCACATACAGGACTTTGGTTTGCGTTTCCCTGATGTCCCCCAACAAGCTATGAATAAAAAATAGTAAAAAAAAAAAAAATTAACCCTCTGTGTGCCACAGGGGGTCCAATGCATTGCTTTCAATGCATTGGACACCCCTGTGGAAGACAAAGTGTTTTGTTTTGTTTTGTTTTTCTTAATTTTTACTTTATTTAGACCTCATTGGGGGACATCAGGGGTCCTGAAGCCCCCCAACAAGGTGTAAAAAAAATAGGAAAACAATGTATGCCCCACAGGGGGGTCCAACGCAGTGCTTTGCAATGCGTTGGACCCCCCCCCCCCGTGACACACATTTATTTATTTTTTATTCTGCCCTTGTTGGGGGGTCATCAGAAGTAGACCTGATCCCCCAACAAGGTATGAATAACAAATAATAAAAGAAAAAAAAATTAACCCTCTGCGTGCCACAGTGCCACTTTGCTTTGGAATGTATTGTACACCCCTGTGGCGGACAAAGGATTTTTCTTTTTTTTCCCCTCATTATTTTTTATTCAGATCTCATTGTGGGGCATCAGTTCTAATGCCCTCCAATGAGGTCTACATACATATATATATATATATATATATATATATATATATATATATATATATATATATATAATTTTTTTATTTTTTTGGGGGAAAAAAAACACAAAACCTGCATGTGTTACAGGTTGGTCCCATGCAAGTGGTTTACAATGTGCTGGACCCCCTGTGGCACGCACACATTTTTTTCCCATTATTTTTTATTCAGACATCATTGGGGGGCATGAGAAGTGGTACTCATGCCCCCCAATAAGGTATGAAAAAAAAAAATAACAGTTAAAAAAAATTAACTCTTTGTGTTCAACAGGGTGTCCAGTGCATTGCTTTTCAGTCTATAGGACACCCCTGTGGCATGCACACAAAATGCCTCCAATCCCCCCCAACCACATACCCTACCCACCAGCCTAGTTTCACAGCCTACTGGCAGTCCCATTCCCCCAGTCTGACCCCCCCAGCCTGATTCCACTGCCTACTGGTAGACCCAAGTGCCAGTACGCACTGGATTCAGGCTGGGAATCAAACAGTGCATGATGGGACTTACAGTGCACACTGGTAACCACAAATCCCCCATATGCACTTACCTCCCCACCATCACCACCGCCACACTTACTCGCTGCCCACTGGTAGATATACCCACTTACACAGCCTGACCCCTCGTCCCTTCCCTGACCTGGTTTCTCTGGCACACACAAGTCCTCACTTACACTGACTGACCACTGGTAGAAATAGAATCACACATACACTGTTTGCTTCCCCATCCTTGTTCCACTGGTAGCCACGCTCCTGGCACCCAATATGGTATGTCAACCCACAGCAGTGGGGCACTATTTTTTGTAGGCTGGCAGGAGGTCCTCCTAGGAAATCCCATAGTGTTAAACCATTTCCGTATCTTTGAAGTGACTGATTTGTAAGAAAAACAATTTTTTTTTCTGTAGCACCAAATTCTGGAAATAGTTGTGAACTCTAACTTAGGGGTAGAAAAGGAAGTCACAGCTCATTAGATGCGGCAGGTTATCTTCTTTCCAAAATGTCATAGTTTCTGTACCCTTTCTTCACTTCTGTAGTTGACATAACCATTTTTGTACAGGAAAGTATTATTTGAGAAAATATTAGAAAAATCAGAGGTTGTTGTAGGTGTCATTTTGCACTTCTAGCACCCCCTACGGTAGGTCAACTCAAACCAATGGGGTGTCATTTGACTCCTAAGAGCACTAGCTAGTGAATGCAGTTGAAAATTGCATGGTTTTCACAGAGATCCATACATTTAAAGGGGCAGAAATGTAAAAAATGCAATGTTTTTCCTATAGTGCCACCTTCTGGAAGCATTTGGGCACAACAGGTTTGGGGTAAGAAGGCAAGTGGCCCCTCATTAGATGCGGCAGGTTATCCTCTTTACAAAATGGTATGGTTTCTCTACCTTTCCTGCATATCTATAATGGTTATGACACTTTTCGTGCAGGCAGATAATTTCAAAAACAAAAGTGTCAGGTTTAGGTAAGTGTTCCTACCACCCACATATTGCATGTTATCCCACACAAATGGGGTAACATTTTTCTCATGTTGGTAGAAGGTACTGAATACAGTAGGAAATGTTATGGTTTTCAAAGATTTTGGTATCTTTGAAGTGGTGGAAATGTAAAAAAAACATGTATTTATTCCTATAGCGCCACCTTTTGGAAATAATTGAGCACTTCAGCCAGGGGGTAGAAAGGCAAGTGACCCCTCATGTGATGTGGGTGAATGTCTACTTTCCAAAATGGTATACCTTTTATATATTTCCTTCATGTCGCTAACAGTTATGAACATTTTAGTACAAGCATCCATTTTCGAGGAAGCAAACAGGTAGGTGTATTTATGTGGTTCTGGCACCCCTAAGGTAGGTCGACTCATACCAATGAGGTGTCAATTTTCTCCAAAGAGCACTAGCTAATGAATACATTTGGAAATTCCATGGTTTTCACAGATTTCAGCACATTTGAAGGGGCAGAAATGTAAGAAAATGCCTTTTTTCTTCATTAGCGCCACCTTCTGGAGTCATTTGTGCACTCCAGGCTTGGGGTAACAAGGCAAGTCACCCATCATTAGATGCGGCAGGGTGTCTTCTTTTCAAAATGGTATGGTTTGTGTACCCTTTCTTCACTTATGTAGTTGTTATAACCATTTGTGTACAGACAAGTAATGTTAGAGAAAATGTTAGAAAAATTAGAGGTTGCAATAGGTGTAGTTTTGTACTTGTAGCGCCCCCTGAGGTAGGTGAACTCATACCAATGGGGTGTCATTTTTCTCCTAAGAGCACTAGCTAATGAATACAGTTGGAAATGCAATGGTTTTCACAAATTTCAGTATATTTGAAGGGGCAGAAATGTAAGAAAATGCCTTTTTTTTCATTAACGCCACCTTCTGGAGGCATTTGTGCACTCCAGTTTTGGGGTAACAAGGCAAGTCACCCATCATTAGATGCGGCAGGTTGTCTTCTTTTCAAAATGGTATGGTTTGTGTACCCTTTCTTCACTTCTGTAGTTGTTATAACCATTTGTGTACAGACAAGTAATGTTTGAGAAAATGTTAGAAAAATTTGAGGTTGTAGTAGGTGTCGTGTTGCACTTCTAGCGTGCCCTGTGGTAGGTGAACTCATACCAATGAGGTGTCATTTTTCTCCTAAGAGCACTAGCTAATGAATACAGTTGGAAATGCCATGGTTTTCACAAATTTCAGTACATTTGAAGGGGCAGAAATGTAAGAAAATGCCTTTTTTTTTCATTAGTGCCACCTTCTGGAGGCATTTGTGCACTCCAGGCTTGGGGTAACAAGGCAAGTCACCCATCATTAGATGCGACAGGGTGTCTTCTTTTCAAAATGGTATGGTTTGTATACCCTTTCTTCACTTCTGTAGTTGTTATAACCATTTGTGTACAGACAAGTAATGTTTGAGAAAATGTTAGAAAAATTTGAGGTTGTAGTAGGTGTCGTTTTGCACTTCTAGCGCCCCCTGAGGTAGGTGAACTCATACCAATGAGGTGTCATTTTTCTCCTAAGAGCACTAGCTAATGAATACAGTTGGAAATGCCATAGTTTTCACAAATTTCAGTACATTTGAAGGGGCAGAAATGTAAGAAAATGTCTTTTTTTTTCTTTAGCGCCACCTTCTGGAGGCATTTGTGCACTCCAGTCTTGGGGTAACAAGGCAAGTCACCCATCATTAGATGCGGCAGGGTGTCTTATTTTCAAAATGGTATGGTTTGTGTACCCTTTCTTCACTTCTGTAGTTGTTATAACCATTTGTGTACAGACAAGTAATGTTTGAGAAAATGTTAGAAAAATTTGAGGTTGTAGTAGGTGTCGTGTTGCACTTCTAGCGTGCCCTGTGGTAGGTGAACTCATACCAATGAGGTGTCATTTTTCTCCTAAGAGCACTAGCTAATGAATACAGTTGGAAATGCCATGGTTTTCACAAATTTCAGTACATTTGAAGGGGCAGAAATGTAAGAAAATGCCTTTTTTTTTCATTAGTGCCACCTTCTGGAGGCATTTGTGCACTCCAGGCTTGGGGTAACAAGGCAAGTCACCCATCATTAGATGCGACAGGGTGTCTTCTTTTCAAAATGGTATGGTTTGTATACCCTTTCTTCACTTCTGTAGTTGTTATAACCATTTGTGTACAGACAAGTAATGTTTGAGAAAATGTTAGAAAAATTTGAGGTTGTAGTAGGTGTCGTTTTGCACTTCTAGCGCCCCCTGAGGTAGGTGAACTCATACCAATGAGGTGTCATTTTTCTCCTAAGAGCACTAGCTAATGAATACAGTTGGAAATGCCATAGTTTTCACAAATTTCAGTACATTTGAAGGGGCAGAAATGTAAGAAAATGTCTTTTTTTTTCTTTAGCGCCACCTTCTGGAGGCATTTGTGCACTCCAGTCTTGGGGTAACAAGGCAAGTCACCCATCATTAGATGCGGCAGGGTGTCTTATTTTCAAAATGGTATGGTTTGTGTACCCTTTCTTCACTTCTGTAGTTGTTATAACCATTTGTGTACAGACAAGTAATGTTTGAGAAAATGTTAGAAAAATTTGAGGTTTTAGTAGGTGTCGTTTTGCACTTCTAGCGCCCCCTGAGGTAGGTGAACTCATACCAATGAGGTGTCATTTTTCTCCTAAGAGCACTAGCTAATGAATACAGTTGGAAATGCCATGATTTTCACAAATTTTAGTACATTTGAAGGGGCAGAAATGTAAGAAAATGCCTTTTTTTTTCATTAGCGCCATCTTCTGGAGGTATTTGTGCACACCAGGCTTGGGGTAACAAGGCAAGTCACCCCTCATTAGATGAAGCAGGTTGTCTGCTTTCCAGAAATATATAGTTTTATATAGTTATTCCACTGTTTTAGGGTAGCTTTACCACAAAAACCATAGAATGTGCATATTAGTTTATAAAGATGAAAATGTCATTTTGCACTGCTGGTGATTAGGGCTCTACGCTAGCCATGGACGTAGGTAAAACTATACAAATTTGGTATTTTTTTACTAGGGGGACTCGGGGCTTTTTCAAATAATTGAAACTTTTTCAATCAATGTAAATGTTTTTGATACATAGTATGTGATTTTAGCAAAATGAGTAAATTTTCACTTTTTTTGTCATTATGACATCATAGCTTTTTGCACGATGTAAAATTCTCTTCATGTAAGGTACCACAAGAAAGCTCAATTAGTTCTGAAAAAAACAATATATAGTTTTCCATATTTAACTAAAAATCCCCAGAGGAAATCAAGCCTAAACAGAAGGATAGCAAAAATGCTGAAAAAGTGTCTGGCCTGCAGGGTACAGGAAATGGCCCAAGCCTCTGGCACTGAAGGGGTTAACATTTGAATTGCTCTGAAATATTAGCTTATCTGTAATAAACATTACACACATGTAAAAGTTTTATTTAGGAGATCTTTCATTGCTTAATTCTTGTAATACTATCATAAGGTATCATTTTAAACCAACTTCCTATGCTGTCTTGATATACAAAATTAACCATTTGACTGCCAGAGAAGTCAGTCATATCCAAGAGGTTTACTGCAAACTGGGTATTCATTTTAAACTGTAAGCTCTCACGAGCAGGGCCCTCTGATCCTCCTGTTCTACACATCTGATTGTACTATTTAATACCTCTGTATGTCTATTCCCCAATTGTACAGCGCTGCGGAATTAGTTGGCGCTATATAAATAAAGAATAATAATAAATAGAAATGAACTTAAAAGAGGTTGGCAAAGTGAATATCATTGACCTAAATATTGTTTTACATTTATATGTCATAGTGTATGCATTGCAACACTCTATAGTATGAAGTACTGGATGAATTCTGGAACAAACCAAATTCACCATAGTGGGAGGGGGGCACACAAAATTTCTACCTATTTTAAAATACACTTAAAAAACCCTGAATGCTCCAGAAAACTCTGTTTTATTGTTAAGAACGGTATTGATAAAATCTCTGAGCATTGAAGGATGTGAAAGCAAAATTTAATTCAAAAGGAAGAATTATCTGTCCCCTGTTCAGGTGCAGATGGTTTGCCCCATAGTCTGCAAGCTGTACAGGGTGAAGTAATTGATAAGATCTGGAACATACTAAGTTCACCATAGTTGGAGGGGGCAAATTAAATATCTAATGATTTAAAATATACTTTCAAAAGTCTGAAGACTCCAGATAGCCCTATTTCATTATCAAGAATTGTTTTGATAACATTTTATGCTTTCAAGGCAGTGAAAGATGAATTGAACTTGAAATAAAATATTATATCTCCCCCTAATCAGTTGCAAATGGTTTGCCCCATACTCTGCAAAGCTCTGGAGTGTTAAGTGCTGAATAAAATCTGGAACAAAACAAATTCACCATAGTGTTAGGGGGGCATATGAAATAACTAATGATTAAAAATATACTTTAAAAAGTCTGAGTGCTCCAGATGGCCCTATTTTATGATCATGAATAGTTTTGATGAAATTGTGGTGCTTTCCAGGGAGTGAAAGATAATATTTTTTCAAAACAAAGTATTATATGTCCCCTACTGTGGTGCAAATGGTTTGCACCAATATTACCCATAATCCATTGCTCCATTGAAAATGAATATTTCTTGAAAAACAATCCACTTAACTATACTAATTTAATGTGAAACACACTGGTAACACATTTTAACCTGCAATACTTTTGCCATGCATCACAAATACATTGAAATAATATTTATATCCCTAAGTTTAAAATAAAAACACCTTTGAAATATAAATACAGGTTTTTTTGTTTTTTTTAAACTCTATAATCACTAGTTGATTAACATTTGAATTGCTCTGAAATATTAGCTTTTCCGTAATAAACATTACACACATGTAAAAGTTTTATTTAGGAGAACTTTCATTGCTTAATTCTTGTAGTACTATCATAAGGTATCATTTTAAACCAACATCCTATGCTGTCTTCATGTACAAAATTAACCATTTGACTTCCAGAGAAGTCAGTCATATCCAAGAGGTTTACTGCAAACTGGGTATTCATTTTAAATAGAACTGAACTTAAAAGAGGTTGGCAAAGTGAATATTATTGACCTAAATATTGTGTTAGATTTATATGTCATAGTGTATGCATTGCAACACTCTATAGTATGAAGTACTGGATGAATTCTGGAACAAACCAAATTCACCATAGTGGGAGGGGGGCACACAAAATTTCTACCTATTTTAAAATACACTTAAAAAACTCTGAATGCTCCATAAAACTCTATTTTATTGTTAAGAAAGGTATTGATAAAATCTCTGAGCATTGAAGGATGTGAAAGCAAAATTTAATTCAAAAGGAAGAATTATCTATCCCCTGTTCAGGTGCAGATGGTTTGCCCCATAGTCTGCAAGCTTTACATGGTGAAGTAATGGATAAGATCTGGAACATACTAAGTTCACCATAGTGGGATTCGGCAAATTAAATATCTAATGATTTAAAATATACTTTCAAAAGTTTGAAGACTCCAGATAGCCCTATTTCATTATCAAGAATGGTTTTGATAACATTTTTATGCTTTCAAGGCAGTGAAAGATGAATTGAACTTGAAATAAAATATTATATCTCCCCCTAATCAGTTGCAGATGGTTTGCCCCATACTCTGCAAAGCTCTGGACTGTTAAGTGCTGAATAAAATCTGGAACAAACCAAATTCACCATAGTGTTAGGGGGGCATATGAAATAACTAATGATTAAAAATATACTTTAAAAAGTCTGAGTGCTCCAGATGGCCCGATTTTATGATCAAGAATAGTTTTGATAAAATTGTGGTGCTTTCCAGGGAGTGAAAGATAATTTTTTTTTCAAAACAAAGTATTATATGTCCCCTACTGTGGTGCAAATGGTTTGCACCAATATTACCCATAATCCATTGCTCCATTGAAAATGAATATTTCTTGAAAAACAATCCACTTAACTACACTAATTTAATGTGAAACACACTGGTAACACATTTTAACCTGCAATACTTTTGCCATGCATCACGAATACATTGAAGAAATATTTATATCCCTAAGTTTAAAATAAAAAAGCCTTTGAAATATAAATACAGGATTTTTTTTTTTTGTTTTTGCTTTTTTTTGTTTTTTTAAACTCTATAATCACTAGTTGATTAACATTTGAAATGCTCTGAAATATTAGCTTCTCTGTAATAAAAATTACACACATGTAAAAGTTTTATTTAGGAGACCTTTCATTGCTTAATTCTTGTAATACTATGATAAGGTATCATTTTAAACCAACATCCTATGCTGTCTTGATATACAAAATTAACCATTTGACTGCCAGAGAAGCCTGTCATATCCAAGAGGTTATCTGCAAACTGGGTATTCATTTTAAATAGAACTGAACTTAAAAGAGGTTGGCAAAGTGAATATTATTGACCTAAATATTGTGTTAGATTTATATGTCATAGTGTGTGCATTGCAACACTTTATAGTATGAAGTACTGGATGAATTCTGGAACAAACCAAATTCACCATAGTGGGAGGGGGGCACACAAAATTTCTACCTATTTTAAAATACACTTAAAAAACCCTGAATGCTCCAGAAAACTCTATTTTATTGTTAAGAAAGGTATTGATAAAATCTCTGAGCATTGAAGGATGTGAAAGCAAAATTTAATTCAAAAGGAAGAATTATCTGTCCCCTGTTCAGGTGCAGATGGTTTGGCCCATAGTCTGCAAGCTGTACAGGGTGAAGTAATGGATAAGATCTGGAACATACTAAGTTCACCATAGTGGGAGGGGGCAAATTAAATATCTAATGATTTAAAATATACTTTCAAAAGTCTGAAGACTCCAGATATCCCTATTTCATTATCAAGAATGGTTTTGATAACATTTTTATGCTTTCAAGGCAGTGAAAGATGAATTGAACTTGAAATAAAATATTATATCTCCCCCTACTCAGTTGCAGATGGTTTGCCCCAAACTCTGCAAAGCTCTGGAGTGTTAAGTTGCTGGATAAAATCTGGAACAAACCAAATTCATCATAGTGTTAGGGGGGCATATTATTCTGTGACTGAGGTTGTAGGAGAGAGGTTGTGTGTTAGGAAGCTCTCTGAAAAAGGACTCTTTGAGGGGAGTTTTCTTTTCTTTTCTTTCTTAGTTAGTTTAGTTAAATAAGAGTTTAGTTAGGTTTTATTTCTTTTTTTGGGGAAATTGGGTGAATTTTTTGGTTGATTTTTGCACTTTTGAGTTGAGCCCCAGGAGGCAGCGGATTCTTGCCCGGCGGGACTCACTTCCTGTGGGCTCCTTTCTCCAGGGCGCGCCCCTGGCCCGTCCCCTGCTGCTGGGTCTTTTTTCTGCTTTGATTTCAGTTGATTCTTTTGTTTATTTTGGGGGGCTTTTGTTTGGTGGGTGGTGGGGAAGATTGTTTTCTGTTGGGTTGGGTTTCTTTTTGAATTTGAGTTTTATTTTGAGGGAGAGAAGCAAGCAGCTGGGAGGGAAAGAATTTAAACATCTTTCATTACTGTTAACCCTCCCAGTGCCAGTGCACAGCACTGCAGCTCTCCCTCTTTCTTTTTGTTTGGTGGGGAGCTTGTTTTGGTTTATTTCCTTTGATTTGTTTTATTGATTTCATGGCCCCGGGAGGCTTGGGCTTTTTCCCCAGGGGGAGCTCGCTTCCTGTGGGCTTCCAAACCCAGCAGCACTCCCCTGACCCTTCCCCCACTCCTGGTGCTACTTAATTAGTTAATTGATTTCAGTTGTTTTGTTTTCTTGTCAACACTTTTTGGTTTGGTGGGGGGTGGGAAATTTATTTTGTTTCTTTAAGTTTCCTTTAACTGTCTCTGAGGGAGAGATAAAAGCAGCTGGGAGGGACAGAGATTTAAAACACCTATTTTTCTGTTAACCCTCCCAGTGCCAGGTGCATAGCACTGCATCTCTCCCTCTCCCTCTCTCTCACCTCTCTCTTTAAAAAACAAAACAAAAAATATAAATAAAAAAAAATCCTCCTTTTATTTTATTTCTTTCTTTGATTTAAAATGGGGAAGGGCATAAAGAGGCCTCAGGATCCCAAAGATGGAATAAGGGATCCTGGAAATACTAGCTGTAGCCCTGCTGTGTCCCAAGCAGCAAGCCCCAGACCTCAGGCTCCCTCTGCCTCTACTCAGGCTGCTCCTACTGGCACTGCCCCTGTTGCTACTAGATCTTTTGCACAGGTGGTTAGTGCCAGCCCCAGTCATGCCAACTCTGGGGGAGAGCAGCTATCTAGGAGGCATGGAGTCAGATGCATCATGTCTGGGGTTCACAGCATAAGGGCATATGTAAAGGCTGCAGCTGATGTTGTGAGTCCCTCTGCAGTTGTAGCAGCCAGCAAAATGTACGTCAAAGCTGTACTATTTCTACGTACGCTGGCTGCTGCACATACTTTGGTGCAGAAGGGGCTCACACTGGGGGGGACGTATATCCCTGTAGAACCCCTGGAAGGGATGGGCACACGTTTGGTACTATCTAATGTGCCCCCCTTCCTACCAGACCCTTTGCTGCGCCCCCACTTGCAAGCCCTAGGGGAGTTGAAATCTAATATAACTAAGATTCCCCTGGGCTGCAAAGAGAGAGCACTCAAACATGTGCTCTCTTTTAAGAGGCAGGCACAAGTTCTCCTGCCTCGGGGTGCAGATAGCATTGAGGGGTCCTTTGGGGTTCATTTTGAGGGGGTGCTGTACCGCATATTTTACAGCACAGAAGAAGTGAGGTGCTTTGCTTGTAAGGAGCTGGGGCATACACGCCAGAGCTGCCCCAAGGGGCAGCGTTCTAAAACATCAGCCCCAGCTCCAGTGCCAGTCGCAAGCACCTCACGTACAGCACCCAGCCCTGCTAAGACCACCGTGGCAGGACCCTCAAAAGGGAAAGCCCCCCCTTCAGAGAGCTATAAGGAGGCTGTTCCAAAGCCCACCACCGCAGCCTCCATGCCTCCTTCCTCCCCACCAAAAACATCAGTAGCTGCAGCTACTTCTGATGCTGCAGCAAAAGGGAGGAAGGAGAAGAGTGTCACCACTACCCCCTGTGTTACCGTTGCCCCGGTGCCATCCCCCCCCGCCCTAAGTATAAACACTTCAGCAAGTGTAGGGGATGAGGGGAGGGAGGAAAGATCTCAGCCCTCTAAAGAGGGCACGGGGAGCGGCGACACCTCCTCTTCTAAGGATGACGCCCCAAGGAAGAGGAAATATAAGACCAATAGGGGGACACTGGAGGAATGGGAGGAGCTTATCTCCTATCCCTCCAAAGTAAAAAAGAGGAGCCATCCATCGCCTCCTCAAGTGGTGACATTGTCTGACCTGGCTATTAATCTCAGCCAGGCAGGTGCAGACCACACACCTCTCCCCCCAGACCTGGCGGGGGATAATGTGGCCAAGGGTCTGGGGAATGTGCAGGGGAATGAGGGTCTCCCTGAGGAGACAGGGGCAGACAGCCAGCCAATAGCTATGCAGCTTGTCTTGCCCCTGAGGTATGAAGGGAGGCCCAATAAAGCCCCTGCAGAATGGGCAGTTAGTGTCCCTAAGGTGCTGAGCTTTGGGGACCACAGTCAGCCTCTCCCTCCAGGGTCACTCTCCAGTGGCGACAATGGGGTAATTCCAACTCCCCAGGATATGCCACTCCTGGAGGCGATAGACTTAAGCGTAACGCCCATTCAGGACCCTGTAGAGGAAAATCCAGGGGAGGGTGACGCAACAGGGACAGTGGTAATGGAGGAGGGTGACCAAGCAGTCCCTCCTATTAATACAGTGGAGGTGACTGCTACAACCTCGGAGATCCCTCCTCCCACTTCAGCCACTGATCCCAACCTTAGCGTCATCCAAGCTGCGCAGGCGGCGGTGGAGAAGGCTGAGGAGGCATATAAGGCCTCCAAAGCTCCCCATGTCACCAAGCCGTCTGCCGCCGCTCGGCCAGCTACCCCTGAGTGTGCCCCTAGTACTAGCAAGGGGGCACAAGAATCCTCTCAGGGTTCGGTCGCGAAGGGTGTATTAGACCCCACTTCAATAACATCTAGAAGTGGGAGTGTTAAGATCAAGCTGAGAAGGCTTACCCCCTTAGAGGAGAAGGGGGTTTACAAAGTACTCAGCGAGGAGGAGCCCAGGGATGGCAGTGAGGCTTCTGCAGCCTCAATACCTACACCTAGCCCTGTCATCCCTGCCAAGGAGATAACAGCTTTCCTTGAGAGCACCCTTCTCGGTCAAAATAAAAAGAAGGTGCGCCTGGCCCTTGAGAGGTGGAATGATCTGCCGTTAAGCATCCACTCTCTCAGAGAATATCTTAGGGCCAGCAATCGGGCCAAGAACTTCGAGTCTGCCTAACATATCCACGCCCGCAAGTTCTTAAATTTGTGTCTGTCCCATCAGGCCTCGCTAGGAGATGGGACAAAAGCATATCCTGACACACAGTAATGGCTCTGAGCATCAGCACCCTTAATACCAATGGCTGTAGGGATGGGTTTCGCAGGTTCCAGGTACTCTCCTATCTACAGCAAGGGGGGTACTCTGTGAGCTTCCTGCAAGAGACCCATACCACTCCGGAGGCTGAAGCCAACTGGCATCTGGAGTGGCGAGGCAGGGTTTTCTTTAGCCACTTCACTTCGGCGTCATGTGGAGTGGTGACCCTGTTCTCAGAGTCCTTTCAGCCTGAGGTGCTGAGTGCGAAGGCTGTTATCCCAGGCCGTCTGCTGCATCTCCGGGTCCGAGAGCTAGGCTGCACGTTTAGTCTGCTGAACGTGTATGCACCCTCTGCAGGACCGGAGAGGGTGAGGTTCTTTGCTAGTTTGTCGACCTATCTGGAGTCGGTCGATGCGGATGAGTGTTTGATTATCGGGGGTGATTTCAACTGCACCCTCGAAGCTCTGGACCGTGTCGGGACAGAGCACTATCCACCATCCGCGTCGGCCTTGAGGGAGGTCATCACCCGCTACTCCCTGGTCGACATCTGGCGAGAGCAGCACCCAGGGGCATCAGACACTTTCACCTATGTCAGGGTGAGAGATGGTAGGGTGTCCCACTCCCGGATCGATAGGCTTTATATATCTAGCCACTACATGTCGCGGGCCCAGTCGCGGGCCCATCTCTCCAGACGCCTGCGAGGTGCTATGGGATGGGCTTCCAATGGTCAGCGAGGGTGGACGAGAGAGGCTGGATCAGCCCATCTCTCTAGCTGAACTCTCTGAAGCCCTCAGTCTAATGCCCCATGGCAAATCTCCGGGGCTGGACGGACTGACCGTAGAGTTCTTCCAATTCTTTTGGGAGACTCTAGGACCTGATTTCCAACTGGTCCTAACGGAAGCCCTCGAGACTGGTGAGATGCCCCTTTCCTGTCGACGGGCAGTAATGGCCTTGCTGCCCAAGAAGGGGGATCTCCGCCTTATCGAGAACTGGCGACCAGTCTCGCTGCTCAGCACGGATTATAAGATCATAGCCAAAGCTGTCACCTTAAGGCTCAGGTCCGTGCTGGCAGAGGTGGTCCACTCAGACCAGTCTTATACAATCCCGGGCTGGACCATCTTTGATAATATCTTTCTGGTCCGGGATCTGCTCTGCTATGCCCGCAGGACTGGTCTGTCACTCGCTCTTCTCTCATTAGACCGGGAGAAGGCGTTTGACAGAGTGGATCACAAATATCTCATAGCTACTCTGCAAGCATACGGCTTTGTCCCACGCTTTGTGGGCTACCTTAAGACACTGTATGCCTCTGCAGAGTGTTTAATTAAGATCAACTGGTCCCTAACGGCACCCCTGGTATTTGGACGAGGAGTACGGCAGGGATGCCCCTTGTCTGGACACCTATATGCACTAGCCATCGAGCCCTTCCTATGTCTGTTAAGGAAGAGGCTCACAGGGCTGGTGCTGAAGGAGCCAGACATGAGGGTGGTCCTTTCGGCATATGCCGATGATGTACTCCTCGTGGCCCAAGACCTAGTTGATCTGGAGCGGGCTAAAGAATGCCAAGAGGTTTATACAGCTGCCGCTTCTGCTCAGATCAACTGGTCCAAATGCACAGGCCTTTTAGAGGGTCCCATACAGGTAGACTCCCTGCCTCCCACCTTCCGTAACATCAAGTGGGAGGCTACAGCTTTGAAATACCTTGGAGTCTAGCTGTCCGCTGCGAATCCCACAGTCCCTGCAAACTGGAAAGAACTAGAGGAATGAGTCCTCTCTCGGATGGGACTGTGGAGGGGTCTTGCGAAAGTGCTTTCCCTAAGGGGGAGGGCTTTGGTGATCAACCAGCTGGTGGCCTCACAGCTGTGGCACCGGCTGATCTGCCTTAGCCCGACCCCCGAGTTCATCAGCAAAATCCAGAGAATGCTGCTGGACTTTCTCTGGATGGAGAAGCACTGGGTCTCTGCGGGTGTGGTGTGCCTCCCACTGGGAGAGGGCGGTCAAGGAGTGGTGTGCATACGCACTCAAGTGCACACCTTCCGCCTCCAGTACCTGCAGAGATACCTGTACGCAGACCCTTCACCGCAGTGGTGCGCGCTGGCCTCCAGCTTCTATCGCCAGTTGCGCAATATGGGGTATGACCGGCAACTATTCATCATCAAGCCTGAGGGGTTTGGGAGCGACCTCTCAGTGCTGCCGGCATACTACCGGAAAACCCTCAAGGCCTGGAGCATGGTCTCCGTGTCAAGGCAGGGCACAGCGCAGGGGGCAGACATTCTAGCGGAGCCCCTGCTATATAATCCAGCTGTGGGGGCTCGGATGTTGGAAGCCCCTAGCATATGTTGTCGCCTTCGCCAAGCACGGATGACCCGAGTCGGGGATCTCCTGGACTATGAACGGGCGGACTGGGTGGAGCCCGATGTGCTTATGCACCGTATGGGTTTCCATAGTCCCAGAGTTCCGTACCGTTTGCTCCAGGAGATCAAGCTTGCCATCCACCCCGACTCGCGCACCTTCATTGACGGGGCCTTACAGGCCGGAGAGCCACATCTACCTGTGGAACCCTCGCCTCCGGCTGTAAGCATACAACCAAAGCCTCGTCAGTCCCCCTTGGCTTCTCCAGCCCCCAACTTAAGCCGGTTGGGGGTGATACCCTCGGCATGTTTCCGTGGCATGCCGAGGAAGAGGCTGTATTCCCTCGTGCTCCACACAGTGCACTTCCTCGCCCTCGTCGGTCGCCCAGACACCATCTGGAAGCGAGTGGTTGACGTGGGCGAGAGACCCCGGTGGAGGGCACTCTATTCCACCTTGGTGCCCAGACCCATCGGGGATTTGAGTTGGAGAGTGCTCCATGGTGCACTGAGCACGGGGGAGTACCTGGCCCGTTTCACGGACTCCCCTGCCACCTGTCCTTTCTGTGGCAGGGGCAAGTCAGTCTTTCATGTTTACTTTTCATGCAGCCGATTGCAGCCCCTCTTGTCATTCCTGAGGGGACTCCTCCTGCAGTTCTGACTGCACTTCTCCCCACACCTCTTCATTTTTGGGCGCACGGTGTCTCGGACAAGTAGGGCTGAGGACCTCCTCATAAACCTGCTCCTGGCACAGGCTAAGATGGCCATTTATGTGACCAGGAAGCAGGTGCTGTCAGGGGAGGTTCCGATGACACCTGAATTTTTGTTCCGGGCATTTGTGCGCTCCCGTATCCGAGCAGAGTACACCCAAGCCCTTGCCACTGGGAGTATGTCATCTTTTACCTCCCAGTGGGCCTTAAATGGTGTGCTCTGCTCGGTGTCCCCCCATCAGGATTCATTTCTTTTCTTTTTTCTTTCTTAGTTAGTTTAGTTAAATAAGAGTTTAGTTAGGTTTTATTTCTTTTTTTGGGGAAATTGGGTGAATTTTTAGTTGATTTTTACACTTTTAAGTTGAGCCCCAGGAAGCAGCAGCTTCTTGCCCAACAAGGCTCACTTCCTGTGGGCTCCTTTCTCCAGAGCATACCCCTGACCCATCCCCTGCTGCTGGGACTTTTTTCAACTTTGATTTAATTTGATTCTTTTATTTATTTTGGAAAACTTTTGTTTGGTGGGGAAGATTATTTTCTGTTAGTTTAAGTTAATTTTTGAATTTAAGTTTATTTTTGAGGCAGAGAAGCAAGCAGCTGGGAGGGAAAGAATTTAAACATCTTTCATTACTGTTAACCCTCCCAGTGCCAGTGCACAGCACTGCAGCTCTCCCTCTTTCTTTTTATTTAATAAGAAAAGTTCTTTTAGTTTATTTATTTTGATTTGCTTTATTTAAGTTTAAAGCCCCAGGAGGCTTGAGTTTATTCTCCAAAAGAGCTCACCTCCTGAGGGCTTCCAACCCAGCAGCACTCCCCTGACCCTTCCCCCACTCCTGGTGCTACTTAATTAGTTAATTGATTTCAGTTGTTTTGTTTTCTTGTCAACACTTTTTAGTTTGGTGGGGGGTGGGAAACTATTTTTATGTTTGTTTCACTTTCCTTTTCATTTAACTGTCTCTGAGGGAGAGATAAAAGCAGCTGGGAGGGACAGAGATTTAAAACACCTATTTTTCTGTTAACCCTCCCAGTGCCAGGTGCATAGCACTGCATCTCTCCCTCTCCCTCTCTCACCTCTCTCTTTAAAAAACAAACAAAACAAAAATATATATAAATAAAAATTCCTTTCTTTTATTTTATTTCTTTCTTTAAGTTTGATTTAAAATGGGGAAGGGGATAAAGAGGCCTCAGGATCCCAAAGATGGAATAAGGGATCCTGGAAATACTAGCTGTAGCCCTGCTGTGTCCCATGCAGCAAGCCCCAGACCTCAGGCTCCCTCTGCCTCTACTCAGGCTGCTCCTACTGGCACTGCCCCTGTTGCTACTAGATCTTTTGCACAGGTGGTTAGTGCCAGCCCCAGTCATACTAACTCTGGGGGAGAGCAGCTATCTAGGAGGCATGGGGTCAGATGCATAATGTCTGGGGTGCACAGCATAGGGGCATATGTAAAGGCTGCAGCTGATGTTGTGAGTCCCTCTGCAGTTGTAGCAGCCAGCAAAATGTACGGCAAAGCTGTACTATTTTTACGTACGCTGGCTGCTGCACATACTTTGGTGCAGAAGGGGCTCACACTGGGGGGGACTTATATCCCTGTGGAACCCCTGGAAGGGATGGGCACACGTTTGGTACTATCTAATGTGCCCCCCTTCCTACCGGACCCTTTACTGCGCCCCCACTTGCAAGCCCTAGGGGAGTTAAAATCAAATATCACCAAGATTCCCCTGGGCTGCAAAGAGAGAGCACTTAGGCATGTGCTCTCTTTTAAGAGGCAGGCACAAGTCCTCCTGCCTCGGGGTGCAGATAGTATTGAAGGGTCCTTTGGGGTTCATTTTGAGGGGGTGCTGTACCGCATATTTTACAGCACAGAAGAAGTGAGGTGCTTTGCTTGTAAGGAGCTGGGGCATACACGCCAGAGCTGCCCCAAGGGGCAGCGATCTAAAACATCAGCCCCAGCTCCAGTGCCAGTAGCAAGCACCTCACGTACAGCACCCAGCCCTGCTAAGACCACCGTGGCAGGGCCCTCAAAAGGGAAAGCCCCCCCTTCAGAGAGCTATAAGGAGGCTGTTCCAAAGCCCACCACCGCAGCCTCCATGCCTCCTTCCTCCCCACCAAAATCATCATTAGCTGCAGCTACATCTGAGGCTGCAGCAAAAGGGAGGAAGGAGAAGAGTGTCACCACTACCCCCTGTGTTGCCGCTGCCCCGGTGCCATCCCCCCCCGCCCCAAGCACAAACACTTCAGCAAGTGTAGGGGATGAGGAGAGGGAGGAAAGATCTCAGCCCTCTAAAGAGGGCACGGGGAGCGGCGGCACCTCCTCTTCTAAGGATGACGCCCCAAGGAAGAGGAAATATAAGACCAATAGGGGGACACTGGAGGAATGGGAGGAGCTTATCTCCTATCCCTCCAAAGTAAAAAAGAGGAGCCATCCATCGCCTCCTCAAGTGGTGACATTGTCTGACCTGGCTATTAATCTCAGCCAGCCAGGTGCAGACCACACACCTCTCCCCCCAGACCTGGCGGGGGATAATGTGGCCAAGGGTCTGGGGAATGTGCAGGGGAATAAGGGTCTCCCTGAGGAGACAGGGGCAGACAGCCAGCCAATACCTATGCAGCTTGTCTTGCCCCTGATGTATGAAGGGAGGCCCAATAAAGCCCCTGCAGAATGGGCAGTTAGTGTCCCTAAGGTGCTGAGCTTTGGGGACCACAGTCAGCCTCTCCCTCCAGGGTCACTCTCCAGTGGCGACACTGGGGTAATTCAAACTCCCCAGGATATGCCACTCCTGGAGGCGATAGATTTAAGCGTAACGCCCATTCAGGACCCTGCAGAGGAAAATCCAGGGGAGGGTGACGCAACAGGGGCAGTGGTAATGGAGGAGGGTGACCAGGCAGTCCCTCCTATTAATACCTTGGAGGTGACTGCTACAACCTCGGAGATCCCTCCTCCCACTTCATCCACTGACCCCAACCTTAGCGTCATCCAAGCTGCGCAGGCGGCGGTGGAGAAGGCTGAGGAGGCATATAAGGCCTCCAAAGCTCCCCATATCAGCAAGCCGTCTGTCGCCGTTCGGCCAGCTACCCCTGAGTGTGCCCCTAGTACTAGCAAGGGGGCACAAGAATCCTCTCAGGGTTCGGTCGCGAAGGGTGTCTTGGACCCCACTTCAATAACATCTAGAAGTGGGAGTGTTAAGATTAAGCTGAGAAGGCTTACCCCCTTAGAGGAGAAGGGGGTTTATACAGTACTCAGCGAGGAGGAGCCCAGGGATGGCAGTGAGGCTTCTGCAGCCTCAATACCTACACCTAGCCCTGTCATCCCTGCCAAGGAAATAACAGCTTTCCTTGAGAGCACCCTTCGCGGACAAAATAAAAAGAAGGTGCGCCTGGCCCTTGAGAGGTGGAATGATCTGCCGTTAATCATCCACTCTCTCAGAGAATATCTTAGGGCCAGCAATCGGGCCAAGAACTTCGGGTCTGCCGAACATATCCGCGCCCGCAAGTTCTTAAATTTGTGTCTGTCCCATCAGGCCTCGCTAGGAGATGGGACGAAAGCACTTCCTGACACACAGTAATGGCTCTGAGCATCAGCACCCTTAATACCAATGGCTGTAGGGATGGGTTTCGCAGGTTCCAGGTACTCTCCTATCTACAGCAAGGGGGGTACTCTGTGAGCTTCCTGCAAGAAACCCATACCACTCCGGAGGCTGAAGCCAACTGGCATCTGGAGTGGCGAGGCAGGGTTTTCTTTAGCCACTTCACTTCGGCGTCATGTGGAGTGGTGACCCTGTTCTCAGAGTCCTTTCAGCCTGAGGTGCTGAGTGCAAAGGCCGTTATCCCAGGCCGTCTGCTGCATCTCCGGGTCCGAGAGCTAGGCTGCACGTTTAGTCTGCTGAACGTGTATGCACCCTCTGCAGCAGGACCGGAGAGGGTGAGGTTCTTTGCTAGTTTGTCGACCTATCTGGAGTCGGTCGATGCGGATGAGTGTTTGATTATCGGGGGTGATTTCAACTGCACCCTCGAAGCTCTGGACCGTGTCGGGACAGAGCATTATCCACCATCCGCGTCGGCCTTGAGGGAGGTCATCACCCGCTACTCCCTGGTCGACATCTGGCGAGAGCAGCACCCAGGGGCATCAGACACTTTCACCTATGTCAGGGTGAGAGATGGTAGGGTGTCCCACTCCCGGATCGATAGGCTTTATATATCTAGCCACTACATGTCGCGGGCCCGGTCCAGTGCCATTAGGTTGGCCCCGTTCACGGACCACAACTGTGTGTCCGTGAAGCTGTCGCCCATGTCATCGGCGACAAAAGCCGCCTATTGGCACTTCAACAATACCTTGTTGGAGGACGAGGGCTTTGCGGCATTGATCCGGGAGAGGTGGGCGGACTGGAGGGGTTTCAGGGGTGACTTTACCACGCTGAGTCAGTGGTGGGACGTGGGCAAGGTGCACTTGAGACTCTTGTGTCAGGAGTATACTAGGGGTGTGAGCAGTCAGCGCAATGCCGAGATTGAGGCACTCCGGGGGGAGGTGCTTGGCCTCGAGCAAAGGCTGGCTGCTGAATCTAGGGATCAAGCCTTGCAGCGCGAATACGTAGAGAGGAAGGAGGTTCTCTGTCACCTGGAACGGCACCAGGCTAAGGGAGCCTTCGTGCGAAGCCGCTTGCGATTCCTTTGGGAGATGGATCGCGGCTCGCGCCTCTTCTACGGACTGGAGAAGAGGGGGGGTAACCGCAGACATATCACCTGCCTCCTCGCGGAGGACGGTGCCCCTCTTTTGGATCCGGAGAGCATCCGGGACAGGGCCCGGAGATTCTATACCAACCTGTACTCTCCGGATCCCATCTCTCCAGACGCCTGCGAGGTGCTATGGGATGGGCTTCCAACGGTCAGCGAGGGTGGAAGAGAGAGGCTGGATCAGCCCATCTCTCTAGCTGAACTCTCTGAAGCCCTCAGTCTAATGCCCCATGGCAAATCTCCGGGGCTGGACGGACTGACCGTAGAGTTCTTCCAATTCTTTTGGGAGACTCTAGGACCTGATTTCCAACTGGTCCTAACGGAAGCCCTCGAGACTGGTGAGATGCCCCTTTCCTGTCGACGGGCAGTAATGGCATTGCTGCCCAAGAAGGGGGATCTCCGCCTTATCGAGAACTGGCGACCAGTCTCGCTGCTCAGCACGGATTATAAGATCGTAGCCAAAGCTGTCACCTTAAGGCTCAGGTCCGTGCTGGCAGAGGTGGTCCACTCAGACCAGTCCTATACAGTCCCGGGCCGGACCATCTTTGATAATATCTTTCTGTTCCGGGATCTGCTCTGCTATGCCCGCAGGACTGGTCTGTCACTCGCCCTTCTTTCACTAGACCAGGAGAAGGCGTTTGACAGAGTGGATCACAGATATCTCATAGCTACTCTGCAAGCATACGGCTTTGGCCCACGCTTTGTGGGCTACCTTAAGACGCTGTATGCCTCTGCAGAGTGTTTAATTAAGATCAACTGGTCCCTAACGGCACCCCTGGTATTTGGACGAGGAGTACGGCAGGGATGCCCCTTGTCTGGACACCTATATGCACTAGCCATCGAGCCCTTCCTATGTCTGTTAAGGAAGAGGCTCACAGGGCTGGTGCTGAAGGAGCCAGACATGAGGGTGGTCCTTTCGGCATATGCCGACGATGTACTCCTCGTGGCCCAAGACCTAGTTGATCTGGAGCGGGCTAAAGAATGCCAAGAGGTTTATACAGCTGCCTCTTCTGCTCAGATCAACTGGTCCAAATGCACAGGCCTTTTAGAGGGTCCCATACAGGTAGACTCCCTGCCTCCCACCTTCCGTAACATCAAGTGGGAGGCTACAGCTTTGAAATACCTTGGAGTCTACCTGTCCGCTGCGAATCCCACAGTCCCTGCAAACTGGAAAGAACTAGAGGAACGAGTCCTCTCTCGGATGGGACTGTGGAGGGGTCTTGCGAAAGTGCTTTCCCTAAGGGGGAGGGCTTTGGTGATCAACCAGCTGGTGGCCTCGCAGCTGTGGCACCGGCTGATCTGCCTTAGCCCGACCCCCGAGTTCATCAGCAAAATCCAGAGAATGCTGCTGGACTTTCTCTGGATGGGGAAGCACTGGGTCTCTGCGGGTGTGGCGAGCCTCCCACTGGGAGAGGGCGGTCAAGGAGTGGTGTGCATACGCACTCAAGTGCACACCTTCCGCCTCCAGTACCTGCAGAGATACCTGTACGCAGACCCTTCACCGCAGTGGTGCGCGCTGGCCTCCAGCTTCTATCGCCAGTTGCGCAATATGGGGTATGACCGGCAACTATTCATCATCAAGCCTGAGGGGTTTGGGAGCGACCTCTCGGTGCTGCCGGCATACTACCGGGAAACCCTCAAGGCCTGGAGCATGGTCTCCGTGTCAAGGCAGGGCACAGCGCAGGGGGCAGACATTCTAGCGGAGCCCCTGCTATATAATCCAACTGTGGGGGCTCAGATGTTGGAAGCCCCTAGCATATGTCGTCGCCTTCGCCAAGCACGGATGACCCGAGTCGGGGATCTCCTGGACTATGAACGGGCGGACTGGGTGGAGCCCCATGTGCTTATGCACCGTATGGGTTTCCATAGTCCCAGAGTTCCGTGCCGTTTGCTCCGGGAGATCAAGCTTGCCATCCACCCCGACTCGCGCACCTTCATTGACGGGGCCTTACAGGCCGGAGAGCCACATCTACCTGTGGAACCCTCGCCTCCGGCTGTAAGCATACTACCAAAGCCTCGTCAGTCCCCCTTGGCTTCTCCAGCCCCCAACTTAAGCCGGTTGGGGGTGATACCCTCGGCATGTTTCCGTGGCATGCCGAGGAAGAGGCTGTATTCCCTCGTGCTCCACACAGTGCACTTCCTCGCCCTCGTCGGTCGCCCAGACACTATCTGGCGGCGAGTGTTTGACGTGGGCGAGAGACCCCGGTGGAGGGCACTCTATTCCACCTTGGTGCCCAGACCCATCGGGGATTTGAGTTGGAGAGTGCTCCATGGTGCACTGAGCACGGGGGAGTACCTGGCCCGTTTCACGGACTCCCCTGCCACCTGTCCTTTCTGTGGCAGGGGCGAGTCAGTCTTTCATGTTTACTTCTCATGCAGCCGACTGCAGCCCCTCTTGTCATTCCTGAGGGGACTCCTCCTGCAGTTCTGGCTGCACTTCTCCCCACACCTCTTCATTTTTGGGCGCACGGTGTCTCGGACAAGTAGGGCTGAGGACCTCCTCATAAACCTGCTCCTGGCACAGGCTAAGATGGCCATCTATGTGTCCAGGAAGCAGGTACTGTCAGGGGAGGTTCCAATGACGCCTGAATATTTGTTCCGGGCATTTGTGCGCTCCCGTATCCGAGCAGAGTACACCCAAGCCCTTGCCACTGGGAGTATGTCATCTTTTACCTCCCAGTGGGCCTTAAATGGTGTGCTCTGCTCGGTGTCCCCCCATCTGGATTCTTTTCATCTCATACTTCACCTTTAAGTTATCTTTATGTTACAGTTACTCTTTTCTGGTTACTTTATATGTCCCTTTGGGTGCTGGGGGTGCGCGGTGTGTTAATCAATGGCACGCTGCTTGCTCCTCTGGCACTCAGGGGGTTAATGTTTATTTAAAAAAAAAAAAAAAAAAAAAAAAAAAAAATTACTTATGTTGCATTTCAGTTTGTTTTTTTTCTTTTTTGACCTTTTGGGTGCTGGGGGTGCGCGGCGTGTTGAATGATGGCGCGCTGTTTGCTCCTCTGGCACTCAGGGTGTTAATATTTCTTTAAAAAAAAAAAAAAAAAAAAAAAAAAAAAATAATACTGGATGAATTCTGGAACAAACCAAATTCACCATAGTGGGGGGGGGCACACAAAATTTCTACCTATTTTAAAATACACTTAAAAAACCCTGAATGCTCCAGAAAACTCTATTTTATCGTTAAGAAAGGTATTGATAAAATCTCTAAGCATTAAAGGATGTGAAAGCAAAATTTAATTCAAAAGGAAGAATTATCTGTCCCCTGTTCAGGTGCAGATGGTTTGCCCCATAGTCTGCAAGCTGTACAGGGTGAAGTAATGGATAAGATCTGGAACATACTAACTTCACCATAGTGGGAGGCGGCAAATTAAATATCTAATGATTTAAAATATACTTTCAAAAGTCTGAAGACTCCAGATAGCCCTATGTCATTATCAAGAATGGTTTTGATAACATTTTTATGCTTTCAAGGCAGTGAAAGATGAATTGAACTTGAAATAAAATATTATCTCTCCACCTAATCAGTTGCAGATGGTTTGCCCCATACTCTGCAAAGCTCTGGAGTGTTAAGTGCTGAATACAGTCTGGAACAAACCAAATTCACCATAGTGTTAGGGGGGCATATGAAATAACTAATGATTAAAAATATATTTTAAAAAGTCTGAGTGCACCAGATGGCCCTATTTTATCATCAAGAATAGTTTTGATAAAATTGTGGTGCTTTCCAGGGAGTGAAAGATAATTTTTTTTCAAAACAAAGTATTATATGTCCCCTACTGTGGTGCAAATGGTTTGCACCAATATTACCCATAATCCATTGCTCCATTGAAAATGAATATTTCTTGAAAAACAATCCACTTAACTACACTAATTTAATGTGAAACACACTGGTAACACATTTTAACCTGCAATACTTTTGCCATGCATCACAAATACATTGAAGTAATATTTATATCCCTAAGTTTAAAATAAAAACACCTTTGAAGTATAAATACAGGTTTTTTTGTTTTTGTTAAACTCTATAATCACTAGTTGATTTACATTTGAATTGTTCTGAAATATTAGCTTATCTGTAATAAACATTACACACATGTAAAAGTTTTATTTAGGAGACCTTTCATTGCTTAATTCTTGTAATAGTATCATAAGGTATCATTTTAAACCAACATCCTATGCTGTCTTGATATACAAAATTAACCATATGTCTGCCAGACAAGTCAGTCATATTCAAGAGGTTTACTGCAAACTGGGTATTCATTTTAAATAGAACTGAACTTAAAAGAGGTTGGCAAAGTGAATATTATTGACCTAAATATTGTGTTAGATTTATATGTCATAGTGTATGCATTGCAACACTCTATAGTATGAAGTACTGGATGAATTCTGGAACAAACCAAATTCACCATAGTGGGAGGGGGGCACACAAAATTTCTACCTATTTTAAAATACACTTAAAAAACCCTGAATGCTCCAGAAAACTCTATTTTATTGTTAAGAAAGGTATTGATAAAATCTCTGAGCATTGAAGGATGTGAAAGCAAAATTTAATTCAAAAGGAAGAAATATCTGTCCCCTGTTCAGGTGTAGATGGTTTGCCCCATAGTCTGCAAGATGTACAGGGTGAAGTAATGGATAAGATCTGGAATATACTAAGTTCACCATAGTGAGAGGCAGCAAATTAAATATCTAATGATTTAAAATATACTTTCAAAAGTCTGAAGACTCCAGATAGCCCTATTTCATTATCAAGAATGGTTTTGATAACATTTTTATGCTTTCAAGGAAGTGAAAGATGAATTGAACTTGAAATAAAATATTATATCTCCTCCTTATCAGTTGCAGATGGTTTGCCCCATACTCTGCAAAGCTCTGGAGTGTAAAGTGCTGGATAAAATCTGGAACAAACCAAATTCACCATAGTGTTAGGGGGGCATATGAAATAACTAATGATTAAATATACACTTTAAAAAGCCTGAGTGCTCCAGATGGCCCTATTTTATGATCAATAAAAGTTTTGATAAAATTGTGATGCTTTCCAGGGAGTGAAAGATAATTTTATTTCAAAACAAAGTATTATATGTCCCCTACTGTGGTGCAAATGGTTTGCACCAATATTACCCATAATCCATTGCTCCATTGAAAATGAATATTTCTTGAAAAAAAATCCACTTAACTACACTAATTTAACGTGAAACACACTGGTAACACATTTTAACCTGCAATACTTTTGCCATGGATCACGAATACATTGAAATACTAATTATATCCCTAAGTTTAAAATAAAAACACCTTTGAAGTATAAATACAGGTTTTTTTGTTTTTTTTTTGGTTTTTTTATTTTTATTTTTTTAAACTCTATAATCACTAGTTGATTAACATTTGAATTGCTCTGAAATATTAGCTTATCTGTAATAAACATTACACACATGTAAAAGTTTTATTTAGGAGACCTTTCATTGCTTAATTCTTGTAATACTATCATAAGGTATCATTTTAAACCAACATTCTATGCTGTCTTGATATACAAAATTAACCATTTGACTGCCAGAGAAGTCAGTCATATCCAAGAGGTTTACTGCAAACTGGGTATTCATTTTAAATAGAACTGAACTTAAAAGAGGTTGGCAAAGTGCATATTATTGACCTAAATATTGTGTTAGATTTATCTGTCATAGTGTATGCATTGCAACACTCTATAGTATGAAGTACTGGATGAATTCTGGAACAAACCAAATTCACCATAGTGGGAGGGGGGCACAAAAAATTTCTACCTATTTTAAAATACACTTAAAAAACCCTGAATGCTCCAGAAAACTCTATTGTATTGTTAAGAAAGGTATTGATAAAATCTCTGAGCAATGAAGGATGTGAAAGCAAAATTTAATTCAAAAGGAAGAATTATCTGTCCCCTGTTCAGGTGCCGATGGTTTGCCCCATAGTCTGCAAGCTGTACAGGGTGAAGTAATGGATAAGATCTGGAACATACTAAGTTCACCATAGTGGGAGGGGGCAAATTAAATATCTAATGATTTAAAATATACTTTCAAAAGTCTGAAGACTCCAGATAGCCCTATTTCATTATCAAGAATGGTTTTGATAACATTTTTATGCTTTCAAGGCAGTGAAAGATGAATTGAACTTGAAATAAAATATGATATCTCCCCCTAATCAGTTGGAGATGGTTTGCCCCATACTCTGCAAAGCTCTGGAGTGTTAAGTGCTGAATAAAATCTGGAACAAACCAAATTCACCATAGTGTTAGGGGGGCATATGAGATAAGTAATGATTAAAAATATACTTTAAAAACTCTGAGTGCTCCAGATGGCCCTATTTTATGATCAAGAATAGTTTTGATAAAATTGTGGTGCTTTCCAGGGAGTGACAGATAATTTTTTTTCAAAACAAAGTATTATATGTCCCCTACTATGGTGCAAATGGTTTGCACCAATATTACCCATAATCCATTGCTCCATTAAAAATGAATATTTCTTGAAAAAAAATCCTTTTAACTACACTAATTTAACGTGAAACACACTGGTAACACATTTTAACCTGCAATACTTTTGCCATGCATCACGAATACATTGATGTAATATTTATATCCCTAAGTTTAAAATAAAAACACCTTTGAAGTATAAATACAGGTTTTTTTTATTTTTTTTTGGTTTTTTTATTTTTATTTTTTTAAACTCTATAATCACTAGTTGATTAACATTTGAATTGCTCTGAAATATTAGCTTATCTGTAATAAACATTACACACATGTAAAAGTTTTATTTAGGAGACCATTCATTGCTTAATTCTTGTAATACTATCATAAGGTGTCATTTTAAACCAACATCCTATGCTGTCTTGATATACAAAATTAACCATTTGACTGCCAGAGAAGTCAGTCATATCCAAGAGGTTTACTGCAAACTGGGTATTCATTTTAAATAGAACTGAACTTAAAAGAGGTTGGCAAAGTGAATATTATTGACCTAAATATTGTGTTAGATTTATCTGTCATAGTGTATGCATTGCAACACTCTATAGTATGAAGTACTGGATGAATTCTGGAACAAACCAAATTCACCATAGTGGGAGGGGGGCACAAAAAATTTCTACCTATTTTAAAATACACTTAAAAAACCCTGAATGCTCCAGAAAACTCTATTGTATTGTTAAGAAAGGTATTGATAAAATCTCTGAGCAATGAAGGATGTGAAAGCAAAATTTAATTCAAAAGGAAGAATTATCTGTCCCCTGTTCAGGTGCCGATGGTTTGCCCCATAGTCTGCAAGCTGTACAGGGTGAAGTAATGG
This sequence comes from Rhinophrynus dorsalis, assembly GCA_037306005.1. Taxonomy (NCBI): domain Eukaryota; kingdom Metazoa; phylum Chordata; class Amphibia; order Anura; family Rhinophrynidae; genus Rhinophrynus; species Rhinophrynus dorsalis. Next base: position 418,782,189 of record CM074722.1, read on the forward strand.
ATAAGATCTGGAACATACTAAGTTCACCATAGTGGGAGGGGGCAAATTAAATATCTAATGATTTAAAATATACTTTCAAAAGTCTGAAGACTCCAGATAGCCCTATTTCATTATCAAGAATGGTTTTGATAACATTTTTATGCTTTCAAGGCAGTGAAAGATGAATTGAACTTGAAATAAAATATGATATCTCCCCCTAATCAGTTGGAGATGGTTTGCCCCATACTCTGCAAAGCTCTGGAGTGTTAAGTGCTGAATAAAATCTGGAACAAACCAAATTCACCATAGTGTTAGGGGGGCATATGAGATAAGTAATGATTAAAAATATACTTTAAAAACTCTGAGTGCTCCAGATGGCCCTATTTTATGATCAAGAATAGTTTTGATAAAATTGTGGTGCTTTCCAGGGAGTGACAGATAATTTTTTTTCAAAACAAAGTATTATATGTCCCCTACTATGGTGCAAATGGTTTGCAAAAATATTACCCATAATCCATTGCTCCATTGAAAATGAATATTTCTTGAAAAAAAATCCTTTTAACTACACTAATTTAACGTGAAACACACTGGTAACACATTTTAACCTGCAATACTTTTGCCATGCATCACGAATACATTGATGTAATATTTATATCCCTAAGTTTAAAATAAAAACACCTTTTGAAATATAAATACAGGTTTTTTTTATTTTTTTTTGGTTTTTTTATTTTTATTTTTTTAAACTCTATAATCACTAGTTGATTAACATTTGAATTGCTCTGAAATATTAGCTTATCTGTAATAAACATTACACACATGTAAAAGTTTTATTTAGGAGACCTTTCATTGCTTAATTCTTGTAATACTATCATAAGGTGTCATTTTAAACCAACATCCTATGCTGTCTTGATATACAAAATTAACCATTTGACTGCCAGAGAAGTCAGTCATATCCAAGAGGTTTACTGCAAACTGGGTATTCGTTTTAAATAGAACTGAATTTAAAAGAGGTTGGCAAAGTGAATATTATTGACCTAAATATTGTGTTAGATTTATATGTCATAGTGTATGCATTGCAACAATCTATAGTATGAAGTACTGGATGAATTCTGGAACAAACCAAATTCACCATAGTGGGAGGGGGGCACACAAAATTTCTACCTATTTTAAAATACACTTAAAAAACCCTGAATGCTCCAGAAAACTCTACTTTATTGTTAAGAAAGGTATTGATAAAATCTCTGAGCATTGAAGGATATGAAAGCAAAATTTAATTCAAAAGGAAGAATTATTTGTCCCCTGTTCAGGTGCAGATGGTTTGGCCCATAGTCTGCAAGCTGTACAGGGTGAAGTAATGGATAAGGTCTGGAACATACTAAGTTCACCATAGTGGGAGTGGGCAAATTAAATATCTAATGATTTAAAATATACTTTCAAAAGTCTGAAGACTCCATATAGCCCTATTTCATTATCAAGAATGGTTTTGATAACATTTTTATGCTTTCAAGGCAGTGAAAGATGAATTGAACTTGAAATAAAATATTATATCTCCCCCTAATCAGTTGCAGATGGTTTGCCCCATACTCTGCAAAGCTCTGGAGTGTTAAGTGCTGAATAAAATCTGGAACAAACCAAATTCACCATAGTGTTAGGGGGGCATATGAAATAACTAATGATTGAAAATACACTTTAAAAAGTATGAGTGCTCCAGATGGCCCTATTTTATGATCAAGAATAGTTTTGATAAAATTGTGGTGCTCTCCATGGAGTGAAAGATAATTTTTTTTCAAAGCAAAGTATTATATGTCCCCTACTGTGGTGCAAATGGTTTGCACCAATATTACCCATAATCCATTGCTCCATTGAAAATGAATATTTCTTGAAAAACAATCCACTTAACTACACTAATTTAACGTGAAACATACTGGTAAAACACTTCAACCTGCAATACTTTTGCCATGCATCACGAATACATTGATGTAATATTTATATCCCTAAGTTTAAAATTAAAACACCTTTGAAGTATAAATACAGGTTTTTTTGTTTTTTTTTTGTTTTTTTTATTTTTGTTTTTTTAAACTCTATAATCACTAGTTGATTAACATTTGAATTGCTCTGAAATATTAGCTTATCTGTAATAAACATTACACACATGTAAAAGTTTTATTTAGGAGACCTTTCATTGCTTAATTCTTGTAATACTATCATAAGGTCTCATTTTAAACCAACATCCTATGCTGTCTTGATATACAAAATTAACCATTTGACTGCCAGAGAAGTCAGTCATATCCAAGAGGTTTACTGCAAACTGGGTATTCATTTTAAATAGAACTGAACTTAAAAGAGGTTGGCAAAGTGAATATTATTGACCTAAATATTGTGTTAGATTTATATGTCATAGTGTATGCATTGCAACACTCTATAGTATGAAGTACTGGATGAATTCTGGAACAAACCAAATTCACCATAGTGGGAGGGGGGCACACAAAATTTCTACCTATTTTAAAATACACTTAAAAAACCCTGAATGGTCCAGAAAACTCTATTTTATTGTTAAGAAAGGTATTGATAAAATCTCTGAGCATTGAAGGATGTGAAAGCAAAATTTAATTCAAAAGGAAGAATTATCTGTCCCCTGTTCAGGTGCAGATGGTTTGGCCCATAGTCTGCAAGCTGTACAGGGTGAAGTAATGGATAAGATTTGGAACATACTAAGTTCACCATAGTGGGAGGCGGCAAATTAAATATCTAATGATTTAAAATATACTTTCAAAAGTCTGAAGACTCCAGATAGCCCTATTTCATTATCAAGAATGGTTTTGATAACATTTTTATGCTTTCAAGGCAGTGAAAGATGAATTGAAATTGAAATAAAATATTATATCTCCCCCTAGCAGTTGCAGATGGTTTGTCCCATAGTCTGCAAAGCTCTGGAGTGTTAAGTGCTGAATAAAATCTGGAACAAACCAAATTCACCATAGTGTTAGGGGGGCATATGAAATAACTAATGATTAAAAATATACTTTAAAAAGTCTGAGTGCTCCAGATGGCCCTATTTTATGATCAAGAATAGTTTTGATAAAATTGTGGTGTTTTCCAGGGAGTGAAAGATAAGTTTTTTTTCAAAACAAAGTATTATATGTCCCCTACTGTGGTGCAAATGGTTTGCACCAATATTACCCATAATCCATTGCTCCATTGAAAATGAATATTTCTTGAAAAACAATCCACTTAACTACACTAATTTAACGTGAAACACACTGGTAACACATTTTAACCTGCAATACTTTTGCCATGCATCACAAATACATTGAAGTAATATTTATATCCCTAAGTTTAAAATAAAAACACATTTGAAGTATAAATACAGGTTTTTTTTGTATTTTTTAAAACTCTATAATCACTAGCTGATTAACATTTGAATTGCTCTGAAATGTTAGCTTATCTGTAATAAACATTACACACATGGAAAAGTTTTATTTAGGAGACCTTTCATTGCTTAATTCTTGTAATACTATCATAAGGTGTCATTTTAAACAAACATCCTATGCTGTCTTGATATACAAAAATTATCCATTTGACTGCCAGAGAAGTCAGTCATATCCAAGAGGTTTACTGCAAACTTGGTATTCATTTTAAATAGAACTGAACTTTAAAGAGGTTGGCAAAGTGAATATTATTGACCTAAATATTGTGTTAGATTTATATGTCATAGTGTATGCATTGCAACACTCTATAGTATGAACTACTGGATGAATTCTGTAACAAATCAAATTCACCATAGTGGGAGGGGAGCACACAAAATTTCTTCCTATTTTAAAATACACTTAAAAAACCCTGAATGCTACAGAAAACTCTATTTTATTGTTAAGTAAGGTATTGATAAAATCTCTGAGCACTGAAGGATGTGAAAGCAAAATTTAATTCAAAAGGAAGAATTATCTATCCCCTGTTCAGGTGCAGATGGTTTGCCCCATAGTCTGCAAGCTGTATAGGGTGAAGTAATGGATAAGATCTGGAACATACTAAGTTCACCATAGTGGGAGGGGGCAAATTAAATATCTAATCATATAAAATACACTTTCAAAAGTCTGAAGAAACCAGATAGCCCTATTTCATTATCAAAAATGGTTTTGATAACATTTTTATGCTTTCAAGGCAGTGAAAGATGAATTGAACTTGAAATAAAATATGATATCTCCCCCTAATCAGTTGTAGATGGTTTGCCCCATACTCTGCAGAGTTCTGGAATGTTAAGTGCTGAATAAAATCTGGAACAACCAAATTCACCATAGTGTTACGGGGGCATATGAAATAACTAATGATTAAAAATATACTTTAAAAAGTCTGAGTGCTCCAGATGGCCCTATTTTATGATCAAGAATAGTTTTGATAAAATTGTGGTGCTTTCCAGGGAGAGAAAAATAATTTTATTTAAAAACAAAGTATTATATGTCCCCTACTGTGGTGCAAATGGTTTGCACCAATATTACCCATAATCCATTGCTCCATTGAAAATGAATATTTCTTGAAAAACAATCCACTTAACTACACTAATTTAACGTGAAACACACTGGTAACACATTTTAACCTGCAATACTTTTGCCATGCATCACGAATACATTGAAGTAATATTTATATCCCTAAGTTTAAAATGAAAACACCTTTGAAGTATAAATACAGGTTTTTTTTTTTTTGTTTTGTTTTTTTAAACTCTATAATCACTAGTTAATTAACATTTGAATTGCTCTGAAATATTAGCTTATCTGTAATAAACATTACACACACGTAAAAGTTTTATTTAGGAGACCTTTCATTGCTTAATTCTCGTAATACTATCATAAGGTGTCATTTTAAACCAACATCCTATGCTGTCTTGATATACAAAATTAACCATTTGACTGCCAGAGAAGTCAGTCATATCCAAGAGGTTTACTGCAAACTGGGTATTCATTTTAAATAGAACTGAACTTAAAAGAGGTTGGCAAAGTGAATATTATTGACCTAAATATTGTGTTAGATTTATGTGTCATAGTGCATGCATTGCAACACTCTATAGTATGAAGTACTGGATGAATTCTGGAACAAACCAAATTCACCATAGTGGGAGGGGGGCACACAAAATTTCTACCTATTTTAAAATACACTTAAAAAACCCTGAATGCTCCAGAAAACTCTATTTTATTGTTAAGAAAGGTATTGATAAAATCTCTGAGCATTGAAGGATGTGAAAGCAAAATTTAATTCAAAAGGAAGAATTATCTGTCCCCTGTTCAGGTGCAGATGGTTTGCCCCATAGTCTGCAAGCTGTACAGGGTGAAGTAATGGATAAGATCTGGAACATACTACGTTCACCATAGTGGGAGGGGGAAATTAAATATCTAATGATTTAAAATTAACTTTCAAAAGTCTGAAGACTCCAGATAGCCCTATTTCATTATCAAGAATGGTTTTGATAACATTTTTATGCTTTCAAGGAAGTGAAAGATGAATTGAACTTGAAATAAAATATTATATCTCCCCTAATCAGTTGCAGATGGTTTGCCCCATACTCTGCAAAGCTCTGGAGTGTTAAGTGCTGAATAAAATCTGGAACAAACCAAATTCACCATAGTGTTAGGGGGGCATATGAAATAACTAATGATTAAAAATATACTTTAAAAAGTCTGAGTGCTCCAGATGGCCCTATTTTATGATCAAGAATAGTCTTGATAAAATTGTGGTGCTTTCCAGGGAGTGAAAGATAATTTTTTTTCAAAACAAAGTATTATATGTCCCCTACTGTGGTGCAAATGGTTTGCACCAATATCACCCATAATCCATTGCTCCATTGAAAATGAATATTTCTTGAAAAACAATCCACTTAACTACACTAATTTAACGTGAAACACACTGGTAACACATTTTAACCTGCAATACTTTTGCCATGCATCACGAATTCATTGAAGTAATATTTATATCCCTATGTTTAAAATAAAAACACCTTTGAAGTATAAATACAGTTTTTTTTGTTTTTTTAAAACTATATAATCATTAGTTGATTAACATTTGAATTGCTCTGAAATATTAGCTTATCTGTAATAAACATTACACACATGTAAAAGTTTTATTTAGTAGACCTTTCATTGCTTCATTCTTGTAATACTATCATAAGGTGTCCTTTTAAACCAACATCCTATTCTGTCTTGATATACAAAATTAACCATTTGACTGCCAGAGAAGTCAGTCATATCCTAGAGGTTTACTGCAAACTGGGTTTTCATTTTAAATAGAACTGAACTTAAAAGAGGTTGGCAAAATGAATATTATTGACCTAAATATTGTTTTAGATTTATATGTCATAGTATATGCATTGCAACACTCTATAGTATGAAGTACTGGATGAATTCTGGAACAAACCAAATTCACCATAGTGGGAGGGGGGCACACAAAATTTCTACCTATTTTAAAATACACTTAAAAAACCCTGAATGCTCCAGAAAACTCTATTTTATTCTTAAGAAAGGTATTGATAAAATCTCTGAGCATTGAAGGATGTGAAAGCAAAAATTAATTCAAAAGGAAGAATTATCTGTCCCCTGTTCAGGTGCAGATGGTTTGCCCCATAGTCTGCAAGCTGTACAGGGTGAAATAATGGATAAGATCTGGAACATACTAAGTTCACCATAGTGGGAGGGGGCAAATTAAATATCTAATGATTTAAAATATACTTTCAAGTCTGAAGACTCCAGATAGCCCTATTTCATTATCAAGAATGGTTTTGATAACATATTATTGCTTTCAAGGCAGTGAAAGATGAATTGAACTTGAAATAAAATATTATATCTCCCCCTAATCAGTTGCAGATGGTTTGCCCCATACTCTGCAAAGCTCTGGAGTGTAAAGTGCTGAATAAAATCTGGAACAAACCAAATTCACCATAGTGATAAGGGGGCATATGAAATAACTAATGATTAAAAATATACTTTAAAAGTCTTAGTGCTCCAGATGGCCCTATTTTATGATCAAGAATAGTTTTGATAAAATTGTGGTGCTTTCCAGGGAGTGAAAGATAATTTTTTTTCAAAACAAAGTATTATATGTCCCCTACTGTGGTGCAAATGGTTTGCACCAATATTACCCATAATCCATTGCTCCATTGAAAATGAATGTTTCATGAAAAACAATCCTTTTAACTACACTAATTTAATGTGAAACACACTGGTAACACATTTTAACCTGCAATACTTTTGCCATGCATCACAAATACATTGAAGTAATATTTATATCCCTATGTTTAAAATAAAAACTCCTTTGAAGTATAAATACAGGTTTTTTGTCTTGTTTTAAACTCTATAATCACTAGTTGATTAACATTTGAATTGCTCTGAAATATTAGCTTATCTTTAATAAACATTACACACATGTAAAAGTTTTATTTAGGAGACCTTTCATTGCTTAATTCTTGTAATACTATCATAAGGTGTCATATAAAACCAACATCCTATGCTGTCTTGATATACAAAAGTAACCATTTGACTGCCAGAGAAGTCAGTCATATCCAATAGGTTTACTGCAAACTGGATATTCATTTTAAATAGAACTGAATTTAAAAGAGGTTGGCAAAGTGAATATTATTGACCTAAATATTGTGTTAGATTTATGTGTCATAGTGTATGCATTGCAACACTCTTTAGTATGAAGTACTGGATGAATTCTGGAACAAACCAAATTCACCATAGTGGGAGGGGGGCACACAAAATTTCTACCTATTTTAAAATACACTTAAAAAACCCTGAATGCTCCACAAAACTCTATTTTATTGTTAAGAAAGGTATTGATAAAATCTCTGAGCATTGAAGGATGTGAAAGCAAAATTTAATTCAAACGGAAGAATTATCTGTCCCCTGTTCAGGTGCCGATGGTTTTTCCCATAGTCTGCAAGCTGTACAGGGTGAAGTAATGGATAAGATCTGGAACACACTAAGTTCACCATAGTGGGAGGCGGCAAATTAAATATCTAATGATTTAAAATATACTTTCAAAAGTCTGAAGACTCCAGGTAGCCCTATTTCATTATCAAAAATGGTTTTGATAACATTTTTATGCTTTCAAGGCAGTGAAAGATGAATTGAAGTTGAAATAAAATATTATATCTCCCCCTAATTAGTTGCAGATGGTTTGCTCCATATTCTGCAAAGCTCTGGAGTGTTAAGGGCTGAATAAAATCTGGAACAAACCAAATTCACCATAGTGTTAGGGGGGCATATGAAATAACTAATGATTAAAAATATACTTTAAAAAGTCTGAGTGCTCCAGATGGCCCTATTTTATGATCAAGAATAGTTTTGATAAAATTGTGGTGCTTTCCAGGGAGTGAAAGATAATTTTTTTTCAAAACAAAGTATTATATGTCCCCTACTGTGGTGCAAATGGTTTGCACCAATATTACCCATAATCCATTGCTCTATTGAAAATGAATATTTCTTGAAAAACAATCCACTTAACTACACTAATTTAACGTGAAACACACTGGTAACACATTTTAACCTGCAATACTTTTGCCATGCATCACAAATACATTGAAGAAATATTTATATCCCTAAGTTTAAAATAAAAACACCTTTGAAGTATAAATACAGGTTTTTTTTGTTTTTTTTAAACTCTATAATCACTAGTTGATTAACATTTGAATTGCTCTAAAATATTAGCTTATCTGTAATAAACACTACACACATATAAAAGTTTTATTTAGGAGTCCTTTCACTGCTTAATTCTTGTAATACTATCATAAGGTATCATTTTAAACCAACATCCTATGCTGTCTTGATATACAAAATTAACCATTTGACTGCCAGAGAAGTCAGTCATATCCAAGAGGTTTACTGCAAACTGGGTATTCATTTTAAATAGAACTGAACTTAAAAGAGGTTGGCAAAGTGAATATTATTGACCTAAATATTGTGTTAGATTTATATGTCATAGTGTATGCATCGCAACACTCTATAGTATGAAGTACTGGATGAATTCTGGAACAAACCAAATTCACCATAGTGGGAGGGGGGCACACAAAATTTCTACCTATTTTAAAATACACTTTAAAAACCCTGAATGCTCCAGAAAACTCTATTTTATAGTTAAGAAAGGTATTGATAAAATCTCTGAGCATTGAAGGATGTAAAAGCAAAATTTAATTTAAAAGTAAGAATTATCTGTCCCCAGTTCAGGTGCAGATGGTTTGCCCCATATTCTGCTAGCTGTACAGAGTGAAGTAATGGATAAGATCTGGAACATACTAAGTTCACCTTAGTGGGAGGGGGCAAATTAAATATCTAATGATTTAAAATATACTTTCAAAAGTCTGAATACTCCAGATAGCCCTATTTCATTATCAAGAATGGTTTTGATAACATTTTTATGCTTTCAAGGCAGTGAAAGATGAATTTAACTTGAAATAAAATATTATATCTCCCCCTACTCAGTTGCAGATGGTTTGCCCCATACTCTGCAAAGCTCTGGAGTGTTAAGTGCTGGATAAAATCTGGAACAAACCAAATTCCCCATAGTGTTAGGGGGGCATATGAAATAACTAATGATTCAAAATATACTTTAAAAAGCCTGAGTGCTCCAGATGGCCCTATTTTATGATCAAGAAAAGTTTTGATAAAATTGTTGTGCTTTCCAGGGAGTGAAAAATAATTTTATTTAAAAACAAAGTATTATATGTCCCCTACTGTGGTGCAAATGGTTTGCACCAATATTACCCATAATCCATTGCTCCATTGAAAATGAATATTTATTGAAAAACAATCCACTTAACTATACTAATTTAACGTGAAACACACTGGTAACACATTTTAACCTGCAATGCTTTTGCCATGCATCACGAATACATTGAAGTAACATTTGTATCCCTAAGTTTAAAATTAGAACTCCTTTGAAGTATAAATACAGGTGTGTTTTTTTTTTGTTTTTTTTTAAACTCTATAATCACTAGTTGATTAAAATTTTAATTGCTCTGAAATATTAGCTTATCTGTAATAAACATTACACACATGTAAAAGTTTTATTTAGGAGACCTTTCATTGCTTAATTCTTTTAATACTATCATAAGGTATCATTTTTAAACCAATATCCTATGCCGTCTTGATATACAAAATTAACCATTTGACTGCCAGAGAAGTCAGTCATATCCAAGAGGTTTACTGCAAACTGCGTATTCATTTTAAATAGAACTGTACTTAAAAGAGGTTGGCAAAGTGAATATTATTGACCTAAATATTGTGTTAGATTTATATGTCATAGTGCATGCATTGCAACACTCTATAATATGAAGTACTGGATGAATTCCGGAACAAACCAAATTCACCATAGTGGGAGGGAGGCACACAAAATTTCTACTGAATTAAAATGCACTTTAAAAACCCTGAATTTTCCAGAAAACTCTATTTTATTTTTAAGAATGGTATTGATAAAATGTCTGAGCATTGCAGGAAGTGAAAGCAAAAATGTAATTCAAAAGAAAGAATTATCTGTCCCCTTTTCAGGTGCAGATGGTTTGCCCCATACTCTGCAAGCTGTACAGAGTGAAGTAATGGATAAGATCTGGAACATACTAAGTTCACCATTATGGGAGGGGGCAAATTAAATATGTAATGATTTAAAATATACTTTCAAAAGTCTGAATACTCCAGATAGCCCTATTTCATTATCAAGAATGGTTTTGTTAACATTTTTATGCTTTCAAGGCTGTGAAAGATGAATTGAACTTGAAATAAAATATTATATCTCCTCCTAATCAGTTGCAGATGGTTTGCCCCATACTCTGCAAAGCTCTGGAGTGTTAAGTGCTCAGTAAAATCTGGATCAAACCAAATTCACCATAGTGTTAGGGGGGCATATGAAATAACTAATGATTAAAAATATACTTTAAAAAGTCTGAGTGCTCCAGATGGCCCTATTTTATGATCAAGAATAGTTTTGATAAAATTGTGGTGCTTTCCAGGGAGTGAAAGATAAGTTTTTTTTCAAAACAAAGTATTATATGTCCCCTACTGTGGTGCAAGTGGTTTTCACGAATATTACCCATAATCCATTTCTCTATTGAAAATGAATATTTCTTGAAAAACAATCCACTTAACTATACTAATTTAACATGAAACACACTGGTAACTCACTTTAACCTGCAATGCTTTTGCCATGCATCACGAATACATTGAAGTAGTATTTATATCCCTATGTTTAAAATAAAAACACCTTTGGAGTATTAATACAGGGTTTTTTGTTTTTTGTTTTTTTTATTTTTGTTTTTTTAAACTCTATAATCACTAGTTGATTAACATTTGAATTGCTCTGAAATATTAGCTTATCTGTAATAAACATTACACATATGTAAAAGTTTTATTTAGGAGACCTTTCATTGCTTAATTCTTGTAATACTATCATAAGGTCTCATTTTAAACCAACATCCTATGCTGTCTTGATATACAAAATTAACCATTTGACTGCCAGAGAAGTCAGTCATATCCAAGAGGTTTACTGCAAACTGGGTATTCATTTTAAATAGAACTGAACATAAAAGAGGTTGTCAAAGTGAATATTATTGACCTAAATATTGTGTTAGATTTATAAGTCATAGTGCATGCATTGCAACACTCTATAGTATGAAGTACTGGATGAATTCTGGAACAAACCAAATTCACCATAGTGGGAGGGGGGCACACAAAATTTCTACCTATTTTAAAATACACTTTAAAAACCCTGAATGCTCCAGAAAACTCTATTTTATTGTTAAGAAAGGTATTGATAAAATCTCTGAGCTTTGAAGGATGTGAAAGCAAAATTTAACTCAAAAGGAAGAATTATCTGTCCCCTGTTCAGATGCAGATGGTTTGCCCCATACTCTGCAAGCTGTACAGAGTGAAGTAATGGATAAGATTTGGAACATACTAAGTTCACCATAATGGGAGGGGGCAAATTAAATATCTAATGATTTAAAATATACTTTCAAAAGTCTGAATAATCCAGATAGCCCTATTTCATTATCAAGAATGGTTTTGATAACATTTATATGCTTTCAAGGCAGTGAAAGATGAATTTAACTTGTAATAAAATATTATATCTCCCCCTACTTATTTGCAGATGGTTTGCCCCATACTCTACAAAGCTCTGGAGTGTTAAGTGCTGGATAAAATCTGGATCAAACCAAATTCACCATAGTGTTAGGGGGGCATATGAAATAACGAATGAGTCAAAATATAATTTAAAAAGTCTGCGTGCTCCAGATGGCCCTATTTTATGATCAAGAACACTTTTGATAAAATTGTGGTGCTTTCCAGGGAGTGAAAGGTAATTTTATTTCAAAACAAAGTATTATATGTCCCCTACTGTGGTGCAAATGGTTTGCACCAATATTACCCATAATCCATTGCTCCATTGAAAATGAATATTTCTTGAAAAACAATCCACTTAACTACACTAATTTAACGTGAAACACACTGGTAACACATTTTAAACTGCAAATACTTTTGCCATGCATCACAAATACATTGAAGTAATATTTATATTCCTAAGTTTAAAATAAAAACACCTTTGAAGTATAAATACAGGTTTTTTTGTTTTTTTTAAACTCTATAATCACTAGTTGATTAACATTTTAATTGCTCTGAAATATTAGCTTATCTTTTATAAACATTACACACATGTAAAAGTTTTATTTAGGAGACCTTTCATTGCTTAATTGTTTTAATACTATCATAAGGTATCATTTTAAACCAACATCCTATGCCGTCTTCATATACAAAATTAACCATTTGACTGCCAGAGAAGTCAGTCATATCTAAGAGGTTAACTACAAACTGGGTTTTCATTTTAAATAGAACTGAACTTAAAAGAGGTTGGCAAAGTGAACATTATTGAACTAAATATTGTGTTAGATTTATATGTCATAGTGTATGCATTGCAACACTCTATAGTATGAAGTACTGGATGAATTCTGGAACAAACCAGTATCACCATAGTGGGATGGGGGCACACAAAATTTCTACCTATTTTAAAATACACTTTAAAAACCCTGAATGCTCCAGAAAACTCTATTTTATTGTTAAGACAGGTATTGATAAAATCTCTGAGCATTGCAGGAAGTGAAAGCAAAAATTTAATTCAAAAGGAAGAATTATCTGTCCCCTGTTCAGGTGCAGATGGTTTGCCCCATACTCTGCAAGCTGTACAGAGTGAAGTAATGGATAAGATCTGGAACATACTAAGTTCACCATAGTGGGAGGGGGCAAATTAAATATCTAATGATTTAAAATATACTTTCAAAAGTCTGAAGACTCCAGATAGCCCTATTTCATTATCAAGAATGGTTTTTGATAACATTTTTATGCTTTCAAGGCAGTGAAAGATGAATGTAACTTGAAATAAAATATTATATGTCCCCTACTCAGTTGCAGATGGTTTACCCCATACTCTGCAAAGCTCTGGAGTGTTACGTGCTGGATAAAATCTGGAACAATCCAAATTCACCCTAGTTTTAGGGGGGATTTGAAATAACTAATGATTAAAAATATACTTTAACCGCTTAAGGACCATTGACGTGGCAGGACCGTCACGCTGGTCCTGCACTTAAGGACCATTGACGGTGCTGGCACGTTAAGGGTTAACTCTCCTATCGCAGCCGCTGTGCGCGATGGGAGAGACGCGGTCTGCCTGTTACTAGGTGCTCCGGTATAGGAGCATATTTTTTCAGCCAATACCCGCATTGTTGGTACATGCTATTCGCTAAAATAGCGAATCACATGTATTTCCCCGCATATGACAGAAGGAGTGTTTTCAAAACACTGCTTCTGTCATATATCTCTGTCTCTCTCCTCCTCAGACACAAATCTGAGGAGAAGAGAGACAGAGAGATCGATACAGGGTTCCAGTTCGTTTTGCAGGCTTGCAACACAGTTAAAAAAAAAAGCTTTTTTTATCCCCAATTGATCACTATAATACAATAATCAATTGTTCCCCCCACCTTGATCACTCAGTTTAGTAATCAAGTGCTGCAGATCAGCTTCTGCTGATCTCTGGGGGTTTTTTGGCCCCCCCTTTGAAATCCCCTTTTTTTTTTTTTTAAATAAAAATTGATTTTTTTTTCATTTTTAGGTAATTTAATCGTTAGGTAATTTTAGTGGGGCTAGGTAGGTTTAGAGGGTACGCAGGTTAGGGTAAGTTTAGTTTTGAATTTAGGTCAGATTTAGGTCTAGGGAATTATTATTATTATTTTTTTTTATAAAAATTGTATTTATTTAAATATTTAGGGTCTTTAGGTAGTTTAGATAGGTACGTTTAGTGCGGCTAGGTAGGTTTAGAGTGTATGTAGTTTAGGGTAAGATTTAGTATAGAATTTAGGGTTAAAGATTAGGGTTTCATTAAAAAAAAAAAAAAAAAAAATATATATATATATATATATATATATATAGAGAGAGAGAGAGAGAGAGAGAGAGAGAGAGAGAGAGAGAGAGAGAGAGATAGAGAGAGAGTTTTATTGTGGGAATAGTAACTATAGGTAGAATTAGGGTTGACGTGGGTTAGGTTAAGGGTTAGGGTTAGGGTTAGAGTTAGGCACAGAGGAAGAAAAAAAAAGTTATATTATAGGGATAGTGACTGTTTGGATTAAGTTAGGTAGGATTAGGGTTGACGTGGGTCAGGGTAAGGTTTAGGGTAAGATTTAGGGTTAGAGTTAGGCACAGAAGAAAAAAAACAAAAAACAAAAAAAAAAATATAGTTTTATTTAGGAATAGTTAACGTTTGGATTAAGTTAGGTAGGATTAGGATTGACGTTGGTTAGGGTAAGGTTTAGGGTAAGATTTAGGGTTAGAGTTAGGCACAGAAGAAAATAAAACAAAAAACAGAAAAAAAAAATAATATAGTTTTATTTAGGAATAGTGACTGGATTAAGTTAGGTAGGATTAGGGTTGACGTGGGTTAGGGTAAGGTTTAGGGTAAGATTTAGGGTTAGAGTTAGGCACAGAAGAAAAAAAACAAAAAACAAAGAAAATATATATAGTTTTATTTAGGAATAGTGACCGTTAGGGTTAAATTAGGTAGGATTAGGGTTGACGTGGGTTAGTGTAAGGTTTAGGGAAAGGTTTAGGGTTATTACGTAGGAATAGGGACTTGGGTGGGTGGGTATCTATTTAGAAAAAATTAAGGTAGGTAGGTTTAGTTAGAAGCTATTTAGAAAAAATTAGGGTGGGTAGTTTAAGATGCAGCGTCTTTACTCTGCTGAAGAGGCGTATGCCTTTTTGGCTTCTGATTCTGAAGCCACGGATACCACCTCTGATTTTGATGTCTCACAGTTCACAGAGAGCTCCAGTGATAGCTCCAGTGATCTTGCTGGGCCATCTTCTAGGAAGAGTTGTGCTGCCCCAAGAGTTGCCCCAAAAGCAGCCAAAAAAAAGTCCCAGAAGCAGCCAGAAAAAATGCCCCAGACGCAGCCCCAGATGCAGCCCCAAGATGACATGCCCCAGAAGCAGCCAAAAAAAATGCCCCAGATTCAGCCCCAAGGCGACATGCCCCAGTAGCAGCCCCAAGACATGCTCAGAGACCTGCCACAAGGCCTGTCCCTCATCCAGAGTCTACAGAATGGTACCACCAGTGGGATTTAGTCCAGCAATACCCGATTTCACAGGCAGCCCAGTAATAAATGTAGATGTGGCTGGGTTTAACCAGGAGCAGTTTTTTAATTTATTTTTGGGGGAAGACATTTTGGGGGAGATTGTAGCACAAACAAATATTTATGCAGCCCAATACATTGCAGCCAATCCCACACACTATGTTTCCAAGCAGCAATCCTGGTACCCCACAAATGTTGCTGAATTCAAGATATTCTGGGCCCTAACTATGGCTATGGGGATAATTAAAAAGCCAAGCATCAAATCATACTGGAGCAAAAATCCTGTATGCAATACCCCCATTTTCGGCCAAAAAATGAGCAGGAGACGCTATGAAATGCTTTTGCGCTTCATGCATTTCAATGATAATTCCCTGTGCCTCCCCAAAGATCACCCCCAGTATGATAGGCTGTATAAAATTCGCCCCCTTATAACTCATTTTCAAAAAAAATTTTCTGAAACCTATACCCCCAAAAAACAAATATCTATTGATGAGTCCTTAATGAAATATAAGGGAAGGTTGGGCTTTAAACAATATATCCCCTCCAAGCGCTCCAAGTTTGGCGTCAAATTTTATAAGTTATGCGAAAGCGCCACAGGATACACTTATGCTTTTCGCATTTATGAGGGCAAGGACAGCCAGCATGATCCTCCTGGTTGCTCTGAATATCTGGGAACCAACAGCAAAATTGTTTGGGATCTCATTTCCCCCCTATTAAATAAAGGATATCATTTATTTGTAGATAACTATTATACAAGCCCCCTTTTATTCAAATCCCTTTTTTATTTTGACACTGTGGCCTGTGGCACTGTTAGGAGAAATTGTAAGGAGATACCCAAACAAATGATCAGCTGCAAGCTAAGATGGGGAATGTCCTTAGCTTTGCGCCAAGAGGAGCTGCTGGCAGTGAAGTTTAGAGATAAAAAGGACGTGTTCATGCTGACAACTATGCATGACGAGGGAACTGTGCCGGTCTCTGTCCGTGGCACGGTCATCAGGAAACCAGTCTGCATCAGAGACTACAATAAACACATGGGGGGTGTTGATCTTTGTGATCAACTCATGCAGCCGTACCTCACCATGAGAAAATCGAGGGTTTGGTATAAGAAGGTTGCTATTTTCCTGATGCAGACTGCAGTTTATAATTCCTATATAATTTTTAAACTGGCAAACCCCACTCCAAAAATCACTTTTTTACAATTTCAAATGCATGTCATCTCCAGTTTTTTGTTTGAAGGGGCAACAGCAGTTTTACATCACAGACCCCGTTTAGGACACTTTGCATTTAAAATCCCCCCAACCCCCCAAAAGAGTAACCCACAGAAACACTGCAGGGTGTGCTACGCCAATGGCAAAAGGACAGATACCACCTTCTATTGTCCTGATTGCCCTACAAAACCTGGGCTCTGCATTGGTGACTGTTTCAAACAGTATCACTTACGTCCAATGCAGTAATTCTGTAATTTAATTATTAGGCCACACATTCCCCCTGAAATATCCTATTTTTTTTTTCTCCAAAACACATCCCTCCTTAGATCTAACACTATGAAAATATAATGGGAACAACTCTGTTTTTTCCATGTGTGAAAATGGAAACGTGCATGTTCTCAACTGAACCCAGTAAATCCCCCAAACCCTGACAAACCTATGCATAAGGGGCATTGCCATACTCAGAAAATGTAGTTGAATTGAGGACAATGCATTTTTACAAATCTCCAAATATTGTGTGCTTGAAATCCACAGCAACACCGAAATATAGGTGTGAAAATACAGGGTTTTCTCTTTCTTACTGCAGATTTTTGGAGGGATTGGTGGTAAAATGACTTAGAAAAAATTGCCAAAATGCACCTAGACTAAAAGCCAGGGTTGTATTCCTTACTAAAACATATATTTTGGGGGTAAAATATTAATTGCAACATTGCTTAACATCCCAAATAATACAAAAGGCACCAGTTAAGAGAGCTGTAAAAATGCCACGTCTGACAATGGAACGCGCTTGTTACCAATTGGGCCCAGTAGATTCCTCAACCCCTGACAAACCTATGCATATGGGGTATTGATGTACTCAGAAAAAGCAACTGAACATTAATCAATGCAGGTTTTTAAATGTTGACCTATCCTGTGCTTGAAATCCACATCAACATTGAACCCAAGTGTGAAAAACGCTGAATTTTTAATTTAAGTAAAGTTTTACAAGGGATTAGTGGTAAAATGGATGCGTAAAAAATTTGAAAACATGCCTAAAATGAAAGCCTGGGTTGTCTACTTTCCAAAAATATACACTTTTGGGGGGAAATCTTAGAGTGGAGCACTGTTACACAGCCCCAAATGAGACATGGCACCAGTGAGGCAAGCTGTGAAAATTCAAACTGTGAAACTGGAAACGCGCATGTTCCAATTTGGGCCTCGTAGCTCCCCCAAACATTGAGAAACCTATGCATATGGGGTATTGCCGTACTCAGAAGAAGGAGCCGAACACTAAACAATGCATTTCTAAAAATCTTCACCTATCCTGTGCTTGAAATTCACATCAACATTGAAACCTAAGTGTGAAAAACGCTGAATTTTTTACTTACATCAGGATTTACGAAGGATTCGTGGTAAAGTGGCTGCGTAAAAAATTTGAAAACATACATAAAATGAAAGCCTGGGGTGTCTACTTTCCAAAAATATACACTTTTCGGGGGAAATCTTAGAGTGGAGCACTGTTACACAGCCCCAAATGAGACATGGCACCAGTGATGCAAGCTGTGAAAATTCAAAGTGTGAAACTGGAAACGTGCATGTTCCAATTTGGGCCTCATAGCTCCCCCAAACGTTGAGAAACCTATGCATATGGGATATTGCCGTACTCAGAAGAAGGAGCCGAACACTAAACAATGCATTTTTAAAAATCTTCACCTATCCTGTGCTTGAAATTCACATCAACATTGAAACCTAAGTGTGAAAAACGCTGAATTTTTTACTTACATCAGGATTTACGAAGGATTTGTGGTAAAATGGCTGTGTAAAAAAATTGAAAATATACATAAAATGAAAGCCTGGGGTGTCTACTTTCCAAAAATATACACTTTTGGGGGGAAATCTTAGAGTGGAGCACTGTTACACAGCCCCAAATGAGACATGGCACCAGTGATGCAAGCTGTGAAAATTCAGTGTGAAACTGGAAACGCGCATGTTCCAATTTGAGCCTCGTAGCTCCCCCAAACGTTGAGAAACCTATGCATATGGGGTATTGCCGTACTCAGAAGAAGGAGCTGAACACTAAACAATGCATTTCTAAAAATCTTCACCTATCTTGTGCTTGAAATTCACATCAACATTGAAACCTAAGTGTGAAAAACGCTGAATTTTTTTACTTACATCAGGATTTACGAAGGATTCGTGGTAAAACGGCTGCGTAAAAAATTTGAAAACATACATAAAATGAAAGCCTGGGGTGTCTACTTTCCAAAAATATACACTTTTGGGGGGAAATCTTAGAGTGGAGCACTGTTACACAGCCCCAGATGAGACAATGCACCAGTGATGCAAGCTGTGAAAATTCAAAGTGTGAAACTGGAAACGCGCATGTTCCAATTTGAGCCTCGTAGCTCCCCCAAACGTTGAGAAACCTATGCATATGGGATATTGCCGTACTCAGAAGAAGGAGCTGAACATTAAACAATGCATTTTTAAAAATCTTCTCCTATCCTGTGTTTGATATCAACAGTAATATTGAAATGTAAGTGTGAAAATTTGCAAAAAAAAAAATATTAACACAATTTTGGAACATATTTCTGGAAAAATAGCTACATAAAAAACTCCAAAATTCTACTGATTATTTACCTTATGTTGTCTACTTTTCAGAAACATGTACCTTTGTGGGACTTTTTTGGGTTCTGGCACCGTCAACTAAGCTATGATACTCACATACCAATTGTTGAAAAATTACAGGTTGGAAATAATGGAATCCATCTTGTAATATTTACCTTGTAAATGTGAGAAAGGGATTGCAATACCAGGCATGTGGGGTATTCTCATATTCAGGAGAAGCAAATTAATATATTTAGGGGTATTTTTTTGTAATGAACTAATAGTATACAAATCCTGACAGGAAAATGAAAGCAAAATGTTGTTTTTTTTATTTTTTTCCTCTTTTTTCTTTTTTAATCAAACTAAACGAACAGATAGTTATATAATTGTGGTACCAAAAGAAAGCCCTACGTGTGCTTAAAAAAACAGTATATAATTTGTGTGGGAGTATTAAAGGAATTAAAGAAAAAATATGCTTGAACAAAGACGTAGTCAAAAAAGTCAAAATTGCTCTGGTCCTTAAGTCAAATCCACCTCAGATTTGCCGGTCCTTAAGGGGTTAAAAAGTCTGAGTGCTCCAGATGGCCCTATTTTATGATCAAGAATAGTTTTCATAAAATTGTGGTGCTTTCCAGGGAGTGAAAGATAATTTTATTTCAAAACAAAGTATTATATGTTCCCTACTGTGGTGCAAGTGGTTTGCACCAATATTAGCCATCATCCATTGCTCCATTGAAAATGAATATTCCTTGAAAAACAATCCACTTAACTACACTAATTTAACGTGAAACACACTGGTAAAACATTTTAACCTGCAATACTTTTGCCATGCATCACGAATACATTGAAGCAATATTTATATCCCTAAGTTTAAAATAAGAACACATTTGAAGTATAAATACAGTTTTTTTCTTTTTGTTTTTTTTTCTTTTGTTTTTTTTTTCTGTTTTTGTTTTTTAAACTCTATAATCACTAGTTGATTAACATTTTAATTGCTCTGAAATATTAAGTTATCTGTAATAAACATTACAAACATGTAAAAGTTTGATTTAGGAGACCTTTCATTGCTTAATTCTTGTAATACTATCATAAGGTATAATTTTAAACCAACATCCTATGCTGTCTTCATATACAAAATTAACCATTTGACTGCCAGAGGTCAGTCATATCCAAGAGGTTAACTGCAAACCGGATATTCATTTTAAATAGAACTGAACTTAAAAGAGGTTGGCAAAGTGAATACTATTGCCCTAAATATTGTGTTAGATTTATATGTCATATTGCATGCATTGCAAAACTGTATAGTTTGAAGTGCTGAATGAATTCTGGAAGAAACCAAATTCACCATAGGTGGAGGGGAGCACACACAATTTCTGCTGATTTAAAATACACTTTAAAAACCCTGAATTCTCCAAAAAACTCTATTTTATTGTTAACAAAGGTATTGATAAAATCTCTGAGCATTGCAGGAAGTGAAAGCAAAATTTAATTCAAAAGGAAGAATTATCTGTCCCTTATTCAGGTGCAGATGGTTTGCCCCATACTCTGTAAGCTGTACAGAGTGAAGTAATGGATAAGATCTGGAACATACTAAGTTCACCATAGTGGGAGGGGAAAATTAAATATCTAATGATTTTAAATATACTTTCAAAAGTCTGAATGCTCCAGACAGCACTATTTCATTATCAAGAATGGTTTTGATAACATTTTTATGCTTTCAAGGAGTGAAAGATGAATTTAACTTGAAATAAAATATTATATCTCCCCTACTCAGTTGCAGATGATTTACCCCATACTCTGCAAAGCTCTGGAGTGTTAAGTGCTGGATAAAATCTGGAACAAACCAAATTCACCATAGTGTTAGGGGGGCATTTGAAATTAATAATGATTAAAAATATACTTTAAAAAGTCTGTGTGCTCCAGATGACCCTATATTATGATCAATAATAGTTCTGATAACATTGTGGTCCTTTCCAGGGAGTGAAAGATAATTTTATTTCAAAACAAAGTATTATATGTCCCCTACTGTGGTGCAAATGGTTTTCACCAATATCACCCATCATCCATTGCTCCATTGAAAATGAATATTCCTTGAAAAACAATCCACTTAACTACACTAATTTAACGTGAAACACACTGGTAACACATTTTAACCTGCAATGCTTTTGCCATGCATCACGAATACATTGAAGTAATATTTATATCCCTAAGTTTAAAATAAAAACACCTTTGAAGTATAAATACAGGTTTTTTTTATTTTTTTTAAACTCTATAATCACTAGTTGATTAACATTTGAATTGCTCTGAAATATTAGCTTATCTGTAATAAACATTACACATATGTAAAAGTTTTATTTAGGAGACCTTTCATTGCTTAATTCTTGTAATACTATCATAAGGTGTCATTTTTAACCAACATCATATGCTGTCTTGATATACAAAATTAACCATTTGACTGCCAGAGAAGTCAGTCATATCCAAGAGGTTAACTGCAAACTGGGTATTCATTTTAAATAGAACTGAACTTAAAAGAGGTTGGCAAAGTGAATACTATTGCCCTAAATATTGTGTTAGATGTATATGTCATAGTGCATGCATTGTAAAACTCTATAGTATGAAGGATGAATTCTGGAACAAACCAAATTCACCATAGTGGGAGAGGGGCACACAAAATTTCTACCTATTTTAAAATACACTTTAAAAAACCTGAATACTCCAGAAAACTATATTTTATTGTTAAGAAAGGTATTGATAAAATCTCTGAGCATTGCAGGAAGTGAAAGCAAAATTTAATTCAAAAGGAAGAATTATTTTACCCATGAAAATTACATACCATTTTTAAATAGGTCTTTCTTTTGATACCACGCTTATATGGATAGCCCACCATTTATTTTAGTAAAAGTAAAGAAAACTAAAAAAAAAGTAAAAAACTGCCATTTTATTTTCTCTTGGGATCATTTGGGCGCGATGGGTTACATTTTTATGGAGACTGCATGAAAGGTATGACCAGTCAGTCAGTCCTACAAAATGGGCAGTTTTAAATGGGCACTGTCCCCCTGGGTGAAAATCCCCATGTCCCTTTTTCCCACCCTATTTTCCCATTTTTATTATTGATTAAATTTGACGGTGTATATAAATGTATTACATGGCTCCACAACAATCACACTTCCACTTTTGGTAATTGACATATTGTTTTTTTTAAATACATTTTTTTTTGCAAAAAAAAATTTTGTTGTGTCTTTAAAAAAAAAAAAAAAAAAAAGTTGATTTTAGCAGCTCAAAAATTGAGAATGCCAGCACATGTGATCACAGCTTCAGCGATCACATGAACCCGGCACAGCTGAGAAGGGCTGAGACTGAGTGTTCAGTCTGAGCCTAGAATAAATGATAGCAGCGTTCACAGAGGCACGCTGCTATCACTTATCCCATGGTGGTCAGGACCGTCATGGGTCCTTAAGTGGAATCTACCCATGACAGTCCTGGACCGTCATGGGTCCTTAATGGGTTAATAAACATGTGTAAAAGTTAAATTTAGGAAACATTTTATTGCTTATTTCTTGTAATAATATTTTATGGTATAATTATTCACCAGCACCGTATACTCTCTTGATATTCTAAACTAACCATTTAAGTGCCAAGGAGGTCAGTGAGATGCAAAAGTTTAACTGCAAACTGGGTTCTCATTTAAAATAAAAATCAATTTAAAAAGGCTGGCAAACTGAATTGTATTACACTCAATATGCTGTTGAAATTATGTCACAGTACATACACTGCAAAGGTCTATAGTGTGATGTACTGGATGAAATCTGGAACAAACCAAATTCACCATAGTGGGTGGGGGGCAAATCAAATAACTATTGATTAAAAATATATTTTAAAAACTCTGAATGTTCCAGATGACTATATTGCATTATACAAAAAGGTATTGATAACATCTCTGAATGTTTAAGTCAGTGAAAGCTGAATTTAATTTGAGAAAAAGTTTTAAATGTCCCCTACATCGGAACAAATGGTTTTCCACAATATTATACCAGCATGCATTGCTCCCTTGAAAATGCACATTCCTTCAAAAACAATCCACTTCACTACCCTTATCTCAGGTGGAAAACACTGGGAACACTCCAATGCTTTTGCCGTGCAACAAAAATCCCTTGAATTAACTTTAATATCCCCAAGTTTAAAAGTAACATTATTTGAAGCATAAAAACACTTGTTATTGATTTTTTTTTTTTTTTATTATAATCACTAGTTGAGTAACAATATTTTTTTCTCTGTAATAATAGGTTGTCCTTTACTAAACACGTGCAAAAGTTTTTTTTAGGAAATCTTTTATGGTGTATTCCTTATAGTAATATTGTATGCTATAATTTTAAACTCACACCCTATACTCTCTTGATATACTAAACTAGACTTGTGCACGGCAAAAATTTTTGGCAAAATTCTATTTCGGACAAATTTTTTTTCCCAATGGGAGGATCTGAATTTTGGACTGGACCTGTTCGACTCCAAATTATTCGGCCAAATGTAAAAAAAAACTTTAAAATATGCAATAAAAATGAAAATTAAACTTTTCTTACGTTGCACCCATTATGTAACACATCATTGCTGCCAAAACTGTAAAAAAGTGTTTTTTTCATTTTGTAATTTTAAAATTTTTTAAATAATAAATGAGAATTTATATATGTATATGTCACATTAAATTGAAGCCTTTTCTGCCCTTTAAAAATGGTATATAATATGTGTTTGTACAATAAATGAGAAAGATAGGAAATATGATTGAATACACACATAGCAAAAATGCCAAAATTGCTTGTGTCCTTAATCCGAAACTCAAGGGTCATTCGGAAAAAATGATCCGACTCCGAACAGCCCAGGACCGAAATTCGTCGAAACTTTCGGAAGTTTCGGCAATCGACACATTTCCAAAAGTTTTGACTACTTTTGACCAGGACTTTTTTGTACTTCCTGTGCGCGCTCAATTACTTTCCCTCCATAATTTTCCCTCCGTGTCTCTAGTCCAATTCCATTCTCCATTTAATGCACTACTTCCCTCTTTTGTCTGTATTCGAATAGCCTTCTTCGTTTCATGATTGGGGTTGGACTAATGACACAGTCACACAGACAGACAGCCTGCATTTCCTCATTGCGTTGTTGGAGCTCAGAGAGAGAAGAAGAGATTAGAGAGTGTCCAGTTGTTGTGTAGGCAGGCAGGTAGCATTAGGCTAGGCATAGGTAGGCAGCCAGCATTAGTTCCAGTTAATGCCACTGCAAGAGCGAGTAATATTTGTTCCTGTGCAAAATATAAAAAAATATTAGGTATTTGTTCGAATACAGGGCCGGCCCTTACATGGGTCCCAGTGGGTCCATGGACCCAGGCGGCACTTTGACAGGGGCGGCAATTTGCCGTCCCATAGCATGTTTATTTTGTGCGCTTCCGCCAGTTCTGTGTTGCAGGGTGTCCCATCAGTGTGACTGTCAGCAGCCGGGCAGCCCTATGCTCACTCAGTGGCGATGCCTGCTGGCTGCTTCAGTGACGTGAATTATGTGATAGTGAAACATTATGCCTATTTTGTATTGTTTATCGCCCACCTAAAGTCAAGACTTGAGTAAATAGGTCTACTGTCCCAGATTTGCTAGAGAGGTTTTACAAATACAGGAGGTTGCCCCCTGTACAAAATGAGTCTAAACATTTGGGATCCCTAGTATGAGTGCACTACAGTGCATGATGTGTCCTGAACAGGATTGCTGTGAGGTGTCTCCACCTGGAAGGTGCTGGCTGGGCTGAGCTTCAACATTGTGACGAGTGACCAACTAAGAGCACCGTGTCAGACTTAATCTGCAGCCATAGCATTACCCCCTCCTACTCTCCGGGTCCCACTGACTGGCAATAACAGGTGAGTCACTAAGAGATCTGAAGCCTTTCTGGAAGTCCTTTCACTTGGAAAGGGGCTAGGTATTACTTGGGGGAGTTGCCTCGTGTGTAAATAATTTCTAGGTGGGAGATGAATGTGCATCACTTATGTGTTTCCTAACAGTAGTTAGAATACAACTCCCATCATCCCCTGATTATGACATTGGGAAATGCCCAGCAATTACCGTAGAGCCCTGTATTGCACACTCACGGAAAACGGTGATATTGCTATACTAAGACAATGCTGTGGACCCCTCTTCAGTATAGATGTCAAGCATTTTTTTTTATTTCTCTCCTGTGTTGCAGTTCTTTCACAACAGAATGTCTCAATTTTTCTTTTTACACATTACATCTATCACATTACAATCACTGATGTTTATTCTTGATGTAGTATGCAACACTACAATGTATATACACATAGACTTATCTGATATGAGGGGAAATCAGGATAGGAAAACAAGAGAGAGAGATTTTGGGTACTAAAGAGGGACAGTAGGGTAGGAGGCCGGTACCAGAAAATGAAACCTTAATCTTTATCCATGTACTAACATAGAATGTGACATGTAGTTTGTCCATGTTCGAGTCGACCACTTATGTTGAGTAGGATGTGACAGGCATGGGTTTTCGATGTTCGAGCATATGCTCGATGTTCGACGTTTGCATTGTGACTGGCATCCCATGCTGGAGTAGAGGTGACATGCACAGACTGGCAATGTACGACAATGTCTGTTTTGGGGATGGATCTTTTTCTAAATGCACACCCTGTCTGCAAAGAATGATAGCAGCGTGCACGGAGGCGCACTGCTATAATTTAACCCATGTTAAATTTGGCCGAATAATTCGGAATGGATCAGAATTTCGTTCGAATCGAATAGGCCCGGTCCAAAATTAGGATGATCCGAATTAGAAAAAAAAACATTTGTCTGAATTCGAATTTTACTGAAAATTTTGCCCGTGCACAAGTCTAATTGTAATAGTTTCAGGCTGGAAAGCGCCACGCAGCCTATTTTTAGTAGAATGTAGCAACATTGTAATGGTTTCAGTTGGGAAAGTGCTGTCCGAATTTCTGAAATTGAATTATGATTTATTTTGTGGGCGGACCTTGGCTTTTGGAAAGTCCGAATGATACCAAATATGCCTTATTAGTCCGAATTCCAAAATTGGCCAAACCGAATCGCACAAGTCTATACTAAACTAACATTTGTGTGCCAGAGAGGTCAGTGATATCCAAGAGGTTGAATGCAAACTGGGTGCTCATTTAAAGTAAAACTGAATTTTAAAGAGGTTTGCAAACTGAATAGTATTGCCCTCAATACTCTTTTAGATTTATATACTGCAAACCTCTATAGTGTGAAGTATTGGATGAAATCTGGAACAAACCATATTCACCATAGTGGGAAGGTGCAAATTAAATATCTAAGGCTGGATTCTATTGCAGGTGATAAGTGTTAACGCACGTTTTATCAAACATTTTGGGTTGGATTCTATTGTAGGTGATAATTTTTTTATCTCCAGTTTTCCCCATAGACTTCAATAGGAAAATGTTTGATAAAATGGGTGTTAACATTTACATTAATTAGCACCTACAATACAGTCCAGCCCCTAATGGTTAAAATATACTTTAAAAACTCTGAATGCTCCAGATGACGCTATTGCACTATGAATAAAGGTATTGATAACAGCTCTGAGATTTCAAGGTAGTGAATGCTGAATTTAATTTGAGAGAAAGTATTATATGTCCCCTGCTTTGTTGCAAATGGTTAGTCCCAAGATTATCCCAGAATGCATTTCTCTCTTCAAAACAATCTACTTCACAACCTTTATTTCAGGTGGAAAACACTGGGAACACATTTTGAACGCCAATGCTTTTTCCATACAACAGAAATCCCTTGAACTAATTTTCATATCCCCAAGTTTAAAAGAAAAAAACACGTCTGAAGCATAAATACTCACTAGTTGATTAACAATTTTATTGCTGTGAAATATTAGGTTGTCTGTTAATAAACATGTGCAAAAGTTTTATTTTTGAAACCTTGTATTGCGTGTTTCTTGTATTAATATTGTATGTTATAATTTTAAACCCACTCCTTACTCTCTTGCGTCCAGATTCTATTGCAGGTGCTTAATATTAACACCCATTTTATCAACCATTTTCCTACTGAAGTCTATGGGGAAAACTGGAGATAAAAGCAGTGATAAAATTAGCACCTGTAATAGAATCTAGCCCTTGATATCCGAAACTAACCATTTGAGTGCTAGAGAGGTCAGTGATATCCAAATTGTTAGCTGCAAACTGTGTTGTCCTTTAAAATATGACTGAATTTAAAAGATGTTGTCAAACTAAATAGTATTACCCTCAATATTTTGTTGGAATTATATGTCACAGTGCACATAATGCAAAGCTCTATAGTGTGAAGTACTGGATGAAATGTGGAACAAAACAAATTCACCATAGTGGGAGAGAGGCAAATGAAATATATAGGGCTAGATTCTATTACAGGTGTTAATTTTATCACTGCTTTTATCTCCAGTTTTCCCCATAGACCTCAATAGGAAAATGTGTGATAAAACAGGAGCTAACATTTAGCACCTGCAATAGAATTTGGCCCCTAATTGTTTAAAATTTACTTTGAAAACTCTGCATGCTTCAGATAACTGTATTGCATTATGAAATGAGGTATTGATAACATATCTGAGTTCTATTTCATTGTTAATAAAGGTATTGATAAAAAAACTGAGCTTTCAAGGCAGTGAAAGCTGAATTTAACTTGAAAGTTTTATATATCCCCTACTGTGGTGCAAAGGTTTTGCCCCAATATTATCCCAGTATGCACTGATCTCTTAAAAATGAACAATCCTTCAAAAACAATCCAGTTCACTACCCTTATTTCATGTGGAAAACACTGGGAATATATTTTAAACTTTAATGCTTTTGGCATGCAACAAAAATCCCTTTAAGTATTTTTTATATCCCCAAATTTAAAAGAATATAAATATATGAATATATCTGAACCATAAATACTTTTTTTCTTTTTTTAATAAACGTGCAAAAGATTTATTTAGGAAACCTGTTATTGAGTGTTTCTTGTAATAATTTTGCATGGTATAATTTTAAGCCCACACCCTATACTCTCTTGATATTCTAAACAAACTATTTGAGTGCCAGAAAGATCAGTGGAATCCAAGAGGTTAACTGGGAATTTGGTTCTAAATTAAAATAAAACTGAATTTAAAAGAGGTTGACAAACTGAATAGTATTGCCCTCAATATTCTGTTAGTATTATATGTCACAGTGCATACACAGCAAAACTCTATAGTGTGAAGTACGGGATGAAATGTGGAACAATCTAAATACACCATAGTGGGAGGGGGGCAAATGAAATATCTATTGATTTAAAATATACTTTAAAAACTCTGAATGCTTCAGATTACTCTATTGCATTATGAAAAGGGGTTTGATAACAGTGAATACAGTGAAGGCAGTGAATACTGGATTTAGTTTAAAATAAAGTTTTATTTGTCCCCTACTGTGATGCAAATGGTTTGCCCCAATATTATCCCTGCATGCATTGCTCTCTTGAAAATGCACATTCCTTCAAAAACAATCCACTTAACTGCCTTTATTTCAAGCGGAATACACCGGGAACACATTTTAAAGGGATAGCAATATCAGAAAAAAATTAACTCTATGGTAGATACAATTAAAATAGAGTACTTGCACTTTGCAAATAAAGTTCTCTGCTCCATAAACTTTCTACTTTATGAGCTGTAAAGCTTTCAGAAGCATATTCTGGTCACTTGATCAGAGGCGGCTCTTCAGCAGTGCTGATATAATGACATCTAAAGATAAATACTTTATCGGAATGGTCTACAACATGTGCTTGCAAACCAGGCACACGTTGTAGACTGTTCTGGCGAAGTATTTATTTTTAGGTATCGCTATGTCAGTGCAGCTGAAGACCTGCCGTCTGATCCAGGAGCCAGAATCTGCTCTGACAGCTTTACAGCTCATCAAGCAGAAAGGGGAGGGAGTGGAGAACTTTATTTTACTATATCTCTCAAACCATAATGGTTCGAGAGCTACGAATGAGTGCAAGTACTCTCTTTTAATTGTATCTCCCATATAGTTAATACTATTTTTCTGACATAACTATCCCTTTAAACTCCAATGCTTTTGATATGCAACAGAAATCCTTGAAGTCATTTTTATATCCCCAAGTTTAAAAGAAAAAAACATCTGACGCATAAATACTCGTTTTTTAATTTTTTTTAAGTTATAATCACTAGTTGATTGACATTTTTTTATTGCTCTGAAATGTAAGGTCATCTCTTAATAAACATGTGCAAAAGATTTATTTAGGAAACCTTGTAATGTGTATTTCTTGTAATAATATCATATGGTATAATTTTAAACCCACAGCCTATTCTCTCTTGATGTCCTAAACTAACCATTTGAGTGCCAGAGACGTCAGTGATATCGAAGAGGTTAACTGCAAACTGGGTATTCATTTAAAATAAATTTCAATTTAAAAAGGGTTGACAAACTGATTAGTATTGCCCTCAATATTCTGTTAGTATTATATGACACAGTGCATACACTGCAATGCTCTATAATGTGATGTACTGGATGAAATCTGGAACAAACCAATTTCACCACAGTAGGAGGGGGCAGATTAAATATCTAATGATTTAAAATAAAATTTAAAAAGTTTAAAATAAAAAACATCTAAAGCAAAAATATTCATTTTTTAAATTATAATGATTAGTTGATTGACAATTGTATTGCTCTGAAATATTATGTTGTCTGTTAATAAACGTGCAAACGTTTATTTAGAAAACATTTTATTGTTTATTTCTTGTAATAATATTATGTAATTTTAAGCCCACATCCTATACTCTCTGGATATCCTAAACTAACCACTTGAGTGCCAGACAGGAAAGTGATATCCAAGAGGTTAATTGCATAATGGTTTCTCATTTAAAATAAAACTGAAATTAAAAGGGATTGGCAAAATGAATAGTATTGCCCTCAATATTTGTTAGATTTGTGTCACAGAGCATACACTGTATAGTGTGAAGTACTGGATGAAATCTGGAACAAACCAAATTCACCATAGTGGGAGGGAGGTAAATGAAATATCAAATGATTTAAAATACACTATAAAAACTCTGAATGCTCCAGATGACTCTATTGCATTATATCACAGTGCCCGTGAAAGAGCCAATCAAGGACTTGAACAATTCTTGCGCTGCTTCACTTCTGACCATCATGATAATTGGGTTGACCTGTTGCCGTGGGCTGTTTGCCAGGAATTGTGCCATAAACTCCTTGTCCGGGAGCTCTCCTTTCCTGATTAACTATGGGTTCCAACCATCTCTGCTCCCGGATTCATTTCAGGCACAGGAAATTCTGGCTCTGGATGAACATATGAAGTAGCTCCACTCCACATGGGCACAGGTTCAGAATGACTTACGAAGGTCCTCAGAGCGCTATCGGAGACACACAGATCGTAAGAGGCATCCTGCTCCTGTCTTTCAGGTGTGGGATAGAATCTGGTTGGCCACCAAGAATCTGCACATGCAAGTGCTTTGTCACAAGATGGCTCCGCGTTTCATAGGACCCTTCCTGGTGCTCTGCAGAATAACCCTGTGTCTTATTCCTTAGACCTTCCCAGGAATATGCGCATTCACAACGTCTTTCATGTCTCTCTCCTGAAACCGCTGGTCTGTAACTGCTACTCTTCTGCTCCTGTAGTCCCAGGTCTAGTACGCATTCAGAATCAAGATGAGTATGAGATCCAAAACATTCTGGACTCCCGCAAGGTCCCGGGGCGCATCCAATATTTTGTCCATTGGAAAGGTTATGGTCCAAAGGAGCATTCCTGGGTAAATCAGAATGATATTCACGCTCCCAGACTGCTGAGCAGATTCCATGCGAAATTTCCCATTAAGGTGTGGTCTCCTCCGTGGGGGGGAGATCGTTGAGTGGGTGGTACTATCACGGTGCCCGTGATTGCCTCCAGTGGGTAATTGCTGTAACGGACCAGCCGTTTTTCCTTGTCAGGCCTTTTAAACCTCAGCATGTCCTGTTACTAGGGCATCTTATAATGCTCACACTTCTGGCAATTTAAGCTTTAACTAAAAGCTATCCCTCAGTTACCCAACCCAAGCCATAGGGGGCTCAGGACCTAGGAATGGACATCATTGGAAAAAAATGGTGTGTTGTGGGGGTTAGACCAACCCCCTCCACCTGCAAAAGTAGGGGGTGGGGTCAGAATACTTGTTTTATAATTTTATTATTAATTCCTCCAGCCCTGTATCTGCTGCTGTGTGTGTGCGTGTGTTGGGGGGGTCTTAGATTGCTACCTCTTTATAGCCTTCTTGGTGCCATTAGACCCCATGATATCTGTAGAGTTTTACGTTTGTAGGATTCATTATATTTAAGTAATGTGTGTGTTTTGTAAACAAGCTCATCAGGCCTCAAACCATATTCAGGAAGCTAAACAAATCTGAAACAAGTCTGGAGCAAACCAACTGTACTCTAGGCGTCAAATGAAAATGTTCAATGATTTAAACTGCACTTTTAACCCGGTGATTTCTAGAGAGGTCTCAAACTTTTTCCTCTTTAGTATTTAAGGGATTCAATTCCCTATTTAAATCAATGGGAATTTGGGGAATATCTACTTAACTCCTATAGTGCAGTTAATTTGCTCCACAATTCAGAATTTTTAAGAAGCTAGTTTTTGAACATAGAGCTCCATGTATGAACCAATGTGTCAGAGACCTCATTAGCATTCAAGCAGGTAAAAGACCAATTTTAATATACATGAAGCTCTCATTCTCTCCTATGGTACAATGGAATGCTCCAAATAGCTTGTTTCTTTAGTGTATTAGGCCTGTAATCAGTATGGTAATCTAACTTTCTCATGAGTGACACTTCCATCAAATGCAATACAATATTTTTTATTATTGGCACATATTATTACAAGCAGCTGGCACATGTTATAATGCAGTTATCTATTAGTGTTGTAAAGCTGTCCATGATTCATTGTTTCATCATAAGCAGTACTCCTGAATAGTGTATTATGGATAGTCTTTTTAGAGTTTGGTGCTATGCACACAGTCTTTCATTTGGGTTTTCTTGTTCCCTGTCGGAGTTTTAAATTCACGGACTCTGCAAAAGAGAAAGCATAGAAAAAAAGGAAATAGATAAAGATTAGGTGTTTGGTTTCCTACCAGCTGGGAACAGTATCTCCTCAGATGAGAAAGGTCCATATATAAACCTAATGTATTACTAGCCAGCACTTACAAAATGCTTTATTTGGCGCATGAACCCTATGCATGACCATTTGAAACATTTGGTTATTTAATGAGAAATAAGCGCAGCATATGTCATAACTGATATTAATTAACAACTAAGAGATAAGGTTTGTGATATCAGAACAATTATCTATTTTTTTGTTTTATCTTTTTTTTACCCCTTGGGTGCTTGAAACATCTTCAATGCATTGCTTTACAATGGGTTGGAATGTTTTCTAGAATTTGGGGGGTTAACATTCTTGATAATCAGATCTGGCCACAAGACTACTATTGCATACATGTATATGGGAAAAGCATGTTTATGGCTCCTGCACCAGATAAAGTTTACAAAAAACAAACGTGACAAACACACCGAGAAAGAGCAAAATAAAGTAATTCGCTCAAGGCATGTGTGGCCTCACAGGTGCTGCTCAAGTTACGTTTTTCGCTCCCATGTGCCACTGCAGAGAGGAAATCTCCATATCCATATCAGTCTGGTCCCACCCACAGGCAGTCCAGCCCCGAAATGTCAGGCAAATCCTCTCTGCACAAGAGAAACAGCACAACCCCAGACGTACATTTCTGTCTGTGTGGACCTCATCAGTGGGGTGCAGCTGATTCCCTCTAGGCACATGGAAGCAAGGGCCCATGTCTGTGATGCCCTTCCGCTTAGGGAGACTACAAAAAACAAACAAATGTGACGAACGCACACTGAGAAAAAGCAAAATAAAGTAATTTGCTCAAGGCATGTGTGGCCTCTCAGGCGCTGCTCAAGTCACGTTTTTCAATCCCACATGCCATTGCAGAGAGAAAATCTCCATATTCATATCAGTCTGGTCCCACACTCTGGCAGTCCAGCCCCAAAATGTCAGGCAAATCCTCTCTGCACAAGAGAAACAGCACAACCCCAGATGTACGTTTCAGTCTGTGTGGACCTCATCAGTGGGGTGCAGCTGATTCCCTCTAGGCACATGGAAGCAAGGGCCCATGTCTGGGATGCCCTTCCGCTTAGGGAGACTACAAAAAAACAAACAAATGTGACGAACGCACACTGAGAAAAAGCAAAATAAAGTAATTTGCTCAAAGCATGTGTGGCCTGTCAGGTGCTGCTCAAGTCACGTTTTTCAATCCCACATGTCATTGAAGAGAGAAAATCTCTATATTCATATCAGTCTGATCCCCCCCTCAGACAGTCCAGCCCCAAAATTTCAGGCAAATCCTCTCTGCACGAGAGAAACAGCACAATCCCAGATGTATGTTTCAGTCTGTGTGGACCTCATCAGTGGGGTGCAGCTGATTCCCTCTAGGCACATGGAAGTAAGGGCCCATGTCTGTGATGCCCTTCCGCTTAGGGAGACTACAAAAAACAAACAAATGTGACAAACGCACACCGAGAAAGAGCAAAATAAAGTAATTCACGGTATGTGTGGAGATTTCTTCTCTGCAGTGGCACATGGGAGAGAAAAACGTGACTTCAGCAGCACCTGAGGGGCCACACATGCCTCGAGCGAATAACTTTATTTTGCTCTTTCTCAGTGTGCGTTTGTCACATTTGTTTGTTTTTTTACAGTCTCCCTAAGCGGAAGGGCATCCCAGGCATGGGGCTTGCTTCCATGTGCTTAGAGACAATCAGCTGCACCCCACTGATGAGGTCCACACAGACCAAAACGTACGTCTGGGGTTGGGCTGTTTCTCTCATGCAGAGAGGATTTGCCTGACATTTGGGGGTTGGACTACCTGAGGGTGGGACCAGACTGATATGAATGTGGACATCTACTCTCTGCAGTGGCACATGGGAGCGAAAAACGTAACTTGAGCAGCACCTGAGAGGCCACACTTGCCTTGAGTGCATTACTTTATTTTGCTCTTTCTCTGTGTGTGTTTGTCACATTTGTTTGTTTTTTGTACCAGATAAAGTTTATTGGAGGATTCTACCAATCAGTGCATCATCATATTTAAATGAATATGGATACTTTTCGTTTTAGGGGGATACAAGAAAGGTATAGTGATTTTTTTTATTGTGGAGAAAAAACAAATACTGTTACAATTAAATGTTAGTTAAGCTTATTTTAGATCAAAATTATTGAAAAGTCACCGCTAGGTGGCATTGTTGCTACTGCTTTCTTCAGCTGACTACAGTCAGAAAGCAGAAGTACTCCAAAGAAAATAAAAATGCATTATGTGGTTTGGTATGATTGCAGCATCTTGTATCCATGGGAGTACCTTTTATTACTGGGCAGATACAGCACTACTATATATATGCCGAGTTCTTCTGTTTCCAGTATGGACTATACAATATATGAGCTATAAAGTGCTGACATCCAATGCGTTTCATACTAGAAACAATACTTCATCAGGGATTGTCAGCACTTTATAGCTCATATATTGTATAGTCCATATTGGAAACAGAAGGACTCAGCAGTGATCTCGAATGTGAATTGGTGTTATTACAGTGTATCGAACCTGTCATAGTCTGCCCACATTCACCAGTATAAAGACAGGAGACGGGACTTGGAATACAGCACAGAGCGTCTATCTGAAGTCTTGTATGACAGAAGGATAGGTGAACCGTGGGGCAACAAGGAAGGCATTTTCTGCCTTCCTTACTACTGGAGTGACTGAATAAGCCACCTGCAGGACAAGAGCTTGAAGTGAACACTGTCACCGGGTTTATTCGTAGAAAGTGCAGTGCTGCGCTTTCATCAATGAATCAGTCACCTGGTCTGACCCGGGAAGCAATGCACTTTCTATGAATGAACCCGGTGACAGGGTTCACTTTAAGCGCTTGTACTGGAGCCAGCTTATACAGCCGCTCCAGTAGTAAGGAAGTCAGAAAATGCCTTCCTTCTTGCTCCATATATCACCTATCCTTCTGGATAGGTGATCCATGCTAGGGGGGATATCAGGCGGGGTCCTGATTCCCCCTCGAGGTCTGAAAGCAATGTATAATTTAAAAAAGCGCATATAACCTATGCTAAATGTTATGATTTTTATCATCCTAAGCAGAGGAGCTGAAATGAAATAAATGAAATGCAGTAAATCCTATTGCTTAAAGATGTATATTTTAAAGGGATAGTAATACTTAAGATGTAAAAAAATATATGTTGTAGGGATTATGTCCCCGAATAAAACAATGGTTCTCCCACCTCTGAGAGATATTTTATTAAAAAATTATAACAGCTCAAACTTTAATTTTTTAGGTGTAATATCACAGTGGCCTGAAAATTTACAGTGGCGCTCCTATGGAGATTTATGGTCTACAGACCAGAGCTGTCCATAGGATGGTGTAGTTACAACGCCACTGTAAATTTTCAGGCCACTGTGATATTGCACCGAAAAAATTAAAGTTTGAGCTGTTATAATTTTGTAATAAAATATCTCTCAGCAGTGGGAGTACCATTGTTTTAGTCAGGGGGGACAAACCCTACAACATATATTTTTTTACATTTTAAGTATTACTATCCCTTTAAGATTTATAAGCTTTTAGTGTCCCCCTCTCTCTTCCCTTTTACTCACGTCAGCGCTCTAGCTGACAGATCGAGATTCTGGTAATTTGACCGCATGGCTCTTCAGCAGAGCCAAAATAGCGTTGGTCACCCGACCAGAAACTCGATCTGTCAGCTAGAGCAGGAGGGAGGGGAGAGACTTTAAAAGTGTATAAATCTTAAAATATACATCTTTAAGCAACGGTATTTACTGCATTTCATTTATTTTTTTCAGATGTACAATGTTAAACCTTCTTACATCCAGGTATTACTATCACATTAACTATATAATCTTTACATTTACATATTGGTTTCCAAACTGCTTTATGCAGAACCTCAGGGATTACCAATAAAGTACAAGACCTTCTACACAGCTCATGTAAGTAACAGTGACCAGAGGAATAAGAAAGGAGTTAATTTGTATTTACATCTCAGGTGCCCCAAGGCAATGCACTTAAATACTTCTCTGGCACCAGCCATGGACAGATTCCTACTCCTCACATACCCGTAGCCCCACCCACTATTTTCTACCCCAGAAAACATCATTAGCCTATACCAGAGGAAGCCAACCGTGGTCCTCAAGAGCTACCAACAGGTCATGTTTTTGAGATATCTCTACTTGAGAACAGGTGAATTAATCCATATGTGCTGATTTAGGGTTATCCTAAAAACTTTCACTGTTGGTAGCTCTTGAGGACCAGGGTTGGCTACCCCTGGCCTATACTATACACAAAATATCTTCAATAAGCTGGACAGTACAGGGGTACATAAAACAAAAAAGCATTTGCCAAATTAGTATATATGGAACATTATAAATATGCTGAAGTCCATATTTTCAGTGATTTTAAGGCTATAACACATTCCTTTTCAATGCATTGGAATCCAGTTAACATTCAATGGGTTTAAACTGTTTAAATTAACAGATATTTTGATATCCTTCAGTCACCTGGTACCACACACTGAGAGATTTCCATCTGCCAGGATAAGATAGGAAATAAGTACGGAGGACTTCCCACACCACCATTCCCCTAGTGTTCCCTGTCTTCCCAGTCAGGATGATAGGATATCTTCTCATACTTTTTTATTTTCAACGAGGACATCAATGGGTGAGAGCCATCATCTTTTTTCTACAAGGACCCTGCTGGGTTTCTTGTTGCTATATAAGAAGGAGAGCTTCTACCAGTTTGCCTGTTTTAAAATGACCTCTTACAGAGATGATACACAGTTCCTTTGAATTTCCATCCTGTGCATTCTACAGCCAGGGAGTTAAGTGGTGGCCATACTTTTCAGAAGGGTGGATGTCTGTTCACCCTGCAGGATATAGGACTTTTTAGCAGCATGAATGTTGTCTTTGCCTCCTCGGTTGGCAATCAGGTTTTCCATCTCCTCTTCATGAGATGCTCTCCACAGCAGTTCTACCTCTAACTGCTGGTCTGCTTGTGAGTATGGCATGTCTGCCTCTAACATTTATGGGAGTCTTTTTTGTGTGTATTTAGTTTCCTGGACCTTCATGTTTATTTTTCTTACATGTCTGGGCCCATGGAAGAAGGGGTTGTTCCTGCCTGTTACTTTCCTTGAAAACTTGTCTGTAGGGACATTATGACAATACTTTGTGTTCTAGATGTCTATGAAGTTTTGACTTCAAACTAGTACTCTCTCAGGAGAAGCATTATTGAACACTGAGAGAGGTATAGCTGCTCTATAAGCTTCAATTTATGCCCCAAAAAAGCCTTATATTGTGACAACAACCGAATCACCAAAGCCATGCCCAGAGGAGTGCCATGATACGCCTTGCCCCATATTC
The DNA here is from genome assembly GCA_037306005.1 of Rhinophrynus dorsalis. Lineage (NCBI taxonomy): Eukaryota > Metazoa > Chordata > Amphibia > Anura > Rhinophrynidae > Rhinophrynus > Rhinophrynus dorsalis. Next base: position 418,820,104 of record CM074722.1, read on the forward strand.
CCCTGAGCCTGAAGAGTGATATTGCAAGGTTAAATGAATGTTTACTTCTTTCCCTTTCGGCCCAAACTCCTCATATCAGTCTAAAGAGATGTCATTTTCTTCAAGTCAATCAGTGTTTTGTAACTCCAAATTTGTGATGACAGTGCTTCAGAGCATTCAGAAGTAAATACCTATAACATTGTATTCCTGGTTATCAAACACACAAGTGACTTCAGACTTGAGATCACCAAGAGTGTTTCAGAATTAAAGGCATCAAGTGAGTATTCTAAGGAGAGATGTGATAGCTGCTGTAGATCTATAGGATACATATCTTCATGTGTTCATTCAGAGAAGCTGCCACTAATACCTGTGGGTAGCAGTCAAAGACAGCAAGTTTCTCTTTTAGCTATAATTCACAGAACTGTTTTATAGCCTGTCATCTTCTTCTAGAGTTATTACAGGTGAAATGGTGGTTTTAGCAGCCAATCTCAGGAAACATCAAAATGATCCTTTATTTTGTCAAATGATTAGTGGTAATTGCCAAATGTATTCCGCTGGAGTCTCACACTCAGCTAGTGATCACTACCCTACAATGCCTTGGACAGCTTTTCAGACAAACAGAATGAAACCTCTCAGCAGAGAGATTGAAGAATTTTTTGGGTTTCATCCAGGTTTCTTCACTGTTTGCTGGCAGAAAAGACGACACATTACCAACTTAACTTTGTGTTCAAATCAGCCATCATCATGTCACTTTGGCAACTAATATCCATCTTAGGATTAATGACATCCTCATTAAAAGCTATTCCATGGGCTCACTTAGACATGAGACCTTTGCATTTCTTGAAGTTTTGGAACAAATATCCTCAGTCCTTTCACCTATAAGAATACATACCTCAAACTATATACGACATGGTGGTCCAGAAGCAATGTTTCAAGTAGACTTTCATGGTCTAGCCCACAATGGACAGTGATTACAATTGATGCAAGCAAATGAGATTGGGGAGCTGTTCTCCATGACATCTGGAATACTTCACAAAGCAAACCTTATTCTCACCATTGGATACTGTTGGCAGGGTGGATAGTTCTGAAGACTGTGTTACCACAAAGATCTGATCAGGTAGTTCCAATATTGTGGCATATCTGGCTAGACAGGGTGGTATAAATAAAAATACTCTTCTATACCTTGCTACTCCAGTGGGCAGAGATCAGCCTCAACACTATACAGCTGTCCATATCAAACAGAAGGGCAATGTCTGGCCAGATTGTCTCAGGAGGACAATTTGAGCAGAAGAATAATCCCTTAGTAAGCTCATATTTGATTTCTTGAGAAACATGTTAGCTCTTCCCCAGATACAATTAATGGTCACAAGAAAAAATACAAAACTTCACAGATCTCATCTCCTACCTTCCTCAAGCTCACTCAAAGGTAGTAGATACTCTTCTACAGACCTAGACATTCCAGTCAGTCTACTTATTTCCTCTCCTGTGGCTGATCTCATTAATTCAAATGGATTGGTTTCTGAACCAGAATTCTAATTAGCCATGATTTATCCCCAGCAGTAACTGATCTACTTTTTTAACTCCAGCATGAAGAGTACAAGAAACGGTTACATACTTACAATATGACTTGCAATATATTCTTTTTCTGATGTAAAACTTGCAACACAGAGCTCCTTTCTCTCGTTTTCTATTTTTAAGTCACTGGGTTTTCCTTTCTGAAAGTTTCACTACAGGTCTGAGTTGCATCACTTTTACAGTTCAAGTTCAGCTTTATAGATCTTTTCTCCTCATTGATTAGTTTAAGATTTTGTAAAAGTGTCTTAATTCTAGACTTTTTTCTTCTACTGCATGGGATTTGAACCTAGTGCTTTAGGCACTAAGGTAGGAAACATTTGGGTATTTGGCTTCCTGCACGTTATGCTTTCACTCAAGAACTTTCTCAATGGTTCTCACTTCTGTCAGAAGAGTAAGTGAAATTCGGGCCCTTTCTATTATACCACAAAAATATTTTTTTTTAATCCAGAATTTGCACCAAAGGTGTCTTCCAATTTCCACAGAACTTAAGAGATTTGTCCATCCAATTTGTGTCCTCACCTAACCAATGCTCTAGAAGGACCTACATAGATTGGATGTTAAAGATGTCTATAATCTCAGCATTTAGTTTCAGAAGGCTTCATCCTTATTTGTCAACTACTTTGGACCTTCAAAGGAAAATAAAGCATTTAAGCTATGATTGACAGATGGGTGCATTCAACCATTTCTGAGGAATATACAGCAAGATGAACTCCCTGGGAAAATCAGAGCTCATTCTAAAGCATAAGCATTTATAAATCAGATCTGTAGAGCCACTTCCTGGCATAGTATCCATACCTTAAAGGGATAGTAATGTTTCACAAAAGCAGCAGCTCCAATTAATCTTCATAGTATTTGGCCCATGGTGAGTGTTATTTCAATACTATCAGAGTCGTAGTTCAAGAGTAATTGAATGATAAAGTATCCCCCTCCTGCCCATTTTTACCTAGTGTAAGCCACCTCCCCTCAGATGTGGAACCTGGTCTTGGGACCAGACAGCTCACAGCAAGGGACAATCTTCTTACTGTGAGTATAAGGAAAATCCTGCCCCCTTGACAGGTTTTTACTTATGCTCACTGAAGATTGTCCCTCTCTGCGACCCATCCGGAGAGTCTTGCTGCTCTGAGGTGAGCAGTGCTACATCAGTAAAAGGGGTGGGAGGGGGATACTTTATAATTCAATTACTCTTGAAGTACAACTCTGAAAGTATTGAAATAACACTCTCCACAGTCCAAATGCTATGAAGATTAATTGGTGTTGCTTTTTATGTGAAACATTACTATCACTTTAATGAAGAATTATAGACTGGATCTTCAGACAGCTGAGGAGACTGTTCTTGGTCATCAGGTTTTGCAAGCAGCTGAGATTAGCTTCCTTCCCTTGATTTTACTTGATGGTCTCTCAGTGTGAGAGACCCTGAAGGAAATATGGAGCTTTTCTTACCTGTCAATACCCTTTCCTTTAGGTCTCCTTTATTAGAAGACATACTTCTCATCCCTTGTGTTGATTGCATTAAGGGATGTTTTCTAGCATCAGTGGTTGACATCTGGTTTGAGTTTAGTCTAAACACTGGGGATTGTGGGGTTTGGAGGCCCTTTTTAACTATCCTGTTCTATCTAGAGAGGTGGAGCTCTCTTGATGTGTGCTACGAATGAGACCTGAAGGAAAAGGAATTGACAGGTAGGTAAGATTAATTCCATCTTTCACTCCTGTGATGCAGTTGGTTCACCCCAGACTTTAACATATGGGAAGACGACTAAGGTGTGATAAAGGTGTAATAAAATGATGATGACTTCTCCAGTGAGATAAACTCTATAATTCCTATGTTATCATATACAGCCTATATCCCAACTTATTTCCAACTTGAGAGATCGTTGTGCAACACTCCGTATAATAAGATTAGAGAGTTTATCACACTAGAGAAGCTATCTCCTCTTTATAACACCCAGGTTTTTACTTGAACACAGTGCCCATAAAATTGTGAGCGGTTGTCTGGTGCAGAGACATTGGGATTGCACTGCCCACACTTACATGTAAGCATAGTAGGTATGGCCAGCCCAGCTGTGGTACCACTCAAACTCAGGTGTTCTAGGCAACTGCCTTCTCAGCCTATTGTAAAACTGTTCCCTGTTTAGACTGGCAGTCACTGCATGTATTGTTCTGTGATTTTCATTGGAAGACTGATAAAGTTCAAACAGTGTAATTCTGATTTTTATTAGACTTATTATAAACCTAGACTGGAGAACTAAAACTTCCTAATAATTACTCCTCACTTACCTTACTGTAGCCAGAAACTCATATTGGCCCTATGAATTTTGCACTTTTGCTTTTATTCAGGAGATATCTTCAAGTAGTCCTGGATGTCATGGGGGCGGACATGACAGTAGGCAGTTCTGGTGTAAACCAACTGCACTGTAGGAAACAAATACAAAATCTTCACATTCCCATTGTTGTAAATGTGGCTTAACCTCTTGAGAGGTGCCCAACACATTAGGAAGCAATATGTGAGCTAAATACTCCACTGAATGATAGAGACATTTAAACCAATAGGAATGTGGTAAATTTGTACTGGTCTCCTATGGTGCAGTTGGTTTGCCCCATAGTTGATCAACTTTTCATATATTGCTCTTAGTAGTTGGAAGCTACTGGTATCAGATAACATTCAAATACATTTATGTGCATAATATTTAACCCCTCCAGTGCTATAAAAATCTCTTATATATTATAAAACAATGTGATAGATATATACTTAGCAATTGAGGAGTTAATGGGTTTGCTAATTAGGGTTCCACTAGGATTTGATATGAGATTAAAGGATTCCATCATAGCAAAACATTTGGGAACCATTATTTACCATAGAGGCAGATTTTGTCGTGTCAACCCTGAGGGTGTCTTTCTTCAGTACTCACCTTGCTTCTACTTCCTCTACAGTGTCCAGTAGGGGGCAGTTGAGGGTCTCCGGTAGCCACAAAATGGGAATTCCACTGATAATGGGCAGCACACCGAAAATTACCAGGGGCAGAAATGAATAGTATGCCTTTGTCATCATTGTCAATGGGGAAATCACTGCACCAAGCCTCATGATCATGTTGGTGAATCCCATGCCTGTCTGTCTGTAGATAGAACAGATTTCAAAAAGGTAATCTGTGGTTATCAATCCACCCTTTAAAGGGATTGTAATGTCTTAGATATATAAAAAGTAATATTGTAGAGAATAAAAAAAGAAACCCATCGACGCCATTCCTACCTCTCAAACCATTATTGTTTGAGAGATAGAATGTTTTAAATCCCCCCTCCCTCCCCTTTCCCTGACATCAGCTGTAAGCTGGCAGCAGAAGATCCTGGTCCAGGGACCAGCAGGTGGCTCTTCAGCAGAGCCGAAATAGCAATATTTGAAAAGAACTACTTCACTGGAAAGGTCTACAAAGTGTGCTTGGTTTGCAAGCACACTTTGTAGACCGTTCCAATTAAGTAGTTCTTTTTAATTATCACTATTTTGGCTCTGCTGAAGAGCCTCCTCGAGTCAGGTGACATGGATCTCCTTTTGTCAGCTTTCAGCTGACATCAGGGAGGGGAGAACTTTAAAATGTTCTATCTCTCAAACAATAATGGTTTGAGAGATAGGAATGGCATATATGGGTTTCTTTTTTTTATTCTCTGCAATATTGCTTTTTATATATCTAAGACATTACTATCCCTTTAAGGAACAGAGGAGTGAGCAACAAGTTGCAAAATAATGAGTTTGCTGCATACCCCCTATGATCCTTAAGGGGAGAGGACCTGTCACCTTTAATTTTTTTTACATATTTGAAAACTTCATTCAAAACTTATTTGTGAAATGTTAACCAAAATTCCAGCAAATGTATAATTTAGGAAATATTCTCACCTTTATTTCTAGAAAAAGTGAAAGTCTCTTAGGGCAGCACAGTGCTTCATTAGCATATGAAACATCACTGTCAACCTTCATTAGCATATAAAATGTCACTCAAAAGGGTTAATTAGCATATGAAACATCACAGAAGAGCGTAATTATCTATTCAGAAAGTGGATGCTCTGACTTTACTGCTTAAAGGACCAATGTTTCATTATGAAAAAAAAATATGCTAGGGGACTTTTCCTGCTGAATAAGCCAAGGAGATGCTTTATTCAAAAGTATTAGAACTCAGAATTTTACATTTTTCAATTAATGTCTTTAAGAGAGCATTTAATAAAGAGCTCTTTAATAACTTTTGAATGAAGCATCCCCCAACAGCAGGCATACCACTTTTTTACCCAGTCGGAAAAGCCTTACAATAAATATGTTTCCATGTTAAACATTACTGCTCAGTTAATCAAGAAATATAAGATCTGGCCTCAGAAAAGGACTACAGGACTTTGTCAGAACAATCATTACAAAGTGTATATTGTGATATTGCTGTATAATTAGCAAGACACTCTGACAAGGACAAAATTAGTCATCCATATTACAGGGTGTTAGCATACCTCACTTTCAAAATGAGATGACCCTGGGATCTTTGAGTATAGGGTCAATACTTGGCCATTTTGACCCAATGCCAAAGCCAGTGCCCCCAGAGCTATGGAAATAGATATCTGTGATCTGCACAGCAAACTGCCACAGAGCGGATGAGTTATAAACTCTGGTAACTCTGTTCCATAGCTCTGAGGGCACTGGCAGTGGATAAAAAAGGGTATATACTGCCTTTATATCCCTACTTGCCCTCTTTCACTATTCAGGCCGGATCCCTTAATGGGCAACAACTTAGATATCAGTGCTTGAAAATGCACAAAACAAGCAGGACTTTTCTCTCTCCCTTGGTGTAGAAATATCACCAATTTAGAGACTAAAGAAGCAGATCACATAGTACGTAACACTAGACTCTCACAAAATCTGGCCCTCCGTCGGTATCCTGTTAAAACTACGTGGCACATTAACCATGTTGCCATGCTTAAAAGGGCAACATGAGAATCTTGCAGTACCTGAAAAGCATGAGATTCTCATGTTGCTGCATGTAATGTCACTCCACTTGGTCCTGTCACACCGTTCTGGGTGGAGAATTAGTGTTCTTAAGCAGTGCTTCTTCCCTTCTCTGTTTAATGTTGCTGAGCTCTGTCCAACAATGTTCTGCTTGGAAGCATGCCAGTTCAGTGTTCAGCAACATTAAACAGGGAAGGGAAGAGCAGGAAAGAAAATGGCATACGCCTCTTAGAGTTTCACAGTACAATGTCTCTGAGAAAGCACAGTATTGCAAAACGAAAACACATATCCTGTATATTCATATTCTGTTCTATGGTTATGGATATAAAATGCTCTTCCACATTTTACTCTACCTTGCACTGTTTTGGATGGGATGATTTTACCCTGACAGCCCAGGCAGGGATGCGGACTCACAAACCAGAGAAAGAGACAAATTATCCCCGATACTCTCTAAATGCATTTAATAAACTGCGTGCTCTTAGGGGTGGTGGATCAACATGCTATACTTCATAGCTAGTTTGAGAAGGGCTGGATCAGTGGATTGGAGGGGAGGAGATTCAGCTGATATTGGGCAGCATCCCATCACTTCGCCACTACCTAACAGCTCTCTCTGTTTCTCTAGCCTAGTGAATCGATGCCAGGGTTACATTTAGAGGAGCAGGGGACACTATGGCGGGCCAGGGTATCCAATCCCTCTCATCACAGGGTAAAGTAAATATGATATTGTGCTCTGTTTAATCCAGCAACATGAGAATCTCGCTCTGTCCTGCAAATGCGAGATTCTCATGTCGCCCTTTTAATCAAGACAACATGATGACTGCTCCCTCTAGTCACGCACTATTTTGCATGCGGCTATTTAAAAGTGAACCCCCTATGCCTTGGTGTCAGTGTCAAACAATGAGAGTTTCCAGAAATGTGTATTAGGGACAATACCTTGTAAGTCAATGTGTTTATCAAGCAACCATAAAATCCTTAATGCCTACAGAATCAGACAAAGCTAGCTTTGGCTTCCTATCTGTACTAGAGACCCTCAGTTGAAGGTGATTTTATTATGCCGGCATGAAAGGTTTTATGTTTGTCTAATAAATCTGTTGCTTTATGTCGTAATCCTCCCGAGATGCTGGTATTTTTCTCCTCTCTGCACTACATTACCTTTGCACAGACATGAACCATGACCCCATAAAAGAAGAACTGATGGGATTGAAATGGCTCTGCCTCTGCAATCAGCTTGATCCTTGGTGACATACAGTTTTTTGTGGTTTTATAGGCCTAAGACCATAATCGGGACGCTAATGAGGGGTAAATCTGGAGAAAATTAGCACCACCATAGGAAACAAATATTCCCAAAATTCCCAGATATTTCAATGTGGCATTTAACCCCTTGAATTGAAGCAAGGTCTTCAACAAATTGTATAATGGCTTATTTTAACGACACATAATGTTGGCATAGTTATATGATCCTTGGCACTGAATATATTGCTTAACCCTTTCAGCCCAGAGTGGTCCGCAACCACTAAAGGGGTTAAACGATGTATTAGCTTATGCGTTCTATTAATATATTTTTTTTTTATTTACAGCAAGAAAGAAGAATGAAGAGAAGGCAGAAGATAGAAAAAAGAAGAGAAGAATGAAGAGAAAAAAGAAGGACAGAAGAGGACCAGGAAGCTGAGGACTTGGCTGGACATCAGGATTTATGGTAAGAGTTACTTTTAATGGGATGTTGTTTTCTAACTTGGGGCTCGATTCTATTACCAGCGCTAAAAATAAAACAGGCGCTATGTTTTTTTAAGTCAGTTTTTGCTATCCTATTACCCGACTTGTGAAAACAAAACCAGTGGTAATTATACTTACCTCCAGTCTAAAAAAAAAGCCCATAGGAAACAACTAAAAACAACGTGCAATTGGTATCCTATTACTCACGCTCAGTATTACTGCCTGTTTTGTGGTTACATTTAAGTCGGAAATTCTGCGCCTCAGAGGTTGAGGCGTAGAAGCCATAAAGACAGTTTCAAAACCATCGTTGTTCAAACAAAAACAGTGTATAATACAGTATACAGCATAGAAATCCGACAGAATGCCCCCCTACGACATATTAACCCCCCCTTTTAAAAGTCGACTACAGTGATTTTCTTTCACCACATTAATTCGACAAATATTGTACTCGACACTTTAACCCACCCTCCCTCCTTTAAAATTCGACTTACAGTGCTCCCATGACTTTCTTTCACCCTTAAAATCCGACCTTTTCTTCTCCTATTTTATTCGACATGCCCTCGAATTTTGTGTTGCAAGATTAACCCTATGAGTACCAGAGAGGTAGCAACGCAATGTGTTTGCTACCCCTCTGCGACTCATAGGGTTAATAGGAATGGTATGCAGTTGCATACCTTGCCTGTATATGTGTAAAAAGTTTATTTTTAATTGTATTTGTATTGTTCCTAGGACACAAAGTAGTGCAAAATTACAGCAGCCCAAACATGGAAGTACTACTTACTACACATGAATGACATATCAAAGACATATTGGGACAACCATAGCTGTCTCCTAGGCTAACCAGAAGACAAAATATTAATCTAAAATATCAATCATGGTACCTCTGGAAATATATTTCATGTCGGTACCTTTGTCTTCTGTGGAGGTGCCAAGCAGAGCAGAGAGTTCTGGGTGATAATAAGTTGTACTTCCATGTTTGGGCTGCAGTATCCCGTTATATAGCGTATATTGTAATATATGGTAGTTATTATACTTTTGCACTAACTTGTGTTCTATGGACAGGCTGCAGATATTTGTAATTTAGGGTTATGTTCTGTGAGGGGCTTCTAGAGCTTGGGCATATCCGTTTTGCAGTGGTTCGTGATTTAGCGGAACCATGACCTGGGATGACCCTACCAGTTCATAGCCGGACATCCTCATGTATATGACTGTGAGGCACATTTATTAGTGATAATTTTAAAATAGACAGTGTATTTCTTACACTCTCTTTTTGGTATCAATGTATCTGCTCATAGGCGTGCGCAGCCAATTGCATTAGGGTGTGCACCCAAAAGCACAAACACACACGTGCGTGCGCGTATGTAATATATATGTGTGTGTGCTAGCTAAATAAATTATTGCCCCCCATCTGCTCCATATTGCCCCCATCAGCTCCAACTTGCCCTAACATTGCCCCCATAATCTCCACATTGCCCTCAGCTCTGACATGCCCCCATCAGCTCCAACTTGCCCTCACATTGCCCTCATCAGCTCCAACTTGTCCCCATCAGCTCCAACTTGCCCTAACATTGCCCCCATAATCTCCACATTGCCCTCAGCTCTGACTTGCCCCCATCACCTCCAACTTGCCCTCACATTGCCCTCATCAGCTCCAACTTGCCCCCATCAGCTCCAACTTGCCCTCACATTGCCCCCATCAGCTCTAACTTGCCCTAACATTGCCCCCATCAGCTCTAACTTGCCCTCAGCTCCAACTTGCCCTAACACTGCCCCCATCAGCTCCAACTTGCCCTCAGCTCCAACTTGCCCCATCAGCTCCAACTTGCCCTCACATTGCCCTCATCAGCTCCAACTTGCCCCCATCAGCTCCAACTTGCCCTAACATTGCGCCCATCAGCTCCAACTTGCCCCCATCAGCTCCAACTTGCCCTCACATTGCCCTCATCAGCTCCAACTTGCCCCCATCAGCTCCAACTTGCCCTAACATTGCCCCCATCAGCTCCAACTTGCCCCCATCAGCTCCAACTTGCCCTCACATTGCCCCCATCAGCTCTAACTTGCCCTCAGCTCCAACTTGCCCCCATCAGCTCCAACTTGCCCTCACATTGCCCCCATCAGCTCTAACTTGCCCTCAGCTCCAACTTGCCCCCATCAGCTCTAACTTGCCCTAACATTGCCCCCATCAGCTCTAACTTGCCCTCAGCTCCAACTTGCCCTAACACTGCCCCCATCAGCTCCAACTTGCCCTCAGCTCCAACTTGCCCCATCAGCTCCAACTTGCCCTCACATTGCCCTCATCAGCTCCAACTTGCCCCCATCAGCTCCAACTTGCCCTAACATTGCGCCCATCAGCTCCAACTTGCCCCCATCAGCTCCAACTTGCCCTCACATTGCCCCCATCAGCTCTAACTTGCCCTCAGCTCCAACTTGCCCCCATCAGCTCCAACTTGCCCTAACATTGCCCCCATAATCTCCACATTGCCCTCAGCTCCGACTTCCCCCATCACCTCCAACTTGCCCCCATCAGCTCCAACTTGCCCCATCAGCTCCAACTTGCCCTCACATTGCCCCCATCAGCTCCAGCTTGCCCCATCAACTCCAACTTGCCCTCACATTGACATCAGCTCCACATTGCCCCCTTCCATAATGCCCCTTCATCTCCACAATGCCCCATTCATCTCCACAATACCCCCTCCATCCCCTACCTTCAGTCCCTGGTGGTCTAGAGGTGTGCCATAAGGGAGCTCTGTGCCTCCTTCGGCACAGAGCTGAAGCTCCCGCGCACTGCTCTCAGTAATGCAGAGTGCTGGGAGATGATGTCATCTCCCAGCGCTCTGTATTACTACAGAGCCCTGGTCTCTCTGCGGCTTGTCACATAGATGCCGCGAGGGAGCGCTTGGTAGTTTAAATCAGCGCTCCCTCGCGGCAGATATATTAAAAAAAAAAAAAAAATCCCCAGCCTCTTGGCCGGTGCGCACGGGGCCGATTAGGGTGTGCCTGGGCACACCCGGCACACCCTGTGCGCACGCCTATGTATCTGCTGTTGGAGGTTCTCTTTCTAGCGAGTCTGGATGTTTTGCAATACGCTGGAGCCCGCTATAAAGAACAAGAGTGGTGGTGGTCACTATGCATCCTCTGGAGGTCTAAGAGATGTGTAGGCATTGACCCTTAATCTTAAAGGGATAGTAATGTTTCATAATAAAAGCAGCTCTAATTAATCATCATAGTATTTGGACTTTGAAGAGTGTTATTTCAATACTGTAAGAGTTGTAGTTCAAGAGTAATTCAATGACAAAGTATCCCCCTCCGTCCCCTTTTACTACTGTAACACTGTTCAGCCAGATCAGAAGGGAGGTGCCCAGGTAGACTGCAGAGAGGGACAATCTTCAATTAAGATAAGGGAAAAACCTGAAAAACTTGTCAAGGGGGGCAGATTTTTCAATGTTCTCATTGGAAAAAGATTGTCCCCTTCTGTTATCTGTCAGTCTTACAACCAGATTCCACATCTGAGAAGAGATGGCTTACACTAGGTAAAAGGGGCGGGAAGGGAAACTGCTTGTGAACCATAAAGGTTTGAGAGATAAGACATATCGTTCTTCATGTTTTTTAATGCCTACAAAATAAAATAAAGATAAAACAAAGTATTACTATCCCTTTAAGTCCAAGGCTGTCACTTAGAACTGTGCCAGTACAGATGACTCCTAATTGTCAGTGTGTGTGCGATGTATTGGAGACCCTTAAGTGGTTGTTATACTGATGAGCTTGTCTGAGGGTACAAACCATGTCTATAACAAAAACTGAGGGACCTAGAGTGGACTAAGAAATGTAAAACTTCATAGATTATCTATGTATACCAAGGACCAGATATGTGAGTCGTAGTTTGTCATCGGTATCCCTCTCAAATATTAGATGCAAGGCAGCAGGTGAGTATCCTCGTTAATAAACAGGAAAAAATCATAAAGTCACTGTATCACTGACTATAGATATAAAACAGCGATAAGGTGTGTTGTGAACTGCTCACTTAAGACTTCGGATGTACTGGTCACCTGAGGTAATGCTGAGGGTGAACCGGGTATTGCACTTATCAGATAAGGAGGAACTCCTAGTGGCAATGATAGGAGTATTACATCCTGAATCAATCAGAATGTAGCGGGGCTGCTACAGGACAATGAGCTGGAAACCAGCAAGATTACATTGCCAGTAAAGGGTTCCCACTGTACTGGAATGCCCACAGTTCATCGGACAAGCATATAATGGGAGACATTTATATATCACGTAGTATATTAAGCATCCTATATAATAATTCGCTAAATCGTGTGTAACGCCGCAACATGCGCAGTAAACACTGCTGCGTGTGCTGCAGTCATGCACAGTAGAGACTGCCCGCGCCGCGGCCGATACAGAGCTGGGCTCTCCGAAGGAGCGTCCAGCTCTGTATCAGCCGTGGCACGGGCAGTCTCTACTGCGCGTGACTGCCCCGCGACTGAGTGGCAGTGGCACTATGGCCCGTGTAACGGGCTGTTCAACTAGTAAATACATAAAACACATGAACATTGTTCATGGTAGGTAGCTGTATTAACAGGCTCATAGCTATTGGTGTCATAAGTGACTCTTCATCCCTTGTATGTTATGGTTTAACTGACAACCTGAGAATTTGCCACTTATGCCAGGAGATGTAGTCCGTTGAAGCATCCGTACCGCTTTTGTTAGTTTAGTGTTGATATATGGAGAGCATCACTTGCCCAGATAGATCTCATCAGTGCCAAGCTGGCTGGACAGTGGTATAACCAGCTATACTTCTCATGATAACAGAAGATAGGCTCATGTGGTCATGGGCACACTCGGCTCAGCACTTATATGGCAGTTCCCGTTATTGCTTACTTTGCTACAATGTTATATATCTATACAAGATTGAGGATTTCCCTCATTACCTTGAATGCCCACAGGGGGAGCTTAGTTTTTATACACACTTTGACACAATGTACTAATATAAAATGCATGGACTGAGGTATTACGATCTATATTCAAGACCAGTTCTTTGTTACCTGTGGTAGAAATCACGTGTTTCATTAATTCATTTAAGTTTTATTGATGTTCCTGTCATTGCATTAGGACTGCTATGTTTTGGAGATTCATGGGTATTATGCCATTGTAAGGCTAAGATGAAAATTATTCTATTTTTCCTATCAGGAAGTATATTACTATGTGAATATTTATGCAATATTCCTTAGGGGGTGTACTTTTAAAGCTTATAGCAGTGCGTGATTCAGCGGGACCATGATTGACCCTGCAAGTTCAGTCGGGCATACTCTGGTATATGATTATGCCTATGAGGCACTTTGAATATTGATTTCTTTATAAATGGCACTGTAGACTCTACTCAGTAGCTATATACAAATGATTTAGATATTGGATGTACCATTTCTAGCAAGTCCAGGGGCTTTGCAATGCGCTGGAGATCCTTGACAGCCGCATACCTTGCCTATTAACCCTATGAAAGGCAGAGGGGTAGCAAACACATTTCAATGCATTGCTACCTCTCTGGTACTCATAGGGTTAATCTTGCAATACAAATACGAGGGCATGTAAAAAAAATAGAAGAAAAATTTTGAATTTAAACAGTGAGGGAAAGCACTGTAAGTCGGATTTGGAAGGGGAAGGGTTAAATTGTCAACTATGAACAATATTTGTCGAATTAATGTGGTGAAAGAAAGCACTGTAAGTCGAATTTGGAAGGGGAAGGGTTAAAATGTGGAATGTGAACAATATTAGTCGAATTAAAGCGGCGAAAGAAAGCACTGCAAGTCGACTTTTAGAACGGGGGGTTAATATGTCGAGGGGGGCACTCTGTCGGATTTTGTTATGTGGAGAACACATCCAACACTGAACGAGGCTCACATAAGCCGAAACGTACGTCTGTGGTTTTGCTGTTTCTCTCGTGCGGAGAGGATTTGCCTGACATTTCGGAGCTGGACTGTCTGTGGGCGGGACCAGTCTGATATGGACATGGAGATTTCCTCTCTGCAATGGCACATGGGAGTGAAAAACGTGAGTTGTAGCACCATTGAGAGGCTACCATGCCTTAGAACAAGGCACTTAATCTTGTTCGTGCTTGATGGGTGCTCCTCACAACTCTTTTTGTCTCCCTAAGTTTAAGGGCATCCCAGGCATGGGCCCTTGCTTCCATGTGCCTAGAGGGATTTGGCTGCACCACACTGATGAGGCTCACATAAGCTGAAACGTACGTCTGTGGTTTTGCTGTTTCTCTCGTGCGGAGAGGATTTGCCTGACATTTCGGAGCTGGACTGTCTGTGGGCGGGACCAGTCTGATATGGAGATTTCCTCTCTGCAATGGCACATGGGAGTGAAAAACGTGAGTTGTAGCACCATTGAGAGACTACCATGCCTTAGAACAAGACACTTAATCTTGTTCGTGCTTGATGGGTGCTCCTCACAACTCATTTGTCTCCCTAAGTTTAAGGGCATCCCAGGCATGGGCCCTTGCTTCCATGTGCCTAGAGGGATTTGGCTGCACCACACTGACGAGGCTCACATAAGCCGAAACGTACGTCTGTGGTTTTGCTGTTTCTCTCGTGCGGAGAGGATTTGCCTGACATTTCGGAGCTGGACATGGATATTTCCTCTCTGCAATGGCACATGGGAGTGAAAAACGTGAGTTGTAGCACCATTGAGAGGCTACCATGCCTTAGAACAAGACACTTAATCTTGTTCGTGCTTGATGGGTGCTCCTCACAACTCTTTTTGTCTCTCTAAGTTTAAGGGCATCCCAGGCATGGGCCCTTGCTTCCATGTGCCTAGAGGGATTTGGCTGCACCACACTGACGAGGCTCACATAAGCCGAAACGTACGTCTGTGGTTTTGCTGTTTCTCTCGTGCGGAGAGGATTTGCCTGACATTTCAGAGCTGGACTGTCTGTGGGCGGGACCAGTCTGATATGGAGATTTCCTCTCTGCAATGGCACATGGGAGTGAAAAACGTGAGTTGTAGCACCATTGAGAGGCTACCATGCCTTAGAACAAGACACTTAATCTTGTTCGTGCTTGATGGGTGCTCCTCACAACTCTTTTTGTCTCCCTAAGTTTAAGGGCATCCCAGGCATGGGCCCTTGCTTCCATGTGCCTAGAGGGATTTGGCTGCACCACACTGACGAGGCTCACATAAGCCGAAACGTACGTCTGTGGTTTTGCAGTTTCTCTCGTGCGGAGAGGATTTGCCTGACATTTCGGAGCTGGGCTATCTGTGGGCGGGACCAGTCTGATATGGAGATTTCCTCTCTTCAATGGCACATGGGAGTGAAAAACGTGAGTTGTAGCACCATTAAGAGGCTACCATGCCTTAGAACAAGACACTTAATCTTGTTCGTGCTTGATGGGTGCTCCTCACAACTCTTTTTGTCTCCCTAAGTTTAAGGGCATCCCAGGCATGGGCCCTTGCTTCCATGTGCCTAGAGGGATTTGGCTGCACCACACTGATGAGACTCACATAAGCCGAAACGTATGTCTGTGGTTTTGCTGTTTCTCTCGTGCGGAGAGGATTTGCCTGACATTTCGGAGCTGGACTGTCTGTGGGCGGGACCTGTCTGATATGGACATGGAGATTTCCTCTCTGCAATGGCACATGGGAGTGAAAAACGTGAGTTGTAGCACCATTGAGAGGCTACCATGCCTTAGAACAAGACACTTAATCTTGTTCGTGCTTGATGGGTGCTCCTCACAACTCTTTTTGTCTCCCTAAGTTTAAGGGCATCCCAGGCATGGGCTCTTGCTTCCATGTGCCTAGAGGGATTTGGCTGCACCACACTGACGAGGCTCACATAAGCCGAAACGTACGTCTGTGGTTTTGCTGTTTCTCTCGTGCGGAGAGGATTTGCCTGACATTTTGGATCTGGACTGTCTGTGGATGGGACCAGTCTGATATGGATATGGATATGGATATGGATATGGAGATTTCCTCTCTGCAATGGCACATGGGAGTGAAAAACGTGAGTTGTAGCACCATTGAGAGGCTACCATGCCTTAGAACAAGACACTTAATCTTGTTCGTGCTTGATGGGTGCTCCTCACAACTCTTTTTGTCTCCATAAGTTTAAGGGCATCCCAGGCATGGGCCCTTGCTTCCATGTGCCTAGAGGGATTTGGCTGCACCACACTGACGAGGCTCACATAAGCCGAAACGTACGTCTGTGGTTTTGCTGTTTCTCTCGTGCGGAGAGGATTTGCCTGACATTTCGGAGCTGGACTGTCTGTGGGCGGGACCAGTCTGATATGGACATGGAGATTTCCTCTCTTCAATGGCACATGGGAGTGAAAAACGTGAGTTGTAGCACCATTGAGAGGCTACCATGCCTTAGAACAAGACACTTAATCTTGTTCGTGCTTGATGGGTGCTCCTCACAACTCTTTTTGTCTTCCTAAGTTTAAGGGCATCCCAGGCATGGGCCCTTGCTTCCATGTGCCTAGAGGGATTTGGCTGCACCACACTGACGAGGCTCACATAAGCCGAAATGTACGTCTGTGGTTTTGCTGTTTCTCTCGTGCGGAGAGGATTTGCCTGACATTTCGGAGCTGGACTGTCTGTGGGCGGGACCAGTCTGATATGGACATGGAGATTTCCTCTCTGCAATGGCACATGGGAGTGAAAAACGTGAGTTGTAGCACCATTGAGAGGCTACCATGCCTTAGAACAAGACACTTAATCTTGTTCATGCTTGATGGGTGCTCCTCACAACTCTTTTTGTAACACTGAACTTAATCTTTCTGTCATCAAATGTACGCCTATTTCCTTGGACTTTGACATTTTGCACGTTTTTTGTAGGCGGTAGTCGAAAAAAAGCAGACAGCGCCAGTTTTGTTACTACTCTGAAAAGTGCTGTCTACGCTAGTTTTGTTTACCTGTGGTTCAGCAATAGAATACTGACGTAACACGTTTGCAAAATTCACACTACTTGTTTTTCATGTAACGCCGGTTTTAGCGCGGTAATAGGATCGAGCCCTTAGTCGGGTTAACAATATGAATGACGGAGTGGTAATTATACCCCACTGGCATTCATAGGGCTAATTCTACTAACTTCTGACACATTTTTCATACTGTGGATGTATTGATATGGGGCTTAGGGCCCCATATCAATACATTCACTGAGGGCTTGGGTTTTTTTAAACTTTTTTTTTCCTTCAAGTTTCTGCATCGGCTGCTCGAAGGTCTGATAAGGGACTCATGTCATAAAAAACTGGGTCTTACCTTTCCTGCGATAACTTGAGTCCCTTATTGGCTAACACAGATGTGACAGAACCCACCATCACTGGGGCTTCTGGAGGGGGCTGAGTGCCAGTCTCTTGCCCACAGACTATGGCCCTGGCCCTGGAACAGGGTATAGCTTCCCCCTAAGACTGAGTCTCTACCCCTGCCAAGGGGGGCGATTGTCCCCTTTTTCCCCTGGTCATTTTATTTCCCCAGTGAGCCCTTTTCCCCAACCTTGTCAGGCCAAAGGATACCAGACCTCCCAAAAGACTGTAATTACTTTGGAAGATGTAAAAGATGCTTCATCACAAAGTACATTATCCTGTTTTGTGTATTCCGGCCCCTCTGTGACGCTTGTACCCAGCCCTATTCCTTTGTCCCATTGTCTGCCCTTCACTCATCCTCATTGTATAGTTAATTCACTCATGTCTGGCCCCATTGTATCCTGTCGCCACCTACCCATTGTTCCATCACACAGTATATTTACACTCCCATATTAATTGTACTGTTTTTACACAACTGTGTCTTCCCCCATCCATTGACCGTTTGTAAAGATATGTATTCCCATTGTACTATTGTCCTCCAGTTATGTATAAAACATCTCCTGTTTTGAAAACGGTCATTTCTTTTTCTAACCCTGCTTGGGGCTGCTTGCTGTATCCAGAGTGTGTTCGTGCTACACAGAGTCCTGTCTAAGGTACTGGGTGAATGGAGCAATGATCCTGGTTCCTGGCTGGTGGAGTTCCTGAGTGTTGTCCTGGGTTAAAGGGATAGTAATGTTTCATAATAAAAGCAGCTCTAATTAATCATCATAGTATTTGGACTTTGGAGAGTGTTATTTCAATTCTGTCAGAGTTGTAGTTCAAGAGTAATTCAATGACAAAGTATCCCCCTCCCGCCCCTTTTACTGATGTAACACAGTTCAGCCAGATCAGAAGGGAGGTGCCCAGATAGACTGCAGAGAGGGACAATCTTCAATTAAGATAAGGGAAAAACCTGAAAAACTTGTCAAGGGGGGCATGGCTTTCATTGTTCTCATAGGAAGAAGATTGTCCCTTGCTATTATCTGTCTGGTCTATGGACTGGATTCCACATCTGCGAAGAGATGGCTTACACTAGGTAAAAGGGGCAGGAGGGGAACCTTTGCTTGTGAATATCTCTCAAACCATAAAGGTTTGAGAGATAAGACTTGTATCGTTCTTCATGTTTTTTTAATGCCTACAAAATAAAATAAAGCTAAAACGTATTACTATCCCTTTAAAGAAGCACAGTTTTGGTGGAGCTACTCAGTTTGAGTGCTGGTATCTGTCACAACAGACATTTGAATTCAAAATTAAATTGTTTTCTATGGGAGACAACGCCTCTTAAAGCGGAACTTTCAGTACATACTTAGTCGCCATGCATTCATTAAACTCATGGCGACTAGCTTTGAAATAGATGTGTTACCTAGAAAGAATAGTCCAGTGTAAAGGAATCGCTCCCGTTTGGAGACCGGAACCCGGGCTACAGCACAGACATCTTGTCCGCGCGTCTGTGCTGTCAGTTACATTAATGAATGCATGGCGACTAGGTATTTGCTGAAAGTTCCGCTTTAACTATAACACACAACTGAACTTTTTTTGGTGGTATTTTTTCACAGCACATGCATTTAACTAGCTTACTGTGCTTGAAAAAATGCAGTTGGCAGAAAAAACAGTCGTCTCCAACATTTGGATCGAGCCCTTGATAACTTAAATCAGGGTTGTCCAAGTTCAGTCCTCAAGGGCCACCAACAGGCCAGGATGTAATGATTTCCCTGATTAAGCACAGGTGAATTAATCAGTGGCTCATTCTTTTTCATTGGCCCACCTGTGCTTAATCAGGGAACTCCTTAAGTCCTGGCTTGTTGGTGGCCTTGTCTTAATGATAGAGCGGTCTCTAGATCATTGTGAAGCAATGCACTAAAGATATATCTAGCACTCAAGGGGTTAAAATCACGCAACTGAACCCAAGGATGATTTGTTCCAGAACTGCACTTCTATAGCACATTGAATATGGTTCACTTTTAAAAGGTTGCACGCAAAAGAGCGTGTGACCACATAACATGTTAACCATGTCACCATAATAAAAATGGCGACATGTGAATCTCGCACTGTGCAGTAGTGTGGAATTCTGGGGTGAAAATAGCATCAATCTCCAGTATCCATAATGCGTTCAAGAAAGGCAGCCCAGAGGCAGTGCTATAAAAGCAGTAGATTCTTCCCAGCTGTCTGTACGGTTCTCCAGATCCACTGCGGCCAGGACACCTAGTACTGAGCAGATGAAGCAGATACATCACTGAGAAGATGGAGGGAAGGCAGGCTCTATACTGGCTTGTCGGCTACGGGCTCTATAATTATTATGGAGGGGATGAACGGGTTCAAGGTATGCGACTGTTCATCCCGCGACATGAGAATCTCACTCTGTCATGCAGTGTGAGATTCTCATGTTGCCATTTATGGCAACATGGTTAGTTGTGTTATGTGGTCACACACTATTTTGCATGCAACCTTTTAAAAGGATACCTATTGAATACAAACCTATACCTGCTACAGATGACAACCTGGGGTCATACATGGGAACTCTCTGGATCTGCCCAAAATGCTTATTAATTTATATGGGGATTTTGACCCCTTGAATGCTAGAGAGGTCTCCACTGCATTGCAATGGAGACCTCTAGCATTCAAGGGGTTAAATGCCCCATTTAGATCAGTGGGCATTTTCTTATTTAGAGGTTGTTAAAGGCATGGTAACTGGCCTGTTGGTTTGGCTAGCATGTACCATGTCTGTTTGAAATCAATGTAAAATAAAAACTAATGTGGTCTGCGGGGGTGGGGGGAATAGTCCTATAGGAGGGCTGGTGGATCCACAGTCTTCTTGGGCTTCCACCACTTACTTCAGATCCACATAGTTTGCAAGCATGTAAGTCTTATCATATAATGTTAAAGTTGTATGTTTCTAATATAGGCACCAATTCAGATATATAGCCCAACACGTTCATACATGAAATCTTCACTGGTTGATTTTTCAACTTAGATAGGGACAAATATGTTATTAAATAGGACTTGCCTGATATTGAGCTACAGTGACGTGTTGGGCAAGCTTAAACATACTTTGGCCAAATTATGGAACGAAAACCTCATATTTATTAATATAGTGGTATAGTATATGCTTTATACAGGGTGCACATTTAAACTTTTGTATAGAGGAGCACAGGTCTGTTTTTTGTTTTGCATGGGAATTCGTCTTCGTTCCCTGAGGTACACATGGTTTGGCCTAGAATTTATTTAGGTTGCTTTGATATGCAAGACCCATAGTTTGCTTTAATATGTAAGACCCATGGTACTTGGGAACTCTCTGGATCTGCCCTGGAGATTACGATTTATAGAATTAATTACAGGGTCTCCAGGGATAGAAGCTGATTCTCCAGTGGTGAGTTTCTTATGAAACTCTGTCCACTTCTCCTCCTTCCCACTCTGTTCCTCCCACTTCCTGCCCACTTCTCCTCCTTCCCACCCTGTTCCTCCCACTTCCTGCCCACTTCTCCTCCTTCCCACCCTGTTCCTCCCACTTCCTGCCCACTTCTCCTCCTTCCCACTTCCTACATAATTCCCGCACACTTTATGACATTTTATGAAAAGGATGAAAAGCCCTGCCCACCCAAATAAGCCCAACCTCTTTATAACATGAATGATGTCGTTTACATCCCCCTGGTCGTCAGCATGAGCCCTCTCTGGGTGCTCAATGGGAGGAAGTTCCCAGGTAAGCCAGTATAGCACATGGAACCTTGTGCAGTGTTTAGGAAGTTAAAGAGCAGAAATTCTGGGGCAAACTAACAGCACCATATGTGACAAGTACAAATTCTCATTGATTTAAATGGGCTTTTGACCCTTTGGATGCTAGTGAGGGCTCCACAATATTGCTTTGTAATGCTTTTGAGACCTGTTTAGCATTCAAGGGTTTATAAACCCATTTAACCCTTTGAGTATCAGTGGGGTGCACACCACATTGCATTGTAATATGTTGTGTACCCCTCTGGAACTCAAAGTTTATATTTATGTGATTTTTAACTTTTTCCCTGTTGTGCAATTGGTTTCCTCCAGAACACTTTAGCTTCTTGAATACAGCCCCATGTTTTCATGCAATTTGACTTATAAACAGGTGCAATTGATCACTGCATCATAGGGAGGCTATTGCCCTGATTCTGAATCTTGGTCCGCTCATTATTCACCCTGTATTGTGTTTACCTGAGCACAGTTGGGAAAAGTTCTGCAGTGTACAGGTAGCAGCAGGCAAGGGAAGAGCCAAGACATCCTTTACCCAGGACAGTGACAGTTATCTGCAGGAGAGTCATTTCTGAGAAATATAGAGTAGATGTTTATTAATGTTTACTTTATAAACATGTTAACGAAAGTGAGAGAGAGAGAGAGAGAGAGGAAGGGTGGGGAAACTAATGCAAAGAGGGGATGATAGAGATGGACATAACAGGACTATGTACAAATGTGAACCAGAGTATTTCTGGGTTAAACAATTGCACTATAGGGAGACACTTAAAGTTGAACTATCACCCTATATCAAGTCCCCCCCCACAATAATTAGGCATATTGCGAGTAGCTTCTTAACACTGATATTATCGGGCAGAAGTGCCACAATCTGAAATAATCATCCTTCTTCTGAGACCGGCGGCCAGGCATGCACACAGACATCTTACAGACATATGTGCCTGTGCTGTCCGTCCTGGTCTCCTTTAGGAGGCATTGCACTGTACCTTAAGGTACCGGAAGGAACTGACAGCACAGGCGAGCAGACATCTCTAAAGAAAGAAGCCTGGCCGTCAGTCTGAGAAAAAGAAGGATTACTTCAGATTGTGGCACATGCTCCGGATAATATCATTGTTAAGAAGCTAATCGCAATATGCCTAATTATTGTGAGGGGACTTGGTATAGGGTGATAGCTCCGCTTGAAAAATCACTATGAATTGAAATGGGGCTTTTCAACCCCTTGAATGTGAGAGAGCTCTCCAATATATTGCTTCACAATGTCTTGGAGACCTCTCTAGAATTCAAGTGGTTAAAAGTTCCTTTTTAAATCAACTGAAATTTTTATGTAAAGTTGGTTTTCCCCAGAAGACATAAGGCATTAATAAGCAGACACGTACTGTACATTACACCATTGGCATACCTGGGAACTTTCAAAATTAGTTGACCCTGAGATCTTGTAAATATGAACCCTTAAGGTTCCCATAATATAAATTATCTGCGATATTTCCCTGATTGCTGTAATCGAGAGGTGCTCCAATCAGCAGTGGCGCCGGCAATCTCCAGCCGGTGCTCTAGTAATGCAGAGCTCTGGGAGATGACATCATCTCCCAGTGCTTTCCATTACTAAGAGGACCACGTGGGAGCTCCAGGTAGGAGATGGGGGCATTGTGGAGGGGGTCAATGTGGTCAGGGGGGCCAATGTGGTGGTGGTGGGGGGGGCCCATGGCATTATTGTACCAGGGCCCGGAGGCTTCTAGTTTCGCCTCTGCCAATCAGTCCTCAAGGAACCATTAATATACAAATAAAGATATCACTGCATGAACACACTCAGGACAAGCAGGACTTCTCACTCTGCCTTCCTGGTACAAGTGGCACCAATTTAAAGACTAAATAAGCATTTAACTGCAGCAGAATATATAATAGGCAGCGCTGAACTCCCTCACCTTGAGAATTTGACTCTTCAAACTGAGACCCTAAGATTTGGGTCAAAACCCTGAGAGTTCCCAGGTATAATCATTGGTTTTCAATCTTTTTTTTTATCTAAGGCACCCCTAACATTTTGTATGTAGTTTGTCAATGACATATTGAAGTGGTAATTATTATGTAAATGGTTATTCTTAGGTTCCATAATTGGATTGAGAATAAAGAGCATATTGAGCCTAATAGTTTCCATCAGTATACAACTGAAACTCAGCATTCACATTGTTGTTAAAATCCTCATAGCACAAAGGGCACACCAACGTGCCAAGTACCCTGCTTGGGAAACATTGCATTGTACTTGGGTAGATAATCGGTAGTTTTTATAGGTGATAGGTGTATTATAATGTTGTTATGATCACCAACATTATAATACAGCCTAGAAAGGGTGGGATGAAGGAGCTCTTAAAATGCTCTGATCTTGCCCCTCCCAATTTTGGGGCTACCCTTGTTTAAAAGAGGGGAGTCTCTTCTTTCAAATAAGGGTAGCCTTTAATATGTTCAATTTGGGTGATCACAGATTACCCAACAAACAGAACACATAAAGTGTGAGCATGGGGGAATTTGGGGTAGGGCTCTTAAAAAGCTTTATCCCACATCTTCAAGCGCTAAACAAATAATAGGGTGCCGTTTTATGAAAGAGGGGAGTCACCTTTTTCATTCAAGGGTACTTTTTAAAAAAGTGGGTGAATCATTGGTCATGATCCCCCAACATGTTATAATTCGTTAATGAACAAGTGTGTGTGTGTGTGTGTGGGGTGGCAACCCAGGCCATGCACACTCTATGCACACTCATGAAAATGCATCTGTACACATACGGATATACATGCAGGCATACACAGACATATACACGTATGCATGCACACATTGCAGTATCTACTTAGCTCAGTAGAAAAATCCATGATTTTCAGTGATATCAGTATCTTTGAAGTGGGTGAAAAGTTAAAAAAGGATCTATTTTTCCTATATAGGCATCACTTTCTGGAAATATTTGATGTGATATATAAGAAAAAGAAAGTTAGGTACTGCGCTCTTAGATAGCAGAAAAACATAATATGGGATGGAGAAAAAAATGAAGAAAAATGACCGCACTAAAAGAGAAGAAATGGGGACAGATAGAGCTTCATCAAATAACCCAAGGCTACTATTGTACTATCGTGAAGGGAAAGGTATAGGGGAGAAGAAGAATGTCTCTAAAAGTTCAGAATCTATATATGAAGAAATCCTCTCTACTCTTTGCAGAATGTCCTCAATAAATGTTGCACGGATAGGTGATCCTCCGATGTTTCACCAGAAAGCATGCAAGACAAACAGAAAATGGGGATGGGGAGGACAGCGCAAAAAATACCTCTATGTGTATTAAGGTAATAATGCAAAGCACATATATCAGCAAAACACAGAGATGAAGAAAAAAATCTGCATCTAAATATGTATAAAAAATGGAAATACATTTATTATTAATAAAAAACTAAAGAAATAGTGCAAGGAAAAAAATATAATAATAATAATGATAATATTATCTGTATTGTGTAAATAGTAATGCACGTGTAAATACACAGTGCTTAATGACAGTGGATGTCTAGGGATCTGGAGAGATTCTAGGGAGTGATACATCTGTTTTTTTATGAAAACAGATATTTTACAGAGCATTTCCTGCTGAATAAAACAAGGCCACTCCCATCTCTGTCAGATGTTTTATTCAAAATTTATAGCAGTTTAAATAATCAGGAAGTGAATTTACTGTGTTTACTTCCTGATAGTTCTAACTGACAGGAAGTGACAGGCAGTTTCTATCACATTCTATGGAGAATTGTATGTGTCTGACTTTTCTGACTTTCCTCTCCATTAGAATCTAACAGGAAATCTAATTAGAATTTGACCACTAGAGGGCACTGCTAATGTAAAAAAACATGGGTTTAAACTGTAATAACTCTGGAAATGTAAATCTCTCGGCAGTGGCGTTACCCTTATTTTACTCAATAGGAAAATCCCTACAATATATATTTTTTCTATATATATTTTTTATATTTTTTTACTGCTCCTTTAAGGGAGGTGTGAGTGGTAGTAAAACTACGAGGGAACAGAGAACTCAGTCTTTCCAGAGCATCTGCTATATATTTGGACAGCCCACTTAAAGTGTAAGATATGCACTTACTAGACAAAGGCAAAAGTGTATACCGAAACACGTTGAGCTATTGCCAGCGTTAGACCGAGACGCTAACACCAACTACAGAAGTTTCACTTTGAGAACCTGGGAGGCACCATGTGACTAGACCCTGTAGAGGCTTAGGGAACCCTGCTATTCACTCGCATACGATCCAGCTATTGAGGACGCAGCTCCGGAGTCTTGGGAGGACCAATCAAACGACGAGAGACATAATGCCTTGAACTAATCCTGATGGGCACATTCATTCAGGATCCCTAAAAAGTGGCCACTCACACTGTTTAAGGATTGTGCATACTTACTTTTGTCATCTAGTAAGCGCATATCTTACACTTTATGTGGGCTGTCCCAGTATAAAGCAGATGCTCTGAGAAGATTGAGTTCTCCGTTCCCTCGCAGTTTTACTGCCATTCACAACTCCCCTAACAGGTGTATCATTCCCTACACTCTCTCCAGATCGCTAGATCTCCACTGTCATTAGGCACGTGTATTTAGATGTGCATTACCATTTACACAATACGGATAATATTATCATTATTATCTGTATAATATAAAGTGCTAGGCTGCGAAGCTCCCTGTGTACGTAACAGCACATGTGCAGTAGAGACTGCCGAAACGATGCAGTCATGTGCAGTAGAGACTGGCCGAACGGGCTGATACGGAGAAGGGCGCTCCAAACGGCTCACCACCTGTCTTTGCTCCCAGGTCCGGGGCAGCAGCCAGGGCCTCTGGGTGGCACGTTAGCCCATGTACACTGGCTTTCATACTAGTTATCAGGGGCGTCGCTAGTGGAGGGGCTAAGGGGGCTGAAGCCCTAAGTGTGGCTGTGGACAGCCCCGAATGGTATGGCCAATCAAGTTTCTTTGGACGGCTGCACTGCAGCCAATGAGAGAGGAGAGCTTTGCTAGTATATTCCTCTCTCATTGGTTGCCAACTGTGTATTACGAGCAGAGTGGAAAGGGGCAGTGATGAAACGTCACCACAGACAGCAAGAGGAACATGCAAAGCACCAGCTACAATCCAGGATAAGGAGGCCTAATTGTGAAGTGTGGGATGGCTAATATTGATGACGTCGCGGCAGCACACGAGAAGCAGTCAGAGATGGAGGCCCAGCTCAACTCATCTCACGTATTTTCTGAGAGACAACACAGTATCTGACAAGCCGGAGGAGGGAAAAGATGTACAGTGGGGTCTGGGTATGTTGAATCTTTCCATTAAATGAACGTGTCACTAATCTATTCTTACAAACATTTAAACAGTGGCACTGGCATTAGTGGCATGCTATATTTCAGAGACAGATACAAAATACAGTGCAAATATCAATCAATATAGATTTGGACAACTGTTGCATTTTGTTTTCTTGACAATGAACATGCTGTTTTTTATTTGAATCTTTATACAAGCATTTAATGCAAATAATGCATTAGGCATATATGAGCTGTCAGAAATTGAATGTTATAGTTGTTTCACAGTTTCATTGTAAAATGCTTGATAAGGTAGGTAAAAAATGACCTGTCATTCCCCCCTTCTTTTTATATCAGACTGTGTAACGTATATCATCACATTGCTCCACAGCAATATACTGTAGTATTCAGGGCCATTAGTATACTCACTTCAGTTGAAGGTTGAGACAGGGCTGGCTGGGCTATTTTTATGTTTAATATTAGTGTTGAGCGAGCACCCCGATGCTCGGGTGCTCTGACCGAGCACCCCCTGAGGCTCGAGTGCTCGGCCGAGCACCCGAGCCCCATTGAATTGAATGGGGCGACACGAGCATTACACCAGGCACCCCCTGCTCTGATGAGGGGAGGGTGCCTGGTCAATGCCCCCCTTCATCTCCGCAATGTCCCCCTTCATCTCCGCAATGTCCCCCTTCATCTCCTCTATGCCCCTCTTCCACAATGTCCCCCTTCATCTCCGCTATGCCCCTCTTCCACAATGTCCCCCTTCATCTCCTCTATGGCATAGAGGAGATGAAGGGGGACATTGTGGAAGAGGGGCATAGCGGAGATGAAGGGGGACATTGTGGAAGAGGGGCATAGAGGAGATGAAGGGGGACATTGTGGAAGAGGGGCATAGCGGAGATGAAGGGGGACATTGTGGAAGAGGGGCATAGAGTCTATGCCCCTCTTCCACAATGTCCCCCTTCATCTCCGCTATGCCCCTCTTCCACAATGTCCCCCTTCATCTCCACACTGTCCCCCTTCATCTCCGCAATGCCCCCGTACCTCCAGTCCCTGGTGGTCCAGCGGAGCGTCTTCAGATCTGTGCCTCCTCCGGCACAGATCCCCGCCACCCGAACATGGCGGGCGAGCACATTGCGGTACTCGACGAGTACCGCCATGTGCCGAGCAGAGCGATGCTCGAGCCGATCCGAACATCGGCCGAGCACGCTCGCTCAACACTATTTAATATCCAATACATATTTATTTGCAGTTTATTTTATACCATAATATGTACTGGATATCAAACAGTCAGCCCTGTCTCAACCCTCAGTTGAAGTGAGTATGAGTACTAATAGCCCTGTATACTGCAGTTTTATTGCTATGGAGCAATGTGATGAGTCACGTCTATACATACTACACACAGTCTGGTCCAAAAAGAGGTGGGAAATGTCAGGACAGCATAAAAAGGGGCAGGAGGAAGACAGACATATACACAAATAAAATATAAGACTATGTGTAGTATTATGGTATAAAATAAACACCAAATAAATATGTACTGGATATTAAACATAAAAAAATATCTCAGCCAACCCTGTCTCAGCCCTCAACTGAAGTGATTATAAGTACTAATGGCACTGAATACTAAAGTTTTATTGCTGTGAAGCAATATGATGATACATGTCTATACTTACTGGACACAGTCTGATCTCCTAAACAGAGGAGGGGAAATGGCAGGACAGCTTAACAAGCGGGCAAGGGGAAGACACTACATACATTTAAGTGTGTATGTGTGCATATGTGGTTATTGCCAATACGGCATAAAGCAGGTGCGCTGTGAAATTTTACTGTGGGTTCTAGCCCCAGATCTTTTTGGAACCTAGAAACGCTTC
This sequence comes from Rhinophrynus dorsalis, assembly GCA_037306005.1. Classification (NCBI taxonomy): domain Eukaryota; kingdom Metazoa; phylum Chordata; class Amphibia; order Anura; family Rhinophrynidae; genus Rhinophrynus; species Rhinophrynus dorsalis. The sequence goes on from CM074722.1 coordinate 418,848,576, forward strand.
TGCTAGTTATTATATATTTTCCTTGCACTATTTCTTTCATTTTTTTATTAATAATAAATGTATTTCCATTTTTTTTTATACACATTTAGATGCAGATTTTTTTCTTCATCTCTGTGTTTTTCTGATATATGTGCTTTGCATTATTACTTTACTACATTTAGAGGTATTTTTTGCGCTGTCTTCCACATCACCATTTAATATTTGATGTGGACAGTTGTCTGTGTTCGAATATAGTATGATTTGTCTACCTTTTCCCAATGTCTGTAAATTATTATGGTAGAGTAAAAGTGATACAATATTATGTCAGACACCGAATCTGTCTTGAAAGCTTGAATCCTATAGCCACTTATATAGCCAATAAAGGTATCACTTTTAGTCTTCCAGTGTCCTGCTTTTTCTACGACTAACACAGTACCACCTATTATGACCATTTTAGTGCAGGCAGGTAGTATAAAAATAAAAATGAGTGTAGTGAAGTGTAGTATAGCTCTTCTGGCACCACCTATGTGATGCCAAACCATACCAATGTGGTACCATTTTTCTTGAGTTGGTTAAAAATACTTTTTTCCAATTGTGCCAACTTCTGGAGACATTTGTACTGACCAGACATGGGGTAAAAAGGCAAGTAAACCCACTATTGATGCATTTCGTCGTATATTTTACAAAATAGAGTACCACTGGCTGGATTCAAATTCAGGAGATAAATGTTACCTCCCGTTTTATCAAATATTTAACTATTGAAGTCTGTGGAGAAATCTGGAGATAAAGGGCTGGATTCATATGTAGGAGATAAACATTACCTTCTGTTTTATCAAACATATTCCTATTGAAGTCTATGGGGATACCTGGAGATAAAAGTAGAGATAACATTAGCACCTACATTTGAATCCAGCCTCTTGTCTACCTTTTCCCTGTGTCAGGAATTTTTATGACCATTTTAGTGCAGACAGGTAATATTACAAAATAAAAATGATAGCCGTAGTTTAGTGTTCTTGGCACAACCTATGGTATGTCAAACCATACCATTGTGGGACCATTTGTGTTAGGCTGGGAGTAGTTACTGACTATAGTAGGAAATTCCATAGTTTTCATAGATTTTAGTATCTTTGAAGTGATGAATAAGTTAAAAAATCGTATTTTTTTTCCAACAGCACCATTTATGCTCACCAGACTAGGGGTAGAAATGCAGGTGACCCCCTCATTTGATATATCTGGTTGTATATTTTCCAAAACAGTGTACTTTATTTACCTTTTCTCTATGTCTGTAATTGTTATTATTATTATTGTAAATGCAGGCCAGTAATGTTAGAAAATAAAAATGATAGGTTGAGGTTATTGCTACTGGCACTGCTACTCTGTGTCAAACCATATCAATATGGAGCCATTTTTCTCAGGATAGTAAGTACTGAATATTGCAGGAAATTCCATGGGTTTCAAAGATTATAGTGTCTTTAATGTGGTGGAAATGTAAAAATTATTTTTCAAATAGTGCCACTTTTTGGATGGATTTGTGCTCACCATCCTGGAGGTAGGGAGGCAAGTGACCTTTCATTTGATGTTGTGTGGTGTCTGTCAGCTCTTACCAATGGGGTGTTATTTCTATCATGATAAAAGCTGCTAATGAATGAGTAGGAAATCCCATCATTTTCAAAGGCTCAAGTGTCTTTCAAGGGGTAGAAATGTAAAATAAAATTAATTTTTCCTTTAGTGGAGACATTTGTTCATACTGGGCTTAAAGGGATAGTAATGTTTCATAATAAAAGCAGCTCTAATTAATCATCATAGTATTTGGACTTTGGAGAGTGTTATTTCAATTCTGTCAGAGTTGTAGTTCAAGAGTAATTCAATGACAAAGTGTCCCCCTCCCGCCCCTTTTACTGATGTAACACTGCACAGCCAGAGCAGAAGGGAGGTGCCCAGGTAGATTGCAGAGAGGGACAATCTTCAATTAAGATAAGGGAAAAACCTGAAAAGCTTGTAAAGGGGGACAGGGCTTTCATTGTTTTCATAGGAAGAAGATTGTCCCCTTCTGTTATCTGTCGGTCTTACAACCAGATTCCACATCTGAGAAGAGATGGCTTACACTAGGTAAAAGGGGCGGGAGGGGGAAACTTTGCTTGTGAATATCTCTTAAACCATAAAGGTTTGAGAGATAAGACTTATATCATTATTCATGTTTTTTTAATGCCTACAAAATAAAAAAAAGTTAAAACGAAGTATTACTATCCCTTTAAGGTAGAAATGCAAGTTACCCCTTATTTGATGCAGAGATTGTCTTCTTTCCAAAAGTTTACCCTGGTTTGCCTCTTCTTCTTGTTTGTAATTGTTTCAATTAATAGCAGGTATATCAAATAAAATATCAAAAATACAAATTGGTATGTGCAGTTTTGTATTACTGACACCCCCTATGGTAAGTCAACTCGTACTAATGGGGTTCAATGGGTTCAATTCTACTCAGGAGGAAGCCTAACTAACCTAATATGGTATTCCATGGTTTTCAATATATTTAAAAGAGAATAAATGTTAAAAAGAATTTCCTTTGCTATAGCTTCATCTTCTGTCATTGTTTTTAGCAAACCTGAAATCAAAATTTTGTGTACTATATAGTATGTAGGTTTACAATGGTTTATTTCTCGTTAGTTTGTGTCTGAAATGCAGAATGGTGAAAAACAGAGAAAAAGGTCATTTTATACTTTTTTTCAACTGCAAATTTGTATAGGTCTGCATAAATAGACTAATTTTGGTGTTTTAGAAAGGCAGGTTAATGTTAAACTTTGAACCATAAGCATTTGCTGGCAGAATTAAGAACAAATACACTCCAGGACAGTAGTCTATTATTCTTGAAAAAAATCCCCTATGTCTTTAAAACTACCCTGAAATCTTATGTTCTAGAGCAATAGGACCATGCACTACCTTTGGGCAACTTGACACCCTCTTACCTTGTTTTCTGTCTCCTAGCAACCATTTATACTGTAAGTTCCTTGGGACAGGGACTTCTCTCCTATTATTTCTATGAATGTGACACATTTTATCCCCTGTTGTTTATTCTAACACTAGTTGAAGAGCCCGTTACACGGGTCACAGTGCCACTGGCAGTCGGTCACGGGGCAGTCATGAACAGTAGAGACTGCCCATGCCGTAGCTGATACAGTGCTGGTCGTGGTGCAGTCATGCACAGTAGAGACTGCCCGCGCTGTGGCTGATACAGAGCGGGAAGCTCCTTTGGAGTGCCCCGCTCTGTATCAGCCTCATCACTGGCAGTCTCTACTGAGCATGATTGTGGCGTTACACATGTTTAGCGAAGTATTATGTAGGATAAGCCTGTAAGGTGCCATGTATACTGTGTGGCACCATGTAAATGAAAATAGACATACATACATTCACTTCATTGGATTATGTTGGAGACCCTCAACATTTGGAACGCTGTGGTTGGCTACTCTGTCTGAAAGGACATGTTTGTGGTGGTAGTGGGTGAAGGGTGACTGCTAAACAAGGCCCATGATTTTGTACATAATTATGTAGGTCCTGATGTTTTGTGGGTTCTGATGCACTGTGCAACTTCCTTCCTATCTGTACACTCATATTTTCATGTTCTACGGATGTGTTTTCCACCAGAAAGCAGCTACAGGTTTGACTGATGGAACAATGTTTCTCATTTCCCTGATTGTGCAAACTGCCTATTTTGTGTAATAGGCATTGTTGAAAGGTAGCAGGCCTCATTAAGAAAAAATATTAATGAATAATGATAGTTATGATAGTTTGATCATCAGATTCTCACCCTCCACATTGTACCTACCTGCAGGCACTGCCATGCTTCCCAGTATGAGGATCCCTGAAAGAATGAGTAAGAAGGAGATGGTGAATCGTCTGCCAATGTAAGCTGCAGTAACTGTGCCAAGGATCCTCATGGGGAGTTCTGTGCTACCAAATATAACTTGTACCAGATATAAGCTTAGCCCAAAACGCTGGACGTCCATTGCAAGAGCAAAGAAACAAAAACTGCCGGAAAACCTGGAGGAGTGGAGGTGAAGAGGGAGGGAGATATAAGGTGGGAGAGTGAGACACAGCAATAGAAAGAAAGATATGTGTAGGGAGAGAAAAGGAAAAAAGGAGTGAATAAAAAGGTAGTAATAAAGGCAAGAAATTAGAAACAAATCAGCTCAAGAGAAGAAACATACCAAACTCTAAGATTCCATCCTCCCTGTTCTTTGGTTTTATATAATGTAACTTTTAAGTGTTATTGTTCCTTTAAGTAGCAGAGATAGATAAAGAAGTTGGTACAGTGATATGTAGATATCTAAAATGAAAAAGAAAGGGAATACATCTCTTACCAGCACATCGAGAGACTGAATGTCATTGTACGCATGGCAGGGGTACGGAATAGGTCCAATGGTGTATGTCTAGAGATTACTGTAGTGGATCCTTGCTGAGCTTCCAGCCTCAACATCTGTCCAATCAGAGAAGAGTGAATTAAATGGGATTCTGGGCAATAGTGGAGATTAAGGCATAGATTCAGTTTCAACAGATAAGCTCTTCACTTGCTCAAGAAGCCACTTCAGCCATAATTCTCCCAATTCTCAAATTATAGCTTTAGCCATAATTCACCCAATTCTTAAATTATATTGTAGCAGAATTACATTCAGTTCCACTAACTCTGCCTGAATTATGTAAGTAGGAAATAAATACCATAGACTTCAAAGCAAATGGCTGGGACTTCAAGGAAAGCACAATTTGGCCACAAACACCAGCTTCCCATTCGTGTTAATAGGACTTTTAACTTTTACAGTGCTAGACTTCTTGCTTCTCTGCAATGTCTTGCAACATTCTCCAGCATTCCAGGGGTTAAAGGACACTTCGAAAGTAGTGGGAAATGTAAATAAAATATACTAGCTACAACATAATGGAATGCTGTGAGTTGTAGGCCACAACAGCTAGAGAGCTGTTAAATAAACCCAGTACTGGTCTCTTAGTACAGTTAGCCTATTCTTAACGGAGTGTGAATTCAATTTTGGGTTCCCCATATGCTGAAGCCTGGGATTTCACTTCTGTCAAAATCACTGGAGTATACTACATGTTCACTGTTAGCAATAGGACGTGATTTGGGCATGATTTTGTAAGGAGGGGAGGTAAACTGCGCGGTTATGCTTCTCCGTACCTCATCTATGTCCCTCCAAACTCCCCAGTCTCACATAGCTGTCCTTCTATATGTAATCAATGAGTATCCAGACTTCACACTTCCACAAACCCATTTGGGCATAGCCCGTTCTTCCCATCACTCATATGTATTCCTCCTGCACCCCCCTTATGCATTCTACCACACATCTCCAGACCACCTCTTACTGCCAGTTACCCACATTCCTGGACACACCCAGTTCGGTTCAGCTGGGTGATCAATAACGGTGATGCACGGGAACAAGAGTGCACTATCTTACCCGAAGTACACACACACACACACACACACACACACACACACACACACACACACTGATGAAACAGAGCTCTGCATATTGGTGCTTAAAGTGTTAGTAATGTCCACAAAAAAGTTTTTTGCATTTAGAAGAGCTTAAAAAGCTGAGCTAAATGCAGAAAAATTTATCTCTCAAACCGCTATGGTTTAAGAGATACGGGCGTTTAAATTTGATCTCTCCTACTGACAGCTGTAAAGCTGACAGCAGGAGATCAGTGTTGGCTGACACAGAGGTGCTTGAGAAGTGCCGCAATCTCGTTATTTACCACGAATCCCTTCATTGGAATGGTCTAAAACGTGTGCCTGGTTTTCAAGCACTCGTTTTAGACCATTCCAATGAAGGGATTCGTGGTAAATAACAAGATCGCTGCACTTCTCAAGCGCCTCCATGTCGGCCAACACAGATCTCCTGTTGACAGTTTTACAGCTGTCAGTAGGAGAGATCAAACTTTAAATGCCTGTATCTCTTAAACCATAGCGGTTTGAGAGATATGTTTTTTTTTGCTTTTAGCTCAAGTTTTTAAGCTCTTCTACATGCAAAAAATTTTTTTGTGGATGTTACTAACACTTTAAGCTTTTCATTTCTGTTTTCCACCAGTGCAGATGATTCAAATGTTCATATAATGTGCACTATTTTGCTCTGAAAAACATGGCCTTTAGGTTAAGATGTTTATTTTTTGCTATATACTGTTCCTTAATTTTATTTAATGGGCAGTTTTAACAGTTTTCTTACTCACTGTCCATTAATTTAATAACAGCTGTCATGTCTTCAAGGGAGTCATAATGTAGGTGAAATAAAAAGGTAAATGAAAGAAATTAAAGGGATAGTAATACTTCGTTTTAACTTTATTTTATTTTGTAGGCATTAAAAAAACATGAATAATGATATAAGTCTTATCTCTCAAACCTTTATGGTTTAAGAGATATTCACAAGCAAAGTTTCCCCCTCCCGCCCCTTTTACCTAGTGTAAGCCATCTCTTCTCAGATGTGAATCTAGTTGTAAGACCAGACAGATAACAGCAAGGGACAATCTTCTTTGTATGAAAAGAATGAAAGCCCTTCCCCCCTTGACAAGTTTTTCAGCTTTTTCCCTTATCTTAATTGAAGATTGTCCCTCTCTGCAGTCTACCTGGGCATCTCCCTTCTGATTTGGCTGAACGGGGGGGGGGGGGATACTTTGCTTGTGAATATCTCTTAAACCATAAAGGTCTGAAAGATAAGACTTATATCGTTCTTCATGTTTTTTTAATGCCTACAAAATAAAATAAAGATAAAACGAAGTATTACTATCCCTTTAAGTAAAGAAGCAAAAAAATGGGAGTTTGGGGAGTGAGAATGATGTGGGAGTCACTAGATTAACTCATATTACCTCAAGTGTAACAGAGCTGCCCTCCTTTTTCCCATTGATTCTTGCCACACGGTTCAGGTTGGTGAGAGCCTGGTGTGAACGATTATTGAGAGAGAGCCAACGAGAGGACTCTGGGACCCAGCTATCAGAGAGGAGAGCATGACAGGGATATTGAAACAGGGTAGAAGTCATGAGGAGACAGTAAAGAGAAAGTACAAATATAATTAAATGCAGATATATGCAATAAACTGCTTTTTTAGTATTGCTTCTTGATATCAGATTTATAAAATTTTTTTTTGCTAGTTTAAAAATCCACTTTGCACTCCAAGGGAAAAGCAGTTTCTATGTGTCAAGGCACATGCTATGTGTGAACTGGGTTGTAAATGGTGAATGGTGTGTGTATGAGTGTTAGCTATAGGGGTGCCATGAAGGGAGTGAAGACGGTTGGGGGGTGGTTTGGTGTGGGGGGGGGGGGGTTTGGAATGGCATATGCTACTCCAGCCAGGATAATCTGCCCACTGGCAAGACAGTAACCTTGCAGCATCGATATCATTGGTCGATATTTCTTTGGAATCCACTCCATGGCTGCAAAAGATGAGTAAAATATGGTAGGTCTTTATATGTTGCCAATATCGACTCTTCATATAGCCAACTTTGAATTCACTTTACCGTGCCTTTTGGTGCTAACCCTATAGGTGGCAGGCTTCTTACCTTATGCCAGTTATAGCAATGCTAAGCACTGTATGGCTAAGAAAAGACTCACAGAGACATCTGCAAGTTTGGTTTGCAGTATATTGATGACGTCTCTAGTATTTGTAAGACATATTAAAACCATAGAGGGGATAACACCTAATTTTTCTACCCTTACTTACAGGACAATTAAGTTGAAAACCAAATTAAACATTTTTCTATATAATACATTTTTATTTTCTTGTTAAATGCCTTTTATAGATGTCTAAATCTTAGTTCATGTTTATGACTGAGAAACGTATGCATTCCTAAGTAAGCCAAAGAGAAGAGACATCCTTTGTATTCACTATACCAGCCTTAGTGATACCAGACTATATTAGCTGTGAATAAGTGGCTGTATTCTATGATAGCTTGAGAGCAGGCATGGTATTGTGTGGGATTTGGCAAGGGGAGTATTGCAATGGTGCTTAAATGACGTATTGCACTACATATTTGTTGGTAGGAGAAATGTAGTACAAGGATAATTTCATAGGATATTATTGTTCAGCACATGTGTTTGCCATGTCTTGGGGGGGGGGGGGGGGGGGGGTTGTTGTTTGTCTGTTTGGGTTGGGTTGTGGGGGGGTTGGTGGTTGTTGGGGGGGGGGGGTGGAGGGGTTGTGTGTGGGGGAATGGTTCTTAGCCTCTGGAGCCATTTCCAAGTGTTATGTGTGTGTGATCTGTTGGGGATAGTCTTCTTGAGTCATTGTCGATTATTGTTCTGTGCTAGATAGGCATCATTGCTTTTTGTATGCAGTTCTGTGATAGGCATTGCTATGCAGTAGCAGCATCCGTGGCAAAGAGTTCCATAGCCTTACGCCCTTACTGTAAAGAATCCTGCCTTTGTTTTAGTTGAAAGCTCCTTTCTTCTAGTCTTAATGGATGACGTCTTATTCTTAGCTCAGCTCTTTGCATAAGTAATTCATTGGATAGTTCTTTGGATGAGCCATAAGCAGATCAGTTTTATTCTTGGTTAGAGGTGTGTCATAAAACATTGTCTAAAATGTTGGGGCAGGATATAAACACTGCCCAAGACAACTTGCTCCCAGGAATATTCTAACTACCCAAGTTTGCAGACACTCACTTTCTAGAAGAAAGAGTACCCCCTCTCATGACCCCTTTCTATAGAACATACCATTTAGGAAATTGGGATTAATGCAGTACTCTTATTATTATTATTATATTTTTAATAATTAATGCTGTAACACCTCCCCCTGTTATTTTAATCAGAGCAGAAAATCCTCATGGGCAACATGAATGAACTCTGTGTGGATTGTTTTTCCAAAATTAATATTTAATTAGTAATGGATAACATATGTACTGAGGCAGACATGATGCAACACTCCAAAACTTCAAGCACATCCATTGAAGGCTTCTAGAGAAGGGGTACTGGAGTCCTACAAAAAGGATCATATCCATATAGCCAGTCAGATTAATTTTAAAAACCAGTCCACACAGAATTGACCCATACTGACAGAATTGTCTATCCAGTTTAAGGTATGTATGAATTGGTTATTAGGAAGTTTTAGTTTTCCGTTATGTACTGAATATGACAGCCAAAGCGGTGTCTAATTTTGTCCCTAGATATCCCTTATGCTAGCATTAAGGTGATGTCAGTCCCTGTATATGTGCCTTGTAGTATGTATCTGTTATATATTGTAGGCACTGTATACCCTACATATCCCTAGAGGTAACAGGCTCTGTGTCCACTGCATAAACCCACTAGATGACAAATATTATTAACCATACGTACAGAAAAGTTGTGGAGCAGTTCTGATGCAGGTCAGCTGCACCTTGGAAAATAAATTATAGAAGATTGATAGGGCTTCTGCAGTAAAGTTTAAACAAGGTTCTATGTCATTTGACATTTTTATTTTGGCCATAATATTTGGTTGCAGCAACAAAAATGGCTGAAATTTTGATCTGTTTGGCAGCCCGTTCAAACCATGCAAGTTTCATATAAGTTTCAAATTGCTTTAAAAAATACATTTTTCTCATTAGGCTCTGTGAGAAACTGTAGTCAGTCCTACAGTCCAAACTAGTCTATGGATTCTCACTAAGACTGGCAGGAAGAATAGTCCTGAAGAGTACTGCGTGTTTTTTTTTTTTTTTTTTTTAAAGCTGGTTAATCAGATCAGTGCAACGGGAGATATTAATGTTTTAAATTAAAAAGAAACAAAGAAATGTATGGCCATAACATAATTAGGGCACACATTCAGTAGAGAGCTCTCAGTGAAGAAATAATTACTCAAGGTGTAGTACCAGCTTTCATCAATAGATGGCACTGCAGGACTAGAACTGAGATTTGATGAAACATAAAATCGTAAGATAAACCTAACCACTGGTAAATAACAGAACAAATGGATAAAATGGGAATTTTCTTACCTGACAAATCCTTTTCCTCTGGGTCTACATAGGTAACACACCAAGAGAGATAGCCCCTCCTCCCTAGGATAGGTAAATTTATAAAAAGGATCTCCCTCCCCCACCATCCCCAGTGTTGAACAAAGCTGACCAGAGGCCACCAAATGAAATGCAGAAACAAATATATTGTAGAACAAACAGGTCTCAGTTAAGGGAGGGAAATCTGTGTGCCACCTACAGAGACCCAGAGGAAAAGGAATTGACATGTAAGAAAATTCCCATTTTCCATCTGGGTCTCTGTGGTAGCACACCAAGAGAGAACACAAAGCTAATTAGTATTAAGGGGGATCATGAACTGCTTCTAGTACTTTATTCCCAAATGCTGAGTCTCTCGCAGCTTGCAGGTCCAGCTGATAATGTCTGACAAAGGTATGGATATTCTGCCAGGTTGCAGCCCTACAAATCTGTTCTACTGTTGATTGCACTTTTTCTGCCCAAAGCTAATTAGTATTAAGGGGGATCATGAACTGCTTCTAGTACTTTATTCCCAAATGCTGAGTCTCTCGCAGCTTGCAGGTCCAGCTGATAATGTCTGACAAAGGTATGGATATTCTGCCAGGTTGCAGCCCTACAAATCTGTTCTACTGTTGATTGCACTTTTTCTGCCCAGGATGCCAATATAGATCTGGTAGAATGTGCCTTGATATCAGGAGGAGGATCTGTGTTACTTGCTGTATATGCTTCCTCGTTTGTGGTCCGTAGCCACCTAGCAATCGTAGACTTTGATGCCTTCCTACACTTAGATTTGCCAAAAAAATTCACGAAAAGTGTAGATGAATTTCTGAAATCTGTAGTCCTCTGTACATAGCACATCAAGCACTTCTTGACATCCAGACAATTAAGCGGTCTCTTCTCCTCAGATTGAGGTTCAGGAAATAGCACAGGAAGACATAGGTCCTGGGATCTATGGAAATCAGAGTTTACTTTAGGAAGATATTCTGGAGGAATCATGAGAACCACAGATTCAGGCCGAAATATTAGAAAAGGCTCTGAAATAGACAAGATCTGAAGTTTTTCCACTCTTCTGGCTGAGGTACGAGCTACCAGAATAGCTGTCTTGAGTGATAGCATTCACAGTGAAACCGAATGCAGAGGTTCAAAGGTAGATGACAACAGTGCTAGACTAGATTTAGATCCCATGGAACAACATATGGGTTGGACTGCGGCCTTAAACATGAAGAAGATTTGAGGAATCTTCGTACCATAGGTAGGCTGGTCAGAGTCTGTCCTAGAAAACTACTTAGGGCAACTATCTGTACTCGAAGAATACTAGGACTCAGACCTTAGACAGAACATCATGGGAGGTTCTCTGGTGTTTGCTTCTTTTCAGGACATATGGTCTTGCCTTTAAATGATTTCTTCTGGTCCCTTAAGGGAAAAAAAAGTTTTCTGGGAAGAGAACCTCCTATCTTGAGCCAGAAACTTCTTTTCCTCTGAAAGACTTTTAAGGAGAGCATCTGACTCATTTCCAAAAAGGAATTCACCTTCAAAGGGCATAGAACAGAGCTTACTCTTTGATACTACATCTGCAGTCCATTGTCTTAGCAAAAGGGCCCTGCAGATTACAGAGGAAAGTGCTGTTGCTCTTGCAGCCATCTGCACATTTTCCATAGAAGTGACTGTGGCCAAACAGAGCATAGAAGTAGACTTCAACTGTTCTTCCCTGGGAACCTGTTAACCAAGTCTTCCTCTAGTTGCATGATTCATAGTCACAGTGCTCTAGAAACACAGTGGATGCAAGATTAGGATGAAAGGAGGTGGCATTAGCCTCATAACACCTGCAAAGAGCTGTCTCTATCTTCCTATCCATCGGATCCTTAAATCCGGATCTATCCTCCACCGGAATATTGGTCTTTTTCGATAGGCGTGCCACCTTAAGAACCTTATCCCAAAGGGATTAATCTTTTGGATCAAAAGGAAAAAGGCACTTGAGCTTTCTGGGAAAAGTGAGACGCTTCTCAGGGTTTGCCCACTCCTGCCTAATGAGATCAGCAACTACAGTATGCACCGAAAAAAACGTATGTTTTTTTCTTGTAACCTAGGTAAAAATCGTCTGCTACTGACCTTGGTCTCTCATCTTCCTTAATGTCAAGGTAAGTATGGATGCTCTTTACAAGAGAGTCCACACATTCGCAGAGAACAGATAGGAATCTTCCCTACCACCCTCGTCCGAATCCTCAGAGGAATAATCCAAACCTGACACTTCCTGGGGTCTCTTCACGGCAAGTGAACCGGTTCTGGAAACAGACTGGGCTGACGTACCTGGTCTCTCCTCCTCTGCTTTCAGACTTTTCCAGGTTTTCTTAGCAATATAATATAAAAGAGAAACCAAGGATGCCATATCAGTAGGCATACTGGCCTGAGGAAGCTGGGGTGACTGTGATACTGAAGTAGTTCATGTCTACCAAGCAAGATGGGCATAATTTCAAATAACCATCCTCCAAAGGTGCTTTGCAGAGGAGACAGGTAGGAGAAATCTGTAAATTAATCTAAAAACAGATAAAAACAAAAAGGCACAAAAAATAAAGGTAAAATATATAATTGTGCAAGACAGCCAACAATAGCAGATTTACAGAAAATAAGTATACCTATTAGTAGGCACGTACTTCATATCCACAATGGTATTGATAGTGCTGACCCGGCTGAGTACAGTGCTGCAGAGGGAAGATAGAAGCTGCCAGTCCTCTTTAAATCTCCCTCCAATGCTCAGTATTGCAGAACGGCTGCCAGCGTCTTCCAGACCTTACTTCTGGTCTGTGCGTTCCACAGGCTATAGCCATAGGCTACAATAGTAAACATGCTTTCCAAAGCAGAATGCTAGAAGAAGGGAAGACAGGTGCACCCCAGCAAGCAGACGGAGGCAGCTGCTGAAAATACACAGATAATACCCAGCAGGTATTATTTCTTCTAAATGGGAATGGCCCAGGAGAGAAGATCTCCCTCCAGAACTGTCACGATGACTTAAGTGTGGAGCCAAGAGAAGCTCAACCGGACTCCTATTTAAAACAACAAACAGAATGCTGTGAAGTAGACACCTTCCTAGGGAGAACAGGTAAAGGCACTGGGGATGATGGGGGAGGGAGGTCCCTTTTATAACTGTACCTGTCCTGACAAAGGAGGAGGGGCTATTTCTCTTGGTGTGATACCAAGAGACCCAGATGGAAAGACACTGTACACACAGGAAATTCAATAATGAATAAACATAAGATAAAAAGATCTAATTCTAAACCAATAGCCTAAGGCGTGTGAAAAAATGTGATAAGAGTTTTCCCATATACCATGTCTTAAAAATATCTACCTAATTACACAAAAATGAATAACGATTTGGAAACAATTATAGAAATCAAAGCTCTCACTCAAATGCATACAGTCCAGAAAATACAGGTTAAAGGGATAGTAATATTTCATAATAAAAGCAGCTCCAATTAATCTTCATAGTATTTGAGCCACAGAGAGTGTTATTTCAATACTGTCAGAGTTGTAGTTCAAGAGTAATTGAATGATAAAGTATCCCCCTCCCGCCCCTTTTACCTAGTGTAACACTGCTCTCATCAGATGTGGAATCTGGTTGTAAGACCAGACAGATAACAGCAGAGGACAATATTCTTACTCTGAGAACAATGAAAACCCTGCCCCCCTTGACAAGCTTTTCAGGTTTTTCCCTTATCTTAATTGAAGATTGTCCCTCTCTGCAGTATACCTGGGCACCTCCCTTCTGATCTGGCTGAGCAGTGTTACATCAGTAAAAGGGGCGGGAGGCGGACACTTTGTCATTGAATTACACTTGAACTACAACTCTGACAGAATTGGAATAACACTCTCCAAGGCGCAAATACTATGATGATTAATTAGAGCTGCTTTTATTATGAAACATTACTATCCCTTTAAGTTCTTCCAACTTAGCGTAGATAAGCACATGAGGGAATGGAGCTATTTTATATATATATATATATATATATATATATATATATATATATATAAAGACTTAACATGGTTCCACTCACTGCTGATAATGGAGATGACCTGGGTGCACATCCAGAGGATAGATCAAAGATATAATTCAATGTTGTGTAAAGCACTTACAGGGTCCTTTGCAGTTAAAACACCAGTGTTTATTAAATCAACGTTTTGGCCAGAACTTGTGGCATTTATCAAGATAAGGGTAGTGTAGATAAGCACATGGGGGTATGGAGCTAAGCTGGAAGAACTTAACCTATATTTCCTGGATATTATGCATTTGCGTGAGAGCTTTGTGGCTATAACAAGTCTTTCTGGCCTTGAATTTCTATAATTGTTTCCAAATTATTATACATTTTTGTGTAATTGGTTAGATGTTTCCAAGACTTGCTATATGGGAAAACTCACATTTTTACACACACCTTAAATGTGGCTTAAATGAAAGAGTCTTACCGTTGAATAAATAAACATCATCCCTATTTAAATCTTTTAACACTATTGGGCAGTCTTTGTTGGACTTGAGAGACACATATGTGCCCTTGTGATGAATCTGTTTGGGTGTTACTGATGAATTGTTTACATCAGTGGTTCTCAACTCCGGTCCTCAGGACCCACTAACAGGCCAGGATTTGATGATTTCCTTGTTAGAGCCCAGGTGAGTTAATCAGTGTGAATGAGCCTCTGATCACCACACCTGTGCTCTAGCAGAGAAATCCCTAAGTCCTGGCCTGTTAGTGGGTCCCGAGGACCGGAGTTGAGAACCACTGGTTTACATACAAATACTCACTGAGGCCAAGGTCATTAATGATGAAGCCACATATCCCCATGCCGGTCAGGAACCGGAAGGCACAGTAGACATAGAAGTTAGGAGAGAGGGCAACGCCAGTTCCCATAGCAGCAATTTGCAGGAGACAGCACAGCAGCACAACCTTCCTTCCAAATCTACAGCATAGAACAGAAATTAGTATCTTTTTCATTTTACTAACAATATATGCTGATAGCTAACATGCTGCTCTACACTTTGGAAGACGGAAAGGCGACAGTTGTCATGATAGAAACCTTCACATATTTAATTAATCCTTTGAGTCACAGATATGTATGCAGTCCAGCGATCTGCAATGCATTAGATCAGAGCTTTCCAAACTTCTCATGTTGGTGACACACTTTTTAGACATGCATCATTTCGTGACACAGTAATTCAGTTTTGCTAGCAAACCGGAGGTTAAACTATTAATCCCTTATAAGCGATACGGACACATACATAAATTGTAATAACAAGATGTATGGGGACACAACATATCTCATAAAAACCTTTCATTCATGCTGCAGAAGGCATTAAGCCTGTCGTGTGGTTTTTAAAAGGGCAACATGAGAATGTTGCGCTACATATAAGCCCAAGATTCTCATGTCGCATTATTAAATAGAAAGAGCATAACTGATTTTAGAAGTGCTGTCCATCTTTCCTGTCTCATTGGCACCACAAGCAGAAGCAGCAGCCAAGTTAAAGGCAGCCCCAGCGCACAGGGACACCTCCAGCCTGGCAGCCCAAAGAGAGGGCAGAGGTATAGAGTAGGTGGCATCTCAAAAGATTTTAACAGCTGAAGCGCCAAAAGATTTGTAACAGCTGGAGTGCCTCCGTGTGCTGCATACATATTATGTATGCAGCACAAAGAGGCACTCCAGCTGTTACAAATCTTTCGTGGCGCTCCAGCTTTATGGAGCACACGGAGGCAATCTCCCGCTGAGTAAATGTGACCATTAAGTAGTAGTGTTTTATCTCAGCTCCCAGTGTAGCTCGTGCTTGGGTTGAATGACAATCTCGCACTGTGTAAATGGCATCTTTGTCTGTGACACACCTACGCACTGCAGCCGACACACTAACATGTCACGACACACAGTTTGGAAAGCACTGCATTAGATACACCTCTGGCACTCAAAGGTAGGGATGAGTGAAAACCTGTGAAAAATGGTACTTCCCGTCTGGAGAAAAATTTCCTGAAAAAAGTGCCATCTTTCCTCTTTTGTCGCCTAGCTCATTGCAGTGAAATGGGAACACCGAATTTACGCAGAACACATAGCAAATTTTATTTTATTTTCCACAGGCATGGTATAAAAGTAGACTGAGGGTGCCTGTGTTTGTTAAGTCTGAGGAAGGAATCAGTTGAACAGAGAATTTTTTTCAGGGGTTTTGTTGACTGGGATTGGGGGACAGTTAATAAAAAATAAATACAGAATGAATAATTTAAAAAAAGAAATTAAGTAATTGGTACATAATGTGATAGAGACAGGGACCCCATGATGTAAGTTGTGAAGGCTTGTTAGCATCACAAGCCCTGAGGAATCAGAGATAATTTGTATCAATCAGGTTTCTTAGCATCACAAGCTCTGAGGAATCAGAGATAATTTGTATTAATAAGGATTGTTAGAGTCACAAGCCCTGAGGAATCAATGATTTGTAGGACTTAGGCTTGTTAGAAACATGCCCCCAGAAAAAGTTTTTTGAAGGCCTCAGGTTTATGTTTAAAGAACAAGCCCTGAGGAAAAAAATATGCCCTACTGGCCTAGTGCTAGCAGGTCATGTTATGGGGCCAGTGGCCATTGGCAAATGCCCCGGTGTCATTGCAGCATTTGTGACTGCTGTTCTTTCTGTTGCTCCTGCTGAGTTGTTTAAGCAGCAGGATGATTAGACAGCTCCAAGGGAAAGAGATCAACAACAGCAGTGATACTGGCAATGATGATCATGGTTTGACTTTCCACTACTAGCGCCAGTGATGCTCAACACTAGCAGCAGGCACAGGCAGCTGATCTATGCTCATGGTGGTATCACTGCTGCTAGCCACCAATTCTACCTTCCTCAGTATCATGTCCCAGAGGCACAATGCTGGGGGAAGGGGAATCACAGGGTCAGGTGGATGTTGTGGGCTCCGTTGACTGCTGTTCTGGCTGCTCATCTTCTGTTCCCCTTCCACCTCAGCATTAGCAGCAGGAGGATCAACAATAGTCACGACAGTCCCCCCATCTGCTTCACTAACAGTAACAACATCAATTTTAGACTCTTAGTCTTTATCACTATCATCTCCTCCCTCACTCCCAACACTCTGAGTCTCTAGCTGCTGCATCATAGTAATAGTAGGGGGACTGCAGTCACACTTGCCATCAACTCCTCCTTGCCCCCTTCTGAGTATCACAAGGCACACTGGCAGCACTGGCAGCAGGCAGGAGTAGCTGACCTGTTCTACTCACACTGCTACCTACCTCTTCCTGGGCCTGTGACACTATTTTCCCCAAGATCCCAAGGGACAATTGAGGGGGACTGGCCATCATTGGGTCTGGAGAATCAGGGCTTCCAGATCTTTCAATGCTGGTAGTGGTCACTTCCTCCTCCTCAGACTTACTGGATGCATCATGGTCCTTCCAACACCTCTTTTTTGTCATCCAGGTGCTCATAGTCATAGTAGACATTATGAGCCTCTCCTGCCTTAATTTCATTAACTAAATCACTGCACAACAGTCTAGCAACCTCCTTTCCCTAGCTGATTGTATTGTGTTTCACTTACTGGAAACAAGTGAGCTACTTTTATTCATATTCAACCTAACATAAGCTACTACTTTATTAGCACACATTAATGCTTTCTTGCCATCACATTCCAACATGTTGCACAAATGTATGTTGATAATACCTGCCTGTATAGATTAAAATTGGACTAGAACAACATGAACAATATTGTAAAAAATGTTATAAACAAGTAGTTCTGTACCATAGAGAACACATCAAACTTTTCAAAACCAATTTATTTAAATGTGACTTTTAAATAATTGAATGCCATAGATGTATCTAATGCATTGGCAAGCAATACATGGAGACCTTGCTAGCATTCCAAAAGTTAAAAGCCTCATTTAAATCAGTGGCAATTTTGGTTGTTCACCATGGTGAGCAACTAAATGACAGTCATTGTCCTATGAGGGACTAGCTTTAGTATCCCTCTACCCTAAGAAGGATAGACCCAAAAATATGTCACTGACATTAAAAGCAGACATATGTATCTGATAAAATCACTTTTTGGGTGAATATCTACACATTTCTGAATAGGTGACAGGTTTCTGTCCCTTTAGATATATATAACTAGAGGAGTTGATATGCTTTCAGGATGTGACTCTATTAACTTTTCAGTCTTTTCCAAAACAGAGATTTGTTGCCAAATAAATCCCATGAAATAGGAATTATTGGTCCCTCTACACCCTAGGAGCTTATTTGGTTACAGTGCCAAATAGGTGACAGTGTTTATGCCAGCACTGCAGGAGTTAATATGGCTACAGGCTGTGACCATATTAAGTCCCTCCATTGTATGCCTGCAAGGATTTGGCATACATTAATCAGCATGTACCTTCTCACCGTCTACCAGTAACTACTTCATGATATACTGGTGGGCAACCCTGTGCTATGGGAACCAAATTCCTATAGCTTAAAACATATGCATCACCTCCGATTTCTTCATGCATATCTCTGTGATCTGCAGGCCTAGATGTCATCAGTGCTTCACTTGGAGCTTATGAAGGAGGAAGTAACATCACTATCCTCTCAAATGAAGCCCTCATTTTGGTGAATTCTCTGGCAATGGTCTTGAATGGAAAGGATATAAATCTCCCATAAGCTAATTAGATCTGAAAAGTAATTTACCCGCACCCTTTACTGCCTCTTTAAGGTATTTAAAGTAATAGTGATGCTACATATTGTAGGACTTTTCCATTTGAGAAAAACAAGAGAATTCCCACCGCTGAGAGTTCTTTTTTGAAACGTTCTCACAACTCAAGTTAATGCCTCACAATTTCAGTGTTTAGGAAGCTTTGCAATCAATGACAGAACATTTCCATGCAGACTAATGAAACAGCACCACATTGTGGTTAGAGTTATAGAAGCAAAAATGTTTTAGCTGTTACAACATATGAATTGATGATCTCCCTGCAGTGAGATTACCCTTGATTTACTCAGTAGGAAAGGCCCTGCAATATTACATAGTAACATAGTTGATGATGCTGAAAAAAGACATGCGTCCATCAAGTCCAGCCCATGCCAAAAACCCCCCTGTTGATCCAGAGGAAGGCAAAAAAGTCCTCTGGAGCCATTTCCAAAAGTCCTCTGGAGCCCCAAGTGGAAAAAAAAATAAAAATGTCCTTCCCGACTCCAAATGGCAGTCAGATAGTTCCCTGGATCAACATCCTATCTGCTTTGAAGCCATCTGTCATAATTTTCAATATTGTTCTGTGCTAGATAGGCATCCATTGCTTTTTTGAAAGCAGTTGCATTATCTGCAAGCACAGCATCCCAAGGCAGAGAATTCCATAGCTTTACTGCCCTTACTGTAAAGAAACCCTGCCTTTGTTTTAGTCAAAAGCATCTTTCCTCTACTCTTAGTGGATGACCTCTTGTTCTTAGCTCAGCTCTTTGCCTAAATAATTCACTGGATAGTTCTTTGTATTGACCTTGAATGTATTTGAAAATGGTAAACATATCACCCCTTAGACATCTCTTCTCTAATGTAAACAAACCCAGTTTGGCTAGTCTCTCTTTATAATTCAGATCCTCCAATCCATTATCAGTTCTGTTGCACGTCTCTACACCTTTTCCAGTTTCGAAAATGTATTTTTTAAGAACTGGCGCCCAAATTGTACTCCATATTCTAGATGAAGCCTAACCAAGGATTTATACAGAGGTAGGATAATATTAGCATCCCTTGCATCTACACCTCTTTTTATGCAGGCTAGTAGCCTATTTGCTCTTGCAGCAGCTGAGTGACTCTGCATACTGCTTTGAAGTCTATCGTCTATCTGTACTCTTAAATCTCTCTCTAATGAGGATTCCTCAAGTTGTTTCCCATTTAGAGTATATGGAGCAAGTTTGTTTCTACACCCCAAATGCATAACCTTACATTTGTCTACATTAAATGACATCTGCCACTTTTCTGCCCATTCACTCCGCTCATCTAAATCCTTCTGCAGAGAAAAAACATCCAGCTGTGTATGTATTTCCTTACACAGCTTAGTGTCATCAGCAAAGACTGTGACGCTACTTTTAATTCCCACTTCTAGATCATAACATATATATACCTTACATGTTCCGAAAGGAAGGATTTTTCATTTAGATGAATGCTAGAACAGAAGTAAATCATCAGGAATTTGCGGGTGGAAAATTAATGACATATGCACAAATACTACTGTTAGAAAATATGGTAGATACAGTGAATAACCTCCCATGAAATATAAATGTGTATCTTTCTTTGATTAACAGATTGTTGATTTATGTTTTTATTTTTGCATTATATGGGGATCTCTATAATAGTCTGCCTCTCTATCACACATGTTCACAGCAAGCAATAAGCTTCCCGAGTCCTTAAAGTAGAACTATCACTCAGATTAAAGTGCCCCCCAAATCAGTATGGATATAGCGATACACATATCCATACTAATATTATCCTGAATAAGTCTGGCTTTATTGAGAAATCCAACTCATTCTGGAAGGCATCCGCACAGACATCTTGCCGAAGAGACATCTGCGCTCTCCTTAAAGGAGCAGTAAACTTTTTTTTTATGAAAGCACATATTTTACAGAGCATTTCCTGCTGAATAAAACAAGGGTACTCCCATCCCTATCCGATGTTTTATTCAAAAATTGTAGCAGTTTAACCCCTTAAGGACCATTACCGTACCAGGACCGTCACGGTGGTCCAGCACTTAAGGACCACTGACGGTCCTGGTATGTCATGGAGTTCAGGGCACCCGGCGCAGCTGCGTGCTGCTCCGGAAGCCTTGAACCTGAATCAGAAAAAAAAAAAGCCCTGTGGTCCTCAAGTGCCGGCTGCGTGTGAGCACGCTGGTCCTTAATGGGTTAAATAATCAGGAAGTGAATTTTCCTGATAGTTCTAACTGACAGGAAGTGACAGGCAGTTTCTATGGAGAACTGTATGTCTCTGACTTTTCTGACTTTCCTCTCCATTAGAATCTAACAGGAAATCTAATTAGAATTTGGCCACTAGAGGGCACTGCTAATGTAAAAAAAAAACAAAAAACATGGGTTTAAACTGTAATAACTCTGGAAATAAAAATCTCTCGGCAGTGGGAGTACCCTTATTTTACTCAATAGGAAACTCCCTACAACATATATTTTTTCATAAAAAAAAGGTTACTGCTCCTTTAAGGTACAGGAAGGGACTGATGGAGCCGGTGCACAGATGTCAGTACAGCTAGATGCCTGCCTGTGCGTCAGGGAATGAGTTTGATTTCTCAGTAACGCAGGACTTATTTAGGATACTACTAGTATGGATATGCGTATTGCAATATCCATAATGATTTGGTGGCACTTTAATTTGAGTGATATTTCCACTTTAAAAAGGATCTGCCTTCTACCAGCTTTTAGTCTCATTAAAGGTATCTATTTAAACTGAGTATATGTTGTGCTGTTCATTTTTCAATGAATGAGTGTTACAGATTTTTGTTTTAGTAAGCACTCTAACCTCAGCAATCTGAACAAGCTTGCATAATTAATTACTTCCATGTCCTGAAATTACCTCTATCCTACTTGTGAGGATGCCAGAACATATCAGCTTCCACCAAAGTGAAAGAATACATTAATGGGAATGGGTAATCGTGAAAATCCTGTCAAGATGGATGCCTCCATTGAGGTAAGAAGTTGGACAGGTGAAAGTTCCTCTTTAATTAATGGTGCTGCGAATCAGTACATTGATAATGATTATGTTAAACTGCATAATGCAGCTGAGTTATCTGAGCATTGAAAAAAACATGCAGCACTGTTTAACCCTTTGACTACAAAAGGGATAAGCAGCTCATTGATTTGCAGTGCATTGCATACCCCCTTTAGCATAGGCTGACCAGATCTCACCTTTAAAGGGATAGTAATACTTCAAAATTACTATTCCTTATAATGAAGCCCTTAAAAAAACTGAATTAAATGCCACCAGCGGCATCTCTCAAACCTTTATGGTTTGAGAGATAGCCACTTTTAAACTTTGCTGTCCCCTGCCTCTCCCCTGATGTCAGCGTTCTTGCTGCAGCAGGGGAATCTGTTCATTGAATCAAGCAGAGGCTCTTCAGCAGAGCCAGATCTCATTATAGAAGAAACGATCCTTCACTAAAACGGTCTTCTACGTGTGCTTGGTAACCAAGCACACGTAGAAGACCCTTTAAGTGAAGGATCTTGTCTTCCATAACGAGATCTCGGCTCTGCTGAAGAGCCTCCGCCGGTCCCGGGACTGGATTTCCCTGCTGCAGCAAGAACGATGACATCAGGGGAGAGCGACATTTAAAGCGCTTCAATATGAGGGATAGTAATTTTGAAGTATTACTATCCCTTTAACTCGGGACACATAGGGAATAGGCATATTCCAGGACTGCACTAAAATCAAAGCAGCCCTGCAGTATGCATTTTTCATACGTGTCCCAGGTTAAAGGTGAGGTCTGGTCACCCTACTTAAGCACTCAAAGGGTAAATGATGCAGATCATGGGCTAGATTATATTGCAGGTGCTACATGTTAACACCCGTTTTATCAAACATTTTCCTATTGAAGTCTATGGAGAAAACTGGAGATAAAAACAGAGATAAAATTAGCACCTGTAATAGAATCCAGTCCCATTTCTATACTAACATGGAACATTCAAAATCGTAAAAATATGTGGAATATTTATTTACTTATATGAACAAGTTTCCTTATAATGACCCTGGATGTCTATGCACTGTTAATTAGCATATTTAGCGGTATTATATAATACTAATTAGTATACTGTATTGCATAATGATAATTATCTCACCTGTCTGCAAGAGATCCAAAAACTATTGCACCCACTAGCACCCCTGCCATGTAAATGGACTGTGCCACTTCCTTCAGAGACTCCTGATCACATACCAAGTCCCACTGTGTAAAAGGGGAAGAAACTCAGTGTGGAAATGCACCATATAATGATACAATTAAAGGGATAGTAATAGTTAAAATGTAAAAATAAAATATTTTGTAGGGTTTATTTTCCTGAGTAAAACAAGGGTACTCCCACTGCTGTAAGGTGTTTTATTCAGTAGTTATTAGAGCTCAAACTTTATTTTTTTTAGGTGCAGCATCACAGTGGCCTGAAATTGTACAGTGGCGCTGCTGCTACACCATTCTATGGACAACTTTGGTCAGTTGACCATTTATCTCCATAGGCTGGTGTAGCAACAGCACCACTGTACAATTTCATATAAACACCAAAAAATGCTGCACATGTCACAATAAAGTATATTACCTAATAATAGAACCAAATATATTGGTGGTACACTTATAAGTAAAAAATAATAAATGGAAAAAATTAAGGAAAGGTCCTCCAGGCAAAAGACACCCAAAGCAACCTACCTAAAAAGAAAACATTTAAAAGAGGCACTCAAAATAAATTAAAAAAAAAATAAAAATATAAGCTTTATTAACAGATACAAAAATATACTCAGACAGGCTAAAAACAATTAAATGATAGACATAGGCAATAAGTGAATTATATTTACCTAGATATATAAATATATAATGGATTAGAGATACCAAAAAAGTGAAAACACAAAAGAAAAAAAACACTCAAATCGGCTCAGACAAATACACAACAGAGCCTGATAAGCATACTTGGGAACTCTCTGGATCTGCCCCGGAGACTCTGATTTTGGCACTGCTTTATCAGGTCTCCGGGGCAGAGGCTGAGTCCTCCGGATGTGGGGAGTTTCTATTGAAACTCTACCCACTTCCACTTTCCCCCCGGTGTAGCTCCTTCCCCCCAGCCTTCTTTTAAGCCCTCCCCCCAGCACTCGCGTTAAGACCCGCCCCTTTTTGACGCAATACGAGTCATTCTTCACGCCACACATGACAGCAGAGGACTCCCCTCTGGGGAGACAACAATAAAAAGTTCACAGGTATGCTAATAACGTGCAATACAAATAGGTACATAATATAGTGACAAATAAATGTGAAATAAAGGTATACTTATCTCTATAAAAATCAATAAATAGACACACTGGAAATAATAGTACCAGGCCGTCTAGATGCCTAATACTCAACAGGTATCGCCACGTCCATGGCTTCGTCATAGCGAAACGCGTTGGGTGTTAGGCATCTAGACAGGTGTCTACTATTATATTTGGGTAAATATAATTCACTTATTGCCTATGTCTATCTTTTAATTGTTTTAGCCAGTCTGAGTATATTTTTCTATCTGTTAATAAAGCTTATATTTTTTTATTACCTTTTGAGTGCCTCTTTTAAATAAGTTTATGTAGGTTGTTTGGGGTGTCTTTTGTCTTGAGGACCATTCCTTAATTTTTTCCACTGTACAATTTCAGGCCACTGTGATGCTGAACCTAAAAAAATCAAGTTTGACCTATAATAATTACTGAATAAAATACCTTTCAGCAGTGGGAGAACCCTTTTTTTACTCAGGGGGATAAACCCTACAGTATATATTTTTTTACATGTTAAGTATTATTATCCCCTTGATAAGGTTGCTATTGAAACACATATGTCTTTTTTCAAACACTAAATTCATGTTCTATCCCATCATCACTTACCTCACTGATTATGGTGGAAGAGTATACACTGAGATCATACTCCCAGCCATCTTCACATGATTCAGTATCATTAGACAGTTGTGAAATATAGCGAGTGCAAGGATCTGCTGGTTGGTGTTCCTCTGTCAAGTTGGAGCGACAGTAATGAGGAGGCACTGCAGCAGAGAATATCTGCATGAGGTTATGAGTGGCAACAAGAGTTAGTGGAGCAGAAAGGAGTGAGACCAAGACAGTCTGGAAGGGGGAAAAGATACTGTCCTTGTCTAAGGCATCTCCCAGTGCCATGGATGAATAGGAAAAGTTCCAGCATTACCCAGATTTCTCCAGTGCGAAAAAAAGGTTTGCTTCGGTCTAAAGTGTAAAACTGAGCTAACACGAGTAAGATTGCTTTCTAATAAGGGAAACAACCATCTAACAAGTTATACTGCCTTCTAATGACTGTTTCAAATGAATCAGGTTGTATTCTAATGACAAATATTGCTGCTAAGAGTTATATTCAATAGACTGCCCTGTAATAAAAGAAGATTTTCTCCGAGTGAGACTCTGGTTTGCCCTCTCTGAACTGTGAGCGACGTAAGCATGACTTAGCATATTGAGAAAGTTGTTAAAGATTCACCCTTATAACTAAAAACCTTTTAGTTAGAGTAAATGTGAAAACTAAACACTTGCAATACAGCAGGCTAGTAATACTAATATTTTGTAGGCTAGTAACAAACTGAGGCCAAATGAGGTTTGACACCAGTTTTTAATTATTTATTTGTTTGTACTAACCTCTTGGATGCTACAGACACTGTCCTTGATTCAACTGTCCCAATTAGGCCAAAAAAACTTCTACAGCATTTTTTCACGCACTGTAAGCCATTCAATTCACAGTGCATGAAAAACTTCCTGCAAATAGACAAGTGAAACAAACACCTTCAGTTGCCATTCAGTAGACTGCGTTATCTGGTAAGGTCTTATAGCCTATGATTAAGTAGACTGTATGTTTACGAAACGCGTTAGGCGTTTAATCATGTTTGCAATGGATTAGTTGAGTCCATTTTTGTATATTTTTTTAAAGATATTTTCAATAAATTGGAGATTTTAAACATAATGTTTACTGTGGTCTGAAGCTCCGGGTGGATACCGTTGAGCTCCTCCTCCTGTGTCCTAAGGTCTTATAAGGGACTCACTTTGGGCTAGATTCTATTACAGGTGCTAATTTTATCACTGGTTTTATCTCCAGTTTTTCCCATAGACTTCAATAAGAAGAAAGAAAAAAGAATTCTTTGCACAAATTCCCCCAGCTTATTATAGCTGCTTCTCAGTTTAATTCACACTATTAGCACATTCACAATTGTATTTTTACATTTTATTTTCCTTAAAGGTCCCTAAAAGCATATGTGTTTGGCTCGCATGCCTTGCCAGTTTCAATTGTTATTCCAAATGTGGCCTGCGGGGGTGGTAGATTCTTACCTATAAATAGGATGAAAGGGCTTACAATCCTCTTTGGTCGGTAACCACTTCCTGCAGGCCACAAGAATCTCATTTCAAGTAAGTCCCCTCTTACACTTTTTTAATACAATTGTTTGTTTGTCTCTTTGTTTTTAATTGCATACATGATGTCAATGCGTATAGTTATTTTATAGCCTATGATGCTTTTCCTTATAACATTTGATTAACTCTTTGTTTATTAAATATCAATTTAGGTAAGGTACACAAGGTGTAACAGAGTAGGTGCTTGTCAGATTTGAGGTACCTTGGCGGGATTGGAGAGCTTAACATCTCTTGGCCATTTGATGGACAATATCCTCATATTTATTAATTTAGTTATTATATATGCACTAGGCAGGGCACACATTTACATTCTGGTATGGAGGAGCAGGGACTTTTTTTGTTTGTTTGTTTTGACTTCAATAGGAAAATGTTTGATAAAATGGGTGTTAACATTTAGCACCTGCAATAGAATCTAGCCCCTAATTTGTATCTGACGAAGGGCTAGATTCTATTACACGTGCTAATTTTATCTCTGCTTTTATCTCCAGTTTTCGCCATAGACTTCAATAGGAAAACGCTTGATAAAAACGGGTGTTAACATTTAGCTCCTGCAATAGAATGTAGCCCATAGTCAGCCAATGCAGCTATTGTAAATAAAAATATAAAAAATAAGCCCACAGTGGGTATATTGATATGGAGCCCTAAGCCCCATATCAATGCATCCAAAGAACCTAAAATGTGCCCAAAATTAGTAGAATTAACTCTGTGAGTGCCGGCAGGGTATAATTACTCAGCCAGCACTCATAGGGTTAACCCGACTAAGGTACAAATCAACATCACATAAAAAGTAACATTTACCATTAATCCTGATGTCCAGCGGAGTCCTCAGCATCCTGCTCATCTGTCCTTCTTCTCTTCTGTCATCTCATCATTCTTCTTGCTGTAAAGAAAATAATAGTGAGATGCAAGAAACGTTCTCATCGGATAAAGGCATTTTTGTGCGCAGATAGATTCAGCGCATATTCTAATCCAGGAAGCTAAATACTGAACACTTCTTTAATTGCGCATGAAAAATTCCATTTTACAACAACAGTACACAGACGTATAAATTCATTCGCAATAGCAGTTCTTGCATTAGGCGTATTCGCTATTCCACACACACAGATTCGTTATCTTAGGCACTCCCACAAAAAAAAATATATGCAGCCATTCGCTAATCTTGAATTTTCATGCGCAATTCAACAAAATCATGCGCAAACCTATTCCCTAGTGGTTTTCACACTGGAAATAGCGATTACGCGTGTTTCCTGCATCGCGCCATAAGTGTCTTAATACAAGTGTTGGTGAAATATCCTGCGCACTAATACATAGTTTAACCTCTTGAGTGCTAGAGGGGTACGCAATGCATTGCAAAGCAATGTGTTGCGTACCTCCCTGGGGCTCAATGGGTTAAACAATTTATTAATGTTGGCTTCAATATAAATATGCCTCTAGTTATAACAAGATGTCCAACTTGGATAAAAAAAGATATTAAGAAATTAGATAAATATGCCATGAATAAATAGTCCAAAATACTTAGCTTATGAATCTGTCTCCACCGCTGTGTGCAGCTGCATAGGCGGCGGCAGCAGAGACAGTACTGTGTGCCACAGCCCCCCCACTTTCTGTCCCTCACGGGCCAATGCCCGTTCCACACTGAGGAAATTTGAACTGAGACTGCCTGACACACTTTCAAACTCCCTCCTCCCCTCCGACAATGACACCCTTCTACAGTCTCTCTTCCCCGACACCCTTCCACACTCCATGCTCCTCTCATACACTGACACCATGCCATACTTCCTCCTTACCTCTAAAACAACTGACCCCTTTCCACAATCCCTCTTTACCGCATGCACTGACCACGTTCTTACCGCTCACACATTGATACTCATCCAAGTTCTCTCCACACTTCAAACACTGACATCCATTCCCTTAGTCCTCCTCTCTTACACTGCCCCCTTTCCATATTCCATGCTCAGCTTTCATACTGAGCACCTTCCACAAATCTTATTTACTTCTCATACTTCCCCACTTCCACATTCCTTCCTTATTATACACAGTTAGTCCTTCCACACTCCCTTCTTCTCTCACATATGGCCTTCCGTACTCCATGTTCAAACAGAAGAAAAAAACAGTAGTTTGTCTGCCACAATATCTTGAGAACAAATGATAAAAAACATTTTTTGTTGACCTAGCTTTGGTAGTGTGTATGCAATCCTTAGCTAGACCCATTTTCTACGATTATTATAAAGACTGCCAGAGATCATTCACAAACCTTGGATGCTCCACAACTACTACCACACGATTAACACATATAGGAATAAGAACAAACAAGTTAGCACCATTCCTATATGCTATTATCAGTTCTAAGACTAATCTCCTTCCATACTCCCTCCTTATCCAACGGACCCTTCCACACTTCCTCCTCTTACACTCACTACACACTTCCTATTGAAATGTTGCCCTCTATTTGGCGACCATGAAAAGGGAGAGATCATAATGTCGCCTGCATCAAAAGGGCGATATTCTGATGTTGAACGCTTAAGGGTCACCAAATAGAGGGCGACATTCCAATAGGATACCCTACCAAGCACTCGCCAATCAGAGCACAAAATGATATGTTCTCTTTCCTCTACATATCTGACTGACAGCAGTAAATTGCTTAAATTTTTAAAGGTATCAGTGTAAAAGGCCAACAGTTGTCATTCCCTTTTTTCTTTGCTTTTGCTGATGCCCATGTGCAGCAAACACTCCTGGCGCCTCCCTCTCTGAAATCAGATTTTTCTTCTGGATGTTTTGGGTATAAAATGATGGCATTTGTTTGTGTTAGTTCAGGTGGCACCTTAGTGCTTATCTCCCTTCACCAGCAGCAACTATTTTAATAAAAGAAAGGTGCCATGCTGTTTCTTTAAAAACGTGGAGGGCGTTTTACTAGAACAATTCATGATCAAGGATGGCAGCAGAAGGTGTCAGAGTCTAATATTCATTTCAGTTAAATCTTGTATATTCCATCACCTAATATTCCTCTGACTGTCAATAGTGATCATGGCAAAGCGAAAGTTCATAGGATGGATTTAAATGCAGGAAATAAATGTTACAAAAATCAAAAATGTTCCTTCTGAAGTTTATGGGGATACCTGGATAAAAGCAGAGATCAAATTAGCACCTGCATTTAAGTCTAGCCCCATAAGTGTTGCAAATGTGGCAATGCCCAATGTCAGGTCATCATGTAGGATGGAGCATGATTCACCATGGGCTTTCCTTGGTTTATCTGTCACGTACATCAAAAGGGCGACATTGTGATATCACATGCTTGACCCTCTGGGTGCCAAAAAGGAATCCAGCACATTGCAATATTGCGTTGGATACCTCTCTGACAATCAAAGGGTTAAGGGTCCCCCTGCACGGCCATGTAGAACTTTGGAGATGCAAATCTGGAGAACTTTATCTTAAAATAATACAATTTGCTCTAAAATAAAGTTCTCCAGATTTACATCACCATGGTTGTGCAGGGCGACCCTTAAACCTTTGACCGCCAGAGAGGTATCCAACGCATTGCAAGATACCTCTCTGGCACCCAAAAGGTTAAGTGTGCGACATCTGAATGTTACCCTTTTGCGTGCCACTGGGCTTATCTTGTTGAATAGAGCCCTATTTATGGGAAAACTGAGAGGAGGTTCTAGGCTTCCCACGCTGCTGTTGTGCATATATCAATGTATGGATTCCAGGGTATCCTATTAAAATGTTACCCTCTATATGGGGACCTTTGCAGGGCAACCCTTAAGTGCGTGACATCATAATGTCGGCAACATTCTGATATCGCCCTTTTGATGCTGGCATCATCATGATCTCACCCTTTTGATGGTTGCCAAATAGAGGGCGACATTTCAATAGTAAACTACTTCATTCTCTCCTCACGCTCAGACTCCTTCCATATTGCATGCTCCCTTCACACATTAAGGACTACATTTAAAGGCAGCCGACACAAAAAAAATAAAGCATTTTTTCAAGCACGGTAAGCAATTTAACTATCTGTACTATGAAAAAACGGCAGCAAAAAAACCTGTGCCAGCCGCTACATTTAGATGAGTTTTGGCCCATTAAAAATAAAAAACACCCAAGTTGCCATTTAATAGACCTCGTTAGCCCTAAAGATCCGATAAGGGACTCACTGTAGCACATACAATTTAAGACCCAGTTTTTTTTTTTACTTAAGTGCCTTATCGGACCTTTAGTCATCTGACACAGCTATTAAAAAGCAAAAATAACCTAATTCCCCAGTGGATGTATTGATATGGATCACTATGAGTGCTATTCTGGAACCTCAGGGTCACATGCGAGGATATGAATAAGGTCAGATAGCTTAACTCATCCCCTCTGAAAGAACACAAAGTCCTGGATATTTTCTTAACTTTTATTGGATAAGTCACAAAAATAAAAGGCATTTGCAGATGGCATATTGTGTGAGAGAGTGCTTCTCTGGGGGAAGGTAAAAATGGATTGCTTTGCAAGGGAGAGGTAAAGTCAGAAGTGTACTCTCAGAGGCAACAGGGTAAAAAGAAACAAGCCAAGTGAGAGGCCTAGCAGGGATAACAGGAAGAGACCAAGGATCAAACTATCTTGTTAGAAAAAGACAGGGGGGATGGAATGGCCCATCTCAGTTATGAGAATAGGAAGGTTGCCATGGCAACCAGTTACTAAATAGGGGGGAGAGGGAAATAACAAATAAAGGAACTTGTTCCAGAACAAGTGCCAGTGGGGTATAATTACCCCGTCGACACTCATTGGGTTAACCTGACTAAGTAACAAAGCAACATCCCATTACAAGTACCACTAACCATTAATCCCGATGTCCAGCAGAGTTCTCAGCATTCTGGTCATCTTCTGTCCATTTTTCTTCTCTTCTTTCTTGTATATTCTTCCTTCTCCTCATCCTTCCTTCTTCTAGCTGTAAAAAAAAAAAAAATAATATTAATAAAAGTTTGCTGAAATATCGCAGGCAATAATACATAGTTTAACCCCTTGAGTGCCAGAGGGGTACGCAATGCATTGCAAAGCAATGCTCTGTGGACCTCTCTGAGGTTCAAAGGGTTAAATGATGTATTAGTGCCCAGTTCAATAGAAATATGCCGCCATTATATTATGTCCAAGTACGTCCAAATTGCTCCATTATTATTTGTCCCAAAATGCAATGATAAAATGCTTAGCTGAATTGTAGCTGTCTCCGCAGCTGTGAGCGGACGCAGAGGCAGCGGCAGAGACAGTACTGTGTGCCACAGCCCCCTCCCCGTCCTGTCCCTCACAGGTTGATGACCGTTCTACACTGAGGGAATTTGAACAGAGATTGCCTTCATATATGGGCAGTCTCTGTTTAAATTCCGTCACAGCCATTGTCTGAGATGTGCTTACGCACATCCCAGCCAATCAATTTAAAGCACAGCTGCTCAAATATGATTGGCTGGGATTTGCGTAAGCACTTCCCAGCCAATGGCTGTGAGGGAACTGGGACTGAGACTGCCCATATATGAAGGTAGTCTCTGTTCAAATTCCCTCTGTGTGCAACGGGCTTAACCCATGAGGAACAGGATGGGGGGGCTGTGGCTGAACATAGCAGCGGAGACAGCTACAGTTCAGCTAAGTATTACATAGTTTAACCCTTTGAGCCACAGACAGGTCCACAACGCATTGCTTTGCAATGCATTGTGTACCCCTTTGGCACTCAAGGGGTTAAATGATGTATTAGTGCCAGCGCCGTAACTATAGGGATCGCAGGGGTCCGGCCACCCCCTGCGACCCCTCCGCCTGGCGCCCGCAATCTCCCTCCCGTGCTCTAGCAATGCAGAGCGCTGGGAGATGACATCATCTCCCAGCTCTCTGCATTACTAAGAGGACCGCGCAGGAGCTCCAGGTAGGAGATGGGGGCACTGTAGATATTGAGGGGCATTGTGGAGGGGGTCAATGTGATTGAGGGGGTCCAATGTGGTAGGGGGGGCCCGTGGCACTTCTTGCACCAGGGCCCAGAGGCTTCTAGTTATGCCTCTGATTAGTGCCCACGATATTTCAGCAAACTTTTATTAATATTATGTTTTTTTACAGCTAGAATAAAGAAGGATTAAGAGAAGAGAGAAGATACAAGAAAGAAGAGAATACAGAATTAAGACAGAAGGAGACAGACAGCGGATGACAGGTAAGTTTAACACATATAAGTTAACGATTGGTGCTTGGCAGTATGACAGGCACAGATTGTTAGATTTTTTACTGGGAGGTTCCCAATATTGCTGCTATTTAGCGGCATTTGGGAACTTAATGCACAAAATGGATGTTTGGCCACAAGACCGTATCTGTGGCCTAATGTCTGGTGTGCTTTTAGCTGGTAGGACCTTTAAATACTGACTTAGACATTTTATTATGTCAGTCAGGGGAGGGCTGGCCTGGGGAGCAGGGGGGCAATTGCCCCCTGGGCTAGTCATATGTCTGGGCTGTTGGGCCACTCCCTCTTTTTGCTGCAAATGTAGCTACAGTAGTGATACCACAGAGCTTACAATTGAAATGGAGCTACAATCCAAGAGGAGCTACATTAGTAGCATAACCTGTTTCTCTTGTAAGTTATATGGTATCACTAGTGCAGCTTTACTTACATTGTAAGCTCTGTAGTTGCACCAGTGTAACCCCATTTCAGTTGTAAGCTCTGTGGTATTGCTTGCCTTACTTCACAACCAGTGGCGTAACGATAGGGGTCGCAGTGGTCGCACCTGCGACCAGGCCCGTCACTCCAGGGGCCCGGCTGCCCCCTGCGACCCCCTCGCCCGCATCAGCAGCTCAGCAGATCTCCCATTCGGCGTGCCGCTCTAGTAATACAGAGCGCTGGGAGATGACATCATCTCCCAGCCTCTGCATTACTAGAGCGTCATGCAGGAGCTTCAGTAGTAGAGATCTGTGCCGAAGGAGGCACAGATCTGTTAAGCCATGCCACTAGACCCCCAGGACTGGAGGTAGGGGCAATATGGAGATAAAGGGGAAATGTGGAGATGGGGGCATTGTGAAAGGGGCATTGTGGAGATGATGGGGGCATTGTCGAAGGGGCATTGTGGAGATGAAGGGGGCATTATGGAAGGGGCATTGTGGAGATGAAGGGGGCATTGTGGAGAAGAAGGGGGCATTATGGAAGGGGCATTGTGGAGATGAAGGGGGCATTATGGAAGGGGCATTGTGGAGATGAAGGGGGGGCATTGTGGAGATGAAGGGGGCATTATGGAAGGGGCATTGTGGAGATGAAGGGGCATTGTGGAGAAGAAGGGGGCATTATGGAAGGGGCATTGTGGAGATGAAGGGGGGGCATTGTGGAGATGAAGGGGGCATTGTGGAAGGGGCATTGTGGAGATGACGGGAGGGCATTGTGGAGATGAAGGGGGCATTGTGGAAGGGGCAATGTGGAGATGAAGGGGGGGCATTGTGGAGATGAAGGGGGCATTGTGGAAGGGGCAATGTGGAGATGAAGGGGGGCATTGTGGAGATGAAGGGGGCATTGTGGAAGGGGCAATGTGGAGATGAAGGGGGCATTGTGGAAGGGGCAATGTGGAGATGAAGGGGGCATTGTGGAAGGGGCAATGTGGAGATGAAGGGGGGCATTGTGGAAATGAAGGGGGCATTGTGGAAGGGGCATTGTGGAGATGAAGGGGGCATTGTGGAAGGGGCATTGTGGAGATGAAGGGGGCATTGTGGAAGGGGCAATGTGGAGATGAAGGGGGCCAATGTGGTCAGGGGGGGGCCATGGCAATTCTTGCACCAGGGCCCGGTGGCTTCTAGTTACACCTCTGTTCACAATGCGTGGCATACCCCTCTGTCACTCAAAGGGTTAACGGCAATTTTAAAATTAACACAAGAGGGTGGGCTGGGACAGAGGGCTGGAACGATAGTAAAATCAGGCCACTTGATTGTAGCTGCCCTCCAGGCCACAAATTGCCAACCCTCCCCTGATGTCAGTTGGTACTCACTTTATCCTTTTTGCTGTTTTAATGCAATCCTTTAAATTGAGCCCTCTTTTGCACATTCCATGTTAACCTCACACAATAACCCTATTTTATAGTCCATGCTCACATATCACACACTGATCACTTCCATACTCCATGCTCATCACTCATACTGACTGCTTCCACAGTAGTCCTTACACAATACACACACTGATCCCTTTCTACACTCTAGGTTCACCTCACTCACGGATGCTTCCACACACCATGTTCACTTAAAAACAGACAGCAAATAAGAACCGGCCCAGATCTAACTAAATGCACAATCTTAAATAGTTCTTATAACAGACTTATGACTGTCCCATTCGCCTTTTCCATAAAGTGGTATTTACTCACCTTACATTTGAGACTTCCACGTCTCAGCTCTCCCTCAGCTATATTAAATCCCTTAATGTATTTAAATGTTTGGTGAGTCCTTACCATTAAGCAATAGAGTTGCATTAGTACTGTCCTCTTCCTATATAATCCAGTATCATGTTATCTTTTCATGCTACTTTACTGCATTGCTTGCCCACCTTCAAGTCATTAGAAATGATTACTCCCATGTCCCTTTCCATCTAAGGTTTTTCCCCACAAAGTATAAGCCTGTTATCACGGTGCCCGTGATTGGTGCTGTTCAGTGTCAGTCACTTGCTGAGTATCACGATTGGCTGTCTGTGATTAGCCCTCCTCACACAGCCTTTTTAAAACCCAGGCTGAGCACTTCCAGGTTGCCCTTTCGTGGTGTTTCTGACTCCACTCTGCCTGACCTGCTTGTCAGGCTTCTGGGCCTGTTCCTGCTGTTCCTGCTGTACTTGCTGATCCTGTGTTCCAGTGTTCCTGTATGCTAGTGTTCCTGTGTTCCAGAGTTCCAGTGTTCCTGTGTTCCAGCACCTCGCGGGTTAACCTTACTGAGTTCCAGTGTTCCTGTGTTCCAGCACCTCGCGGGTTAATCTTACTGAGTTCCTGAATCTCCTGCTCCAGCCGTTGCTCTGGCGACATTGTTCTTCTCGCTGCTGATCATACTTTGTTGGTTTACTCCACTAAACCTGGTTGCAATATACATTGTTGGTCCCAGCGTGCGGACGCTGGTTTACTCCACTAAACCTGGTTGCAATATACATTGTTGGTCTCAGCGTGCGGACGCTGGTTTACTCCACTAAACCTGGTTGCAATATACATTGTTGGTCTCAGCGTGCGGACGCTGGTTTACTCCACTAACCTGGTTGCAATATACATTGCTGGTCTCAGCGTGCGGACGCTGGGTTACTCCACTAAACTTAGTGGCGATATACATTGTTGGTCCCAGCTTGCGGACGCTGGTTTACTCCACTAAGCCTGGTCGCGATATACATTGTTGGTCCCAGTGTTCGGACGCTGGTTTACTCCACTAAATTGGTTGCGAGATACATTATTGGTTCCAGTGTGCGGACGCTGGTTTGCTCCACTAAACCTGGTTGCGATATACATTGTTGGTTCCAGTGTGCGGTCGCTGGTTTGCTCCATTAAACCTGGTGGCGCTATTACCATTAGTCCCAATGTGCGGACGTTGGTTTGCTCCTGAACATCCAGTACTGTGGTCAGTCGCTCTCCACTCCCTTGCAGTTGTCTGAGTATCCCTGGCAATAGACTCCTGCTGAGTAAGACCTCTATACTTATGCTCTATGCTGTCCTAGTCACCTGACAGCTGGTCTACTCGCTCAGGCTGCCCTGCCCGGTATTGGTGAGGCTGGTAGAACCTTGACGATACCATCCTGTAGGTTGCCTCACCCAGTATTGGCAGGGCCGGTAGAGCCTACTCCAGTACTCCTTTGGGCTGCCCTGCCCGGTATTGGTAAGGTCGGTAGAACCTTGTAATTCACCATCTTTAAGGTTGCCTAACCCAGTATTGGCAGGGCCGGTAGAGCCTACATTCAGCATTCCGTGGGGGCTGCCTTGCCCGGTATTGGTAAGGCCGGTAGAACCGGTATATGTCATCTCACGGTTGCCTTACCCGGTATAGGCAAGGTCGGTAGAGCCTGTCATTAAAACTGTCACTTGGGTTGCCTTGCCCGGTATTTAGGCAAGGCCGGTAGAACCTATTATATGTTATATTACTGTTGTATTGTTATGTATGTTTACCCTACGGGGACTGCCTTTAACTTTTAATAAAGTTAAGTTATTTTACCAAACCTTAAGTCTGAGAGTCTTCAAATCCGTGACAGTACAAAAGGGCCATGACCTCAGACACTAAGAGTGACGGTAACGCACAGAATATCCATTGGAGGATGGATATGCACGAGCAACGTTTGGATCATCTAGCGGTTGCTATCCAAACTATTCTTGAACGCACGGTACTTGCGGATAAGTCCGGTGCTAACCCGGTGGTCCCGCCAATTCCGACACCGGAGAATGAGTCTAAGCCCTCAGGGGCCACAGTCAAAGGGTTAATGGGTTCTGCACCCTTGCTGCTGAGATATGATGGGGACCCTCAATTATGCAGAGGGTTTATTAATCAACTTGAAATATTTATGGAATTGACGGCACCCGCATTTCCTAGTGATCGCAGCAAGGTTGGGTTCATGATATCCCTGCTGACTGGCAGAGCATTGGCCTGGGCCAACCCACTTTGGGAAAACGCTAAACCTTGCACAAAGAATTTCTGTGCAATCCTTTCGGAGAGTATTTGAGCCTCCTGGTAGAACTACCTCTGCTGATAAACGTCTCATGGAGATACAACAGGGCAGGAGCACGGTTGGCGATTATGCCATTGAATTCCGCACCTTGGCAGCAGAGGTAGGGTGGAATAACGAGGCCCTGTTGGCAGCCTTTGCTCAAGGATTGAGTGACCAGATTAAAGATGAGATTGCAGCAAAAGAGTTACCTACTGACCTAGACGATTATATCGAATACGTGATTCTAATTGACTCCAGAATACGTGAAAGATTAACCGCCAGAGATCGACGAGTACGGTTAAAGAATAATGGGTCCAGTAGCATATTTTGTCCACCCAACCCTCCCTCTGCATCCAAACCTAGTGAACCTATTTCGGAACCAAGTGAACCTATGCAGGTGGGTTTCACTAGGTTAACTAAGGAGTAGAGAAGGTATCACAAGACACAAGGATTATGTCTGTACTGCGGTAAAGATGGTCACCTGTTAAGATCTTGTCCGGTACGTCCGGGAAACAAACACACCTAGGGTACCTTGGGGGACAGGCCCTAGGTGGTGTCCAATCGTCCCCATTGTTGGACACACTTAAACCCACCATACAGGTGGTATTGTCATGGGCACAACGCTCGGTTGAGGTTTTGGCCTTGGTTGATTCTGGTGCAGCTGGGTATTTTATGGACAATACCTTTGCTGAATTGCATGGGGTACCACGGATTCAGAGAGAAACCCCTCTTGCTATTGAAGCAATTGATGGCAGACCTTTGGAACCCGCCCAAGTTACTTTTGAAACAATGCCCTTGTCCATGACTATTGGGGCTCTTCACAAGGAAGAGCAGCAGTTCCAATTGATTAATTCTCCTCACCATGCTGTCATTTTGGGCTTTCCTTGGTTACAGTTGCACAACCCACAATTTGATTGGCAGAAATGTGAGATTGCTGCTTGGTCTCAGTTCTGTATGGATAAGTGCGTTACCCATCCTGTTAAGGTCTTGTGCACCTCCCCTTCACTACCTGATGCCTACTAGCAGTTTAGCGACGTTTTCAGTAAGGGAGAGGCTGGCACCATACCTCAGCACAGACCATACGATTGTCGCATAGAACTGAGTCCTGGAGCAGTACCACCGAGGGGACGTACGTATCCATTGTCTTGTGAGGAGAACCAAGCTATGGAGGAATACATAGCAGATGCCCTCAGTAGAGGGATCATAAGGAAATCTACTTCTCCGGCCGGTGCCAGGTTCTTTTTTGTTAAGAAAAAAAGTGGCGAACTGCGACCTTGCATAGACTACCGTGGGCTGAATAAGCTGATGGCAAAAAATGCCTACCCAATACCACTCATCACCGAGCTGTTTGATAGACTTAAGGGGTCCTCGATTTTCACCAAATTGGACCTAAGGGCAGCCTACAATTTGATACGTATCAGAGCCGGTGATGAGTGGAAAACTGCCTTCAATACGAGATCTGGGCATTATGAATACCTAGTCATGCCATTTGGTCTATGTAATGCTCCTGCAGTATTTCAAGAACTGATCAATGACGTTCTTAGAGATATGTTACAATCTTGTGTTGTAGTCTATCTTGACGACATACTTATCCACTCCAAAGACCTGTCACAACACATCAAGGATGTGTCTGAAGTCTTGCTGCGCTTACGAAAAAATAAATTATTCTGTAAACTGGAGAAATGCGAGTTCCACAAAACCAGTGTACCGTTTCTGGGGTTTATAATTGGCAAAGACGGCATTGCCATGGATAAAGAGAAATTGACGGCAGTCTTACAATGGCCTAAACCCAAGAGCCTCAAAGCCATCCAACGATTTCTGGGCTTCGCCAATTATTACAGGAAGTTTATTAAAAACTTCTCCTCTATCGTGAAACCTCTGTCTGACCTCATGCACAAGGGCGCTAACCCATCCCTCTGGCCGGTGGCTGCTGAAGAGGCCTTTGAGAAGTTGAAGGTAGCCTTTGCTGAAGTGCCTGTGTTGTCCCACCCTAATCCAATACTCCCCTTTACTTTGGAAGTTGATGCCTCAGATATTGGGGTCGGGGCGGTGCTCTCTCAGCGACAGGTTAAAGGCGGTACACTCAGACCCTGTGGATTCTTCTCAAAAAAACTGACTAGTGCTCAAAGTCATTACGAGATTGGTGATCGAGAATTACTGGCCATTATCCTCGCTCTCAAAGAATGGCGTCATTTACTTGAAGGCACAAAAAACCCCCGTTTTGATTCTACCTGATCACAAGAATCTGACATATCTTTCTGAGGCCAAGAGATTGTCTTCTCGCCAGGCCAGATGGGCACTGTTTCTATCCCGATTCAATTTCGTTGTATCATACTTGCCGGGATCAAAGAATGTTAGGGCTGATGCTCTGTCTAGACAATTTGAAGCAGAGGTTGACAGAGAAGAGGTACCAGCCCCTATCATTCAACCCGATCGAATATTGGCTACCATAAGTACTAGTATTACTTCACCACTAGGGGAGGAGATTTTGGCATCCCAAGCCTCTGCTCCTCATGAGACTCCAGTGGGCAAATGTTTTGTCGCTGAGCCATTCCGTACTCGATTACTTGAGACCTACCACTCCTCTAAGGCTGCGGGACATATTGGTAGGGATCAATTGTTCTTATCTCTCTCTCAGCTATTTTGGTGGCCTTCTATGAGAGCAGATTGTGCCAATTTTACGAATGCCTGTGCCACCTGTGCCCATGCCAAAACCCCTAGACATCTCCCTGTGGGCTTGCTTCAGCCGGTGCCTGATGGTGAATGCCCTTGGTCTCACGTCTCTATCGACTTTATGGGAGAATTGCCCAGGTCTAGAGGGTACTCCTTCATATTGATGGTGGTAGACAGGTTCTCTAAAATGGCACACTTCGTACCCCTCCGTGGCCTTCCTTCGGCCAAAGAACTGGCACTGGTATTCGCTCGAGAAGTATTTCGGTTACATGGAGTACCCAGGGTGCTGGTGTCTGACACGGGGAGCCAGTTTGTGTCCAG
Organism: Rhinophrynus dorsalis; assembly: GCA_037306005.1. Lineage (NCBI taxonomy): Eukaryota > Metazoa > Chordata > Amphibia > Anura > Rhinophrynidae > Rhinophrynus > Rhinophrynus dorsalis. The sequence continues at coordinate 418,888,260 of CM074722.1, forward strand.
ATTCTGGAGGGCATTTTGCGAACAGATGGGCATACAGCTATCATTTTCCTCTGCATATCATCCCCAGACTAACGGGGCCGCTGAGAGGGCCAATCAAGGATTGGAACAGTTTCTGCGATGTTTTGTGACTGACCATCATGATAATTGGGCCAACTTGTTGCCTTGGGCAGAGTTCGCCAGGAACTGCGCAGTTAATTCTTCCTCCGGCAGCTCTCCGTTTTTGATCAATTATGGGTTCCAACCCTGTCTGCTCCCGGATTCCTTTCAATCACAGCAGATTCCAGCTCTGGATGAGCATATAGAGCAACTCTGTTCCACATGGGCACAAGTTCAGAGGGCATTGGGCCAGTCTTTTCAGCGACATCAGCGTCATGCCAATCACAGAAGGCTTCCAGCGGTTTCCTTCCGAGTCAGGGATAGAGTATAGCTGTCCTCCAAGAATCTAAAGCTCAAGGTCCCATCTAATAAGCTGGCACCTCAGTTCATTGGTCCGTACAAGATCATTCGCAAAATTAACCCTGTTTCCTATGCCTTGAAATTACCTGCTTCTATGCGCGTTCATAATGTATTCCATGTGTCTCTCCTTAAACCTCTGGTTTGTAACCGTTATACTACCACACCTGTGAGGCTGTTGAAGTCGAGGGGCAGGAGGAGTATGAAGTACAAAACATTATTGATTCCCGCAGAGGTAGAGGAGGGGTACAGTATCTGGTGCATTGGAAAGGTTATGGTCCTGAGGATCGTTCCTGGGTAGACAGTAAGGACCTTCATGCACCCAAGTTACTACGAATATTTCATGCCAAATACCCTCAGAAGCCTAGACCCTACTCTGGGAGAGGGGGTCTTTGAAAGGGGGGTACCCGTGATTGGTGCTGTTCAGTGTCAGTCACTTGCTGAGTATCATGATTGGCTGTCTGTGATTAGCCCTCCTCACACAGCCTTTTTAAACCCAGGCTGAGCACTTCCAGGTTGCCCTTTCGTGGTGTTTCTGACTCCACTCTGCCTGACCTGCTTGTCAGGCTTCTGGGCCTGTTCCTGCTGTTCCTGCTGTACTTGCTGATCCTGTGTCCCAGTGTTCCTGTATGCTAGTGTTCCTGTGTTCCAGTGTTCCTGTGTTCCAGCACCTCGCGGGTTAATCTTACTGAGTTCCAGTGTTCCTGTGTTCCAGCACCTCGCGGGTTAATCTTACTGAGTTCCTGAATCTCCTGCTCCAGCCGTCGCTCTGGCGACATTGTTCTTCTCGCTGCTCATCATACTTTGTTGGTTTACTCCACTAAACCTGGTTGCGATATACATTGTTGGTCCCAGCGTGCGGACGCTGGTTTACTCCACTAAACCTGGTTGCGATATACATTGTTGGTCTCAGCGTGCGGACGCTGGTTTACTCCACTAAACCTGGTTGCAATATACATTGTTGGTCTCAGCGTGCGGACGCTGGTTTACTCCACTAACCTGGTTGCAATATACATTGCTGGTCTCAGCGTGCGGACGCTGAGTTACTCCACTAAACCTGGTGGCGATATACATTGTTGGTCTCAGCGTGCGGACGCTGGTTTACTCCACTAAGCCTGGTTGCGATATACATTGTTGGTCCCAGCGTGCGGACGCTGGTTTACTCCACTAAACCTGGTTGCTATATACATTGCTGGTCCTAGCGTTCGGACGCTGGTTTACTCCACTAAACTGGTTGCGAGATACATTATTGGTTCCAGCGTGCAGACGCTGGTTTGCGCCACTAAACCTGGTTGCGATATACGTTGTTGGTCCCAGCGTGCGGACTCTGGTTTACTCCACTAAACCTGGTTGCGATATACATTGTTGGTTCCAGCGTGCGGTCGCTGGTTTGCTCCATTAAACCTGGTGGCGCTATTACCATTAGTCCCAATGTGCGGATGTTTGTTTGCTCCTGAACATCCAGTACTGTGGTCAGTCGCTGTCCACTTCCTTGCAGTTGTCTGAGTATCCCTGGCAATAGACTCCTGCTGAGTAAGACCTCTATACTTATGCTCTATGCTGTCCTAGTCACCTGACAGCTGGTCTACTCGCTCAGGCTGCCCTGCCCGGTATTGGTGAGGCCGGTAGAACCTTGACGATACCATCCTGTAGGTTGCCTTACCCGGTATTGGCAGGGCCGGTAGAGCCTACATTCAGCATTCTGTGGGGGCTGTCTTGCCCGGTATTGGTAAGGCCGGTAGAACCGGTATATGTCATCTCACGGTTGCCTTACCCGGTCATTAAAACTGTCACTTGGGTTGCCTTGTCCGGTATTTAGGCAAGCCGGTAGAACCTATTATATGTTATATTACTGTTATATTGTTATGTATGTTTACCCTACGGGGACTGCCTTTAACTTTTAATAAAGTTAAGTTATTTTACCAAACCTTAAGTCTGAGAGTCTTCAAATCCGTGACACCTGTATTCCATCTCTACACTTCTAAAGCAGTCTACTTTTAACCCATCCATCCTATAAATGTATTCCATTTATTATGACACACTGTTGCCTGTCCTTTAGCCAGTTTCTTATCCAATCAACAATCGTTCAGTCTAGCCCTAAACTAAGCATTAGGTGAATCATCTCCTTTTTCCATCACTTGAGTAACATAATCAAAAGATTCAGTTATAATTGATTGGCAAAATATTTCTGTTATAAGATAATGTTGCCACTGATCTTGGAAGCAAGTCATTAGACTTCAGCTATGTAATAATTCTTGCCTTAAAAGGTGTTTCCATTATTTTTCAATTACTGATGTCAGAATCAATGGCCTGTAATTTCCAATCCTCCTTGCTGCCCTTTTTGTGAAGTACTCTACACTGGCAATTTACACATCAACTGGAACCACTCCTGTTAACAGAGATTGTAAGTTCAGCTAAGGGTGCTCAAAGCATAGACCTAAGCTATTTTAATACTCTTAGGTGAATCATTATTGATATTAGTTTAAGGAGCTTATTCCTGAAACCATGAGCTTTTGTACACATAGAAAATAAATATTTCCTAATGTTTTTTTCTGGCATTTAGGTTTCATTTGCCCTATTCCTGAATTATTTGTCTGATAAATACTAAATTTAACTATAAAATATTTTTACATCTCCAGGTAAGCACTGCCCTCAATCTTTTTCACCATATTGGGGCAGCTGGCTTTTTGATATATTATTTGCTTACCCCATTATCTAGTTTAAATAACTGCTAATTAAGACTAAATAACAGCTAATGAAGACTCTAAATATACTCCATGCACAACTTAGTCATCTCTTTCTAAATGACCCCCCTTTCTTCACTCCCTCTTTACACGTCACACTGACACTCTTCTACACTCACTTCTTGCCTCACACACTGACCCTTTTCCACAATCCATGTGCACCTCACACACTGACACCCCTCCATACCACATCCTCACCTCACAATCTGTCTGCCCCCTTTCTACACTCCATGCTTGTTCACACACTGACCCTATCCACATTCCCTCTTTTACTCACACACACTGACCCCCTTCCATACTTACTTTTCCCTTCACTCTCACACACTTACTCATTCCATCCTCCCCTCTAACACTGCCCCTCCACTTACACATTGACTTCCTTCCACAGTCCCTTCTTTCTTCACACAATGCCCCCTTTTTCTCTCTCCTGTTGCCAAGTCCATCAAGTTCAACCTTTGCCTCATACCCCCTTCCAACTCCATGCTTGCCTCACACACTGACAGCTGCCACAGTCCATGCTTGTCTCACACACTGATAGCTGGCAAACTATATGCTTGTTGCATGCAGTGACTGCTTCAATATTCCATTTTTGTTTTCACACCTCCCTCCTCATCTCACATACTCTATCTTCCTTTATAAGTGAATACTTATAGGTGTCTGCGAGCTCCAGGTCCTTCACATAGTGAGTATGACATCAGGAGCATGCCGTCACATCCGTTGTGATGCATGGAGGGCTTCCTCTATATAACTAAGTGCAATCAGCACTTAGTTGTATTACTAGCTTTGTGTATATTCTTGGTCTACTGACTCCACTACATTCCTTCCCAGCTATTGACCCTTTGGCTTGTATACTCGATTATCCTTTTTACTGCCTGCCCTGACCTTCTGGCTATTGCTCCTGACCAAGCTTGAATTCAGCCTGCCCTGACCTTCTGGCTATTCCTCCTGACCAACCTTGAACTCAGCCTGCCCTGACCTCCTGGCCTGTCCACTATATATATATATATATATATATATACACGTTCTTGCATTATACCTGTACTTGCATTATCTGGACTGCCTATATCCTTATATATACTGTATATATCCATATATGTGCTTGTATATCACCTCCTATTACAGGGAACTATTACATTGGAGGCTCAGTCTCTGTCTGGGTTGCTACCTTGGTTTTACTGCTGTGTATGGGCTACTTGCTATTGGGTTCCATTTTACTATAATCTCTCCTAATAACTCGCTTTCTGATGGTTCTTTGTGGGGTATCAATCTCCACATAAGGTTCAGCAAGCATACAAACTGTCATTTAGCATTGTGTAATTGTGTATCCAAACTTGTCTGACCCCACACCCCTTCTATATTCTCTCTCAGTGTATACAGCAGCAACATGATCCCCCACCAGCGGATATGGACTGCATGGGCACAGAGCAAGGGCATGTGGGGCAGAGAAAAGCCATAAGGGGTAGATAGGACATGATTATTTCATGTGTAATAGCTTAACAGAGGGAGGTGCAAGAGTATGAATAGATGTTGGATTCACTGTGTTTATACACTGAAAGAGATAACACAGTGAATCGTTGAATGACAGCGGTAGACACAGGACTGAACAGAGCACATGGAGGGGGGGAGTGATTAACGGAGTAGACGGAGTCATGACCGTGGCAGAGGAAAGTTATATGAGTGTATCAGAGAGCCTGGGAAGAACGGGACAGAGGGAGGGAACGATTAACTGAGAAGAGGGAGGTGAGACACTTGAGTGGCTGTTTAATTCTGTGTATATGTGCACTGAAAAGGTAAACACACTATAAATCACAAACCATGTTCGCTGCAGTAGCCCTTCGGTTTGTATGAATTCAAGAGAGCAGCCATGTGGGACTGAAAAAGTTAACCTTTTGCGTGCCAGAGGTGGTATGCACAACAAAAGCAATGTGTTGCATAGTCCTATGGCACTGAAAGGGTTAAGGTCCCACTTCCTCATCTCAGCTAGCTGCTTGCTCTGATCAGCGATCGGCTTTGGGCCATAGTAGGGGCACCACTTTAAAACTTGTCCAGAGTGTCAGTGCAAGTTTGAAAGTGACGGCCCGAATGTTGAAGCAAACACCAGCAGATGCCGCAGTTAGTGTGGATCCTCCATTTCTCATAGTATTTTAGCTTTACCACTTGCCAGAACTCCATCCGGATTTGGGGCTGGCAGCCAGCACACGCGAGTCTTCAGCTTCCCCCCTCAGTTCAGCATGAATGGCATCAGCACTGAGGGGGGAGTAGGCACCACTTAGTACAAGCTGTGACCGCATACACATCTGTATTCTGCACACACAGCAGAGTGCAGCACTGAAGGAGCACTTGTAAGAAGCTCCATCCACGCTGCAGTGTGTTTTATGTGCAGGATACAGAAGTGTAAATGGTCACAACTTGTAGTAAGTGGTGCCTACCCCCCCCCCCCAGTGCTGCTGCCGTTCCTAAAACTATAGTCCCAAAAATTACGAGCACTTCCTCCTATACTTCAGGCAGGGAAGTCCACAGCTTGCGGCCTCCCCTCGTCTAAACCCAAACCTAAGGAGCAGAGTGTGAGAAAGAGCAGCGACAGTGAGACGGAGCCACTGTTTGGAAGCTGCATCCCATCCTCAGCTCATGTTCTGAGAAGGGGAGAGAGAGGCTGCACGGCATTCCCATTGTTGTCTGTCAGGAAGCTGAGGATCATGGGAATTTGGGTGCCTCTCTCTGGCCCTCTTTCCACTTGGCCCTGTCACTGTGCTGTCTCACCTTCTGTGAATAACGTTATAAGCCATGTACTTGTATGTGATTGTTAATGTTTCTGAACGCTGCACCAAGAAGGGGGGAGAGAGAGAGGCTGCACAACGCTGTGTGTGTCTCTGTGGTATAGGAGCAAATGGTAGCCATTTTTTTCCCCTCACTTGTATACTGGTGGGCGGGCTGGATAGTGGGGGTGGGCCAAGTCCCTGCATGATTTTCATAGGACTAGCAGTGGCCTTTGGCCACTACAAGTCCTATGAAAATCATGCTCCCATTGAATAACCCAATGGGAGCAGTAACTCCTCCTTACTGCCACACCTGGGTGTGTTTGCCAGGCACAAAGTCTTCATTTATATATATAGAAGATATAAATATATATATATATATATATATATATATATATATATATATATATATATATATATATATATATATAGTCAGGTTCTCAGTTAGCACTCGTACTTTCAATGAACAATGGCCTGGGTGCTCCAGCAGATTTCTATATATTTGTAGACAAGCTAGCACTCTCAGGACTTTAAATATTAACAAATTTATTAAATCAACTTTTCGGTTCAGTAAGAACCTTTATCAAGACAAACTATGTCTTGATAAAGATTCTTACTGAACCGAAATGTCGATTTAATAAATTTGTTAATATTTGAAGTCCTGAGAGTGCCAGCTTGTCTACGAATATATATATATATATATATATATATATATATATATATATATATATATTTTATAATATAAATATTAGTCTTGTGAAGCTTCTCCTTGAGATAGGAGACTATAAGAATATACTCTTTTTTGATCCACTCCTATGCTAGATCTAAATGAAAAATCAGTAGGCATTTAGATCTCTATGAGAATTTTACGGTACTGCATGAAAAAATAAGACACTAATTAGTACTTCTTTCTCGTTATTGTTTTCATCCCCTATATGCCCATTTAGTGGACAGTGTTACACTTTTAACTTCACTTGTAGGTTCTCCAATAGTAGGAGACCTTTCTTGTTGGTTACCATTTAAAATACATGTACCAATAAAAGTTAAAGTTTAATACTGACTCTATATTTGTGAGGGCTTTCAGTGCAGAATTGGTCTTTTCTCAGCACTCAAAGGGGTTCAATCTATATGATAGAGAACCCTTTGGAGAAGCTGATTCTCTTTTCTTGTCTGTTAATTAGTTTTTTAAAACTTGCTGCACTACTTACACTTTTTGACACTAAAGTATTTGAGTTATCGCCATTAAAAGTGGACACACGCTGGAAGTGTGTGATATAAAAATCAGCCCAGAGGCATAAACAGATTCCTTCCACTTTTCCCTCTCTTCTCCCTCATATGGGTTTTCTCCAGTAGAGAATCATACTCACTCGTTCAGTTAATTCACTTGAGACAGGGCTGGCTGGGCTTTTGAGGAATATGGGCTCCAATCCTCCGGCTCATGCACAGCAGTGCTCCTCCTTCTGCCAGGCAATGAGGCAACTTCACTGATCTGCTCCGTGAACATCCACTCGCTACAGCGCCGGGCAACCATTATACACACTTGACAGCCAATGAGAGAGGCGAATCCTGCAAAAGTCTCCTCTCTCATTGGCTGCAGTGCGTTGCAACAAGTTGAAAAGGTACAGGATGGCAAGACGCATCACATCTTAGTTAATGCCATCCGTACCTTGCTTCCTTTTTTGTTTAAGGGGCCAGTGTCAGTACCATCATTGTATACAACTAAACTGAGGCTGAAAGAAGAGTGGCCACAACATTCAGGGTTACCCACAGGGCCACAACATTCGTGCTACCCACAGCCACACTGACGGCTTCAGGCCCCTTAGCCACCCCATAGCGATGTCCCTGCTGAGGACACATATTCTGCTGCTCTCATCTCCACAGTATCCCTCAATGGCAGAATAGACTTATGGTCACCCTAGTATAAATAGGAGGAATTATATGGAGGGAGCAGGTATTTGGGCTCACGTGAGGCTATAGTTGGTAGTTATGAGGAACTGTAAATATGGAGCTGTTAAATGAAGTCACTGGAGCATAGAGTGAAGGCAACAATAGACGTCAAATGGTTGTACTCAAGAAGCGGAAGACATTCAGTTTTGGGGAAAAACAACTACAGTAGGGACAACTAAAAATTCCCCAACCTGATTTAAATGGGGCTTTTAGGCACCTAATGCGAGAGAGGAAGCCAGCACTTTGCTTTACAACGCGTTGGAGATTTCTGTAGCAATCTAGGGGTAAAAACACAATTTAAATAAAAGAGAATTAATTTGAATCCTTTGGTATAGTTAGTTTGCCTCAAAACTGCACCTGTTTAACTTTCAGAATACAGCCCATAGTTCAGATATCTCTGTAGGGTTGCTGCTTATGGCCATACTTAGGTATTCTTCAGAACTTCCCAGAAGACTCTAGTTTTTCGAGTTATTTGTGGAGTCTCGGAGGCCAGAGGCGGTTTCTGCTGTTTTTAGTGAGTTTCCTGTGTAACTCAGAGACTTCTCATCCATTCTACTTACTTCCCACCTAATTCTGCCCACTCCTAGCCCATTGTAATATTAAACCTAATTTTTCCTCCTCTCAATCACCATGAAGCCACACCCATCTAATTAAGCCACACCTACTTTACAACACAATTCATGTCATTTAGATACTCCCAGCCCATGAGCCCTCTACAGGGGCTCCAAAGAAGAAAGTCCTCAGGTAGGCTTATGGCTAAATAAATGATAACATAAATAGAGATAAATAGTTTATTTAACAAAAAAAACATTGTAATACTTAGATCTCTCTCTCTACAGAAAACAAGATCTGTACTAAACTATTTATACATTATTTAGATATATACAAATGTGTTTTAAATATGTACATATATTGTTTATACATTTATTAGCCCTTTGAGTAGCAGAGAGGTACGCAACGCATTGCAAAGCTATGCCTTGAGTATCCCTCTGTCACTCAACGGGTTAACAGACTTGTTATTCTGATCCAGGTGTCCAAAATGATAACAGCTCCAATCCAAAATGGTTGTGGACTTCTGGTAAACTCAGTGCATGCTGATCTACGTAGAATAGATCATTGCTGTAGTTTTCAAAAACGTGTAGTTTTTGGAATCTCCAAGTAATAGTTATTATTCCTATTTTGCATATTATATTTTCCCCATTACATCATAGTTCTCTCTTGTTTATTATTCCTTCTCTCCAATGATCTATTTTCTTATGTCTTCACAGCTCCATACTTTATTTTCTTGATCTTTCTATCCAGCTTCCTATTTTTCAATACTAAATGGTGGCAGAGGTGGGATTCTATAATCTTGTTGAAGTAATAACACTGACGACAACTTCATTCCCATTCTCCTTTGGAGTGACTTTCGCATTTCTTGTCCAGGCCCTGTAATTAGATGTTTAAGATCATCAGAGAGATCCACATGGTAGTTTCCATCATATGCCTCTTCCTCTTTGAAGCACAAACCTTAACACAGATCCTGCTGTTGATAGAGTACAGAATGCATAATATGGTGTAGCCTTATGTATAATACTAATGATAACACAAATATGAAACTGATATATAGGAGTAAAGTGTGGATGGCACTGATGGGTTTATGGCTTTAACCTTCTTAGTGCAAGATCAGCAGACCTGGGAACTCTCCGGATCTCCAGTTTTCAGGCTGACTTACCAGGATTACTGGAACAGAGGCTATTCTCCAGTGGTGGGGAGTTTCTTCTCCTCCCCACCCCCCCTCCCATTTCCCACCAACTTCTTCTCCCTCCCACACTGTTCTGCCCACTTTCTGCCTACTTTAACACATTGTTATCCCTGCCCACCTGATTAAGGCACACACACACCCTTTATGATGTAACTCACTTCATTGACATCCCCTTATTGGCAACACATGAGCTTTCTCTGGGGCTCATTGGGAGGAAGTTCCCAGGTATGAAATGCCGAGACCAGTTTTTTTAGCTAAAGGCTGCCTTTTAATCTACCCCATAGACTCTGATATAATGTAAAACTAGTTTAGTAACAGGGGCAGCAACATTAGGGGCTCGATACTAATACCCGCGCCAAAACTGGCATTACAGTAAAAACAAGCAATATGTATTTTGTAAACATGTGTTTTACCAGTTTTCTATTGCAGAACCACGGTAAAACAAAACTAGCGTAGACTGCACATTTCGGCGTAGTAACAAAAATGGAGCTGTCTGCTTTTATCCAACTTCGCCTTAAACTACGACTAAAAAAACACGCTAAATTCTCCACTTGGGTTTCAAAGTGGAATGAAGCCAAGACTAGTGATCCAGCTAGATTTATCCTACAGTAATGTCATTTGGGGCGAGTTCTCTGGGCGAACCCATCACAATTCAACAAGTCAATAATAGCCTCTAATCCACTCCCTTATTTGTAGCTTTCATCGCTCTCTTTCTATACCTAACTATGCTCTACTCTTCCTTTTCATTTTCCTGATTTTTAATATTCTCTTCTCTGACTCTCTTAAAGGGATAGTAATACTTCGTTTTAACTTTATTTTATTTTGTAGGCATTAAAAAAACATGAAGAATGATATAAGTCTTATCTCTCAAACCTTTATGGTTTATGAGATATTCACAAGCAAAGTTCCCCTCCCCGCCCCTTTTACCTAGTGTAAGCCATCTCTTCTCAGATGTGAGTCTGGTTGTATGACAGTACAGATAACAGAAGGGGACAATTTTCTTTGTATGAAAACAATGAAAGCCCTTCCCCCCTTGACAAGTTTTTCTGCTTTTTCCATTATCTTAATTGAAGATTGTCCCTCTCTGCAGTCTGCCTGGGCATCTCCCTTCTGATCTGGTTGAACAGGGGGGGATGCTTTGTTTGTGAATATCTCTTAAACCATAAAGGTTTCAGAGATAAGACTTATATCATTCTTCATGTTTTTTTAATGCCTACAAAATAAAATAAAGTTAAAATGAAGTATTACTATCCCTTTAATTATTCTGAAATAACTAAAACGGGTTATATTTTTACATGTTATATGGTGAAGTAGCCATTAGTTCTTCCACCGGATAATATCGACACCTTATGTCATGTCCTCCAACATGGTTCTCCTGAGATGGTTGTTTATTTACTACCGAATCAGTTTCTATGGATAACCTAACTACGCACTGTGTACTGTGGATGTAAGTTGTTTTACATTATGAATGGACTGTATTTGGTATGGCACTCACATTGTGTATGCTTCTGAACCTGTTAATAAAAATCTTTTGAAATAAAAAACACGCTAAATGTCAAAGTCCAAGGAAATAGGTGTACTTTTGATGACAGAAAGGTAAAGTTAAGCGTTAGATGTGTTCCTCACATTATAGAATCTGACATAGAGTGCCCTCGACATATTAACACCACCTTTGAAATTCAACATATAGTGCTCCCATTTTAATTCGGCAAATATTGCTCCCATTTGACATTGTTTATTCTCCAATTTTATTCGATATGCCCTGTTGTATATGTATCACATGATTAACCCTTTGAGTACCAGAGGTGTAGCAAACCAGTGGAAAGCAACGTGTTGCTACCTCTCTGGTACTCAAAGGGTTAATCATGCAATACATATACAACGAGGGCATGTTGAATAAAATTGGAGAATAAAAAATGTCGAATGGGAGCAATGTTTATCAAATTAAAATGGAGAAAGAAGGGCGGATGGGATCACTATATGTCGAATTTCAAAGGGGGGGTAAATATATCGAAGCAGGGCACTCTATGTCAGATTTCTGTGATGTATACTGTATTCTGCACTGCTTTGTTCAAACAACGATGGTTTTGAAACCATCATTGTGGCTTCATGCCTCAACTTTGAGGCGCATGATTCCCAGCAGAAAACATAACCACAAAACACGCAGTACTACTGACCGTTGGTAGTAGTATGCTACTTGCACGTGGTTTTTAATTGTTCCTAATGGGCTTTTTTTTGACTGATGGTGCGTATAATTACTGCTGGTTTTGTTTTAACAACTTGGGTAATAGGAAAACAAAACCTGACTTAAAGGGATAGTAATATTTTATTATTACTATCCCCCATATTGTACATATTTGTAAAATAATTTAATAGCCCCTAGGTTCATCTTTCAAACCTTTATGGTTTGAGAGATAACCGAAGGCAAAGTTCCCCCCTCCCTCCCTCCCCCTTCCCTGAAGTCAGCGTTGTGCTGACTGCAGGGATATACGGTCTGACTTTCATCATGCGGCTCTGCAGCAGAGCCGCGATTCCGTTAGTGACAAAGAATTATTTAACAGAAACTGTCTTCTACATGTGCTTGCAAACCAAGCACATGTAGAAGACCGTTGCAGTGGAATAATTATTTTTCTCTAACGGGATCTCGGCTCAGCTGCAGAGCCACAAGCCTGTCGTACGACAGACTTCCTCTGCAGTCAGTACAACGCTGACTTCAGGGAAGGGGGAGGGAGGGGGGAACTTTGCCTTCGGTTATCTCTCAAACCATAAAGGTTTGAGAGATGAACCTGGGGGCTATTAAATTATTTATACATATATGAACAATATGGGGGATAGTAATAAGAAAGTATTACTATCCCTTTAAGAAAACACAACGCCTGTTTTTTTTTTAGCGGGGCTAACAGTATCAAGCCCCAGAACCTTGGTGAGCTACCTTTTGTTCCAGGTGCCCCAATCCCTTGTCTAAAACAAAATGATATTTGTATAAAGGGGATTGTCTTTGAAGTGGTTAGAGGGCCCTGAAGTTGACTTTTGTCTCATTTATGCAGTGTAATGATTCTGTTCATTTACAAGACAAAAGGCCTTAAAGGAGCAGTAAACTTTTTTTATGAAAAAACATATATTGTAGGGATTTTCCTATTGAGTAAAATAAGGGTACTCCCATTGCCAAGAGATTTATATTTCCAGAGTTATTACAGTTTAAATCCATGTTTTTTTTACATTAGCAATGCCCTCTAGTGGTCAAATTCTAATTAGATTTCCTGTTAGATTCTAATGGAGAGGAAAGTCAGAAAAGTCAGAGACATACAGTTCTCCATAGAATGTGATAGAAACTGCTTGTCACTTCCTGTCAGTTAGAACTATCAGGAAGTAAACACAGTAAATCCACTTCCTGATTATTTAAACTGCTATAAATTTTGAATAAAATATCTGACAGCGATGGGAGTGACCTTGTTTTATTCAGCAGTAAATGCTCTATAAAATATGTGTTTTCATAAAAAAGTTTGCTCCTTTAATATATTTATGAGTGGTGTTTGCAATGCTTGCTGCTTGCTTTGCATTATCTCTGTCAGAGTTGGATTTACATTACAGGCTGCCCTTAGCGCCACCTGTGGTCACACCCTTACTCCTCACATGACCCCACCCCCAGACGCTGTTTCCTGGCACAGAAAATACCCTTGTCCTTTAAAAAGAAAGACAACAACAATAAAAAAACTTTAAGTCCTTGGTTGCTAGAAGATCTCCAATACATTGTGGTGCATCCAAGAGGTTAAATAATAGCCTGCAAAAGGGTATAAAATGGGTGCAGGGATAGTAAGATTGCTTTGGCCACACCCACAATTCAGAGTGTAAGTATGGCCAGCTGAATTGAGGCACCCCTCGAAATATGGAGCGCTAGGCGATTGCCTACTCTGCTTATTCTAAAATCTGGTCCTGCTTCTGATTATTTCCCAGATCTACTTCTGTTTAACGTAAAATCTCAGTTATAATATGCACAATTTTGCACCTCTTCACCTGTATTTTTCATGAGAAAGAAATCCCATATATTTCTTTCTGCTCCCCCCCATCCATGTATCCACCTCAATCCACTCCCTGCTTCTCACCCTTCTCCAGAGTCATCTGTTATATCAGCACAGAGGATGGCATGCTGGCATTTGGGGCCCGCTTCCCCCATTGCCTTGTGAGGACCTTTTAGTTGAAGCTAAAGGTTATGCCCTTTGAGGTCCTGAAGGCCTCGCAGGGCAATACCGTAGATCCACTGTGCAAAGATCAATCCATTGTATCCATTGTTGACTGGAGATATGCAATTCTGTGTTAAAGGTATATTTTACAGTGAGTACAATTGTAAGATGCAGTGCTAGATATCATTTTGTGACTAAAATCAATATATAAAGAAAAACACTGAGTGACATTCTATACCCATGAGGACTGTTGAGTGACAAGACATCCCAAACCCAAAATGATCACAGAGACTTACCTGTCCTCCACTTCCTGTATGGTGTCAGGGAGGGGAGCATTGTTTAGTTCAGGCAGCAAGAGCGCAACCATTCCTGAGGCAACAGAACTTAGCCCAAACACGACTAAGGGCAAGAAAGGAAACAGGTTCCCAGCCATCAGTACAGCAGGAGATACAATGCCACCAAGCCGAGACATCATAGTTGTGACTCCCATCCCGCTCTGTCTGCAAGATAAAGAAATATGTTGACATGGTAGTACGTCTGATGCTGTTTATACACAGGAAATAAAATGTACTCATTTGCACAGTGCCTTGCAAGGCCTGTGTTTACCTGATTAAGCTGATCAATGGATAGATGGCTCAGCTGGTTTATTGAGTAGAGAAAGGCAGGGAAGCTGTGATATATAGCTTCTCTGTCATTCTCTCATTTTGGAAATATTTCAGTGCCAGAGCTCCACCAAAGACAACGGGGGTTGATTTTATAGGAAGCATCCTATCCCAATAGTGGACAGAGGGGTCATTGTTCCAAAGTCCCACTCAAAGCCAGGAGGGATGGGCATTATAAATAGTCCCCAGTGGTAGGGGTATGGGAATTATAAAGTACCCCTTGCTATTATGGAGAAGTTGAGGATAACATAATTATAGTGCACCCTCACCTTTTGGAAAAAAAAGCATATTTATATTATTTAGAATGTAAGCTTTCAGGCAAGAAACTCACTTCCAGTGTTTCACTTTGCGAGACACTTGCAACCCTGAATTGTCTAAACCCTTACATTTTAAAGCTCTGCATGCACTTGTGGCACTATATAAAAAAAAAAAAAAATATATATATATATATATATATATATATATAGTACTGTGCAAAAGTCTTAGGCAGGTGTGAAAAAATTGTGAAAAGTGAGAATGTTTTAAAAAACAGACATGTTAATAGTTTATTGTTATCAATTAACAAAATGATAGTGAGGGAACAGAAAAAAAATCAATATTTGGTGTCCCCACCCATTACCTTCAAAACAACATCAATTCTTCTAGGTATACTTGCACACAGTTTGTTAAGGAACTCGGCAGGTAGGTTATTCCAAGCATCTTGGAGAACTAACCACGTTTGCTTCTCTCTTCATTTGATCCCAGATAGACTCAATGATGTTGATATCAGGGCTCCGTGGGGGCCATACCATCACTTCCAGGACTCCTTTTTCTTCTTTACGCTGAAGATAGTTCTTAATGACTTTGGCTGTATGTCTGTGGTCGTTGTCATGCTGCAGAATACATTTGGGGCCAATCAGATGACTCCCTGATGGTATTTCATGATGGATAAGTATCTGCCTGTACTTCTCAGCATTGAGGTGACCATTAATTCTGACCAAGGGCTGGATTCTATTGCAGGTGCTAATGTTATGTCTGTGTTTATCTCCAGTTTCCCCATAGACCTCAACAGGAAAATATTTGATAAAATGGGTGTTAACATTTAGCACCTGCAATAGAATCTAGTCCCAAATCCCCAATCCATTTGCAGAAATGCTGCCCCAGACTTTCACTGTTGCCTGCAGACACTCATTCTTGTTCTGCTCTCCAGCCTTCAGTGAACAAACTGCCTTCTGCTGCAGCCAAATATTTAAAGTTTTGAGACATCAATCCAGAGCACCTGCTGTCATTTTTCCGCACCCCAGTTCCTGTGTTTTTGTGAATAGTTGAGTCACTTGGTCTTGATTCCACATCGAAGGTATGACTTCTGGAAGCAAGTCTTCCAAGAAGACCACTTCTGACCAGACTTCTTGAGACAGTAGATGGGTGTACCAGTATCTCACTGTTTTCTGCCAATTCTGAGCTGATGGCACTGGTGGACGTCTGATTGTGAAGTGAAGTAAGCATGATGTGTGTTTCATCTGCTGCACTAAGTTTCCTTGGCGACCACTGCGTCTACAGTCCTCAGCGTTGCCTGTTTCTTTGTGCTTCTTCAAAGGAGCTTGGACAGCACATCCGTAAACCCCTGTCTGCCTTGAAATTTCTGCTGGGTAGAGACCTGCAGTATAACTACCTTGTGTCTTGTTGCTGTGCTCAGTCTTGGCATGGTGACTTTTGACTTTAAACTGTCTTCAGAAATCTCACCTTGTTCGCTGAGTTTGCTGTTCCTCACCCAGTTTTATTCCTCCTACACAGCTGTTTCTGTTTTAGTTAATGATTGTGTTTGAACCCACATATTAAATTGATGATCATTAGCACCTGATTGGTATAATTGTTTAATCATACACCTGACTA
Organism: Rhinophrynus dorsalis; assembly: GCA_037306005.1. Taxonomy (NCBI): domain Eukaryota; kingdom Metazoa; phylum Chordata; class Amphibia; order Anura; family Rhinophrynidae; genus Rhinophrynus; species Rhinophrynus dorsalis. The sequence continues at coordinate 418,904,619 of CM074722.1, forward strand.
TGGGCTAGATTCTATTACAGGTGCTAATTTTATCACTGCTTTTATCTCCAGTTTTCCCCATAGACTTCAATGTGAAAATGTTTGATAAACGGGTGTTAACATTTAGCACCTGCAATAGAATCCAGCCCTATATGCCTACAATATTCCTGGCTTTGTTCAAGTGTACCTAGAAGAATTGATGTTGCTTTGAAGGCAAAGGGTGGTAATACCAAATATTGATTTGATTTAGATTTTTCTTCTGTTCACTTATTATCACTTTGTTCTTTGATAAAAATAAGCTTTTAACGTCTATTTTTGAAAGCATTCTTACTTTACAGCATTTTTTCACACCTTCCTAAGACTTTTGCACAGTAATGTATATACACACACACACAATTTAATAAAGTTGGTATGCACTCTTTGTTGATATGAGAAGATGACCTGGCTGAACATCAAAAAAGTGATGGATACATACAGTTCTGGAGTTGATAGACAGCACTCACGGGATTCTTTTAGCAGATAAATTTAATCTGCTCCAGAACTGTATACATATGTAAGGGTTTTTCCTGATGAAAACATTAAAGGGACAGTAATACTTAAAACTTAAAAAAATATGTGTTGTAGGGTTTATCCCCCTGAGTAAAACAAGGGTACCCGCACTGCTGAGAGATATTTTATTAAAAAATTATAACAGCTCAAACTTGAATTTTTTAGGTGCAATATCACAGCGGCCTGAAAATTTACAGTGGGGCTGTTGCTACACCATCCTATGGACTACTCTGGTCCGTAGACCATAAATCTCCATAGGATGGTGTAGCAACAGCACCACTGTATATTTTCAGGCCACTGTGATATTGAGCCTAAAAAATTCAAGTTTGAGCTGTTATAATTTTTTAATAAACTATCTCTCAGCAGTGGGAGTACCCTTGTTTTATTCGGGGACATAAACCCTACAACATATATTTTTTTACATCTTAAGTATTACTATCCCTTTAAGGATACTTCCAATGATAGGAGATGCTTTTCCCAGGTAATTCCAGCTTTTTTTTATATTACATTGTTAGCAACAGTGCCACTTCATGTCCAGATAGTTATTCCACTCTATTATATTGGAGAACTACAGTTTGCCATTATTGTGTTCAAAATAAAAATAGCTAAAACTTTTTTTTTCATTAAAAAACATTATTAATCCTTAACCTCTTGTGTACCAGAAAGTTATCCAATGCTTTGAGTTGCAATGCATTGGCTACCTTTCTAGAATTCACAGAGTTAAAAGGTCTATGTCTTGTATAGCAGGTACCAACTCTATGGAACTTACCTGACCACTGTTGGAAACAGTTCTCCCCCATAGAGATAAGAGCAGAGAGAGGATGCTGAGAGGCAACCCTTGCCTAGGACCACTAAAACCATACGCAGTATAGTCATATCTAAAGACAGCAAGAAGTATGATCACATAAACATAATACATTTGACAGTACTTCTCCTTTCACAAACAAACACACTCACACACTAGCTTACATTTACATGTATTCGACCAATTTAGAAATCTGCATTTTCAGTCCTACCATACTGTAATTTCTACTCCCCACCACCACCAAGGGTTCCATTTCCAATAGGGCTATTCGAAAAGGTATCCTTCTACAACATCATGTTTAGAATATCGTGCTGCTACACGCTGCATTAAGCATGCCACCGTGATGAAAAGAGCAATGTGAGAATCTCACCCTGCATAAAAGCGTGAGATTCTCATGTAGCATCCTTAAACGGCACAGCATTCCTGAGCATGGAAAACTTCCTACTCTACTAGCTTGAGGAAAGAGGACAAACCTTATGGAAAGCACCAGTGGATCACTGAGGAAGGTGAAAAGTTTCCGTATATGTAGCTCCTGCACTGAGTCTGAAGACAGAATTCATACAGGACTCGGAGGCCATGGCAGGACATCTCTTAGGGCCCAACTAGCAAAGCTTTAGGGGGCAAATGATGTGATCATGTTTGGTGGCTTAACCTTTGCCCTTTCATGTGAAACAATTGTTCCACTCCTCACCTCTGCTCTCCCAATGAGTGCTAGCTCTCAGAATTTAGCATGGTTAACCATTTCAGTGCCAGAGATGTCCCCAATTATTGGGAACCTCTCTGGCACTCAAAGGGTTAAGCACTCATTGAGAGAGCAGTGGAACAATTGTTCACATGAAAGGGCAATGGATAATGTCTCTTTGTAATTCAGTGCAATCTCCAATATCGGAGGGCTTTTACCAGACAGGCACTTTTAGATCTAGTATGCGGGCAATGCTGCACCATTTAAGAACGGAACATTAGGATCTCTCGCTTTTAACCCCTTAAGGACCGGGAAAATCTGTGGTCGTTTTCCCTTAAGGACCGGAGCAATTCTGACCTTTTTGACTATGTCTTTATTCAACAGTGTTTTCCCTCTTAGGCTTTTATTCCACCCCCATAAATTATATACTGTTTTTTTAAGCACAATTAGGGCTTTCACTTGATACCCTATTTATATGGATAACCCACCATTCACTTTATTAAAATTAAAAAAAAAAGGTAAAAAAAAAGTAAAAAAAAAAAAAAAAAAAAAATTTTGATTTTTCTCTTGGGATCAATTGGCCACAAAGGGTTAAATTTTTATGGAGACTGCATGAAAAGTATGACCGGTCAGTCATACCTACAAAATGTGCAGTTTAAAGTGGCCACTGTCCCCCCCTTGGGTGAAAATCCCCATGTCCCTTTTTCCCACCCTATTTTGACACTTTTTTGTCCCTGGCATTTGGTGGTGTATATAAGTGTATTACATGGCTCCACAACAGTCACACTTGCAATATTTTTTAATTATATATATATTTTTTTTTAAATAAAAAAATGTTTTTGTAAAAAAAAAAGTGTGTTGTGTTTAAAAAAAAAAAAAAAAAAATTGACCTGCATTTAGCCAGCCTCCTGCACCGGCAGTGAAGGGGTTAAAACCCCCAGCTGCTGTATTTTTTTTTAACCACTAGGTGTCTCCTGTCTACTTCTGTCTCCCTTACTTTGAGAGCAAGGGAGACAGAGGCAGACGAGACAGGCACAGACAGCATGCTTTGCATGCTGCCTCTGTCTGTCACAATGCCGGTACATGTGATCGCTGATACAGCAATCGCATAAACCGGCATAAGCAAGAAGGGCTGAGACTGAATGCCCCGGTCTCGGAGCGCTCAGTTTCAGCCTGGAATTAATGATAGCAGCGTGCACAGAGGCACGCTGCTATCATTTAAACCATGACGGTCCTGGACCGTCATGGGTCGTTAAGGGTATAACAACCCATGACGGTGCAGGACCGTCATGAGTCCTTAAGGAGTTAAGCAGGGTGAGATTCTCATGTCACCCTTTTCATCACTGCGACATGCTTAATGTGGCGTGTAGCCGCTCGATCTTCTAAACACAACATTTTAAAAGTGAACCATTTGAAAACATGCCAGAAAAGACATCAATTTTGAGGCATGTTTTCAATTGTCTGATTAAGGGCTAGATTCTATTGCAGGTGATAAATATTACCTCCAGTTTTATCAAAAAAATCCTATTAAAGTCTATGGGGAAAACCAGAGATAAAAGCAGAGATAAAATTAACACCTGTAATAGAATCTAGCCCAAAATTAGCACCTGCAATAGTATCCAGCCCTAAATGTATACCAACACAATTATTATGAAAGCAAATATATTGTGTGGAGAGATTCTACATTCCAAAGTCAGTACAATTCAAAGTGTTAGATTTTGTTTTTTACTCTAGATTCAGCATAGGAAAAATCTGTTGTTGCTTTCCGTGGATGGCTACAGTCATACTATTGTCATGGGCCAGGGGCTGGATTCTATTACAGGAGATAGATGTTAACACCCGTTTTTTTATGAAAAAATATGTATTGTAGGGATTTTCCTATTGAGTAAAATAAGGGTACTCCCACTGCCAAGAGATTTATATTTCCAGAGTTATTACAGTTTAAACCCATGTTTTTTTTACATTAGCAGTGCCCTCTAGTGGTCAAATTCTAATTAGATTTCCTGTTAGATTCTAATGGAGAGAAAAGTCAGAAAAGTCAGAGACATACAATTCTCCATACAATGTGATAGAAACTGCCTGTCACTTCCTGTCAGTTAGAACTATCAGGAAGTAAACACAGTAAATTCACTTCCTGATTATTTAAACTGCTATACATTTTGAATAAAACATCTGACAGCAGTGGTAGTGACCTTGTTTTATTCAGCAGGAAAAGATCTATAAAATATGTGTTTTCATAAAAAAAAGTTTACTGCTCCTTTAAGTCTATGGGGAAACCTGGGGCTAGATTCTTTTGCAGGTGCTAAACGTTAACACCCGTTTTATCAAACATTTTCCTATTGAAGTCTATGGAGAAAACTGGAGATAAAAGTAGAGATAAAATTATCACCTGCAATAGAATCCAGCCCCAGTAGGAAAATGTTTGATAAAACGGGTGTTAACATTTAACACCTGCAATAGAATCTAGTCCTTGAGCTGTAATAACGTCTAAGTAATGCATGTTACAGCAATGGGAGCAGTCTTTTAACCCTTTGAGTGCCAGGGGTGTGTGCCACGCAATGCAAAAGCAATGCATTCAATATTCCTTTGGCACTCAGATGGGTAAAAAGACAAGCCCTATAATATATTTTTTCCTAATTAAAAATATTACTATATATCTTTAAAGGGGTAATAAAAAATCACTATGAAAATATGTTTTGTAGGGATTTTTCTATTAATTAAAACAAGTATATGCCCAATGTTGAGAGGTGTTCCCTTCAAAAGTTATTACAGAGCAAACACATTTTTTAAAGGGGAACTCTCACCTCTATAAAAGTTCTCATCATCATAATGCTCCTTTTGAGGTAATCTTTAATCCATCTTTTTTTTTTTATTATTTAATGCAGGATATCCTGAGATTTAACCCCTTAATGACAGTTTTTTTTTTTTCCATTATAGCGAATGACTTTCTGGACTTACCAGGTAAGTTGTCTGTCACTAAGGGGTTAACATGTTAAAAATGAGCTGGTGACGTCAGTTCAGGACAGGCTGCTGTACAGCTCTGTACCGCAGCCTGCCATTCTTCTCCTCTTCCCCTCCCCAAGTAGTGCCTTATTCTCACCTCCTACTCTGACGGAAGCTTCCTCCAGCTCACGTGGAGAAATCCTCCCTTATCAAAGGAGGTGGGAATGACGCACTACTTGGTTGGGAAAGAGGAAAAGATTGACAGGCTGGGGGACAGAGCTGTCCAGCAGCCTGTCCTGAACTGACATCACCAGCTCATTTTTAACATTTTAAATCTCGGGATTTCATGCATTCAATTAAAAAAAAAAAAAGACAGATTACAAATTTCCTCAAAAGGAACATCAGGATGAGAAGAACTTTTAAAGAGATGAGAGTTCTCCTTTAAGTTAATCATTTCCTTATAGACAGGTGGCGCTGTTGTTATTATTGCACATGGAAAGATGCTAGGAGGGGGCTTTGTGACAAAGGGTGCAATTCACTAAGCTAAAAAGGAGAAATTCTAGAGCATAACATTCCTTCATCTGTGAAATGTTAGATGGTAGATAATTTATCTTTAAAATCTATCTATCTAGGGTGACCAGACTTCCCCTTTAACCAGAGGACACATATGAAAAAATCATACTGCAGGGCTGCTTTAACTTCAGTGAAGTCCTGAAATATGCCTTTTTCCTATGTGTCTCAGGTCTCAGGTTGAAGGGAAGGTCTGGTCAGCTTATATCAATCTATCTGTCTATCTATCTTTGTATCAGAATCAAAAGAAGGTTTATTGAAGTGCCAGTGTTCAGTCCTCACCGGTACCTTTATATATGTAGTGGCTGCAGGTTTACTTTTGTCAATTTGAGAAATGTTGGCGATTATCTATCTATCTATCTATCTATCTATCTATCTATCTATCTATCTATATATAAAATGGGAAATCTGAACTCCTCCAGCTGTTGAATACTACAACTCCTATAATCCCCAGCCAGTCAGTGACTGGCTCGGGTGATGGAAGTTGTAGTCCTCAACAGCTGGGGGGCCTCAAGTTACGCAGCCCTGGTATATATGATTGTACTATACATCATGAAAGAAACTCAGTGATTCATAAACATCTGAAAGGTACCGAGCCAGAGAACAGTGGAAACTAGCTTTCTCTGCTGCTTAGTAAGAGAACCCCAAGACAATTTTACACATCACACCAAGCATGCTTAGGGGATTGCAGTAATTCCTGTTGCACACAATCTCACCGGGAATTATACTATCCTAGAGGACTGACTGCTGAAACATGGACCCCATAATATTATTTTGTTTAACTCATTCAGGGAGGGAGAAAATACTCCCTCTCTTTGTAAAAAAAAAAAAAAATTATCTCAAGACCCCATATTATTTGCTAATACACTCTATCCTGCTGAGATTAGGATGGGGAGATATGTTATCACCCCACAATTTAAGTAGGGTGAGCACATTTCAGTTCTGCCATTCAAGGGCCTAGATTCACTACAGTTCGATGCTGTGGCGATATTTTGTCAATGTGTTTGAAACACTTCGACATTTCGATGTACACACATATCCACATATTCACCAAAATGTTCGGATCCAAGGGGAGGGTTGGAGAAGGTCCCTATTAGCATACAGGATTGTCAAAGTGCTGTCGATGTGGAAGGGATGTCCTCCCTTCACACATCACCAACACTATGACAATTCTGAAGTTGAACCCTTTCAGCGCCAGAGTGGTATGGAATGCATTCCTTTGCATTGCATTGCATACTCTTCTGGCACTGAAATGGTTACAGCATTCTCTCTGCTTCCTTATTTGGCCAGTAGTGGAGTGGAGAGAACAGTTTCAGAGCCATGGACAGCATTGAGTGCCATAGGGATGTGCATTGTTCACCCCTGTGGCTCTTGAAGGGTTAAAAAATATAGTACACCAAACACTATGTAATTACCCCCTTAGCTTTGTATCATATTTTATACATATTATGCACTCCCAGGGGTCATACAGCTACCACTTGCCCCCCAGCCTTGTTCCCATGCCCAATGGTAGCCATATAACCCCATATACACTGCTTGGCCGCCAGACTTGTTCCCTTGACCACTGGTAACCACAAATCCTCATGTACACTGTCTGACCCTCTCCAGCCTTTTCCCCTTGACCACTGCTAGCTACAAATCCCCATGGGCATTGCCTGGGCAAGGGAAGAAGGCTGGGGGTTTCAGGTAGTATATATGGGGCTAACACACAATGGTGTTGTTCCTCATGCTGCACAACATGCTAGAAATCCGACATAGAGTGCCTCCATCCGACATACTAATCCCCCCCTTTTTGTAATCCGACATAGAGTGCCAGCTCCTTACCTTGTGGTACAGCCAGAGTCAAAAGGAGGAGAATCCCAGCAAGCAGGAGAGAGCCAGATTGCACAGAACGCCTGCCCAGGAAGCTGAGGGCTATGGTGCAAGTAAGCTTGGCAACTAAGTCAATAGCTCCAAATATGACCTGGACCAAATGTGGGCCATAGCCAATGACAGGGAGATCCATAGACAGGCCAAAGTACGACATGTTGATGGAAAAGCTGGAAATAGAGAGTAGAGAGAGGATGAGAGCTTGAGAGGAAGGAACTTAGGAAAGAAAGGCAATGGACTATAAGCAGGGGCGTAACTACAGGAGGTGCAGTTGTGCTGCTGCTTAGCATCCAAGGAGGCCCCATCTTCCCCAGCAGAGCCCTCCAATGACTATTTACACCACAAGACTGTAAAGGGGAGCAGAGAGCATGATAGGGGGTGAGAGAGAATGGTTGTGTATATGGGTATATAACAACTTACCTTACACACATCAGACAACAAGAGATCCTCCTCATGCCTGGGGTGCGAAAGAGATCCAGAAAGGAAGGGGTGCTCGTTTTAGGATCTTTTTTCAGTTCTTCTCCTGCTACCTCACATTGCAGCATCTGTGGATGAAGAGACGGTGGGTATAGTTTAGCTTTAAATCTTAACCCTTTGAGTGCCAGAGGCAGAGGCATAACTAGAAGTCACCGGGCCCTGGTGCAACAATTTCCATGGCCCCCCCGACCATATTGCCCCCTATGTCCACCTCTCCACATTGCCCGCAATGTCCACCTCTCCACACCTTGCCCCTATTGTCCACCTCTCCACATTGCCCCCAATATCCATCTCCTACCTCCCTGGTGGTCCAGCGGTGTGGCAGGAGAGGTCTGTGCCTCTTTATGCACAGACCTCTATTAGAAGCTGGAGCTCCCGTGCAGTCCTCTCTCCAGTAATGCAGAGCTCTGGTAGAAGATGTCATCTCCCAGCATTTTGCATTATTAGAGTGCCGAGGAGGGAGCTCAGCTGCTAGAGGTCTGTGCTGCAGAAGGCACAGACCTCAGCTAGTTGCAGGAGCTGGGTGGGGAGTTGCAGGGTGCGGCTAGGCCCAGTCGCAGTTGATACCACTGCAACCCTTATTGTTACTCCACTGGCCAGAGGGGTGCGCAACACTTTGCTTTGTAATGCATTGCGTACCCCTCTGTCACTCAAAGGGTTAACCGGAGACATCTCTAACATCCAAAGGGTTATTTTGTATACCATCATAAAATAAAGCCGGTATTGCACTGCAATGCATTTATAACCATATTCATGGACCAAACCAACTTCACAACATTTGACAAAAAAAAGATAATTTATTTAAATTAAGAATTTATCCCATTGAATCCTAGAGCAACCAAAGCATTGCATCGCAATGTGTTGGAGATCTTTCTAATGTACGTGGGATTTTAGAAGCCCCATTTAAATCAATGGGAAAGTTAGGAAATGTTATTTGTCCCCTATGATGCAATTGCTTTGTTCCAGAATTGCTCCTCTATAGCTTCCTGAATACGGACCTAAAATAGAAGCAATTGTACATATTTGTCAATGAACTGGGACCTCATTTCCATCATCATGGAGACAAAAATGCAGAAAGACTGCATGAAATATAGATGTGTACCAATAAAGTACAGCATACACTACTTCTACAGTTGCCAGGGCAATAAAAAAATGAACACCTTGGATGCCAAATTGTTTTGTTTAGTGCGTTCAAGACTACTCTGTCAAGCAATGAGATATAGTGCCTTATGTTTAAAGAGATATTACTGTTTGACAAAAACAGAAGCTCTAATTAATCTTCACAGTATTTGAGCCATGGAGAGTGTTATTTCAATACTGTCAGAGTTTTAGTTCAAGAGTAACTGAATGATAAAGTATCCCCCTCCCGCCCCTTTTAACTAGTGTAAGCCGCCTCCCCTCAGATGTGGAATCTGGTCTTAAGACCAGACATCTCCCAGCAAGAGACAGTGTTCTTACTGTGAACATAAGGAAAACACTACCCCTTGACAGGTTTTTCAGGTTCTTCACTTATGCTAATTGAAGATTGTCCCTCTCTGCGATACATCTGGACACCACCTTACTGCTCTGAGGTGAGCAGTGTTACATCAGTAATAGGGGTGAGAGGGGGATACTTTATCATTCAATCACTCTTGAACTACAACTCTGACTTTATTGAAATAACACTCTCGGAGGTCCAAATACTATGAAGATTAATTGGAGCTGCTTTTATTGTGAAACATTACTATCCCTTTAAAGCGGAACTATCATGTACATATGTCACCCCCAATTAATTGTTTGTATCCTGTTAATCATGGAAATAGTGTAATAAAGCTTGCCAGCATTATTTGTAATCGTAACTTCATATGGGACTTACATCAATAATACAGTACAGCCATCTTGGCTAACTGGGATCGGTGCGCCCGTGCTGTCGATCCCTGCCTGTACTGTACAGTTACAATGCAACTCCCCATTTGGCAAATAACCTATGAGTGACGAGACAGGGACGGACAGCGCAGGTGTACAGATCCCACTTCGCCAAGATGGCTGCTCTGTCCTATTGATGTAAGTCCCATACAAAGTTATGCAAATCATGCCAGCAATTAACAAATTTTATTACACTATTTCCATGACTACCAGGATACTAACAAGTCATTGGGGGTGACTTATAGGTACATGATTGTTCCACTTTAAAGACAAAGTACACCAATTCTAATGTAACTGAACTGCACCAAAATCCCCATTACGTTAAATGGGGCTTTTAACCCATTGAATCCTAGAGAGGTCTCTATCACATTGCTTTGCCATGTGCTGGAGACCTATCAAGCATTCAAGGAGTTAATCACCACATTTAACCCTTCTGAGTGCCAGAGGGGTATGCAACACATTGCAAAGCAATGTGTTGTGTACCCCTCTGGCACTCAAAGGGTTAAATCAACTGGACGTCTGGGAACTTTTATTTGCCCCCTATGGGGCAGTTGGGTTTCCAATAAGTGGTGTATTTTGTGTTTATTCAAAAGGCTCATAGAAATAATATATTCAGCATTGCCTGTTTGTTCCACTTATTCCCATAATTGCTCTGTATATAACAAATAAAAATCCCCATAGATTGAACTTGGAATTTTATAACTATTATGCATTTTTTTGTCCCAGATTAGTGTTTTAACCTCACTGATAAATCACCATAACTGAGACATTTTCACAATTCCTCCTTCTCTGCCATTTTCCATTTCCCCCTTGTTCTTAGATCCCACACACACACACATATTCACACACACACACACACACACACACACTTCACCCTCTGTCTCACATTCTTACCTCTAGGCTGATTCTCTCTCCCTCTGCCTTTTTTCCATTTATCTTTGCCACTCTCTGCAGATTTCTCAGTGCTCTTTCTGGTTTATTGTTTACTAGTAGCCAGCGAATAGATTCAGGGAGCCACCTAAATTGTAGAGAGGGTTTAAGATGATCACAATTAAAATGAGAAACGCTCAAGGCCAACTTGTCATGTTCTCTCCTTTCATGATACTTCTGTATTACCTGTGCCACTTCCTAAGGTACCAGACATATATATACTTGTAATCAGGGATGTGTTAAACCTGTGATTACCAGAGGGGTGTCATACTCATTGCTTTGCAATTCCTTGAACAACCCTCTGGTGTCTTCAGAAATTTCCCATGGTGAGGGCAAAGCCATAATATGACCACCAGGCCAACGCTCTCAGCCCCTATGTTCATATGGATGTGGCAAGTGAAGGGGAGGGGAGGGGGAGACGTACCCGACGCCCATGCTTCTGCCACTCAACTGGCTAATGGAGCAGATATATTTCATTATAGATACAAATAGTATCCTGGGCTGGCAATGGGTATAGTACTGTATATAGAGGCAAATGCATTCTGGGATTTGTAGGCCTGAATTTGTAACTTTGTCTCTATTTCATGGTAGCTATTGAGTTTAGGAGACTGCAACCCAGCAAAACTAAAAGATAATTTATTTCATTTGTAAAAACATTTGTTTCTATTATATGTATCAACTTGGCAGAGTTCCCAGACTGTCAGTATAATGCCTGCTGCTATTAAATGCATAAACTAAAGCATGGAAAGGAACATGTTGCTCTCCAGCTCATCATCCTCAGATTGAGAAAGAGATGGACAGAGACAGACTAAAAGAGAAAGACAGGCTGAAAGACAATAAAACGAGAGAGAAACAGACCGAAAGAGATACAATGAAAAACAGTCAGGTAGAGTGAATGAAAGAACGAGACAGACTGAAAAATATACTACAAACTAGAATGACTGAAATACAAGCAGTGTGTAAATATATTTCTGTTTGCCAGTCCAGCATTGCTAGTATTTGTCAGGATCTATATCCTGTGTACTAATCCTAGAGGTGTCAAACTCTATCTTGTGCTAATCCCAGACATGTCAGACTCTGTCGCATGCTTATCCTAGAGGTGACAGTCTCTGTATGCCACTCCATGCGCTGATTTTAGAGGTTCCATGTTCTATCTGGTATGATATGTAAATAAGCCATATTCTGTACCTATAACCCTTTAAGAACCAGAGGCGTGTGGATAGCATGGCAAAGCAATGTGTTGCTCACCCATCTTGTTCTTAAAGGGGTAACCACCAAAGAAATCTTAGAGCCTTATGTTCAGAATAAAAGTGGACCAACTGCACCTGAGAGATGAAACAAAAAAAATCCTCAGTCCCCCCGCCCATTGATGTATAGGAGCTTGAAAGCTAGAGAGGTCTCAGTCCATTGCAAAGAAATGTGTTGGACACCTTTGTAGCATGCAGGGAGTTAAAGGTTCCATTTAAGTCAATAGAAATGTGTATTTAGAGAAGTTCCATTAAACCAATAAAGCAATTTCTTACAGGTTCTGTTTATTTCAATAGAACATTTTATTTATTTCTATTGAAATGAATGTAGACTTTAACCCCTTGAATGCTAGAGAAGTATATACACTGTGCTGCATTGCAATGAATTGAAGACCGCTCTCAATACATCAATGGAAGTTTGGGGAATGTCTGTTACTGACCTATAATGAAGCTGGTTTGCACCTGAATTACAACACTTGCTGAGACATTCTTCTGAATGGGTCACTATTGGTGGTTCCCCACTGTGTTTAATTAGAAATCTGGCCCAATTTCCTGCGCTGTCTCTAGAGGTGCCAAGCTACAAGCCCGTATAAAAGCCATAGATATGCCATGATCTATCCCCCACCCCAGTACTAATCTTAGAAATTCCAGCTTACCAGGAATACAGGAAGAATATGAAGAAGGGTAACGATATGGCCAGCTGAAGCCAACGCCAGTCTCGCAGGACATACGCGAACCCTGCCAGCAGCACCTGCCCAATCGTACTACAGTAACCCTGAACTGATACAACCAAGGTGCGGGACTTAGGGGGCACCAGCTCTAGACCTGGGGGTTAGAAGGAAAAAGACTGGCAGTGGGTAAGAGTAGCATTTAGAAATGTAGACACTGAGGTGAATGTAAGAACTTAGCACTATATAGTATGGCATTAGCTTGTAAAGCTGCACTCAAGGGAATGCATAACATCATATTATCACTGTACAGCAGATCAGTGGACACACTTTGCCAGCATTAGACTTTAATGCCGTCAAGCCCCACACCAAAAACCATAAACCCTCATAGTAAGTGTTACTATCCCTTTAAAAGAATGCTCCAAAATACCCACAAATTGCCTCATTGCCTTAGCTAAAGCAGCATTAAGAGGATACTTACTTTGCTTAGCCGGCATGCTTTTCTTAGTAAATTGGAATTAGGCAAAAATAGGGACTTAAAGGGACAGTAATATTTAATATGTACAAATATAAATATATTGTAGGGCTTATCCTCCTGTGTAATTTAAGGGTACTCCCACTGCTGAGAAGTGCTCAAACTTGAATTTTTTTTTTTGTTGCAATATCTCAATGACCTGAGATTTTACAGTGGCGCTGTTGCTACACCATTCTATGGACAGCTCTGGTCAGTAGACCATAAATCACCACATGATGGTGTAGCAAAAGCACCATTGTAAGATTTCAATGCAGTTGATTTATAAGGGTCTTTTAATCCTTTGAGTGTCAGAGGAGCATCCGACAATGCATTGGATATCTGTCTGACACTCAAATTGTTAAACTCTTGAATGTTCAATTCCAGCTCTACCTAGTACATCATCTTCACAGAGATGACTGCAAACACATACAAAGAAAATCCTGCTGAAATGAAGACAAACCTGCTCACTCAGAAGTATACCACAGACATAATCACATAGAGACAAACTGCCCTCACTGAGACAGAGATAGATTTACCCACACGTATAAAATGCACTGGGACTGAGTTAAACATATACAACAAAGCAGGCACAAACTGGCATTCTCATTGATAAAACTAACTGAGACTGCTGCGCTAAAAAAGTGACGCAGTTCTGGTGCAAACCAAATGTCTCATAGATAACTAATAAAAATTAAAAAATATACCATTTATTTAAAGGGACACTAACACCCTTTAACAAAGGTATCCCGATTACCTTAAAATAAGTATAAACACATCCTGGAACAACCTAAAATTTTCTGGGGGGGGTCAGTGTGCCAAGTAGAGTCCTGTGGTGGAATCCTGCTGCTGCACAAAGCAGCAGCCGTCTCCCTTGTTTTACTGGATCTTTGACTCCCCCTCTGCAGGATGACACATCCTGCGCAGTCAGTTAAGGACCACGGAGCATTTTTTTTTCCTTCTTTCGCTTCCGGACTCCCCGAATGGCGTGCAGCCGAGGGGGGGAGCCTGGAATTCCATGACGGTCATAGTACGTCATGGGTCGTTCAGTCAGATCAACCCTTGACGTACTATGACCTTCAAGGGTCGTTAAGGGGTTAAGGACCCATGATGTGCCAGGACCATCATAGGTGAACTTGCCATAAGGACCCATTTCAGTCCTGGAATGTCATTGAATTGTGGGCTCCGCACTTTGCTGCATGCCATTCAGGGAGCCCTGAATCTGTTTGTAAAAAAAAAAAATCCCTGTGGTCTTAACTGCCGGCTCCTTTAAGGGGTTAAATGCAAATGGTTGCAGTTCTGTTGCTGTTCTAATCTAATGAATGGAAGTTGTGTTTAGCAGTTTCCACACAGAAAGTCCTAATCATTGTAAGTGTTTAAAGGCATAGTAATGTTAATAACTGGGACCTTTCTGGTGCCACTGGGGGATATAATTGATGTGAATTGCATCAAAAAATAGTGGGGCTTAACCATAATTGGGGATGGGGCCTAATGAACACATCTTATAAGTGGGGGGGGACAGGGCGGGGAAGGAGAAGTGTGAGGGAAATGGGAGGAGCAGGGTGGGAAGGAGTAGAAGTGGGCAGAGTTTCAGTAGAAACTCCCCACATCTGGAGAATCAGCCTCTGCCCCAGAGACCCGGTAATGAAGTGTCTCCCGGGCAAATGTAGAGACTTCCCAGGTATAGTAATATTTAAATATAAAAAGACATATACTGTAAAGCTTTCCTTGTTGAGTAAAACAAGGGTATACCCACTGCTGAATGATGTTTTGTACAAAAGTTAAAACAGCTGAAAATGTTTAGAATTTATTTTTTTCAAATCAGAAAAATTCTATAAAAAGTGACCACTAGTTGGTGCTCTTATAGTAGTACCAATGGAGAAATTCTATCAATGACTATAAAAATCTGGAAATAATAAGCTTAATGGGATAGTAATGTTTCATAATAAAATCAGCTCAAATTAATCATCATAGTATTTGGACTTTGGAGAGTGTTATTCTGTCAGAGTTGTAGTTCAAGAGTAATTCAATGATAAAGTATCCCCCTCCTGCCCGTTTTACTGATGTTACACTGCTCAGCCAGAGCAGAAGGGAGGTGCCCAGGTAGACTGCAGAGAGGGACAATCTTCAATTAAGATAAGGGAAAAACCTGAAAAACTTGTCAAAGGGGGCAGGGCTTTCATTCTTTTCATACAAAGAAGATTGTCCCCTGCTGTTATCTGTCTGGTCTTACAACCAGATTCCACATCTGAGAAGAGATGGCTTACACTAGGTAAAAGGGGCTGGAGGAGAAACTTTGCTTGTGAATATCTCTCAAACCATAAAGGTTTGAGCGATAAGACTTATATCATTCTTTATGTTTTTTTTAATGTCTACAAAATAAAATAAAGTTTAAATGAAGTATTACTATCCCTTTAAGTTGTTATAACTCTTGAATTATATCAGATCTATCACATTAGAAACACTTTTGCAAATAAATTAAAAATGAAAAATTTAGATTATGCTTTTATTTTTTTTCTAAGTGGCACCATTTTCATTATGATTTTTTTTAAGATAACTTATCACCTTTCCAAGTAGTCCCCTCAATGGAAGATTCCATCTTAAAATGATTTGCATGATTACTCATCCCTACCATTTTTTTCCACTTCTGTATTAGAAACCAATAGGTCCTAGCAGTCTAAGAGGGTGGAGAGAGTGTTTTTTCTGGACATTTAATCCATTTTGCATGCTTTATCTAACCAAGATTCCCAAACTACTAAATCAAATATATCTAAAACTACTAATCTATTTATAAAACAAAAAGCATAAGTTATAGGTAGTTTAAGTGGATACATTTAAAGGGATAGTAATACTTAAGTATTACTAATCCCTATATTAAAGTCCTATTAAAAATAAAAGTATTGCCCCCAGTGTCATCTCTCAAACCTCTATGGTTTGAGAGATGATCGCTCCTAAAGTTGCCCTCTCCCTCCCCCATAGTCAGCGTTCTAGCTGACTGCAGGGAGGCAAGTCGTAAGACTTTCAGGTGGCTCTCCAGCACAGCCACGATCGCGTTACTAAAAAGAAATCTATTACTGAAATGGTCTTCTACATGTGCTTGGTTTGCAAGCACACGTAGAAGACCGTTTTAGTGAAAGATTTTTTTTTAATTAACGCGATCGCGGCTCTGCTGCAGAGCCGCCTGATGATCTATGACCGGATTTCCCTTCAGTCAGCTACAACACTGACTTCGGGGAAGGGAGAGGGAGAGGGCAACTTTTGGAGCGATTATCTCTCAAACCATAAAGGTTTTAGAGATGACACTGGGGCCAATACATTTATTTTTAATAGGACTTTACTATAGGGATTAGTAATACTTAAGTATTACTATCCCTTTAAGAAGACTAAAAGCTTGTAGGTAATAAGTCCACTGTATGCATTACACAGCAGTGGAAATACCTTTTTTATGTCTGCAGGGAAAAATGTTATTAAAAAAAAGCTATTACCATATATCATATTACAGTGTTTTGGGCTGTTCACATGGGACAATTTTACAATGTGTGATGCAGTCTTAATGCAACTGGATAAAACTTTCCTACATTCAACACAGAATGCAGGAAGATTTAAAGGAGCAGTAAACTTTTTTTATGAAAAATATATATTGTAGGGATTCTCCTATTGAGTAAAATAAGCGTACTCCCACTGCCGAGAGATTTATATTTCCAGAGTTATTACAGTTTAAACCTATGTTTTTTTACATTATCAGTGCCCTCTAGTGGTCAAATTCTAATTAGATTTCCTGTTAGATTCTAATGGAGAGGAAAGTCAGAAAAGTCAGACATACAGTTCTCCATAGAATGTGATAGAAAATAGGAAATGCTCTGTAAAATATATGTTTTCATAAAATAAAGTTTACTGCTACTTTAAGGAGAGTGGATCCATATGGTGGCCTATGCGGCTGCTGTGCAGACTAAATTCCATTAGATTAGCATCACAACAATCCAATAAATGGTAGCCCACATGTGCATATCTGGGAACTTTCAGTTGTGGAGTCCCCTGAGGGGATGCTGGAGAGTATAATTACAGCAAGTCTATGCAAAAAGGGCTGGGGTTTACCCTGAAGTGCAAGCAGGGCTTTCTGGGACATCACACAAGTGGGCGGGAAGTAGGAAGAACTGGGTGGCGAAGGAGGAAAAGTGGGAGGAACAGGCTGGGAAGGAGCAGAAGTGGCAGAGTTTTAAATAGAACTCCCCTTATCCTGAGAATCAGCCTCTGCCCTGGAGACGCAGTAATGCACTCTCAAAACCAGAGTCTCTGGGGGAAATCCGGACAGTTCCCAGGTATGCACATGGGCATAGGCCGATCATGTTTGTCTGATGCTCAAGTAGGCTGGACATTAGTCATGCCTGTAGCATGCACCCCCAGCAACAGTTATTTTTTGGAAATGCAGGGACAACACAGGTAATTAACACCAGTGGCTTGGACCGTGCTGCAACACTACTCTGTTTAAGTCCCATGTTATAGAGAGCTACAGTTCTAAGACTTTCTAGTCAAACAAACTAAATCAGATATATAATCAGAAAGAGAGACTAATTCAGATTAAGAGAAAGGTAACCAGACTGGAAAAGATAGGCCAAGGAAGAAAGACAGGCTTGAATAAGGAGACAGGAAAAGACAAGCTTACTGAGGCAGAGGTAATTGAGAAGTAGTCCAGACAAGGCAACACCGCTCAGCAACCGAAAGGAACAGTATGTACTGAAATTCGGGGAGAAGGCAGCTCCAGTGCCCATCACACCAATCATAAGGAGAGAGCAGAGCAGAATGGCCCGACGCCCATACCTGTAGAGAAAATTGTCATTAAAGGGATAGTTATGTTTCATAATAAAAGCAGCTCTAATTAATCATCATAGTATTTGGACTTTGGAGAGTGTTATTTCAATTCTGTCAGAGTTATAGTTCAAGAGTAATTCAATGACAAAGTGTCCCACTCCTGCTCCTTTTACTGATGTAACACTGCTCAGCCAAAGCAGGAGGGAGGTGCCCAGGTAGATTGCAGAGAGGGACAATCTTCAATTAAGATAAGGGAAAAACCTGAAAAACTTGTCAAGGGGGGCAGGGCTTTCATTGTTTTTACTGTAAGAAGATTGTCCCCTGCTGTTATCTGTCTGGTCTATGGACTGGATTCCACGTCTGAGAAGAGATGGCTTACACTAGGTAAAAGGGGAGGGAGGGGAAACTTTGCATGTGAATATTTCTCAAACCATAAAGGTTTGGGAGATAAGACATATCATTCTTCATGTTTTTTTTTTTAATGCCTACAAAATAAAATAAAGTTAAAACGAAGTATTACTATCCCTTTAAATCCAAGAGTGGTAGAAGACTGGCCTCTGAAGTGGGAAGCCAGTGTACAAGGGGGAAACTGTCAACAAAAGTTTAACCATTTGAGTGCCAGAGGGGTATGCAACGCATTACAAAGCAATGTGTTGCGTTCCCCTTTGGCAGTCAAAGGGTTAATGCTGTGATTTATAAGGAAGATGAGAGGAGTGAAAGAGGCTGCTTTCCATATGTATTTAGGTCTAGATTTACATTCCAGGTGCCCCTAGGTAAGACACTCTAGGTGCCTTTAGCTTCACCCATGGCCACACCTCCACTGCTCACATAATCCTGCTCCCAGTCCTATCCACTGTTTCCTGCCCTTGGCCTATAAAAAGTAAGGGAAAAAGAAAGCTTTAACCCCTTGGTGGCTAGAGAGATCTCCAATACATTGCTTCTTAATGCATCGGAGATCTCTATAGCTTCCAAGGGGTCAAATAATAGCCTGAAAAACAGCATAAAACTGGTAGAGGGAAACAGAGAATTCTCTGTCCACACCCACAATTCAGGATGTGGGTGTGGCCACACAGCTAAGGCTCTCCTCAAAAAATGGATTTCCAGGCAGTAGTGTACTCCGCTGCATACCACCAAAGTGTCCCTCAATAGAAGTAACAGTCCCTCTTTGAGACCCAGATCCCTCCCTTTCCCACCCTGGTGTCCCTCTTATTAGGAGATCTGACTGTGTGGTATGTATATAAGTACATCTCAGGAGCCTGTAGGCACAGTAATCTGAAGCGCCCCCCCCCCCCCCCATTGGCCATCTCCACAATGCTCCAAAATCTCCACATTACCCCCCATATCTATATTGCCCTCACATTGACCCCATCAGCTCCAACTGTCTTGCCTCCATCATCTCCAACTTGCCCCATCAGCTCCAAGCTCCAACTTGGCCCCATCAGCTCCAAGCTCCAACTTGCCCCCATCAGCTCCAAGCTCCAACTTGCCCCCATCAGCTCCAACAGTCTTGCCCCCATCAGTTCCAAGCTCCACACTGCCCTCATCAGCTCCAAATTGCCCTCAGCTCCACATTGTCTCCTGTATCCGTTTCCTACCTCCCTGGTGGTCCAGCGGCAGGAGATGTCTGTGCTGCCTTCTGCACAGATCTGTAGCTGCTGTTGCACCCTGCGCGGTCTTCTCTTTAGGAATGCAGATGACATCATCTCCCACCACTCTGCATTAGAGGGGGAGCAACAGCACCTACAGGTCTGTGCCGAAGAAGGCACAGACCTTAGCATGCGAGGGGCAGGCTGTGCGGCGGGTTACTGTGCGCAGCTCTGTAAATATATTCTTTTTTTTTTTTAATTTCAATGACAGGCGCCCCTCTGTGGGGTGCGCCTGTAGGCAGGTGCCTACTCTGCCTTATGGCAAATCCGGCCCTAAGTGTATCACATTTCTCCACAGAAACAAAACTCGTATTAATGTTTGTTTAAATGTTCTTAGATGTGTTTATAAATTATATAAAATACTGTTGGCTTGCTCTAAATAATTTATTGAGGTACATAAAGAGGCATCAATAGGTCATAAAATAACTTAAAAACTCTCGCTAATGACCCACCCACCAGCCACACCCCCAGCAGCACCACCTAAAACAAAAATGTCCCTCTTCCAACCCATTCTAGAGTCAAACTCCACCCTTTCTCCTCTCAGTCCCACCCTCCAAATGAAACCCCACCTACTTTATGCCACAATTCAAGTAATTTAGACACTCCAGTTCCCAGCCCATGAGCCTTTTCCAGAGGTCCCAAAGAAGAAAGTTACCAAGTTGATTTGCAATGTGTTGGAGACTTCTCTAGCATGCAAAGAGTTAAAAGCCCAGTTGAACTCACTGGGAATTTTAGCAGTTATCATTTTGATTCAGTGATGCAGCTGGTTTGCCTTATATAGACCTGCAGCCATATCTGGGTCTCCGGGGAAAGGGTGATTCTCCAGCTTCCTGAGTTCACCATAAACCCCGCCCCTTCCTAGCCCAGTTCTGCCCACTCCTGACCTATTGTTTCCCCTTCCGCACCCATTTCAGGGCAGACTGTGCCTTTCTACCTGCCATGCCAACACACTTAGATTGAGCCCCACTCACATCATGATGTGAATCATATCATTTGAACCCTCCCATTCCCACCCCTCCTTGATTCTCCAGGAGCATTGGTGTGAAAGTCCTCAGGTATGCCAGCAGGCCTCCAGTTTTTGTTGGACTACATTTCCCATTGTCCTCAACTGGCCAACAGCTGGATTATGGAAGCTGTAGTCCAACAACAGCTGGAGGCAGACCACAGGGTGTCTGTTTCTGGCATTGAAACACAAGAGGCTCATTATTAGGGTATTAAAGTATTATCTCAGACCAATACGATAGATGCAAACAAATGTGAGGTGATTTCTGGGAATCTAGAAGCTCTTTTGGTTTGCCCTCACAATAGGGGGAAATAAAACATCCCATAGATTTAAACAGCTCTTTTAACCTTGAGTGTTAGAGAAGTCTCCAGTGCATTGATTCACAATGTATTGGAGACCACTCTAGCATTCAGGGGGTTAAAAAGTACTATTTACAATGAAAATTGTAAAATAATTGTCTTTGTCCCCTATGGTTAGTTGGTTTACCCCATATGTACTCTATTTTTGTACCCTCTGAAATAGTACCCTGTCTTGGAAACTGGAAGCTGTGGCATCATCAGGGCCGGATTTACATCTCAAGTGCCCCTAGGCACAGCACTGTCTGGTGCCCTTAACCCTCCTTGGCCCCACTCCTAACCACACCCCATCATTTAACCACACCTTCTTCTGTGGCCAAACCCAAAAATGGTGCTCCAAGTCCTATATATCAATTCTACAGATATCTCCCACTTTAGATTTATTAGTGCAAGAAAATGGAGAAAAAATGGAGCAAGAAAACTGTAAAAACAGTGCTCCAAGTCCTATATAACAATGCTAAATATTTCTCCCATAGAGTCACAAAAGGAAAACAGAGGAAGAAAACTGAGCAAGAGGAAAGAGCAAAAAAATGGAGTAAGAAAACAGAAAAAAAAGCAAGAAAATTGAGTAAAAAATGGAGCAAAACATTATGCAAAACCAGGGCTCCAAATATATAACAATACTAAAAGTTTCTGCCATAGAATTAAAGAAGGAAAACAAAGCAAAAAAAATAAAATAAAGAAAGGGAATGAAGAAAAAAGTGGAGCAAGAAAACAAAACAAAATAGTGCTCCAGTTCCTATATGACAATTCTAAACATTTCTCCAATGCAGGTCATAATGCATTGGCTCCATAGAGTAAAACAAGGGCACTCCAAGTCCTAAGGGCTCGATGCAAATGTTGGATTTAAAACCAACGTGAATAAAAAAACTGCCTTCGCGAGTTAACCAAGACTGGGTAACGTGAGATTCAAATCTTCTTTACAAGGAAAGGTTAACGTGCAACGGCCTACAAAACACACGAAAACTACAAAACTGGAGTCGCCTAAAATCTGACCTCATCATCGACACAAAACACACGATAAACGAGAGAAACATCTCAATAACAAAAAACAAGCGAAACGCCCAACGTTACCTAGTGCCCCAGCCAGTCACAGCATCCCAAATTATCAAGTTCAGTCGAATAAACTATAAATAGACCCAAAATAACCTTTGCACCTTTGTCTGTTATCAAGTTCCAAGAGCTAGATATGAGGACCCAGGAGCGGAGGCTAGTTAAAGAGAGAAAGGGAGTTTAGGCGCACACACAGGTAAAAGGAGTTGGAGAGATCGACAGCACACATAGTGACACATAATACACTTTTGTACATACCAAATACACACATTCACACACACACACACAGCCCATATTTTTTTTGTTAGTAAAACACATACACTTTATATTTTTTTTGACAGTGTGAGTCTGTGAATGCAATTGAGTGACACAGAGTGAGTGAGTGTGTGAGGGCCTGAGTGAGCGCCTGGTTGTGAGTGGGTGAGATTAATGGAGAGGAGGTAAGGAGAGAGGGGTGGGGAGAGTAGGAGGAGATGAGGAAGAGGAGCAGGTGGGTATCCCTGGTCAGGGTAGGGGAGGGAGATCCCTGGGACAGAGAGGCAGCCACTCCAGAGAAGGCACATCCAGTGCAGTGGCAGTGGAGAGAGTGGGACGAGGGGTAGTCCAGGGGGTGCACCATGCACAGCCAGGGCCAGTGCAGGCAGGGCTGGAGAGCCACAGTCAGGGCTCTCATAGAACTTCTGGTGGTGAGGAGGAGGAGAGGGCGAGAGAGCCCAGATTCAGCAATGAGGAGAACCTTGCCCTGGTGGAGGAGGTCATCTCCAGGGATCAGCTCCTGTTCCCCAAGGGGAAGGTCACCGGTGTGGGGGCCAAGCGCAAAGCTGCATGGTGGGAGGTCCTGAATGCAGTCAACACGGTGTCCAGCTGCTGCCGCTCACAGGAAGCAGTCAAGAAGAGGTGGGCCGACTGCAAGGCCAGGGTGAAGAACAAGATGGGCCAGGAGGCCATGCATGCTGCCGGCACAGGGGGAGAACCCTGTCCAGGACAGAAGTGCAGGGAATCCCAGGGTGGAGTGACACCGGAGACAAAAGGAGCCTCCAGTCCACTGGTAAGTGCCTCAAGGCCTACACACACATCACACAAATCTTGGCACCTACCAGACACAGTGACACATGGACAGCATTCCACACCACAATTCAGCAACACAGCTTGGAGTGACGTCAAACAAGGACAGAATACTTGACAAACCCAGCCTGAATGGTAATGGTAAGTCCCTGTTGAACCCCCTTCATGCTGTCCACAACAACATCATGCACAGCACAAAAACAACGCACACCATCAGGTGTCAGTCAAAAATATAACTATCATGTGTATCACAATGTCAGACATAGAGTGACAAAGAGGTCAGCACACAACCCCGTGAGTGCCACAGGGATAAGTAATGCATTGTTCGACAATACATTGGCTAGTCCCCAGGCACCCAAAGGATTACCAGAGAATAGGTAGGAGGGGAATTGGTGTGTTTCCTATTGTATTGTTACTGCATGTCAGGGCTAGACGTTGTACATGTATGTAGTTAGTCCAAGTGGAGTAGCCAAGGTTCAGCTTTCTGCATCATATGTAGCCTGCAGAGTGTGGATGGCCAGGGGGTATTCCCCGCCATCACCACTCTGTATGACATATGTGATTCACAGGGCTCAATCATGACGGGGGGGTCATCCACTAGGGTGTCAGAAAGATGTGACAATGTGTACATGACAACTGCAGTGTCATCACACCTTCCATCCCTGTGTTGCTCTGTGTAGCCAATGCACTGAGATCTAAACAACACATGACATATCAGTGCTTAGTCTCCATAGCATAACATAGGAAAACAAAAAAGTAACCTCCAGTAGTACAGTATAACCATGCATATGTTTGGTGTGTGTTAAGATTTTAGCTATCCTGGGGTGTGTTCGTGTGTCCTCCAGCTGATTGTGTTGCTGGGTTCCTCAGATCATGTTGGTTGGTGTGCTTGTTGTGTCTGTTACTGTTGCTGACATCATTGGTTGGACTGGTGCATTGCTGTGATTAGAGATCTTAGTGTGTTTGCTGTTCAGGCCTAAGTGTAGGACATGCAGTGGGTTTGTGTCACTCATGGTGTGATGGTTTTGCTCACCACATGGATCCTGATGAATGGGGATAGCAAGGAGGTATATGCCTTGTCATCCCCACTGCTCAGGATACACATGATGACCAAACCTACACCACTGTAGGTTAGTAGAATCAATGCATGTGATCACGTCAAGCTTAGCAATGTGTGTCAGGATGGTAACCAATGCATTGCAAAGCAATGCAATGGATACCATCCTGCCACTCAATGGTTCACATGTAAATTTAATAGTCCTGCAGCACTCCTGTCATGGCTCACATCACTGATTATATCATGTCATTTCCCCACACAGCACACCAGGCATCACGAGTGGAGGGCTCTGGAGGCACCTCCTTTGAGGAGGCCATCACATCCAGGGTGCTGCCAGCACAACCACCACTGCAGCAGTGGCCCCACTATGGCCCCCAGGGTCCACCTCACCATCAGCAGCCAGAGCAGCAGCAGCTGGCCTATGTATTATCATACATATAAAGTGCAAAGTGATAATAATAAACAAAGTATAAATACACATCACATACTTATCTCTATGACTCCAGGAGTCACACAGTTTGATCTTTCCCTTGTGCTCTTACTTATAATCAAAGAGATAAGTATATGATGTGTATTCATACTTTTTTGATTATTATCACGTTGCACTTTATATGTGTGATAATATTGCACATTGCTAATGGGCCACTTTGAATTGTTTGTGGATACTTGGTATTGCACGTTTGCTTTACATATATTTGCTCTCAGTCTATAGAGGCATTATTCAATGTTGGAATTACTTCATGACTCCATATTCCTGTGCTGTATAGTTTTTAATTGATTTGATGTATTCACTTGATTAATTTTGTATTGACTGATAAAGCTTTTGTTTGGTTTGGTATACTCCTGGAGTGTGCGTCAGTTATTAGGTTTTTTTTTGGGGGGGGCACCGCCTGGTGGTTCTTCTCTGGTTGGTTAACCCCTTCCTTTCTTCCCTTTTTTCTGTATCATGTGGTCATAATGGACTAATGGTAAGGTGTGTGTTATCCAGGTAATTGTTTTCTGGTGTGTCTGTGGTTAGTGGTGTGATTATTTGTAATTGGTATGTACCTGTCAGGTGTGTGTTTTGTCTCCATGGACTGCTGAGGTTACATAGGTGAGCTTAATTTGTTGGAGTGACAGGTGTGCATGTTGTGTTGTGTGTTAACCACTGTTGTTCAAAGGTGTGTTGGGATGGCTTATATTGTGATGCTTTGTGTTACCCTTGTCCCTGTGGGGTTGCTGGAATCTTATTGTTTGTCTGTGACTTGTTTGTATGGTGTCGGCCAGTGGTTCACAACCTGGGTGTCATGTCATGTTGGTGCGCCACTTGCACCAGCTCAGGCCGCATCACTTTTCCCATGTTGCTATGTTCTGCATTAGTGATTGGTAATATTAATTTTACACTTTTTTTGGGGAGATGTGTGAATGGGACATTTGATGCACTATATTCTCCTCATTGCCACCGACACAGTGGGACCTGATGTTGGGCATATGTTATTTTTAGTTGGGAATTCCCTTGTGCCCTCAAGGAGTGCCCTGGAACATCATGATTGCATGTTAGGGGTGTCTTAGGTGGAGGGGTTGTGAACCACTGTTGTAGGCCTTGTTGTATTTGCTAGGCATTGCAGGGGTTAATATCTGACCTCTGTATGCTTGGCTTATGTCCTTGGATGACCTGCTTCTCTGTTTTATTTTCCTCTACGGTGGTTTTCTACTCTGAGTTGTGTGATGTTCACCCAAAGAAATGGGTGTTAGATTTCTGGAGGAATATGTTGCAATTTAACTCGTGTTAGCCCTAACTCCAACATTTGAATAGGTCTTGGCTTCGCTTCTACATTGTCCTCTATGGGCAAGATTTTGATGTTTTGGAGACGGGCGACGTGTGTTTCAGAACTGCTGTTATTTCTTACTAGTGGGAACATTTGCATTGCTTACTTGACATACAAAACCACCATCGCTAGTTTTTTCTGATGACGCCAACATTTGCATCGAGTCCTAAGTTCTCTAGCGCCTCTAGGCACAGTACTGTCTGGTGCCCTTAATCCCAACTTGGCCCCACTCCTAAACACATCCCCTCATTTAACAACACCCTCTTTTATGGCCAAACCCAAAAAAATGGTGCTCAAAGTCTTATATATCAGTTCTAAAGATTTTTCCCACTTTAGATATCTTAATGCAATAAAACAGAGCAAGGAAGCAAATTAAAATGAAGCAAGAAACTGATGCAAGAAAATGGAGCAGAAAAATGGAGGATTAGTGTAGGGTGTGGGTGTGGCCTTCACAGCTGATGTACCCCTCAAAATATGGAGCACTAGGCAGTTTGCCTAATCTGCCTATTGGGAAATCCAGCCCTGGGCATTATAGAAAAATAGGTTGAACTGTGAAGTAGGATCCTATAAGGATAGTAGTATAAAATAATACAAAACATCTGGGAGCATTCAAAATGAGAAAGCCCAGAGTTGAACCCTAAAAGAACCTCTCAAGAACATTGACACACACACACACACACACACACACACACACACACACACACACACACACACACACACACACACACACACACACACACACACACACACACACACACACACACACACACACACACACACACACACACACACACACACACACACACACACACACACACACACACATATATATATATATATACATTTGGGGCAGATCATGTGTTAGTTAACACTGGACTCTTTCATCTTGAGAATTTAGCATGTCACCTTGAGATCATGAGATTTGGGCTAAACCCCTGAATATTAGGATCAAACCCTTAGAGTTTCCAGGTATGACATACAGTAAGTGATTGAACAGGTGAAGAGTTTAATAGAGACATCTCTATTCAGGTATTTAAGTGATATTTTACACCTACCTGTCAGAAAGACGTCCAAATATCAGTGCACCTATTAACACCCCTGCCATGAACAGAGACTGTGCAAGTTCCTTCAGTGACTCCAATCCACACACAAGATCCCACTAAAAAAAATACATTAAACATTCTACATTTAATCATACTCTTATAATAACTTTACCATGATGCTTGTTAAATATACACCTATAATGAACATTCTGCACTAAACAATAATAATGAATATCTATACACTAATAATAAACATGGTGCACTGTATAATGATGATGAGTATGTATACACTGTTAATGAACATGTAGCAATGTATAACAACACTAAGTATCTATACACTCTTAATGTAAGTGGGCATTGTGGAGAGGTCATTTTTTCTATGTCTTGCTTAGACCAATGTACTAAGCAAGGCATAGAGAAATGACATTAGTGTACGCTATTTCCCATCAATGGGGCTGGTGCTCAGGGCATGCTGGCATTAAAGTCCAACACTACCAAAGTGTGTCCATTGGTATACACTGCAATCATACCCTGTAGTGCTTACCTGTAAGTGCAGTCAGTGTGGCTACACTTGCAAATCCATACATTTGCCCCACTGAGTATCTGTATACGGATAATGAACATGCTGCACTGTATACTGATGGTGATTATCAATACACTGATAATGAACATGTGCTGTATAATGATTATGAGTATCTATAGAGACTGAGTAGCTATACACTGATAATAAACATTACACTGCATAATGATACTGAATATACACTGATAATGGACATACAACACTGTATATGATACTGAACATCTATAAACCGATAATGAACATGCTGCGCTATATAATGATGATGATGATATAGATAGATTCAGGAAATGTAATCACAATCATTAAAAGGCTATGGATTGGGAGGTGATATCTGTATATGGATTGAAACCTGGTTAAATGATAGGTGGCAGAGAGTTGTAAACTGAACCTTTTCAAGTTGGTCTAAAGTTGTAAGTGGAGTTCAGTCCTGGGCCCAATGCTTTTTGTTTTGTTTATTAATGATCTAGAAATGGGAATTGAAAGTAGAGTGTCAATCTTTGTTGATGACACTAAGTTGTGTAAGGATATATATACAGAGCTGGATGTTTTATCTCTGCAGAAGGATTTAGATTAACTGAGTGAATGGGCAGTAAAGTGGCAGATGATATTTCATGTAGATAAATATAAGGTTATGCATTTGGGCTGTAGAAACAAACATACTACATATAAACTAATTAAGAAACAACTTGGGGAGTCCTCATTACATAGTACTAATGAATGATAGACTTCACAGCAGTGTGCATAGTCACTCAGCTGTTGCAAGAGCAAATAGGGTACTATCCTGCATAAAAAAGAGGCATAGATGCACAATATGCTAATATAATTCTGCCTCTATAGAAATCCTTGGTAAGGCCTCATCTAGACTATAGAGGACAGTTTTGGGCACCAGTTCTTAAAAAAGACATTCTTAAAGGGATAGTAATACTTAAAATTTATTAATCCCCATATTGTAGGCATTAAAAAAAGAAATTAATTGCCCCCAGTGCAATCTCTCAAACCTTTATGGTTTGAGAGATAATTGCTTGCAAAGTTCCCCCCTCCCTCCCCTTTCCCTGAAGTCAGCATTGTAGCTGACTGCAGGGGAATCCTGTTGTATGACCATCAGGCGGCTCTGCAGCAGAAAAGAAATCCTTCTTCTACATGTGCTTGCAAACCAAGGAAGGCATTTTTCTACCCACATGGGGCTTAATTGGAAATGGCTTTACATATTCATTATTTGAAAAGTCAACTTACATACACTTTTTAGTATTTTGTTGTTATTTATTTTTTTGCAGGGAGCCATCTGAATTTGTTTTTAGAGAGTTTTCTGTCAGGGACCGTGAGAACAGAGATCTCAACAATGTCAAAATAGATACAATGTAGAAAAGAGACTGGAACAATGTAAAAATTGATACAATGTAGAAAAGACATTGGAACAATGTAAATTCAAAAATGAGATTGACAGTCTCTTTAAATGAGTTTGATTTTACAGTACCTCTGTCACAATCGTAGTGGCGAATATGCTTCTGTCATATGCCCATCCTCTTTTACATGTCTCCATCATTACAACCCCTGTATCATTAACAGCCAATGATGCCATCATCAAGCAAGATTCAGCTCCATGCATTTCCCCTACAGGGTTGAAAACATCAGTAGTAGCATTGACTCTACAGTGATATCTGGGGACTCCCGCACTGAAATTCTGCACCAGGTTGTGGCTGTAAATAAAAAGTACAGGAATGGAAAGGAAGATGACAGAAACAATCTGAAAGAGTCCCATGCTGCCTACTTTTTCCAGGAGCTCACTGAATGCCATAGCTGGAAACTTGTAATGCTCAGTAAGAACAATCAAGCCTGTGTTGAATGGATGTTGATATTCAGTTGGCTTCCAAGCTGAAGGACTGGATAAGAGAGATCTGTTTTGGACAGTTGGGAAAAGTGCTACTCAGATGTGGTAGACCATTTGAGTTGAAGCCCAGCTCAAAGTTTTATTCAAGTCTAAAATAAGTTAAGGAATATGGGAGACCAAGACTAGATGATTTTGCCAACCAGATCAGATTGTGATGGATGAATGATGATTATATTCTGATTATCTCAGATGTTCTAAGATATAAGCATAGCAGGATCTTCAGATTTCTTTGTCGACTGGATAATAGTATAACCAAAGGCAGAAAGGTACATTTACTGGTTGTGCTAGGAAGAACACAGGTATTGAAGTTTTCTTGACAATTTCTGAAAGAAAGGGTCAGGTTTAGTAGACAAACTCAGTTAAAAGTCATCAAACTTTTCAAAGGATTGCTCATTCCCTAACAGATTGAATACCTTGAAACAAATATTAGTAATTTTACATATTGCTTGTATAACCTACCTCAATGGAAATGTTAAATGTCAGTGGGGATATAATAAGACATGGGGGGTTATACACTAAGGCATTATAAAGAGGTGATGAAGCTGAGATGACTTCTCCTGTGATATCATTTCTCCAGTTCCTATGTTATTCTATACAGTCTATGAACTAAGATCTCCAAAGCTGGAGAAAACTTAGTACATTGGCTCCATAGAAAAACATAGGACTTGGAGAAGTGATATCACTATAAAAATCACCTCCACTTTATCATCTCTTTATCACGATACCCCATGAAGTGTTTGCTTGGTATGCCTTAAGTAGCTTAAACTATAGATACAATTAACTAAAAAACAGTTTTCTAAATAAAAAGAGATAAAACTACAAATCAGCAATATTGACAGCACTTTCGGAATCATCAAAATTGGTATTAGGTGTTATGGTCCCTTTAATGGACAAAATAGAGTCTGTTGAGATAGTCTTGAAAATCACATTACCTTTGTTTTTAACAAAAGGGAAGTTGATTTTAACAAAAGGGACATTTAATAAAATAATGGTCCAATTTTAATGAACCTAGCTACAGCACTTTCAACTTACTCAATTTTTACTGCACAGGAGCTTGAAAGATTCTAGTTAGAAGGTCATCAGTCATGGCCCAGAAAATCTCTAGATTCTCTTGTGTGTATAGCAAGTGCAGATTTTTATATTGAAACCTGTTAAACTTTTACCCTAACCTCAGCTGCCAAACGTCATTATGATGACTCTCTTCCTAATAGCCTCCGGTGTCACAACATTTAAGGATAACCCATAAACAGCTCCCAAAATAGTTTTGTTGACACTTGTCTAGTTATTTATATGTTGACTGCAAAGTATAATGGTCAAAGTCACTAGAATTCCAGTTCATTAAAGCCAGTCTCACTAATCAGCGGATATTATTACTTAAAAGACAGACAGACAGTGAGTAAATCATTTATTGTTTTAAACATTATAGATACATTTGTTCTGGAGACTCGCTGGAATGGATATAGTCTCTGTCATAAGAAGTCAGTCTCTATAATCACACTGAACTGAATCTGGCTTTTAATGTCATGAATGCTAAAGAAGTTGACAACACATTGATTCACAATGGTTTGAGAACTCACTAGTATTCAATGTGCTAAATGACCATTTAAATAATTGGGACTTGAATAATTTGTAGTAGTCCCCTAAGGTGCATTTTGTCTCAGAATTATCACGATTTTCTTTTTGACAAATGAGTCCTAAGAAAATAAGGATTTTCATTTATTGGAATGCACTTTCATTGGGACACATTCCTATGTTTTGTAAGGCAGACATAGATATAGACAGAAAGCAATGTATAGGTCACCTATCAAAGATAAACAGTCTCCAAGCAGATGGTCATATGTATTCTCATTTAGTGACGGCAAATGATCCAAACCTTGTAATAGAAAACACTCACTTGTAACAAATTCCTCAGTGTGTTCATGGGGCAATAAATTGTATGGAGAAGCCGCAATCTGACAGGTAAGTGAACAAGTTCCCATAGCAAACTCTTGTCATGTTTTGTAAGAACACTCAGACAGTTAGGTAAGGTTAAAAGCTTTATTGAAAATAAATAGCAAACAATCACCCTACTCAGGTCCAGATGAGGTCCGTACCTAGGTACTTCCCAAATCTGATTCAGGTCAAGATGGACAGAAGAATAACTGTGAGAAATCAACAGTAGGACGCTGCTGGCTTGATCCGTGGACAGGTACAGGAACAAAGAAGAACCTCAACAGTCCCACACCGCAGCAAGGTAGAGATATTGCGATGGGTAACTGCAGGGCAACTCCCTAGTAGGCTAGGGATAGAGGCGGCAACACAGACAGGACACTGGTAGTGACCAAATCCCTAGAATGCTAGGGATAGCGGAGGCACAGAGACAGGACACTGGCAGTGACCAAATCCCTAGAACATTAGGGATAGCGGAGGCAACACAGACAAAACACTGGCAGTGACCAAATCCCTAGAACGCTAGGGTTAGCGAAGGCAGCACAGACAGGACCCTGGCAGTGACCAAATCCCTAGAATGCTAGGGTTAGCGTAGGCACCACAGACAGCAGAGGCAGCACACAGATACTGGTAAGTGACCAGACTCTCACAGCACAGACCCCTGGTGACTTTGGGGATTGACAGGCCAGGCAAGCGCTGTATCGGTATTCGAAAGCGAGAGTAGGTGGAACAGAACATAGGGTATGCACCCTGATAGATCAGAAGCCAGAACTGCCAAATCGGTACACACGGGGTAGTCAGCCAGTCCTAGTGAGCAACGGAATCTGATACTCAGCCAAGCCAGGTCGGTACACAAGGAGGTAGTCAGCCAGTCCTAGTCAGTAACGGAATCGGATACTCAGCCAAGCCAGGTCGGTACATTCGGAGGTAGTCAGCCAGTTCTAGTCGGTAATGGAATCGGATACTCAGCCAAACCAGGTCAGTACACACGGAGGTAGTCAACCAGTCCTAGTCAGCAACGGAATCGGAACACAGGAGCATCAGGAACACAGAAGCCCAGTCAGGCGAGCCGAGTCATACATAGAACAGGAACAAGCAGTAACTCAAACGCTAGGCACGGGTACACCAAGAAAGGGCACTGAAAGGATGACAGGAGAGAGTTTAAAAAGGCTAACCCTGGGAGGAGCTAGAGCCAATAGCCAATAAGAATTGTGCAAGGGTAAACCCGGAAGTAGCAATGTCGCCCAGACGCTAGAATCACGGGCACCGTGATAACTCTCCCATTCCCTCTCACATTGCCCTACAGCTCTCTGTGAGCTGTGGGGCTTCATCATGTCAGCGCATCGCTCGGCACTTATGGGAGGATCCTGTGATTTTCATTCTAGCCCTTAGCTGGCAAAATGCAGAAATGGGCCTTCAGTTTAGATGATAGGGATGCTGATTCTCTCCCAGAAGTGCCAAGTAAAGCCCTGACACCCAGGCCTGCAGATCAAGTGATATGCATGGCAAATGGAGAGGGAATTGAAGAATTTTAAGCTATGGGAACTTGGTTCCCATAACTGTCAGATAACTACCTACAATTCAAAAGCCCCATCCACTGACCCTTTACTACACTTTTAAATGAGTGGAAGAGTGTAAAAATCAAATAAACTTGAGAAAGAGGCACTGAGCAAAGATGCTTTTCTATTGTTAACTTTGATACCCAACAAGTGGCCAATGCTTAGTAGTATTCTACTTGGATACAAAAAGCGTTCCAGAGTAAGAAACTGGACCCCGTGATGGTACAGGAGCCTCCCTTTCTAAACTTTGCTTTTTTTCACTTATAATTGGCTAGCTGAGCCATTGCCCGGGTTGAGTTAGAAGGGAAGTATCTGGCAGCAGCATTAGATGACCAAAACAAAAGATGTAGCAAGGATATTGCAACAAAGACTGCAGGTAGGAGAACCTATAGAAGACAGGAGGTACTGCTGTTTGATGCAGGGAAAATATGCATAGAACATAGGGAGGATTCACTATTCGGTGATAAAGAGGTGATAGGGTGGAGATTAAAGATGAGCGAGCACCCCGATGCTCGGGTGCTCGGGTGCTCTGACCGAGCACCCCCTGATGCTCGAGTGCTCGGCCGAGCACCCGAGCCCCATTCAAATGAATGGGAGCACTCGAGCATTAAACCAGGCACCCCCTGCTCTGATGAGCGGAGGGTGCCTGGTCAATGTCCCCCTTCATCTCCGCTATGCCCCTCTTCCACAATGTCCCCCTTCATCTCCTATGCCATAGCGGAGATGAAGGGGGACATTGTGGAAGAGGGGCATAGCGGAGATGAAGGGGGACATTGTGGAAGAGGGGCATAGACTCTATGCCCCTCTTCCACAATGTCCCCCTTCATCTCCGCTATGCCCCTCTTCCACAATGTCCCCCTTCATCTCCTCTATGGCATAGGAGATGAAGGGGGACATTGTGGAAGAGGGGCATAGCGGAGATGAAGGGGCACATTGTGGAAGACGGGCATAGCGGAGATGAAGGGGGACATTGTGGAAGAGGGGCATAGAGTCTATGCCCCTCTTCCATAATGTCCCCCTTCATCTCCGCAATGCCCCCTTCATCTCCGCAATGCCCCCGTACCTCCATTCCCTGGTGGTCCAGCGGAGCGTCTTCGGATCTGTGCCTCTTCCGGCACAGATCCTCTTCACCCGAGCATGTCGGGCGAGCACATGGCGGTACTCGTACGAGTACCGCCATGTGCAGAGCAGAGCGATGCTCGAGCCGATCCGAGCATCGGCCGAGCACGCTCGCTCAACACTAGTGGAGATGACTTGTCCAGTTTATCACTTCTCCAAATCCTATGTTATTCTATGGAGCCTACGCACTAAGATTTCTTCAGCATTGGAGATCTTAGTGCATAGGCTCTACAGAATAACATAGGAATTGGAGAATTCCCCCAGAGAATCCCCGTAGCACAGAGTAGGCAGGTGGCTGGGGAGCCAGTTATTGGACCAATATCATGTGCTGACTGTACAGACTATAGTTACGCTCCTGCAGGGAAGAGGAGGGATCATTTATAGTCCAATAAAGAAATAAAGACGCAGCACCACTCTATGTGAAAAAAAAAAATAATAAAAAAAAAAAAAAAAAAAAAAAAATATATATATATATATAGGGCTTAAAATTTGAAGTCCTTTGCTACTAGCCAGACCTGAAAAGTTACTCGCCACTGCAAGCCATAGCATACCCACAAGGGCTCAATTTCTACTCGCCAGGACTAGCTAATGGCGAGTGGAAATTTTGAGCCCTGTATATATATATATATATATATATATATATATATATATATATATATATATATATATTCAATACAGATAAAGATGACCAGTCATCTCCACCTCCTCTACCCATTACAATATTAGCACAATCCTATATCATACAACTAAATGTTCAAAAACAAAGGAGATAAAGATGTCCAACATAAGAGACAAAAATATTAATCTGATAAAGTTAATTTCAATATCCATTTACCACTTGAAGATCATTCAAGAATCTCAGTCGAGATCCAATATAGTGTCCATAGGGCCATTCACATCCAGTGGGGACTGAGCCTTCATATTCCAGAAAATGAACAGATATGAGCCACAATGTCCCTTCTAACAGTGAAATAATCAGCCACACATATTGGGCTAGTTTGCCCCTTCTCAAGCTTCCAATATAAATCTTATAAGGCTTATTTTGGCAGCTTGAGAAAGGGCAAACCAGCCTGAAACATGTTGCTAACTATTTGATTGTTAGAAGGGACATTTTGGCAAATAATCTGTTTATTTTTTGGAATATGAAGGCTCAACCCCAACTGGATATGATGGAGCTATGGATACTATATTGGATTCAAATGAGTTTCTTGAGATCTTCAAGTGGTAAATGGATATCAAAAGGACTTCATTAGGTGGCCATTTTTGCTCACTCTATGGATGAAAGGTTTACTAAGAGGAATCTCACTCTGTGGACAATAGGCTTACTAAAAGGAACATCACAGTATGAACAATTGACACTAATAGGACATACTCACTCTATGGACCAGTGGTTCTCAACCCATGCCATCAGTGGCCACTAACAGACCAGGATTTGAGGATTTCCTTGTCAGAGCACAGGTGAGTTAATCAATGTGAGTGAGTCTCTGATCAACACACCTGTGGTTTACAAGGGACATTCCAAGTCCTGGCCCGTTAGTGGCCACTTATCACGGTGCCCGTGCTCCCCTTGTTATTGTTTTCCTGTGTCACGGTTTATGACTCTCAGACACAGAGTTAAGATAAAACACAACTTTATTGAAAATTTTAATGGATACCCGTGTGGGAAGCATACACATATAACATTTAATGTCAATACATAGTAGCAAGAGTAGTGGTATACGGAATGTAACACGGGCTCTACCGGCCTTGCCAATACCGGGTAAGACAACCTTAGATGACACAGATGGAAAAGGTTCTACCGGCCTTACCAATATACCGGGCAAGGCAGCCTTTAGACTAGTAACGGAGAAAAGAAGGCTCTACCGGCCTTGCCAATATACCGGGCAAGGCAGCCTGGAGACTGGTACAACGAATAGTAATAGGCTGTACTGGCCCTGCCAATATACCGGGCAAGGCAGCCTGATGACTGGTACAACAAATAGAAATAGGCTCTTCCGGCCCTGCCAATATACCAGGCAAGGCAGCCTGGAGACTGGTACAGTGATTAGTTATAGGCTCTACCGGCCTTGCCAATACCGGGTAAGGCAACCTTAGGTTGGTACAATGTGGAATAGGTTCTACCGGCCTTACCAATACCAGGCAAGGCAGCCTGGACTGGAACACAATCTCTACCGGTGCTGAGGAATGAGCATCAAGCAACCGGTTAATACGTGGAGCGAACCAGTACCCGCGTACTGGAGGAACAACAAGACTCCCGGTGCTGTCTAGGACTGAACAGCAATCGGTTATGCATGGAGCGAACCAGTACTCGCGTACTGGAGGTACCCAACTACCACCGGTGCTGTCAGATGATAATAAGCAGCCGGTTATACATGGAGAGAACCAGTACCCGCATACTGGAGAAACCTAGAACTCTACCGGTGCAACCGCAGCCGGTTGATGTGGAGCGAACCAGTACAAGCATACTGGAGATACCCAATCACCACCGGTGCTGACAGAAGACAACGAGCAGCCGGTTATACATGGAGCGAACCAGTACCCACGTACTGGAGTAAGCCTGGAACTCTACTGGTGCAAAAGCAGCCGTTTAACATGGAGCAAACAGTACACGCGTACTGGAGTAACCAGAACTCTATCGGTGCCACAGCAGCCGGTTATACATGGAGCAAACTAGTACCCACGTACTGGAGTAAGCCTAGAACTCTACTGGTGCAACAGCAGCTGGTTGTATGTGGAGCGAACCAGTACCCGCGTACTGGAGAGTGGAACACAAGTGAATGAAAATGTCGCCAGGGCGACTGGAGGAGAGGAGCCCACTGCAGGTGATCCAGGAGCAGGAACACAGCCATTGAAGGACAGGAAACAGATCTGCAGGCAGTCAACCGGATCAGGAACGGCAGCAGGATACACCAGTAGAGGCAGCAACCCCAACTGGATCAGGAATGGATGCTGGAACCAGGGAAGCTGGTGAACAAGAACTCAGGTGATCACTGACGAGCAGGAACAGAGAAATGGCCCAGGAAGCTCAGGAATCCAATGCAAGTGCAGGTAGCATAGAGACAACATGAAAGGGCAACCAAAGGGTGCCCAAGCTCAGTTTAAATAGGCAACACAGGGTGGGCTGAAGGCAGGCAGTCAATGGAGAGCCCCCTACAGGTAACTTACAAGGAAATGCAGCAATCACGGGCACCATGATATCCTGTCAGTCTACACTGTGTGTGCTCCCATTGGTTGTCCTGTGTTGGTCCCGCCCAGTATGGCCTTTATATACTGGGCTCCAGCACCCATCCGTTGCCCTTTTGTGGTGTTCCTGTACCAGTGCTAGTTTCTGCTCTTTCCCAGTGTACCGACTTGGCCTGCCTGACTACTCTGCATCTTGTCTCCTGCTCCTGTGTACAGACCCGGATTGCCTGACTGTTCTTCTGCGCCTGCTCCTGTGTACCGACCGGGCCTGGCTGACGTTCCTGCTCCTGTGTACCGACCCGGCTTGGCTGACGTTCCTGCTCTGTGATTCGACCTGGCTTGGCTGACGTTCCTGCTCCTTGATTCGACCCGGCTTGGTTGGCGTTCCTGATCTGACGGCCTATTGTCGCCTTGGCGACATTCTGATTCTTCGGGCTATACAGTTCCCTTTTCTGGTTCAGCAGAGTGCGAGAGTCATTTACTGCTACGGCAGTGTGTCTTTGGCCTAGTCTCCGTTACTGCTCCTGCAGTGTGCAAGTGTCTGCCTCCGTTACTGCTCCGGCAGTGTGCCATTGGCCTAGTCTCCATTACTGCTCCTGCAGAGTGCAAGTGTCTGCCTCCGTTTCTGCTCCAGCAGTGTACCGTTACACCTTGTCTCCATTATTGCTCCTGCAGAGTGCAAGTGTCCACCTCCATTACTGCTACGACAGTGTCCTCCGTTACTGCTCCTGCAGAGTGCAAGTGTCTGCCTCCGTTACTGCTACAGCAGTGAGTCATTGGTCTAGTCTCCATTACTGCTCCTGCAGAGTGCAAGTGTCAGTCTCTGTTACTGCTACAGCAGTGTTCTACGTTCCTCCATTCCTAATAGTACTCTGGCAGTTCACTTTTGTTCTGCTAACCTTCCTGGGCGTTAAGCATCTTGAAGCTCTCTATATAGAAAGAGCTCTATCACGGAACTCTCAACATATGGGACTGTTTACACTCCTTGAAGACCTTAAACCCGTGCAGTACCTTTGTCCTGGGAATCCAACATATTCTGCCTGACCTGTGTCAGTATAGACTGCTATGGACCTTATGGTTATACTGGACCTGTGTAGGCATATATATATATATATATATAGATATATATATATATATATAGATATATATATATAACCTGTCGTGTGTCTGTATTATACTGCCTGTATACTACAGGACCTGTGAGGGTTCTTACTTTATTGTGATTTCAATAAAACTGTGATTTATCCTAAACCACTGTGTCTGTGTGTCGAACAAACCGTTACACCACTGAGGGCATGAGTTGAGAACCACTGCTACGGACAATAGGCTTACTAGCAGCAGAGATACTGTATGGACAACAGGCTTGCTAAGAGGACAGCCTCCTATATGGACAATGCTTTCTAAGAGGAATCCCACTCTGTGGACAATGGAATTACTAAGAGGAAGTCCAATGATTAAATAAGGCACCATATGCCATATTTATAAAAGCAAACTGGAGATATTCTGGGGTATATAAAAATTCCTGTTAAATGAAATTGGGCTTCTAACCCCTTGAATGCTAGAGAAGTCTCCAATGCATTTTAAAAAAATGGGCATAGCTGGGAACTCCGGATTTGCCCCAGAGACTCCGGTTTTTGCTGCTAATTACAGGTTCTTTGGAGCAGAGGCTGATTCTCCGGATGTGGGGAGCTTATAAACAAACTCTGTGTCTTCCCAGTCTGTTCCTCCCACTCTCTGTCCATTTCTCCTCCTTCCCCAGCCAATTCCTCCTACTCTGGCCACTTATGTTAGGCCCCACCCCATTCATGATTAAGCCACACACCTTGTTTAATGCACATAATGCCATTTTTTCCCCCCATCAGCGGCACCACAGGACTTCCCTCCAGGGAGTCCAGAAGTCAAAGTTCCCAGGAACGACAATGAACACCTTTCTAACATTCAAGGGGTTTAAAAGTTTTATGCAAGTGACTGGAAATTTAGGAATGTTCATTTTGTCCCCTATGGTGCAGTTGGTTTACACCATAATAACTTGTTTGCTTTTATAAATATGGGCGAGTGGGCTTTAAGTATAAAGGCAAGCAGACCAGCTCTGGGACAAACAAATTGTACCTTAGGGGAAAAATAAACATTCTCAATGATTTAAATAAGGATTTTAAGTGCTTCAGTGATAGAGAGAACCATGTCTTGGGGAACCTCTCCAGCATTCAAGGATCCAGGTAATGCATCCTTATTGCACCCATATTGAGTCCTTAATACATTCTTATTGCACCCATACTGAACCCATATTGAGTCCTTAATGCATCCTTATTGCACCCATATTGCAATAATGCATTCATATTGCATCCTTAATGTGTCCTTATTGCACCCATATTGCGTTCTTAATGCGTCCTTAGTGCACCGATATTGCACCCATTATTGTACCCATATTGCATCCTTATTGTGCACTTAAGTTAAGCCCTGCATCCTTATTGCTCCCTTAAGTTGCGTCCTTATTGCGCCCTTAAGTTAAGCCCTGGGTTCTTATTGCGTCATTTTTGTGCGTGCGACATGTTGTATTTGTGACACTTTAACAGACGATATGGTGAATGCACCATTTGGAATAATGCGACATGTAGAGTTTGCGACTCTTTAAGGCGCAACATGGTGAATGCGCCATTCGGAATGATGTGGCCAAAATAAATTTGACACTTTAAGATGCAAACTTTTAAGTGCGCCATTTCAAAAGGATACCGTACAAGGCTAGGCAAGGTTCTCTAGGTGCCCTTAGATCTGCTTATGTCCACACCCCCCACTTCTCACATGACCCCCACCCCCAGTCTCATCCACTATTTATTTCCACAGAATATATCCTTTGCCTATAACAAGCAAGAACAAAAAAAAAAAAAACTTTAACCTTTTGGTGCTAGGGAGATCTCCATTGCATTGTTCCACGTGTTTGAGATATCTGTAGCATCCAAGGGGTTTATCATTCAGTTACTATGGAACTACAATACATAGAAGAAGTCAGAGGTGCTCAACTAGGCTCATGACCTTGCAAGTGTATGCAAAAGCTCACTGTCCTATATCCAGGGTGCAATCTCTTTTAGCTTACAAATGCCATACACAGAGAAGAAATATTCTGAAGCGTATCATACAGCTCCTGCCAAAATGACAGTCCAGCAATGAAATGCCAGACAATTCCTCTCTGAGCAAGCGATGCATCTAACCCCAGACATAAATTTTGGCCTTGCAGCTGATCCCTCTAGGCACTTGTGAGCAAGAGGTCCACATCTGGATCCCCCCATTACTCTTATGTTGACTAACACTAAGATCAATTTACGTATAGCTAGAAGAAGTCAGAGATGCTGAACTAGGCTCATGAGCTTGCAAGGGTATGCAAAAGCTCACTGGGACTGTGTCCTCTCACCCAAGGTGCAATCTCTTTTAACTTACAAATGCCATACACAGAGAAAAAATATTCTGAAGCATATCATACAGGTCCTGCAAAATGACAGTCCAGCCACAAAACACAAGGCAATTCTTCTCCAAACAAGAAAAGCAGCTAACTCCAGACATACGTTTAAGCCTTGTTGGTGAGATGCAGCTGATCCCTGTAGGCACTTATGAGCAAGGGGTCCACATCTGGATCCCCCATTACCCTTAGGGTGACTAACCCTAAGAACAATTTGCATATAGATAGAACAAGTCAGAGATGCTCAACTCAGCTCATGAACTTGCAAGGGTATGCAAAAACTCACTGTCCTGCGCCCTGGTTGCAATCTCTTTTAGTTTACAAATGCCATAGACAGAGAAGAAATATTCTGAAGCATATCATACAGGTCTTGCCAAAACGACAGTCCAGCAATGAAATGCCAGA
The DNA here is from genome assembly GCA_037306005.1 of Rhinophrynus dorsalis. Lineage (NCBI taxonomy): Eukaryota > Metazoa > Chordata > Amphibia > Anura > Rhinophrynidae > Rhinophrynus > Rhinophrynus dorsalis. The sequence continues at coordinate 418,945,708 of CM074722.1, forward strand.
CAATTCCTCTCTGAGCAAGGGATGCAGCTATCCCCAGACATACATTTTGGCCTTGTTGAGTCTCGTCAGTGAGGTGCAGCTGATCCATCTAGGCACTTGTGAGCAAGGAGTCCACATCTGGATTCCCCCATTACCCTTAGGGTGACTAACCCTAAAAGCAATTTGCATATAGATAGAAGAAGTCAGAGTTGCTCAACTAGGCTCATGAGCTTACAAGGGTATGCAAACATTCACTGGGACTGTGTCCTGACAGCCAGTGTGCAATCTCTTTTAGCTCACAAATGCCATACACAGAGAAGAAATATTTTGATGCATATCATACAGGTCCTGCCAAAATGACAGTCTAGCCACAAAATGCCAGACAATTCTTCTCCAAACAAGGGACACAGCTAATTCCAGACATATGTTTCATCCTTGTTAGGCTTCATTGGTCATGTGCACCTGATCCCTCTAGGCACTTGTGAGCAAGGGGTCCACGTCTGGAATCCCCCATTACCCTTAGGGTGACTAACCATAAGAGCAATTTGCATATAGATAGAAGAAGTCAGAGATGCTCATCTAGGCTCATAAACTTGCAAGGTTACGCAAAAGCTCACTGAGACTGTGTCCTGATGCCCAGGGTGCAATCTCTTTTAGCTCAAAAATCCCATACCCAGAGAAGAAATACTCTGAAGCATATCACATAGGTCCTGCCAAAATGACAGTCCAGCCATAAAATGCTGGACAATTCCTCTCTGAACAAGGGAAGCAGTTAACCCCAGACATACCTTTCGGCCTTGTTGAGCCTCATCGATGAGGTGCAGATGATCAGTCTAGGCACTAGTTGAGCACCTCTGACTTCTTATATCTATTCTATCTATCTACTCTTGAACTACAACTCTGACAGTATTGAAATAAAAGCTCCTTGGGCCAAATACTATGAAGATTATTTGGAGCTGCTTTTAATGCATACCTCACAACATTTCAAACTGCCAAAGAGGGACACTTGTGTTTTAGGGGGTGTGGCTAGGGGTGTGGCTGGTGGGAGGGGCATTAAAGATAATTTTTAGGCTATTTCATGACCTATTGACACCTTCTTGTGTAACCTAATAAATGACTTATAACAAGACCAAAGTATTTTATTTACACAGACTAATTTATAAACACATCTACTGATGTTTACACAAACAATAATGTGAGTTGTATTGCTGTAGAACAATGCGATACACTTATATACACACCACACAGTCTGATTTCCGAAAAAGAGGGAAATCAGGGTGGGAAAGAGGGACAGAGGGATTTGGGTCTAAAAGAGGGACTGTCCCTCCTAAAGAGGGACACTTGTGAGGTTGGTTAATGTGAAACATTACTATACCTTTAAGAGGAATGTCCAACTCCAGTGTTCCCTCTAAATTGGGTGATTATGTAAGCCCCAGCACTGAAAGATTTAAAAGAGTAATTAAAAGTGTGTATCACTGCATGGTTCTTGTGTTTTTCCAGTGCAGGTCTGTATAAGCAGTCCTCTGTGACTCTTTCAGTACTGAGTTGCTCACATACCTCCCAAGTATCCCTGTTTAGGAGGGATAGTCCCAGGGCTCACCTTAGAGGTAACACTGCTGTTCTGTTACTCAAAGGGTTAAAAGAACAAACATGTAAAACATTACTTGGGATTATATACACGTAATCACCCTGTACTCAATGCTAGCATCTGTAAAAATTCTCAGTTTGTCTCCTGAGGCCTACAATCTAGTTTTATTTATGCTGTCTGGGGGCTCCCATTTCTGATTTTTTTCCATGGCACTAGGGCTTTACAACAGTGATCTTAATAGGTATCTCAGAAGCAATAGTGCTTTATTGTCTGAGGAAAGATATCAGCCTTTCTGAACAGAAGCTGTAGGTACTAATCTCAATACATTAAAGGGATAGTAATACTTGAAAATAAGTTTATGGAGATATTCAGAAGTAAAGTTTCCCCTGGAGTGACGTCATTGCTCCACCCTTCAGATTTGGAATCCGTCCCGGGACCGGTTGTGCCTCTCCAGAAGTGCTGAGATCACCATCTTTAAAAAGAATTTCTTAATTGGAATGGTCTACAAAGTGTGCTTTCAAGCCAAGCACACTTTGTAGATAGTTCCAGTTAAGTAGTTCTTTTCAAAGATCGTGATCTCGGCACTGCTAAAGAGTTGCCTGTTGCTCTGTGGACCGAATTCCAAATCTGTCCACTAGATGGCAGACTTGGCTGAAACAGCCAGGAAAAGAGAATTTTACTATATTTTACAAGTGAATATCTTCCAAACCGTAAAGACTTATATCATTTTTCATGTTTTTTTAAGGGATACAATATAAAATAAACTTATTACTATTACTATCCCTTTAACAGCATTAGCTGTGCACAAACAATTAACCTAATTGTACTTATATAGGATACTCTCCACATGCATTAAAGGGATAGTAATACTTAGTTTTTTCTTTATTTTATTTTGTAGGCATTAAAAAAACATGAAGAATGATACAAATCTTATCCCTAAAAAAGCAAAGTTTCCCCCTCCCGCCCCCTCCCGCCCCTTTTACCTAGTGTAAGCCATCTCGTCTCAGATGTGGAATCTGGTTGTAAGACCAGACAGATAACAGAAGGGGACAATCTTCTTCCTATGAGAACAATGAAAGCCCTGCCCCCCTTGACAAGTTTTTCAGGTTTTTCCCTTATCTTAATTGAAGATTGTCCCTCTCTGCAATCTACCTGGGCACCTCCCTTCTGATCTGGCTGAACAGTGTTACATCAGTAAAAGGGGTGGGAGGGGGATACTTTGTCATTGAATTACTCATGCACTACAACTCTGACAGAATTGAAATAACACTCTCCAAGGCCCAAATACTATGATGATTAATTAGAGCTGCTTTTATTATGAAACATTACTATCCCCTTAAATACAAGTTCATTCCTCCCAACATTTCAAAAGCCCATAGAGGGACACTTTTGGTTTATGTGGTTGTGCTGTGGATGTGGCTGATGGGCGGAGCATTACTAAGAATTGTTTGATTTTTTGAATACATTATTTAGCGCAAAACCAAAGTATTTTATTTACACAAACTAATTTGTAAATACATATACTGAAGTTTAAACAGACATTAATGTGAATTTTATTGCTGTGGAGCAATATGATACTTATATACACACCACTTAGTCCTAAAGAGGGACACTTGGGAAGTATACACATTTAGGATTAAAGTTTAGGGATGCCACATAAAATAACTACATTTTACAGATGCTATCTGGAAGTACATGATATTTAAAATTATATAACCCAATTTAATTTTTATTGTGTTATTTTTCCTTTAATGAAGAAAAGGGAAGGTCATACCAAAGATATAATCTTATTGGATGGCAGTGATGACAGAGTTCATTAGCCAAGAGGGGAGCCTGGTCTAATTGTAAGTAGTAGTAAGTAGTATCCCACTATCAAAGTTTCACATGACCCCTCTATCATTATCTTACTCTTCATGTATATGTCCACATGTTAACATACATTCTAATGACAGGTTTCATATTATTATTAACATGTTAAGTATACGTACTGATATATGCTTTCCCATACTCTTATACATGCAGACGTATATATATATATATATATATATATATATATAGGTGGACTATTCTATATGTATATATGGGTTTATGTGCATGTATGTACATGTAGGTAGCCAGAACCCTTCCCTCCCTCCCCCGGCGCTATCCGATGATAAAATACAAAATTAAGTCTGCCAGAACTATGACAATCTTCCCCTGCGGGTGGCATGCATCCATTCGCTGCCTGCTTCCTTCAATTGCCTTTCAGGACTTACCGACTCCAGCCAATGGTAATGCCCTGTGAGGATCTGAAGGTCCTCACAGGGCAATACCATAGCTGGAAGGAAGCGAGCTGAGAATGGAAGCATGCCGCCTGCAGGGGAAAATTGACATAGTTTAAATGTTGCCTGATCATCTTGAAAATGGGGGACTTGACTTTTGAAGCTAGTAAGAGGTATTTTTTTAACATCGGATATTGCCAGGGGAGGGAGGGAAGGTTCCAGACTTAATTTTGTATTTTATCATCAGATAGCGCCAGGGGAGGGAGGGAAGGTTCTGGCAGACTTCATTTTTTTTTTTCGTAAGAGGGGAAAACAAGGGTGCGTATTATACATTGTTTTCCCCTAAAATCTTGGGTATTTTACACTTGTGCATATTATACCTGAGATTTTATGGTACTTATGTATAGATATATGTTTTAGTATGCATTCCTACATATTGTGTGCATGCCTCCCAAGTGTCCGTCTTTAGGAGGGACAGTCCCTCTTTGAGATCCAAATCCCTCTGTCCTCTTTCTTGTCCTGGTGTCCCTCTTTTAAGGACATCAGAGTTAGTAGTGTGTATATTTATATATCCTATTGCTCCACAGCAATAAAACTCACATAACTGTTTAGTTAATCTTCTGCATATGTATTTGTAAATGAATATGTGTAAATTAAGTATTTTGGTCTTCTTCTAAATAATTTATTCAGTTACACAAAGAGGTGTCAATAGGTCACAATCTAAATATTCTCAATAATGCCCCGCCCACCAGCCACACCCCCAGAAACACCACCTAATACCAAGTGTCCCTCTTTGGCTGTTTGAAACGTTGGGAGGTATGTGTTTGTGTATGTATTTAGGTATATGCATTTTTGTATGTTTCCATATGTATGTGTTTATATGTATATGTGTATATGCTATATACATGTATATTTGTGTGTGTGTGTGTGTGTATAGATATATTGTATGGGTATGTGTATGTGTGTATATGTATATATGTGTATGTATGTGTATATATATATATGTGTTTATGTATGTGGGTGTATATATGTATGTGTATGTTTGTGCATATGCATTTGTATATATATATATATATATATATATATATATATATATATATATATATATATATATATATATATATAGGGAGTTTATCCCGAAAGCTTGTCAATCCATAATTCTGTTAGTCCAATAAAAAAGGTATTACAAGATATAAATTTTGTTTGTTATTTTACATGTAAGTAGTAGTGTAAGCAATACAAAAGAAGGCCAGACACAGGTAAATTGAGATAAAACCAACTTTATTGATAATACACAGATAATAAGCAATTCCCCAGCTGAGCCCCAGATACTGGTGAGTGGACAGCCCACAGTCCACTACCCAGACTGTACACTAGGCAGAGGCCTGCACTACTCGGAGTGAGATAACAGAATGAAGAACCTTGCCTATGGTTCTATCTGCCTGGTAGGGGCCAAGCGTCCAGAGGTATATGCGTACTACCGCACTGTACTTAGATGCAGACAGTGGTAATCGGAGCAGGGACAGTACATAAGGACCATACAGGAAATCCATTTTGTCCAAGCATCCTCTCCAGGATGGACTCTCAGAATCAACGCATTGATCAATTATCTTTGGCCATGCAAACATTGTAAACCGTATTACGCACCTTGATCATTTTGCTCGGCAACCGGTGACATCTCCAGATTCGGCACCAGCTGTCCTTGCTACCCCAGAGGTTGGTGTTGCTAGAGGGTTATCTGCTTCCGCTCCATTACCCCAACGCTACGAGGGGGAACCTACACTCTGCTGGGGGTTCCTCACTCAGCTGGGGATATTTCTAGGGATGGTACCACATGTGTTTCTGACTGAGCGAAGTAAAGTTAAACTCTTTATTTCCCTCCTGTCAGGCAAGGCATTGGCATGGGCCAATCCTCTTTGGAAGATGGACAAACCCGTCATTTACAGTCACGGAGGTTGTGGCCTCTTTTCGGAGGGTCTTTGATGTTAAGTGTAATGCGACCTCTGCTGCCAAGCAACTTATGACCATCTGCCAAGGCACACGTACAGTGGCGAAATAAGTGATAGATTTCCGTACTCTGGCAGCGGAGGTAGGGTGGAACAATGAAGCACTGGAAGCCACATTTTCCCAAGGTCTATGTGACTCAATCAAAGACGAGATTGCAGCCCGTGAGCTGCCGAGTGATCTGGAGGAGCTGATTTCAGTTACTATTCTGGTAGATACCAGAATCCGGGACAGCCCTTCTTTCAAAGAATGTATGCGTAGGTCTCCGTCCCATTTGGCACCCTGCTTTGTGAACCCACCCTGCACTCCCTCGCCTCCTGGTTCTGAATCCGCCAGAGGAGAACCTATGCAACTAGGTTCTATGTGCCTTTCAGTGGAGGAGAGGGCTCTCTACCAGAGAGAGTGACTCTGTTTATATTGTCGGAAGTCCGGTCACTTGTTGCACTCTTGTCCCATCCGGTCGGGAAACTCCCGCACCTAGGGTTACGTAGGGGACAAACCCTGAGTGGAGTTTCACAGTCCCCAGAAACTCTTCAAGGTAAACTGATCCTTGAAGTAGTCTTGTCTTGGACCGAGTCTTTGCTCCAGCCTTGCTAGATTCAGGGGCCGCTTGGTTTTTCATTGAAGCAGAATTTGCAGCCCAGCATTCTATTCCGCTGCAACCCCGCTCCTCTCCGTTGGCTATTGAAGCCATTGACGGGAGACCCCTACAATCGTCACATGTTGCTCACGAGACTTGTTCCTTGTCTCTAAGGCTAGGGGCTCTCAATGTAGAGACATTGCAGTTTCAGGTCATCCATTCTCCTCATTACACTATTATTCTAGGATTTCCCTGGTTGCAGCTGCACAGCCCAATGATTGATTGGAAAACTTGTGACATTGTATCTTGGTCCCCCCAGTGTACGAAGTCTTGTCTACAGCAGCCTACGAGAATATTGTGTACCTCTACCTCTTTACCTGCAGAGTACCAGTCCTATAGAGAGGTATTTAACAAGGTAGAGGCCAGTACGTTGCCACTGCATAGGCCGTATGATTGTACTGTTGATCTGGTTCCGGGTGCTAGACCTACCAGGGGTTGTGTGTATCCCTTGTCGGTGGAGGATAACCGAGCCATGGAGGACTACGTGGCTGATGCCTTGTCTAAGGGAATAATTTGCAAGTCTTCCTCTCCTGCGGGTGCAGGTTTCTTTTTTGTAAAGAAAAAGGATGGGGAACTAAAACCATGCATCGATTTCAGGGGCCTTTACGTACTGTCAATGTGAGCAATACAAAAGAAGGTAAGACATAGTAAATTGAGATAAAACCACCTTTATTGATAATACACAGATAATAAGCAATTCCCCAGCTGAGTCCCAGATACTGGTGAGTGGACAGCCCACACTACCCAGACTGTACACTGGGCAGAGTCCTGCATTACTCGGAATGAGATAAAGGAATGAAGAACCTTGCCTATGGTTCTATCGGCCTGGTAGGGACCAAGCCACAGTACCACTAATGCGAATAGCCAGACCAGCCTCTGTAACACGGAGTGAGTAGTCAGCCAGAGCCACAGGTCAGAACCAGAGTGGGAAGTCAGACAAGCAGGGGTCATACACGGAACGAGTAGTCAGCCAGAGCCACAGGTCAGAACCAGTATGGGTAGCCAGACAAGCCAGGGTCATACACAGGGCGAGTAGTCAGCCAGAGCCACAGGTCAGAACCAATGTGGGTAGTCAGACAAACTGGAGCCAGGCAAGGGTCACAACGAAACTGAGCAAATGTAAACAGTACTAACAGGAACCCCACGTAAGGGCAACTAACACTAGGACCAGGGAAGTTTAAATAGGCACACTCTAAAGAGGGAATCAATTAGGCAAATCGAATCTGTACATATAGACAAGCGCAACGCCTGCACCCGTGACCACCAGATAGAGCTGAGAAGAAGCACAAGGGTAACTGGTAGCACGGTTGCCAAGGTACACTGTGATATGGGGTACACGTGTGTAGGCCGACACCTACACTTTTCTGATACCCCTGAGGAAGTGGAGTTGCAGCTCCACAATACAGTTTGGGTCTATTGCCTGCATTGTTACTAAGTTGGGTCCCTCCCATGCCCCCTGTGAGAATCTCCTCCAGCTCTCAGTTACTGTTCCATAATCTTGCCGATGGTGTCGGCCTACACACATGTACCCCGGTGAACATATCCCTGTTCTCTATTACATCTCTGGAGGACTTTACATCTCTGCTTAGCAGCAGGTCTGTGTGTTTAGCACCGGGAAAAGGATTACAACACGGGGATGCAGTGACTGTTTGAGTACCGGTAGCAGCAGGAGAAGCACAGACACAGCACGTTGGCTATAGGGGTAGGGACCCCATACACGCTTAAAGGCCAAGATGAGCACCATGTGAATGCTTTATACTGGTGAACAAGGCCATTGGAACTCTGTAGCTGCATCACAGTATTGGAGAATCATTACTCATCTGCTTCATCTCATCATCTCCATCCATCATCACTTCATATCATTTTATCATTCATTATATCCATTCTATTCATTGTTTTATCTACAAGAACTATAAGGTACTGTCTTTCCCTGACGTATATATGGTATAATATATCTTTTTAATGTGGTTCTACTTGTAATTTAAGAGAACAAAGACACTGGACTTCTGGTATATCCAAATAATTGAGCAAGTGTTTGTTGTTTTTCTCTAGTAAATCAATGAGAATCTGAGAAATTTTTATTTCAACTTTACAGTGCAGCTGGTTTGCATGAGATCTGCATACCTCAAACATTTCAAATGGGCAAAGAGGTACACTTTTGAATTAGGTGGCATTGCTGGAGGTGGGCAGGGTATTAATGAGAAATTTTCGGTTATTTCAGGATCTTTTGACACTTATTTTTGTAACTGAACAAATTGTTTAGAGCTAGACCAAAGCATTTTATTTATACAGGCTAATTCATAAAAACATATACTGAAGTTTAAACAAGTATTATTGCTGTAGAGCGATGTGATATACTTATATACACACCTCTTAAAAAAAGGAACACCAGAGGTTGGCTTCAATTGCAGGAGATAAATGTTACCTCCCATTTTATCACACATTTTCCTATTGAAGTCTATGGGTATACCTGGAGATAAAATTAGCACTTGCATTTGAATGCAGCCCCAGGGTGGGAAAGCAGAACAAGGGAATTTGGGCCTCAAAGAGGGACTGTGGGTTGTATTCAAGTGCAGATGTTAATTTTATCTCTGCTTTTATCTCCAGGTATCCCCATAGACTTCAATAGGATTGCATTAGAATCCAGCCCCGTGTCACACATCAGAAGGCTGTCTCTCAGTCTTGCTCCTTATAAGTCAGTCTAACACATACCTCCCAAGTGTCCCTCTTTAGGAGGGACAGTCCCTCTTTTGGACCCAAATCCCTCTTTCCCACCCTGATGTCCCTCTTTTTAGGAGATCGGATTGCATGGTGTGTATATAAGTGTATCACGTTGCTCTACAGCAATAAAATTTACACTGTTTGTTTAAATGTTAGTATAAGTGTTTATAAATTATTCTGTGTAAATAAAATACTAAGATCTTGTTATAAGTCATTTATTTGGTTACACAAGGAGGTATCAGAAGGTCATGAAATAGCCTAAAAATTCTCGGTAACGTCCTACCCACCAGCCACGCCCCCAGCAACACCCCCTAAAACACAAGTGTCCCTCTTTGGCAATTTGAAATGTTGGGAGGTATGCTAACACACTATATAATATTTGGAGTGGTATCTCTATACAGCAAGGTTATGGTCAGGGGAGGGCTGGCAATTTGTGGCCTGGAGGGCAGCTACAATCAAGTGGCCCGATTTTACTATCGTTCCAGCCCTCTGTCCCAGCCCACCCTCTTTTGTTAATTTTAAAATTGCCGTTAACCATTTGAGTGCCAGTGGGGTATGCCACGCATTGCTTCTCAATGCGTGGCATACCCCTCTGTCACTCAAAGAGTTATCATTGTGAAGTAAGGCAAGCAATACCACAGAGCTTACAACTGAAATGGGGTTACACTGGTGCAACTACAGAGCTTACAATGTAAATAAAGCTGCACTAGTGATACCATATAACTTACAAGAGAAATGGGTTATGCTACTGATGTAGCGCCTCTTGGATTGTAGCTTCATTTCAATTGTAAGCTCTGTGGTATCACTACTGTAGCTACATTTGCAGCAAAAAGAGGGAGTGGCCCACCAGCCCAGACATATGACCAGCCCAGGGGGCAATTGCCCTCCTGCCCCCCAGGCCAGCCCTCCCCTGGTTACGATGGGCAGGGTCAGTGCAAGCACTAGACAGCTGCCTTGGCAACAGAGTTAGGGGGATGACAGTATTGTCATTTCTGTACGTGGGAAGACCTCCTACTTCTTTTCTCCATATTCTTATGGTATCAATACAATAAATGCAACATGATTGAAGACGTTTTATTCATACTAAGGCAACATTTGTTTCTGAAAGCTCAGTAACCCTTTGAGTGTCTACAGGGTGTTCATCACATTGTGCAGGATTACCGTATACCTGGATTTTCCATGCTATATCCTCTTTTCGGGGGCTTAACCCTTTGAGTGCCCAAGGAGTATCTAACAAATTGCTTTGCAATGTGTTGGACACACCTCTAGCACTCAAAGGGTTAAGAGTCTTTCCTCCTAGAAGTTTAATGTATGACCTGGATTTTCCTGTAGGATAGAGCACGAGAATTTTATTAAAGGGATAGTAATACTTCGTTTTATCTTTATTTTATTTTGTAGGCATTAAAAAAACATGAAGAATGATATAAGTCTTATCTCTCAAACTTTTATGGTTTAAGAGATATTCACAAGCAAAGTTTCCCCTCCTGCCCCTTTTACCTAGTGTAAGCCATCTCTTCTCAGATGTGGAATCCAGTCCATAGACCGGACAGATAACAGAAGGTGACAGTTTTCTTCCTATGAGAACAATGAAAGCCCTGCCCCCCTTGACAAGCTTTTCAGGTTTTTCCCTTATCTTAATTGAAGATTGTCCCTCTCTGCAGTCCTCGCAGTACTCTAAGTAATGCAGAGCGCTGGGAGATGATGTCAACTCCCAGCACTCTGCATTACTAGAGCACCGGAGGGAGATTTCGGGAGCCAGTCGGAGGGGTTTCAGGGGGTGGCCGGCCCCTGGAGTGCACGGGCCCGGTCACAAGTGCGACCCCTATAGTTACGCCACTGAGTCCATGTTAAAGATAATTTGCAATCAGCCTACTAAAGATCAGGCCTACTGCATCATAGTAGCCAAATACTAATGCTTCTTTTAACTTCTTGAATGAATGAAATATCTACAGAAAATTGATTTTCAATATGCTGGAGGCCTCACTAGCATTCAAGGGGTTTAAAACCCATTTAAACCAACAGAGGACTATTATATGAGAATGTCTATTTGTCCCTTATTGTGCAGTTGATTTGCCCCCATATTTTTCTTCCTCAGTATGGCCCAATGCATCAATTCTTTCCATTAATGGGGAATTATACAAAAGGAATAAGTGGATTTTAATTTAACAAATTGACTTAAAGGGATAGTAATACTTCGTTTTAACTTTATTTTATTTTGTAGGCATTAAAAAAACATGAAGAATGATCCAAGTCTTATCTCTCAAACCTTTATGGTTTATGAGATATTCACAAGCAAAGTTTCCCCCTCCCACCCCTTTTACCTACTGTAAACAATCTCTTCTCAGATGTGGAATGCAGTCCATAGACTGGACAGATAACAGAAGGGGACAGTCTTCTTCCTATGAAAACAATGAAATCCCTGCCCCCCTTGACAAGCTTTTCAGGTTTTTCCCTTATCTTAATTGAAGATTGTCCCTCTCTGCAGTCTACCTGGGCAGCTCCCTTCTGCCCTGGCTGAGAAGTGTTACATCAGTAAAAGGGGCGGGAGGGGGACACTTTGCTTGTGAATATCTCTTAAACCATAAAGGTTTGAGAGATAAGACTTAGATCATTCTTCATGTTTTTTTAATGCCTACAAAATAAAATAAAGTTAAAACGAAGTATTACTATCCCTTTAATAGAGCAGCAAACTTTTGTTGAAAAGTGTACATTGTAGGACTTTTCTGGCTGAGTGAAACAAGTGTATTCCCACTCCTGGGGGGAGATGCACAAATGTTCAATGCTGTGGCGATGTGTGTCTGGTGATGTGTAGAGTGCCATATGCACTAAGAAATAGGGATGCAAGGAGAGTGGAAGAGAAGTTCCCCATTAGCATACAGAGTTGTTGAACTGCTGGTGATGTGGAAGGGATGCCTCTCAGTTCAGCTGCTTGTTTCCAATTCACCAGGATCCCCATGTGTATCTTAGACCAACGTCAAAGTAAGAATATGTAAGAGCTCCAAATAGAAAATAACGTTTAAGTGTAGAAAATGTTTTAATATTTATTGAACAAATAAGAACATATCAATACCTCATATAATTATACACATAGAAAATGTGAGATACTTCTGAGGACCACCAAACAGCACAATGGCCTGTTCTATAGTTAGTCACCACTTTGTGACTGCCACCCCTCCTCATCCAGTTTGCTATCCTCCTCCAAAATTGTGAACCTGTCAAAGGCATTAATTCATTGCGACGTTCTGGATTCATGACGGATTGAAGGGGATATGATGGCAAAGTCATGTTAATGCATACTGGCGATTTGCCTTCAACACAGATCCGACACAACATTGCCATCCTGAGCACTCATCGAACTTTAGTGCATCTCAGCCCTGGAGATATGTCTTTCTAGAGTTCTTACACTTAAAATTGTTGTTTTTTTACAATACTAGTGCCCTCTAGTGACCAGATTATTAATATTTATTCTGTTGAATTATTAGGGAGCGTAACTCACTGGCAACAGTTCTCCATAGAGTGGTATAGTAATAACTTTATCACTTCCTGTCAGTTTGAATTATGAGGAAGTAATTAAGCTGTTTCTCACTTCTTGAATGGTTATAATTATTGAATTAAACAACTGTTAGCAGTTGGAATACACACGATTTACTTAGCAGGTAAATCCCTACAATTTTTAGTTTTCATAAAAATGTTTACGCTCCTTTATCTAGGTAGGTGCCCTTCATAAAGCAGTCAGGAGTATCTAGCTATATGTTGTTAGCATTATAGCTGCAGTTTCCCATACATAGTGATCTCTTTTGAATTCTGCCTCTAGATTACACCTCATTACAAACAATGGGCTTCAATAGACCTGAGTGCATACCTCCCAACATTTCAAATTGCCAAAGAGGGACACTTGTGTTTTAGGGGGTGTTGTTGGGGGCGTGACTGGTGGGCGGGGCATTACTGAGAATTTTTAAGCTATTTGATGACCTGTTGACAGCTCCTTGTATAACCTAATAAATGACTTATAACAAGACCAAAGTATTTTATTTACACAAACTAATTTATAAACACATATACAGATATTTAAACAAACAATAATGTGAGTTTCATTGCTGTAGAGCAATATGATACATTTATATACACACACCACACAATCTGATTTCCTAAAAGAGGGACATCAAGGTGGGAAACAGGGACAGAGGGATTTGGGTCTAAAAGAGGGACTGTCCCTCCTAAAGAGGGACACTTGGGAGGTATGTGAGTGACTCATAATGGATGCTAGTCTGTATCAGAATGTAAACTGTGACAACTAACAGTAGCTGACTATAACAAAGATCAAATGCTAATTAAAAACAGTAGCTATAAACAGATTGACTACTGTATGAAGGACTCCTTCCTAGGTAGATATAACCCTTTGCGTGCTAGTGGGGTACACAACACATTGCTCTGGAGTACATTATGTGTACATTATGGCACTCAAAGGGTTATGTGCTACATATATTATAGTTCTAACCCTTTGAGTGCCAGAGGGGTACCCAACACATTGCTTTGCAATGTGTTGAGTACCCCTCTAGCACTCAAAGGGTTAAGTATTATTTGGGATGAGAATCCCAAATCTCCAGGAACAGTAGACTCAAGAGTCCAGATGCAGGGTTGGTTTGTGGTAGTGGGTGTTTAAGTGACCATAACAGACTGCTCACATAGTTTATGATTATTAAAGTATAAATAATTAGCTTTCTCACCCTGTATATTCAGCAGTGATTACCCACTCAGATTCAAGAACATCTGTTCCTCCTACATCAATATTTAATCACTAATTAACCATCTACGGAGTCAAAGCATCACCTCCACCCCATACACAGTGATCTCTGACCCTGCGTTTTTACAATTAACTCTACCCTGGCTGCTATGCAAAAACTTTACTGAAACATTTCACATTATTTTTAATATCAAATGTTCAGGTGTTTTTAAGCATTTTACCCACTTAGTGTTATCCAGAAAGCAAATTATGAGCAGAGGCGTAACTAGAAGCCTCTGGGCCCTGGTACAAGAAGTGCCACAGGCCCCCCTGATCACATTGACCCCCTCCACAATGCCCCCATCTCCTACCTGGAGCTCCGGTGCGGTCCTCTTAGTAATGCAAAGCGCTGGGAGATGATGTCATCTCCCAGCGCTCTGCATTACCAAACTGCTGGCAGGAGATTGCAGGCACCAGGTGGAGGGGGAGTCTGGGCCCCTGGAGTGCACGGGCCCGGTCGCTGGTGCAACCCCTGCAACCCCTATAGTTACGCCACTGATTATGAGCTATTCTGGAACATACCAACTGCACCATAGGGGACAGATAAACATTTCTAAAATGTCCGTTGATTTATATGAGGGTTTTAATCGGTTCAGTACTAGAGAGGTCTCCATTGCATTGCTTTGCAATGTATTGGAGACATTTCTGGCATTCAAGGGTTTAAAATTCCCATTTAAATCAATGAGACTTTGTATGTATAGTCCATTATACAGTTGGTTTGCCCTAGAAGTGGAAGTAAAGATGCCAGGTTCTGCATTCCTGCGTCACACCTGGTGTTGTAGTTAGTGTTTGTAATTAAAGATTGCCTTGTGTACAGGATGTTTGTAACTACAGCTGGTTACATGTCCTCTTCATGATTTTGCTTCCGGAATTATTGCTAATGAGTGCTTTCGCTCATCTAAGCGTGCTGTCCTGCATTGGTGAGCTGAAATAAATGTGTATGGAACATTTTTAAAGTATTACCTTATGTGATCCACCAGTCACTATACCTGGGAGCTTTTAAAATGATCTGACCACAACAGCTTTGAAATATTAAAGCGGAACTACCATCCAACACAATCTTTAGCTTCACTACGTCCCCATCTGGCGACTAGCTGCTTTGTAGCGCTAGTTGCCAGAATAATTACCTTATTTAATAGATTTCTGCTCTCTTCCCCAGCTGACAGACAGGACGGAGCGCAGACATCTTGCCATTGTGACGTCCGCGCGCCTGCGCTGTCAGTTCCAGCCAGAGCCAAATGGCTCCTAGCAACGCCTACTAGACCTGGCTGGGACTGACAGCGCAGGCGCATGGACGTCTCAATGGCAAGATGTCCTCTCTTCGTCCTGCCTGTCAGTCGGGGAAGAGAGCAGAAATCTATTAAATAAGGTACTTATTCTGGCAACTAGTGCTACTAAGCAGCTAGTCGCCATATGGGGACTTAGTGAAGCTAAAGATTGCGTCGGGTGGTAGTTCCACTTTAACTTTTAACTCTCTGAGTGCCAGAATTCTCTATAATGCAGATTCTAGCCGTTCTGCCCCTGGTTGCCCTAACTCAGAGGTGCTCAAGTCTGTCCTCAGGGTCTTCATCATGATACATATAAGATTTCAATGCATGAACACACAAATACGACAACAAGGACTTCTACCTCTACCTTTCTTGTAGAAATGGCACCAATTAAAAGGGTATATAGATATATATACATATATATAGATATTGATCTCTACCAATGAGAGTGCTGCAGCTTACAGACAGACCAGCGTGGAGGAGGATCTCTCCTGTATTCTCGTCAGCAAGCGTGTTGCCGATCAGAACGAGGAGAAGACATCAAGGGGAAAAGTAAACTCTCAAACTACATTTCTATAGCATTAAAAACAACAACAACAACAACAACACAGCATTGTTAGAATAGCTAAAACAAAGAGATTAAGGCAAACTTTAGGTAAGGTGATACATCCCCTTTAAAGGGGAATATTCACATCCCCCCAAAATTTCACCATTGCTTTAAAAATGTAAAGCAATATTATCGCTGGCTTTATTTTCTCCACTGCTTAAGAGTGGAGATATTAATCTTTGAAATGTGCCACTTCCGGGTCTGTGGCACTGTGTATTTGCGGCATGGAGCTGCAGGACTTCCCACCTCCCTCCCAGCAGCCCCTGGGGTGCGCGTTTGCACTTCCCTTCAGAGCTGCATTTTTCTGGGCTAACGTGACAGCAAGCTCCTTTTACCATGCTACTGGGGTTGCAACCTCAGTAGCATGGTAAACGGAGCTTGGTGTCACGTTAGCTCAGAAAAATGCAGCTCAGAAAGGAAGTGAGAACGCGCACCCCAGGGGCTGCTGGGAGGGAGGTGGGAAGTCCTGCTGCTCATACACGGTTCCCCAGAATGAGTAAGTGCCTCTTTTCAACAATTAATATTTCCACTCTTAGACAGTGGAGAAAATAAATAAAGCCAGCGCTAATATTGTTTTACATTTTAAAAGCAATGGTGAACATTTTTAAAGGGGAACTTTCACCCCACAATAACTTAACGTTCGCTTGTTGCTCACCTGGCGACTAGCTGCTTAGTAGCACTAGTCGCCAGCAATATTACCCGGTTCTTCAGATATCGGCTTTTTGCCGATGGTGACAGGAGCAGGAAGTATGGACGTCTCTTCACAGTGACGTCCGTGCACCTGCGCTGTCAGTCCCTTTTGCACCGTGTGGTGCAAAAGGGACTGACAGCGCAGGCGCACGGACGTCACTGTGAAGAGACGTCCGTGCTTCCTGCTCCTGTCACCATCGGCAAAAAGCAGATATCTGAAGAACCGGGTAATATTGCTGGCGACTAGCGCTACTAAGCAGCTAGTCGCCAGGTGAGCAACAAGCGAACGTTAAGTTATTGCGGGGTGAAAGTTCCCCTTTAAGGATGTGAATGTTCCCCTTTAAAGACTAAAAAATCTGTCAATTGGGGCAGATTCTATAGTAGGAAACACTGGACTCATCTCATGAGGGTTTCATCCCATCTTATGTCATTCCAAAAAATCCAAATATATTAACAAGAAAATTATTATATTTTGTAAGAGAACAATAAAGCTGCCACACTGCAGGTTTTATGCAATATATAAATATATATAGAGAGAACAAAAAAATTGGGCTAGAGAGGGATGCTACATTTATCAGCATGTACTCCATTAAAAAAGAAGACCAGTTCAGTGTTACCAGTAGTGTACTAAAAAATAAATATTTGTTAAAAGTTAAAAATAAAGTATTTTCCCATCAAAAGTAAGGGATTAGTATTAAAAACATGACTATGAAAGAAATCACAGTCACTGTTACAATAAACAGTGGGACTGAAGCACAACCTCTAACCACTACAAAGCACCTTAATATAGGAAACATTAAATTTCCAGAACTACTGCAGAAAAAATTGTTATGTTAAATGCCCCAGTTAAATTGCAGATGAGGTGACACATTGTGAGCTAATGCTATTAAATAGGTAAATAAATATTGTAATCAGTGTTAGAGACATATACACTGCTGTATAGAACAATCAGAACAATGTCTTGTAATCACAGAACATGCCATAGTAAACGATATATCTCCAGTGGCAATCGCATCCACTGTTAAAGGAGTAGTAAACTTTTATTTATGAAAACACATATTTTGTAGATCATTTCCTGCTGAGTAAAACAAGGGTACTGTAACGGATCCTACCCGTTACTTGAGCCCTTTGTCTGGCCCTCGAACTATTCATTAAAAGCCTATGGACATTTTGTACTGTTTGGACTCTATGCTGTGTCTTATCGTACGAACTGGCCAGCTATTTCCTAAGAGCAAAGGCTTATACTCATAGACTTTGGTTTGTGTAATATGTTTAATTGTATGTCGAATGTTTTAGTTATTGTATGTAGTACGTTCAAGGGGTACATGTTCACCGACTATGAGTTGGAGGTTTTCCGGTTTGAAAACGACACCGTATCGAGCACGGAGAACCGGGAGTAGTGAGTCGACGCCTGATTGGTCAAATCCCTGAGCAGGAGGTTTAAAGGTCCTCCATAGACTTAACATGGGGAAAAGTAGGCGGCTCGGGGATTAGTCGACCAACCGACTCACTGTACGATTTGATTGGCCAGGGTTGAAGCTGAATATTCAAACATGTGTGTACATGCTTCAGCCCCTCGCCATTGTTCATAGAATGTGTATTCCCGCCCATCAAGTCTTTGTATCTTGTGTCTGTATTAATCAACCCCTTTCGGATTGTAAATGCAATCACGTCTGTCTCATTGTGTTTGTTAGCTTAACAAACTGCTGTTGGCCTTTTGTATACTGTAATATGATTGAATTAAACCTATTGTATCTGGTTTCCCCATAAGTCCCAATGTAAGGTTTTTGTATAAATATCTGTGGTCTTTTTGGAGTGAACCAGAGTCCTGGAGTCTTGTGTTCTTATGGTATTAAAGCGGCCACTCTAACTCCCATCTGAGCCCAGGTTCCTGCATCTTTCGTCTGTCTGCTGCCAGTATCCTGCTACCCCACTTCAGATGCTGTCAGACGGCAAAGTGGACTCTGCCTTGCTTCTTCCAGTTCCAGTAGAACCTTCGATTCGTGCACCGGAGTGCTTGAACAGCTTGGCAACCGCTACCCTTTGTTCCTGCGACACTTTTCCTGTTCCTCGTAGCCCGGGAGTAGAGGCTTCACTCTCTACTGCCAGGTGTTCCGTTTCTGTGAAGCTCGACGGTTTGAGAGCCCGTCGACCCCTCCTCGATCCACATCCTTTGACGTAGTGTCTGCTACTCCGGGGTTCGGCGCCACTTTGAGCCGACCCCTAGACCGTTGATCTGCTCGACAGATGCATCCGATGGTGCCAGTCTGGCGTCGAGAAGGAGAGACCCGGGAACGACGGTGGAAGGCGACGCTGTCCCTTCTCAGCTTCCGTTACAGGTATTCCCACTGCTGTCAGATGTTTTATTCAAAATTTATAGCAGTTCAAATAATCATGAAGTGAATTTACTGTGTTTGCTTCCTGATTGTTCTAACTGACAGGAAGTGACAGGCAGTTTCTATCACATTCTATGGAGAATTGTATGTCTCTGACTTTTCTGACTTTCCTCTCCATTAGAATCTAACAGGAAAACTAATTAGAATTTGACCACTAGAGGGCACTGCTAATGTAAAAAACATGGGTTTAAACCGTAATAACTCTGGAAATATAAATCTCTCAGCAGTAGGAGTACCCTTATTTTACTCAATAGGAAAATCCCTACAATATATATTTTTTCATAAAAAAAAGTTTACTGCTCCTTTAAATCAAGTTGATATACTTGAGCAAGTAGATAATACAAACAAAATTCACTCATTCTTAGCAAAAGTCAAGGTGAATTGCATTTATAAGTAATGGCGTCTGACATCCACAAGGACGCCAGAAATAATGAAACAAAGTGATAATGTGGTAAAGAAAACCCTAGAGTGTTGTAAGCACATTGCTCCATATCAAGAGAGGATCACAAAGTAGCACACGGCTCTCATTTTCTGAAAAGTATTATAAATGACATAAAAATGTTTGCATTAACACTTAATTAGGTCAACAAGGATCCTAACTATAAATCTACAGGATCGTAGCAGATAGGTAGTTGCTTTATTAGTACGTATAGGGCCGGATTTACATCTTAGGAGCCTGTAGGCACAGAAATCTGAAGCATCCCCCCCATTGGCCATCTCCACAATGATCCAAATCTCTATATTGCCCTCATATTACCCCATCATCTCAACATTGCCCCCATCAACTCCATATTGCCCTTACATTGCCCCCCATCAGATCCACATTGCCCTCATCAGCTCAACATTGCCTTCATATTGCCCCATCATCTCAACATTGCCCCCATCAACTCCATATTGCCCCATCATCTCAACATTGCCCTCATCATCTCAATATTGCCCACAGGCAACTGACAGGCAACTGGCTTCATCAGGGCTATAGAAGAAAAGCACCATCAAATGCTCTCATTTTATATATTCTGAAGGATGTCATAGCTGTGTGTCACAAATGTTATGTTGCTAAGTAACTGAAAGATGCATGTCAGATGTAAACTAGACTCAAATCCAAATACACATGTTACCCCAAAATATGTATGTTACAGGAGGATGCCAGGATATGTATTGCTCGACCCGCAGCATATTTGCAGTGTAAGTCAGGTCCAGTGGATGAATCTGTGTCTCACCAGAAATTGTTGGACTACAAAACGGGTGGGCATCCGGTGTGCCTCCAGCTGTTGAGGACTACAATTCCCACCATGCTCCAGGTGGATGGGGTATGATGAGAATTGTAGCGTTCAACACCTGGTGCCCTCAGGTTGCCCACTCCTGGACTACAGCTTCCAACATCCAAAGCCAACACCTGACTTTGAAGGTAGTGGGAGTTGTAATCTAACAACATCTGAAAAGTCACAAGTGGCACACCTATGATGTACGATTGGCATTCTACAATATATAGGTGGTATTTGTGGGCCAAAGATGACCACAAAATTGATAGGCTTGCACTGAAAAAAGAGGGTGTTTCTTTAGTATAACTCTATTGATGCCTTATAAACAGGGAATTATTTCCCATTAGGCAGAGTAGGCAACTTCCTAGTGTGCCACATGTTGAAAGCTGCCTCAGCTTTACTAGCCACTCCCACATTCTGAGTCCTGGGTGTGGCCTGATCAATGCCAGTGTTCCAGCATCTGTATTAGGTTTGTGGTGGCTGGTTTATTAACCAATTTATTGACTAATTTGCCCAATTTATTTACCAATATGTTAACAGATCATCTCAGTTTATGTACCTGTCTAAAAAAGCTTTTCACCGATCATATTTAACCACTTGGTTGCTTTTGTGACCTCCAATGCATTGTGAAGCAATGTGTTGGAGACCTCTCAAGCATCCAAAGGGTTAAAGGGATAGTAATGTTTAAAAAAAACTGCAGCTCCAATCAATCTTCATAGTATTTGAGCCATGGAGAGTGTTATTTCATTACTGTCAGAGTTGTAATTCAATAGTAATTGAATGATAAAGTATCCACCTCCTACTCCTTTTATCTAGTGTAAGCCATCTCCCCTCAGATGTGGAATCAGGCCCATAGACCAGACAGCTCACAGCATGGGACAATCTTCTTACTGTGAGAACAATTAAAGCCCTGCCCCCATTGACAGGTTTTTCAGGTTTTTCCCATATGTTGTTTGAAGATTGTCTCTCTCTGCAATCCACTTGGACACCACCCTTCTGCTTTGAGCTGAACAGTGTTACATTAATAAAAGGGGCAGGAGGGGGATACTTTATCATTCAATTACTCTTGAGCTACAACTCTGACAGTACTGAAAAATCACTCTCCATGGCCCAAATACTATGAAGACTATTTGGAGCTGCTTTTATTATGAAACATTACTATCCATTTTTGTATTTGTATGCTAAAGGCTAATAGCGGAGGTGATTTTCTAAAGGTCACCTCCTTCCATAATGGTGTTTTGCTCTGCTGGTGTCATGTACTGGTGTATTGCTATGCTGGTCACCTGTAATACTAGGTAAAAAAGATCCAGGTTGAAAATCAGGACAAGCCTAGAGTGTTTCTTGTGTCAGTAAACAGTGATGAGCTGTGGGCGCGGTCATGTAAGAAGTGGGGCGTGGCCATGGGTGGTGCTAAGTGCACCTAGAGAGCCTTGCCTAAGGGCACCTGAGGTGTAATCTGTCCCTGTTTAGATATGTCTTCACAGTCCTGTAGTCTATAAAGCTTGTGACATGTAACATTTGAAAAATTAATATTCATTAAAATGGCAGAGACTGGGAAGAACTGGATGGAGAGTGACCGGAACTGGCAGTGAAGTGATCAGAGTTATAAAGGAATGCCCTCACCCTGGAGACCAGTATCTAAGTATAAAAATCATAGTCCCTGGTAGGGATGAGCAAAAATATCACCACAAACTGAAATCAGCAAATAATGGCGCTTCCCGCTTGGCGAATAATTTCCAGCTAAAAGTGCAGATTTTACATTTTTTTCATCTAGCTCATTCCATTGAAATCAATGGGAACATTGAATTTACATACAACACATAACAAATATTATTTTATTTCCCAAAGGCATAGTATAAAATGGGCATGAGGGTGCTTGTGTTGGCCCGGTGTGGGCAAAGAGCCAATTGAACAGGGAATTTTTTTTGGGGGGGGGGTTGTTTACTGGGATTGGGGGCAGTTAATAAAAAAATAAATCCTAAATACAATTAACCCCCCCATAAGACATGGTATTCAAGGGGTTTGAGGAGGATGCCTGTGTTGGTGGGTGGAGTCTGGGGAAAGAATCAGTTGAACAGGGAATTTGTTTTGGGGGGGGCTTGACCGGTATTGGGGGGACAGTTAAAAAAATAAATCAATAAAATAAAATAAGAAATTTGCATGTAAAGTGATAGAGACAGGAACCCCCTCACATAAGCTGCCACTGGGATGGACTAATACTTGACTTGATAAAGTATTTTGTAGAGGATGATTTGTTAGGTTTGTAGAGGATGAGGAAACATTGATTTGTAGGACTTAGTCTTGTTTGGCACAAGCCTTAAAGTGTTAGTAATGTCTAAAAAAACTTTTTTGCATTTAGAAGAGCTCAAAAAGCTGATCACTATCACTTTAAGGAAACATTGATTTGTAGGACTTAGGCTTGTTAGAAACGAACCCCCCAAAAATTTAATTTTTTTGTAGGACTGTATTTATTTATTTTTTATCACAAGCCCTGAGGAAAAAAAATGCCCTACTGGCCTAGTGCCAGCAGGTCATGTTGGCCAGTGACCACTGGCCATTGTCAAATGTTAGGTTTGTAGAGAATGAGGAAACTGATTTGAAGGACTTAGACTTATTAGAGGCACATGCTCTGAAGAAACATTGATTTGTAGGACTTAGGCTTGTTTGCAGCAAGCCTTAAGGAAACATTGATTTGTAGGACTTAGGCTTGTTAGAAACAAACCCCCAAAAAAGTCATGTACACTGCTCAAAAAAATAAAGGGAACACTAAGATTACACATCCACTGCTCCAAAAAATAAAGGGAACACTAAGATTACACATCCTAGATCTGAATGAATGAACTGACAACAAAATCACACAAAAATTCTCAATGGAAATCAAATTTATCAACCCATGGAGGTCTGGATATGTAGTCACACTCAAAATCAAAATGGAAAACCACACTACAGGCTGATCCAACTTTGATGTAATGTCCTTAAAACAAGTCAAAATGAGGCTCAGTAGTGTGTGTGGCCTCCACGTGCCCGTATGACCTCCCTACAACACATGGGCATGCTCCTGATGAGGTTGCGGATGGTCTCCTGAGGGATGTCCTCCCAGTCCTGGACTAAAGCATCCGCCAACTCCTGGACAGTTTGTGGTGCAACGTGGCGTTGGTGGATGGAGCGAGACATGATGTCCCAGATGTGCTCAATCGGATTCAGGTCTGGGGAACGGGCGGGCCAGTCCATAGCATCAATGCCTTCCTCTTGCAGGAACTGCTGACACACTCCAGCCACATGAGGTCTAGCATTGTCTTGCATTAGGAGGAACCCAGGGCCAACCGCACCAGCATATGGTCTCACAAGGGGTCTGAGGATCTCATCTCGGTACCTAATGGCAGTCAGGCTACCTCTGGCAAGCACATGGAGGGCTGTGCGGCCCCCAAAGAAATGCCACCCCACACCATTACTGACCCACGCCAAACCGGTCATGCTGGAGGATGTTGCAGGCAGCAGAACGTTCTCCACGGCGTCTCCAGACTCTGTCATGTCTGTCACATGTGCTCAGTGTGAACCTGCTTTCATCTGTGAAGAGAACAGGGCGCCAGTGGCGTATTTGCAAATCTTGGTGTTCTCTGGCAAATGCCAACGTCCTGCACGGTGTTGGGCTGTAAGCACAACCCCCACCTGTGGACATCGGGCCCTCATACCACCCTCATGGAGTCTGTTTGTGACCGTTTGAGTGGACACATGCGCATTTGTTGCCTGCTGGAGGTCATTTTGCAGGGTTCTGGCAGTGCTCCTCCTGCTCCTCCTTGCACAAAGGCGGAGATAGCGGTCCTGCTGCTGGGTTGTTGCCCTCCTACGGCCTCCTCCACGTCTCCTGATGTACTGGCCTGTCTCCTGGTAGCGCCTCCATGCCCTGGACACTACGCTGACAGACACAGCAAACCTTCTTGCCACAGCTCGCATTGATGTGCCAACCTGGATGAGCTGCACTACCTGAGCCACTTGTGTGGGTTGTAGACTCCGTCTCATGCTACCACTAGAGTGAAAGCACCACCAGCATTCAAAAGTGACCAAAACATCAGCCAGGAAGCATAGGAACTGAGAAGTGGTCTGTGGTCACCACCTGCAGAACCACTCCTTTATTGGGGGTGTCTTGCTAATTGCCTATAATTTCCACCTGTTGTCTGTTCCATTTGCACAACAGCATGTGAAATTGATTGTCAGTGTTGCTTCCTGAGTGGACAGTGTGATTTCACAGAAGTGTGATTGACTTCAAGTTACATTGTGTTGTTTAAGTGTTCCCTTTATTTTTTGGAGCAGTTTATTTTTGTAGGACTGTTTTTATTTATTTTTTTTAAATCACAAGACCTGAGGAAAAAAATGCCCTACTGGCCTCGTGCCAGCAGGTTATATTGGCCAGTGACCACTGGCCATTGTCAAATGTCCTCCTGAGTCCATAATTGTGGAATTTGCAACTGCTGTTCTTGCTGCTGCTGCTGCTGCGTTGTTTAACCAACAGGATGATTATGCAGCTGAAAGGGAATGGGATCAACAATAGCAATAACCTGGGTGATGGATGATGAAGGTTCCACTTTTCAATGACTATCTCCAGTGATGCGCCTGAGGCAGTAGCAGCACATTAAGTAGCCCCCAGTCTATGTGGAGAAAAGAAGAAGTTGGCCAATAATTCTTTTCCACCTGCCCCCGCCAAAATCATGGGTGTGTTGTTATTAGAATAAACTTTTTTTTTTAGAGCAGGAACTGTGGCTCTCATCAGCAACTGCAATGTGCACAGTGTGTGTGGTAAATAAAATCTGGGGGCACAACTGTGTCCAAACACCATGAAACCAGAACCCAAGTACTGCCATTGTCACTATACCCCTTGTCCAGAATCCGCTAAGGACACATGGCAACTTGCTGACAGTTTAATAGTAATGACGAACCCTCCCTGCCAGCATCTGTCATGGAGGATGCAGGAGTCTGAGACAGAAGGCTTGAGAGCGTTGCTTGGGAGCATAGCTTGTGATTGGAGATGGCCACCTCTTTTCCCTAGCTGCGGCCTAAGGTGGATTAAAGGTGTTGGCTGTGAAGTCAGTTTCCCGATCTCAGTTGAGCCGAGACCCTGGCCAGGATAGGAAAAGGGGTGCACTGTACGTCTCAGACTCATACTGACCAGAGGATACCTAGTGCAGATGTGCCAGTAGAAAATTCTGGAGAACAGCAAGTCATGCCAATAGGGAAAAGATTCACAAAAAGGGGACCTAAAATATCTAACAGGTAAGAACTTAGACAAGAGTAAACCTGACAATGACTGGAACGGAACTCTCCAGGGAGGCAGAGTTCAGAATAGAACCAGAGTACCTGAATGGACCAGTGTACAAAATGACCGTCAGAAACTGGCGGGGTAAGACTGCACAGAGGCCACTCTGATGACCAAACAGGATGCTACAAGACAAGGCTGGACTAGAAACCCCGATGGGCAAGTGGGCTAGGACCACTTAAGCCACTGTACAAAGTCCAGTACAACATGAAACAAATCTGACCAAGATAGTCAATCCAAACTCCAATAAATACAAAAGAGGACAAGGTCCCTCAAACAATTGCCCAGCAAGAGATAGTCACAACACCCCACTGACCTAGGAAGGATGTATACATCCTCCAGAGAGCAGGCAGAAGAGAGCACGGAAAGAGAGAGGGAGATCCCAGCCGAGGCTATCCACTGGGACTCTCACTGCATGGGTACCTCAGAAAAAGGGAGGAGCGATATGGCTCCAACCCCTGGATCTGCACAAGACAGGCGGGGCAATAAGAACCGCAAGGAGTATGGAGGAGACCACAGGAAGCCACAGCACAGCCCGACAGAAGCAGCAGACTGCCGAGGGAGTGAGAGAGAGAGAGTGAGGTCAGAACAAGCCAAGAGTCACTGGGAGCATCAGATACATCAGAGGAAGCGAGAGCATAGTCGGACGACGAGCCAACAAGTCACCAGGAGCAAACAGGTACAACAGAGGCAAAACCAAAG
Organism: Rhinophrynus dorsalis; assembly: GCA_037306005.1. Taxonomy (NCBI): domain Eukaryota; kingdom Metazoa; phylum Chordata; class Amphibia; order Anura; family Rhinophrynidae; genus Rhinophrynus; species Rhinophrynus dorsalis. Next base: position 418,971,920 of record CM074722.1, read on the forward strand.
CAGAGTCAGGATACTATCCAAAGGTCAAAACAATAAATGTAGCAAATGAAGAAAAACACGCTGGAACAAGCTCGATAATTAGGCGGGGAGCACTGGATCCCATGGAGGTTAAAAACCCACAGCCTCCAATATGATTTCCAGAATAGAGAGAGAATGTAGAGAAAGGCTAAGGGGGCAAAAAGAAAAAGAAGTCAAACAGTGATAGCATCTTAGCATATTTTGCAGGTTGGAATCTCCTCAGAAGCCGCTTGATGCCTTGCTTGTGATTCTCCTCCACCACATTACCATGTGTGGTCAGTGCACCATGCAAAAGAGCCAGTTAGAGATGCTCAACTAGGAACGAGCCTGCCCTCAAAGTAATACTTTTATAGGATACTTATCCTATAGATCCTCAGTTGAGCATCTCTGACTAGCTCTTTTGCATATGCAAATTGCCCTTGGGACTAGTCACCCTAAGGGTAACAGGGTAATCCAGACGTGGCCCCTTGCTCACAGTGCCTAGAGAGATTAGCTGTACCTCACTGATAAGGCCCAACAAGCTTGAAATATATGGCTGGGCTTCTCTTGTTCAGAGGGGAATTGCTTGACACTTCGTGGCTGGGCTACCTTTTGGTAGGATCAGTATGATGTGCTTCAGGATATTTCCTCTCTGTTAAAGGCACTAGTGAGCTAAAAGAGATTGCACCCTGGGTAGGATGCTTATCCTATAGAACCTCATCACTTTGAGGGCAGGCTTGTTCCTAGTTGAGCATCTCTGACTAGCTCTTTTGCATATGCAAATTGCCCTTGGGACTAATCACACTAAGGGTAATAGGATAATCCAGATGTGGACCCCTTGCTCACAGTGCCTAGAGATATCAGCTGCACCTCACTGACGAGGCCCAACAAGGCCAAAACGTACGTCTGGGGTTGGCTGCTTCTCCTGTTCAGAGGGGAATTGCTTGGCACTTCATGGCTGGACTACCTTTTAGTAGGATCAGTATGATGTGCTTCAGGATATTTCCTCTCTGTGAAAGGCACTAGTGAGCTAAAAGAGATTGCACCCTGGGTAGGATACTTATCCTATAGAGCCTCATCACTTTGAGGGCAGGCTCGTTCCTAGTTGAGCATCTCTGACTAGCTCTTTTGCATATGCAAATTGCCCTTGGGACTAGTCACCCTAAGGGTAACAGGATAATCTAGACGTGGACCCATTGCTCACAGTGCCTAGAGTGATCAGCTACACCTCACTGACGAGGCCCAACAAGGCCAAAACGTACGTACGTCTGGGTTTGGCTGCTTCTTCTGTTCAGAGGGGAATTGCTTGGCACTTCGTGGCTGGACTACCTTTTGGTAGGATCGGTATGATGTGCTTCAGGATATTTCCTCTCTGTGAAAGGCACTAGTGAGCTAAAAGAGATTGCACCCTGGGTAGAATACTTATCCTATAGAGCCTCATCACTTTGAGGGGAGGCTCGTTCCTAGTTGAGCATCTCTGACTAGCTCTTTTGCATATGCAAATTGTCCTTGGGACTAGTCACCCAAAGGGTAACAGGGTAATCCAGACGTGGACCCCTTGCTCACAGTGCCTAGAGAGGTCAGCTGCACCTCACTGACGAGGTCCAACAAGGCCGAAATGTACGTCTGGGGTTGGCTGCTTCTCTTGTTCAGAGGGGAATTGCTTGTCACTTCGTGGCTGGACTACCTTTTGGTAAGATCAGTATGATGTGCTTCAGGATATTTCCTCTCTGTGGAAGGCACTAGTGAGCTAAAAGAGATTGCACCCTGGGTGTGATATTTATCCCATAGAGCCTCATCACTTTGAGGGTAGGCTCGTTCCTAGTTGAGCATCTCTGACTAGCTCTTTTGCATATGCAAATTTCTGTTGGGACTAGTCACCCTAAGGGTAACAGGGTAATCCAGACGTGGACCCCTTGCTCACAGTACCTAGAGAGATCAGCTGCACCTCACTGACGAGGCCCAACAAGGCCAAAACGTACGTCTGGGGTTGGCTGCTTCTCTTGTTCAGAGGGGAATTGCTTCGCACTTCGTGGCTGGACTATCTTTTGGTAGGATCAGTATGATGTGCTTCAGGATATTTCCTCTCTGTGAAAGGCACTAGTGAGCTAAAAGAGATTGCATCCTGGGTAGGATACTTATCCTATAGAGCCTCATCACTTTGAGGGCAGGCTCGTTCCTAGTTGAGCATCACTGACTAGCTCTTTTGCATATGCAAATTGCCCTTCGGATTAGTCACCCTAAGGGTAACAGGGTAATCCAGACGTGGACCCCTTGCTCACAGTGCCTAGAGAGATCAGCTGCACCTCACTGACGAGACCCAACAAGGCCGAAACGTCTGTCTGGGGTTGGCTGCTTCCCTTGTTCAGAGGGGAATTGCTTGGCACTTCATGGCTGGACTACCTTTTGGTAGGATCAGTATGATGTGCTTCAGGATATTTCCTCTCTGTGAAAGGCACTAGTGAGCTAAAAGAGATTGCACCCTGGGTAGGATACTTATCCCATAGAACCTCATCACTTTGAGGGCAGGCTCGTTCCTAGTTGAGCATCTCTGACTAGCTCTTTTGCATATGCAAATTGCCCTTGGAACTAGTCACCCTAAGGGTAACAGGGTAATCCAGATGTGGACCCCTTGCTCACAGTGCCTAGAGAGGTCAGCTGCCCTTCACTGACGAGGCTGAAACGTATGTCTGGGGTTGGCTGCTTGGCACTTTGTGGCTGGACTACCTTTTGGTAGGATCAGTATGATGTGCTTCAGGATGTTTTCTCTCTGTGAAAGGCACTAGTGAGCTAAAAGAGATTGCACCCTGGGTAGGATACTTATCCTATAGCGCCTCATCACTTTGAGGGCAGGCTCGTTCCTAGTTGAGCATCTCTGCCTAGCTCTTTTGCATATGCAAATTGCCCTTGGGACTAGTCACCTTAAGGGTAACAGGGTAATCCAGGCGTCGACCTCTTGCTCACAGTGCCTAGAGAGAGATCAGCTGCATCTCACTGACAAGGCCCAACAAGGCCAAAAGGTACGTCTGTGGTTGGCTGCTTCTCTTGTTCAGAGGGGAATTGCTTGGCACTTCGTGGCTGGACTACCTTTTGGTAGGATCAGTATGATGTGCTTCAGGATATTTTCTCTCTGTGAAAGGCACTAGTGAGCTAAAAGAGATTGCACCCTGGGTAGGATACTTATCCTATAGAGCCTCATCACTTTGAGGGCAGGCTCGATCCTAGTTCAGCATCCCTGACTAGCTCTTTTGCATGTGCAAATTGCCCTTGGGACTAGTCACCCTAAGGGTAACAGGGTAATCCAGACGTGGACCCCTTGCTCACAGTGCCTAGAGAGAGATCAGCTGCACCTCACTGATGAGGCCCAACAAGGCCGAAACGTACGTCTGGGGTTGGCTGCTTCTTCTGTTCAGAGGGGAATTGCTTGGCACTTCGTGGCTGGACTACCTTTTGGTAGGATCAGTATGATGTGCTTCAGGATATTTCCTCTTTGTGAAAGGCACTAGTGAGCTAAAAGAGATTGCACCCTGGGTAGGATACTTATCCTATAGAGCCTCATCACTTTGAGGGCAGGCTCGTTCCTAGTTGAGCATCTCTGACTAGCTCTTTTGCATATGCAAATTGCCCTTGGGACTAGTCACCCTAAGGGTAACAGGATAATCTAGACGTGGACCCATTGCTCACAGTGCCTAGAGTGATCAGCTACACCTCACTGACAAGGCCCAACAAGGCCAAAATGTACGTACATCTGGGTTTGGCTGCTTCTTCTGTTCAGAGGGGAATTGCTTGGCACTTCGTGGCTGGACTACCTTTTGGTAGGATCGGTATGATATGCTTCAGGATATTTCCTCTCTGTGAAAGGCACTAGTGAGCTAAAAGAGATTGCACCCTGGGTAGAATACTTATCCTATAGAGCCTCGTCAGTTTGAGGGGAGGCTCGTTCCTAGTTGAGCATCTCTGACTAGCTCTTTTGCATATGCAAATTGTCCTTGGGACTAGTCACCCAAAGGGTAACAGGGTAATCCAGACGTGGACCCCTTGCTCACAGTGCCTAGAGAGATCAGCTGCACCTCACTGACGAGGTCCAACAAGGCCGAAACGTACGTCTGGGGTTGGCTGCTTCTCTTGTTCAGAGGGGAATTGCTTGTCACTTCGTGGCTGGACTACCTTTTGGTAAGATCAGTATGATGTGCTTCAGGATATTTTCTCTCTGTGGAAGGCACTAGTGAGCTAAAAGAGATTGCACCCTGGGTGTGATATTTATCCCATAGAGCCTCATCACTTTGAGGGCAGGCTCGTTCCTAGTTGAGCATATCTGACTAGCTCTTTTGCATATGCAAATTGCCCTTGGTACTAGTCACCCTAAGGGTAACAGGGTAATCCAGACGTGGACCCCTTGCTCACAGTGCCTAGAGAGATTAGCTGCACCTCACCGACGAGGCCCAACAAGGCCGAAAGGTACGTCTGGGGTTGGTTGCTTCTCTTGTTCAGAGGGGAATTGCTTGGCACTTCGTGGCTGGACTACCTTTTGGTAGGATCAGTATGATGTGCTTCAGGATATTTTCTCTCTGTGAAAGGCACTAGTGAGCTAAAAGAGATTGAACCCTGGGTAGGATACTTATCCTATAGAGCCTCATCACTTTGAGGACAGGCTCGTTCCTAGTTAAGCATCTCTGACTAGCTCTTTTGCATATGCAAATTTCTGTTGGGACTAGTCACCCTAAGGGTAACAGGGTAATCCAGACGTGGACCCCTTGCTCACAGTACCTAGAGAGATCAGCTGCACCTCACTGACGAGGCCCAACAAGGCCAAAACGTACGTCTGGGGTTGGCTGCTTCTCTTGTTCAGAGGGGAATTGCTTCGCACTTCGTGGCTGGACTACCTTTTGGTAGGATCAGTATGATGTGCTTCAGGATATTTCCTCTCTGTGAAAGGCACTAGTGAGCTAAAAGAGATTGCATCTTGGGTAGGATACTTATCCTATAGAGCCTCATCACTTTGAGGGCAGGCTCGTTCCTAGTTGAGCATCACTGACTAGCTCTTTTGCATATGCAAATTGCCCTTCGGATTAGTCACCCTAAGGGTAACAGGGTAATCCAGACGTGGACCCCTTGCTCACAGTGCCTAGAGAGATCAGCTGCACCTCACTGACGAGACCCAGCAAGGCCGAAACGTATGTCTGGGGTTGGCTGCTTCTCTTGTTCGGAGGGGAATTGCTTGGCACTTCATGGCTGGATTACCTTTTGGTAGGATCAGTATGATGTGCTTCAGGATATTTCCTCTCTGTGAAAGGCACTAGTGAGCTAAAAGAGATTGCACCCTGGGTAGGATACTTATCCCATAGAACCTCATCACTTTGAGGGCAGGCTCGTTCCTAGTTGAGCATCTCTGACTAGCTCTTTTGCATATGCAAATTGCCCTTGGAACTAGTCACCCTAAGGGTAACAGGGTAATCCAGATGTGGACACCTTGCTCACAGTGCCTAGAGAGGTCAGCTGCCCTTCACTGACGAGGCTGAAACGTATGTCTGGGGTTGGCTGCTTTTCTTGTTCAGAGGGGAATTGCTTGGCACTTTGTGGCTGGACTACCTTTTGGTAGGATCAGTATGATGTGCTTCAGGATGTTTTCTCTCTGTGAAAGGCACTAGTGAGCTAAAAGAGATTGCACCCTGGGTAGGATACTTATCCTATAGCGCCTCATCACTTTGAGGGCAGGCTCGTTCCTAGTTGAGCATCTCTGCCTAGCTCTTTTGCATATGCAAATTGCCCTTGGGACTAGTCACCTTAAGGGTAACAGGGTAATCCAGACGTGGACCTCTTGCTCACAGTGCCTAGAGAGAGATCAGCTGCATCTCACTGACAAGGCCCAACAAGGCCAAAAGGTACGTCTGTGGTTGGCTGCTTCTCTTGTTCAGAGGGGAATTGCTTGGCACTTCGTGGCTGGACTACCTTTTGGTAGGATCAGTATGATGTGCTTCAGGATATTTTCTCTCTGTGAAAGGCACTAGTGAGCTAAAAGATATTGCACCCTGGGTAGGATACTTATCCTATAGAGCCTCATCACTTTGAGGGCAGACTCGATCCTAGTTCAGCATCCCTGACTAGCTCTTTTGCATATGCAAATTGCCCTTGGGACTAGTCACCCTAAGGGTAACAGGGTAATCCAGACGTGGACCCCTTGCTCACAGTGCCTAGAGAGAGATCAGCTGCACCTCACTGATGAGGCCCAACAAGGCCGAAACGTATCTCTGGGGTTGGCTGCTTCTCTTGTTCAGAGGGGAATTGCTTGGCACTTCGTGGCTGGACTACCTTTTGGTAGGATCATTATGATGTGCTTCAAGATATTTTCTCTCTGTGAAAGGCACTAGTGAGCTAAAAGAGATTGCACCCTGGGTAGGATACTTATCCTATAGAGCCTCATCACTTTGAGGGCAGGTTCGTTACTAGTTGAGCATCCCTGACTAGCTCTTTTGCATATGCAAATTGCCCTTGGGACTAGTCACCCTAAGGGTAAAAGGGTAATCCAGACGTGGACCCCTTGCTCACAGTGCCTAGAGAGAGATCAGCTGCACCTCAGAGAGGAATTATCCTGAAGCACATCATACTGATCCTACCAAAAGGTAGTCCAGCCACGAAGTGCCAAGCAATTCCCCTCTGAACAAGAGAAGCAGCCCAACAAGGCCGAAACGTACGTCTGGGGTTGGCTGCTTCTCTTGTTCAGAGGGGAATTGCTTGGCACTTCGTGGCTGGAGTACCTTTTGGTAGGATCAGTATGATGTGCTTCAGGATAATTCCTCTCTGTGAAAGGCACTAGTGAGCTAAAAGAGATTGCACCCTGGGTAGGATACATATCCTATAGAGCCTCATCACTTTGAGGGCAGGCTTGTTCCTAGTTGAGCATCTCTGACTAGCTCTTTTGCTTATGGTTAGTGCACCACACAGTGTGCAATGGGTAGAGACAAACTGCCACATCCTAAAATCAACAGAGTGGCTATCATTTGGGGAAGGGAGGTAACGATGAATGAGGTGGATTGGCAAAAGATGTAGTTACCCTCGAAGGTGATGGTGAGCTAGTTGTATCACTCGTCATGTAATTTCCAGTCTCTGCCTGGGTTGCTCTACTCTTCCTCCTTTTGGTCTTTGTCTCACCTCTTGTTGCCTTTCTGGAGAGTCAGGGGGTACAGCAACAGCAATGCTTGATTTCTATGGTGGGTGTTTGGCTTTAACATGTTTGACATAAATGTCATGGTGTCTGTGTTTCATGTGTGATATCATGGCACTTGTGCTAAGGTGTGTTCCCTCCTTTCCTCTGCTCACTGACTTGTCACAGATTGTGCACAGTGCCATTGCTGATGACTGCACTGTGCCTGCTCCAACAGAAAAGTAATTCCACACCCATGACTTCAGTGGGGAGAGAACAGGTAGAGAAAAATGGCCTTTTTCTTCTTGTCTTCCACATTCCCCTTCACTGTCTGTGGCAGCAGATAATGTTGCTTCTGTTGCTGCTACTTCCTCAGATTCAGCACTGCAACTAGGACCAGGAGTATTGCTGGTGCTGGCAAGTGGAACATGTCCTAGTCCTGCATCACTTGTTGACCCCATTCAAACTGTGTCCACGGTGGTCTGTGATATATTAGCTTGCTCATCAGCATCCTGGTTCCCTTGCAACTAGGCAGCAGCAGGAATCAGAGCAGTTTCAAATTCCTAAAATTCCAAAATCTCACTGCTAGTGGTGGTGGTGATGCCCATCCTCATCCCTGTCTCCCATTCCTTCTCAGTTTCTGCTAAAAAGGCCATCAATGTCTCTTCCACCCCAGCTTCTCCAGCATCATCATCACCACCACTACTAGTCCCTACGTGCTGCTGCTCTATTACAGACATCTTAATGCTGCTTGGAGGAGGTGACAAGCAATGTGACAGAGGATCCCCTAATGTAACATTTGTCATTTCTTTTTGACCTGAAGAAGGCAGACTGCAGCAGTAGCAGCAGGCACAGGCAGCTGATCTGTGCTCCTGCTGCTGGTGGTGATATTAATTGTGCGCCTGCTCTCCCCCAACAACAGTTCTGGCTTCTTAGGGCCAGATTCTATTGCAGGAGATAAATTTTAACTCCTGTTTTAGCAAACATTTTCCTATTGAAGTCTATGGGGAAAACTGGAGGTAAACGTAGAGATAAAATTAGCACCTATAATAGAATCTAGCCCTTAGTCGTCAAGATCCTGTTCCACTTGTACACTTTAGTGAAGGAATGGTGTGGGCTCCCTTAAATTCTAGTCTGGACGCTCTCAAATGTTTCCCCTACCACTCTGGCTGCTTCACCATTACTACTACTATTACTACTAACATCAACCAGCCACAGAGTCTTCCTCCTCACAGTCACTAGTAATATGAGGATATTGTTGATTACCCCCTCCTAACACTAACAAGCTGCTGGACCTTAGTAGTAGTGGTACACCTGTCTTGCCCCCATCAGCTCCAACTTGCCCCCATCAGCTCCAACTGTCTTGCCCCCATCAGGTCCAACTGTCTTGCCCCCATCAGGTCCAACTGTCTTTCCCCATCAGCTCCAACTTGCCCTCATCAGCTCCAACTGTCTTGCCCCCATCAGCTCCAAATTGCCCCCATCAGCTCCAAGCTCCATATTGCCCCCATCAGCTCCAACTTGCCCTCACATTGCCATCAGCTCCACATTGCCTCCCCGTATCCGTTTCCTACCTCCCTGGTGGTCCAGCGGCAGGAGATGTCTGTGCTGCCTTCTGCACAGACCTGCAGCTTCTGTTGCACCCCACGCGGTCTTCTCTTTAGGAATGCAAAGCGATGATGTCATCTCCTAGCACTCTGCAATAGAGCCGACGAGGGGGAGCAACAGCAGCTACAGCCTTCGGCACAGACCTTAGTGAGGGCCGGGCTTGGCGGCGGGTCACTGCGTGCAGCGCGGAAGCGCTGTAAATATATAAAATAAAACTGCTGCGAATTAAAAAAAAAACAATTATTTCAATGACATGCGCCCCTCTGTGGGGTGCGCCTGTAGGCAGGTGTCTACTCTGCCTTATGGCAAATCTGGCCCTGTGAATAATACTGAATAGTGAAAATGAAAAACCAGTGCAAATATGTTCAAGTTTCCATGATTTTCATGGAATATAAATCTAGGGGTCTATTTTATAAAAGAAAAGTGGAATAATTCTGATGCAAATCAACTGCACCATAGGGGAGAATTAAAATTTTCTATTAATTTAAATGGTGCTTTTAACCCCTTGAATGCTAGTAGTAACCAAGGGATTAATGCTTTTTTTTTTGTCGTTTTTTTCTTGTTATAAGACAAAGGTATTTTCTGTGCCAGGAAACAGTGGATGGGGCTGGGGGTGGGGTCATGTGAGGAGTGGGGATGTGGCCATGGATGTAACTAAGGGCACCTAGAGTGCCTTGCCTAGGGGAGCCTGGGATGTTAATCCAGCTCTGATAGAGATAATGCAGCACAAGCAATAAGCATTGCAAACACCACTTATAAATAAATCAGGCCCTTTTATCTTGTAAATGAGCAGAGGTGGATTATGTTGCACTGCTAATTAACCGAGACTAAAGACAACTGCATGGCTTCTAACCCCTTCAAAGACAGTCCTGTATATATCTTGTTCTGTTTTAGATAAGGGGTTTGGGCATCTAGAACAAAAGGCAGCTCCCCGAGGTAACAGTGTTGTTGTCCCGATACTAAGCTAGATTTACTGTTTAAGAGGGTCTACCCCAACCTGGTTAGGGAATAGAACAGCCAATGTAATTCAGTGTTATAAGATGGAAATGCATCACTATCCACATTTTTCTCAAACCAAAACCAGGATGAACTCCCCTTACTAAACCTTAAAGAGATAGTAATACTTCGTTTTATCTTTATTTTATTTTGTAGGCATTAAAAAAACATGAAGAACGATATAAGTCTTATCTCTCAAACCTTTATGGTTTAAGAGATATTCACAAACAAAGTATCCCCCCCCTGTTCAGCCAGTTCAGAAGGGAGGTGCCCAGGTAGACTGCAGAGAGGGACAATCTTCAATTAAAATAAGGGAAAAAGCTGAGAAACTTGTCAAGGGGGGGAAGGGCTTTCATTGTTCTGATAGGAAGAAGAATGTCCTCTGCTGTTATCTGTCTGGTCTTACAACCAGATCCCCATCTGAGAAGAGATGGCTTACACTAGGTAAAAGGGGCGGGAGGGGGAACTTTGCTTGTGAATATCTCTTAAACCATAAAGGTTTGAGAGATAAGACTTATATCATTCTTCATATTTTTTTAATGCCTACAAAATAAAATAAAGTTAAAAGGAAGTATTACTATCCCTTTAAGAAAACACGCAGACACAAGAAATGTTGGGAATAAAGAAGTCACAGCTTTATTTATCCTTGGAGGACCCTCCCCCTTATAGCGCCAAGCTGCCTGCCACCTTGGAGGTATGTAGGGGATTCTCAGGCACTCATGGCCTACAATGGCCCTCCATGATGGTACTACTTCTTCACCAACTGTGAGGACCTGTGGATGCCGTTACCCACCGACATCTCCCCAAGTCCTCCCATTTACCTTAGTGCCTCTATGTATTAGCCTGCCCTGTCAATGAGCTGAAGCTGTGCAGACAGCCCCAAAGCTAACCGGAACCTTAAATGGGCGGTACACAGCTCCCTGTCAGCAAAACTCTATGGAAACTGTACCTTCTGAGACTAAGCCACATTGAGGTGGCCCAGGGCACCTGCATTATGGGCTTAAGATGATCTGGAACCTGCGCCAAGCAAAACTCTCTTCTGTAGCTGACACTATGCTACTCCAATCCACTGTAGCAGGGGCAGTTTAAATGGGCTGGGAGGGAAGGAAAAGAAAAAGGTAACAACTTTTTATATGTCCAGCCCCTCCTCTCCCTTCTATCCACTACCCCCAGGCCCTCCCCCACTCCATCAGGCACTTAGCTACCCTTCCCCTCCCAGTCCCCAACCAAGCGGGGGGTTGTAGTCCCCAGACCAAGAGAGAGGAAAGAAGGAAGGGCAGCCTGCCATCTTAATGGCCTCTCAGGGGCATGCTGCCCCTTCAGGCTTCCATTAGATGGCAGTGCATCATTAACCACCATTTTCCCCAAACCAGAACCAAACCCCTCCCCCACACACACATATAGCTATGCTTATTAAACCTTAAGAAGACACACAGACACAAGAAATGGTGGGAATAAAGAGGTCACAGCTTTATTAAATTGAGTTTGACTTATTTACCTTTGGGGGACCTCCCCCTTTCTAATGTGGGGCCCCCAGGCCAATAACCAGCATGGACTCTGTGTCCAGCCTTTCACCTGGAAGGTATGTAGGGGATTCTCAGGCAGACATGACCTCCCTTGGACCTCCGTGATTGCACCACTCCTTCTCCAACTGTGAGGGTCTGTGGATGACGATATGCACCGGCACCTCCCCAAGCCCTTCCCTTTACCTCAATGCCTCTTGGCATTAGCCCACTCTGCCAATGAGGAGCCACTGTGCAGCCAGCCCCAAAGCCAACCACAACCTTCAACGGCAGGACACAGCTCCCTGTCAGCCAGGCCCTATGGAAACTGTACCTTCTGAAGCTAATCCACCTTGAGGCAGCCCGGGAGACCCGCATGCCACAACCCAAAGAGGGACCTCTAAAGTGAACCCTCTATGCCCCACCCTATTGCTGTGACCCCAAACTAACACCTAGGGCTTATACTATTGCACTGCTAAATAAATATAACCCTTCACTATTTAGGTGCACACCATCACCCCTGTACAACCTGCCTGCTTTTACCAGAATCTTAATATGCTTAACGATGTGCCCCCCTACCCAGGAAGACAAGAACCTGGTGACTGTCAGATTTACTTTCCACCAAGCCCTGTCAATGGCGAGAGGCTAAGCTGTTTGGGCACTATTTCTTACCAGAAAAGCTAACCATTGTGGCAGTGTCCCTGATCCGCTGGCATGTATCTTTTATCATGTGGATGAGACCCACTGCTATTACATCTGCCAAATCATTCCAGCCAGAGTGCATCACCACGACCTGTGGCTGACCCCACTTACCAACCGCTACCAGCCACAGATCCCACACCTGCGCTCATTTTAGGCCCATTTTACACAGCAAGAAACGTTGCTTGCATACCTGAGGTATGTCTAGCTGTCTCCCTCCTTCTGATGTTGCCACTTGCCTCTCCACCCAATGCAAATAAGAGCGCCCCATGATGAACACTTTAATTGGTGGATCCACAAGGACTAAGAGAGAGAAAAATTGCATTAGTGATTATCAACATCCACTGGGCACCCCAGTACGACCCTGATCTCAGCCTGCCCAATCACATTATCTACCATGGAGGCCTCAACTGCTAAGTGTGCCGTCTACACACTTATCAGAATGAGTGCTAGTCGTAAGCCCCAAGATCTAGCCCTGCTACTGTAAGAATTCTGCGCAGTACTGCTGTAAACTGTAAAAATGACAGGGAGGATCAGTCTATCCTTTCCTATTGAAGTATATGGGGAAAACAGGAATAAAGCAGTGATACAATTAGCACCCACAATAGAATCCAGCCCTGAATGTCTTAAAAATGATCCCCCCCCCCATTAGCCTAACTTCCATGAATTCCCTCCCTGACTTTACCGGAGATGCAAAGGTCTAGATTCTATTACAGGTGCTAATTTTATCACCCCTTTTATCTCCAGTTTTCCCCATAGACCTCAATAGGAAAATGTTTGATAAAACAGGAGTTAACATTTAGCACCTGCAGTAGAATCTGGCCCCAAATCTGCCCTGGGGAACATGTGCACCCAATTACCTTTGCCCCCTCCTGGGGCTTGATTCTATTAGTGAATGTCCCCTGTGTAGCATGTAATTGTTAGTCTATCGACTTGTGCTTGTTTTCTGGTTAACCCTTTGAGTACCGGAGGGGTTGCCAAAGCATTGTAGAGTAATGCATTGATAATCCCTCTAGGGGTTATGTGCTGGTTTCCCTGTATGTACATGGGTGACATTGTGTAGGAACAGTTATGATGTTTAACATACAACACTTTCATGAGCATGGTTTGTGTGGATTGTGTGTGATCAGCACAGCAACATAAGGGCTAACCTGGGACTTGGACAGGTTTGGGCCTGGTTGAACCTTTACATTTGTCCTTGTATTGTGTCCTGTTTTAACCCTCAGGGTTCTGTGTTGGTGCAGTTGTGTGGATGAATGATGGGCATATGTTGGGATGTGACTGTGTTTGTGTGTAATGGTTGTGTGGGTTGCTGTGGTGTGTGGTTATGTGAAGATGTACTCACCGGCAGTGTGGAAGCTTCTCTCTTCCCCAGTGTCTGATCCTCCAGGGACCCCCTCAATCAGTGTGGAGGACATGGTCTGCCGCAGCATCTCCTCCCAGCGGTTGTAGGTGATGTCTACCGGTGGACCACCTCCGGTGCCTCGGGCGTACAGGGCATCATCCCCCATCTTCTTCTTCACCTGCTTCTTCCAGTCGCCCCACCTCTTTTTAACAGACTCCACGTCCCGTCTGCAGGAGGCCACTTCATTCACCCGGCTGCATATCTGGTTCCAGGTGACCTCTCTCCTCGCAGCCAGGCCAGGGACCCTCTCCCTCAGGAAGAGGACACTCTCCCTCTCCAGGACAGCCTTCACGAGAGCCCTGTTCTCCTCTTCGGTGTAGCGAGGATCCATGATTCTCTCCTCCTCAGCTCCGGCTTGCGAGGAGTCAGAACCAGAGTGTCCTGCCTGTACTCCCCCTTCCTGTGTGTGGTGGTCCCCAGCAGGTACCCCTCGTTCCACTGCAGCTTCTGTCCCTGGCCTCCGTGTGCCAGCTCTTCTGGGCCGGGTCCCCCTCCACCCTGCGGATTTCCCTCTCCCACCCCTACTCTGCTCAGGGCTGCCCTCCTGACCTTCCTCCTCCTCCTCCACTACTCACCCCATCCCTCTCTCCTGTCCTCCTCTCCTTGCCATCACTCACCCACTCACACCCAGGCACTCCCACAGGCCCTCACAGACACACTCTGCCCAACTCACTCTCTGGCACACTCTTTCACTCACAGATTCACACTGTAAAAATAAAATTTTAAAAATGTGTAAAGTGTATGTATGTGTTTGTATGGGTGTATGTAATATGTGCAAAAGTGTGGTATGTGTCAAATTAGTGCACCTCTCTCCAAACTCCAAACTCCAAAAACTCCTTCTACTTCAAGTGTATGCCCCTTTCTCTCTCTCTCTCGATCACTACCCTCCGCTCCTGGGTCCTGTGCTCTAGCTCACCAAAACTTGAATCACAGACAAGATGTGACCGTTATTTTGTGTTATATATATAGGTGTATTTGAACATTTTTGATACTTTGGGGACTTGGGATTGGCTGTAGGTTTGAATTTTGTTTGTGCATCTATCAGGGTTGCTAGACAACACCAGCTGTTATATTACATTTTGACTTAAAGGGATAGTAATGTTTCATAATAAAAGTAGCTCTAATTAATCGTCATAGTATTTGGACTTTGGAGAGTGTTATTTCAATTCTGTCAGAGTTGTAGTTCAAGAGTAATTCAATGACAAAGTATCCCCCTCCCACCCCTTTTACTGATGTAACACTGTTCAGCCAGATCAGAAGGGAGGTGCCCAGGTAGACTGCAGAGAGGGACAATCTTCAATTAAGATAAGGGAAAAACCTGAAAAACGTGTCAAGGGGGGCAGGGCATTCATTGTTCTCATAGGAAGAAGACTGTCCCCTGCTGTTATCTGTCTGGTCTTACAACCAGATTCCACATCTGAGAAGAGATGGCTTACACTAGGTAAAAGGGGCAGGAGGGGAAACTTTGATTGTGAATATCTCTCAAACCCTAAAGGTTTGAGAGATGAGACATATCGTTCTTCATGGTTTTTTAATGCCTACAAAATAAAATAAAGATAAAATGAAGTATTACTATCCCTTTAAGTTGTGTTTTAATGGTTGATTGGGACGCACGGGGATATGAAGAAAAGTGCGACGCAAGTTTTTGTGTTACATATTTTTGTTGTGCCTACGTTCGTTAGCTATTCTTGTAGACTACCTTTCAAATCTGCTGTAAATCATGCATCATTTTCAGCCGATAGGCCTTTTTTACCTAGCGGCTGTTTTAACATGAATCTTTAAATTTAGCCCCATATATGGAGAGAATGGGACCTTTTAGGGGTAGATTCTATTGCAGGTGATAAATGTTAACACCCATTTTATCACACATTTTTATATGGAAGTCTAAGGGGAAAACTGGAGATAAAAGCAGAGATAAAATTAGTACCTGCAATAGAATCTAGCCCTTAGAGTCTAAAAATAAATGTCTTTTATAGGTTAAAATTTTAAACTATTAGTTATTTTTGGTGTAATTGATTTAGATGTGGAGTGCTGGCTCAATATCTAATCTTTTTTCATAGATAACTGTGAAGCCTCCTTATGGTTAGATATTGAAGAGGAGGGTATTATTTTTTAGGTTGGCTGGTATATTGTGAAAGCAGACATATTGTACTGTATTGTATATTTTTATTTATATATATATGTGTGTTTATTTTAAAGGGAATATTAGTACAGGCTCTTAGGAATTTTTTGGTTTGAAGGGACATAAGGGAATTATGTGGAATTGATATTCCAAATGTAATGACTTTCTGGAATTATAACTATAATTAGTACACACTAATAAAAATGACACTATGTGTGTGCCACAGTGATTGGTTCCAGAAGTGTCCGCAGAAATATTTCTGGAGGAAGTGGGGCATAATATGACCCCCAGGCCAGCCCACTCAGATCCTATGTTTATATGGAAGGGGCAAGTGTATGTGGGGGTGGGGGGGGTCACGTGAATAAGTGCTGTGAATACGTGAGAGTTATTAATACTTGATTCAGAATAGTACTTTTAGGTAAAAGAGACTCTAGAGAGCATGAAGTACTCAGCTATACTGTAGCTCTAAGTGATCTGCACTGTATAATTTAGTACTCACTGCTTGATTTTTCAGTATTGGTTTAATCTTTGGTACCCATACCTTCCGGTTACTTGGGTCTTAAACACAGGAAATGGGCAGGCTATATATCTAGTAAGGTTTCCTTATGACCCCTGTATTTGTGCTGTATCTACCCCATCTTTATCTAGGACATTTTCATCCATCTCTGGAAAATTTCTGTGAAGGATAAATTAAAAATGACTTTGACCACAACAGAGGATGTGGTTATATGTGGGGGTGTTGTTAGGAGTGGGGCCAAGATGAGGTTAATGGGATAGTATAGTCCCATAAAAAGTATGTCCTAAATCGTAGCTGCAGTAAAAAAACATTCAACGTGCTTACTCCTTTCTCTCAAACCGTTATGGTTTGAGAGATGTAATAAAATAAAGACCTCCACTCCCTCCCCCTTCTCATGCGTCCTCTGTACAGCGGATGTCATGAAATCCTGCATCCGGGACCAGACGGCGGCTCTTCAGGAGCACTGTCATCTAGATGTCTAAGTATAATTACTTCATTGGAATGGTCCACAACTTGTGCTTGCAAGCCAGGCACATGTTGTAGACCATACAGATGAAGTAATTATATTTAGATATACAGATGACAGCGCTCCTGAAGAGCCGCCTACAGTCAGGCGACCGGATTCTGCCTCTGACAACTTTACAGCTCGTCAGGCAGAAAGGGGAGGGAACGGAGGACTTTATTATCTTATTTCTCTCAAACCATAATGGTTTGAGAGAAAGGATTAAGCACATTGAATGTTGTTTTACTGCAGCTACGATATAGGACATACTTTTTATGTGACTATACTATCCCTTTAATGGCATGGTGCTGTGCCTAGGGGCACTTGAGATGTAACTCCATCCCTGGCAGCAGCTGAGTGACAATGCACACTGCGGTGAAGTATATCATCTACCACCACACACAAATGTTTCTCAGACGAGGATGTTCCAAGTAGTTTCCCTTTTGTGTATAAATAGCATGTTTATTTCTACTGCCCAGATACATAACCTTAAATTTATCTATATGAAACCTCATCTGCCACTTTTATGCCCATTCATTCGGTTTATCCAAATGTTCCTGCAAAGAAATAACATCCTTCTCTGTATGCATTTACTTAAACAGCTTAGTGTCATCACCAAAGACTGAGACCAGAGGTGTAACTAGAAGTCACCTGGCCCTGGTGCAAAAATTGCCCATGGGCCCCCCAATCACATTGACCCCCACTGGCCACCTCCACATTGCCTCCATTGGCCATCTCCACATTGCCCCCAATGTCCATCTCCACACTGCCCCCAATGTCCATCTCCACATTGCCCCCAATATCCACCTCCAAAATACCCCCACTGTTACGATTTTCAGGCACTCAGACAGTGGTAGATAAAATAAATGGAGTTTTATTAAGTAAATGAAGAACACGGTCGCCACTGAGGCGGTACTGGTAGAACAGTATACGACAGAGATACCTGGCGCAGCAGGTAATATAAACAAGCAAGGAAGCACTAAACAGAACTCAAGAGGTTAATAGTACTGGTTATCAGTTTCAAATGTGGTGTTAGGCACGCCCTTGGTGCTGCTTATAGATCTGTGTGCTGTGAGGTAGCACCCAAGTCCATACACAGTATAGGGCTGTAGCATAAAGTCCTGGCTGAACAGGAACTGCAAGTGATAAGGAGATAGCCCCCACGGGCGTAACTGGAGACTCCAGTATAATGATAGCGTGAGCCAATAGCCCCCACGGGCGTTACCGGAGACTTCTACTATCACAGTTGCTTAAGCCAATAGCCCCCACGGGTGTAACCGGTGACTACAGTATCGTGATTGCTCGAGTCAATAGCCCCCTTGGGCGTAACCGGAGACTACAGTAAAGTGATTACTTGTGCTGATGGCCCTAGCGCGGGCGTAACCGGAGACTACTGGGTACTGCTTTGCCAAAAGCCACGGGCGTAACGGAACCGCTTGTTACGGTTTTCTGACACTCAGACCAGGGTATGAAGTAAAAACACAGTTTTATTGAAAATAAAACAATGCCCCTAGAGGCCAGTACAGAAATAGCAATAATGGTAATAATGACAAAGTGAATGCACACAATGATAGTGATAGGTGCTATAAATGGATAGGGAGTATTCCCCCAAAGGGTTAACAAATGAAATGGGTGAGATATAACAAGATTGGCCAACGCCTGGGATAAATAGCAGTCTCTGGAACACAGTCTCTCAATAGCTGGATGGAGAAGTAACTGCACTGAATACACTCTCAAGTTGGTATAGTAGCGCAACAAAGTCCAGAGCTGAGCCGGTACCACCACCGTGGGCTACAGAGGAATGCTATTGCCACGCTGTAGTGATCAGAACCAAAATCGCCCTTAACTGGAAAAGTAGTAACCCTGCGTGTGCCACTTGGATTTTGCCTTGACACCCCTTGGGTGCTGTACTGATGGTGACTGCCCAAGCTGTAGTAGAGCCGGCGCCCTCTGGAGTGCAATGGGAATGTACCTTCAGCGTCTGTGGGCCTGAGCCCGAATATGAGCACGGAACAGACAAGGCTCTTATGGTGAATGAGAGACGCACAGAAGCACTCAGAGGAAAGGCTCACGTCAGAAAACGTATGCTTGGCAAGATATATCGGAGGCACTAGACCGGAGACTACAGGCACTGCAAGGGTTAAGTGGTTCTTCACAGGAGCGAGTACCTTGGCAACCGGCAGCAGGCAAAGCAACCTCAGGCTACAGGTACTGACAAGTGAGAGGAACAGTGAGTCGCTTAAATAGTTCAGAATGTCGCCGAGGCGACTGGAATGATGCAGATACACTGGAACAGCAGGCAAACCGGAACGGCAACCGGAACAGCAGGCAGAACCGGAACGGTAACTGGAACAGCAGACAGGCCGGAATAGCAACCGGAACAGCAGGCAGAACCGGAACGGTAACTGGAACAGCAGACAGGCCGGAATAGCAACCGGAACAGCAGGCAGAACCGGAACAGTAACTGGAACATCAGACAGGCCGGAATAGCAACCGGAACAGCAGGCAGAACCGGAACAGTAACTGGAACAGCAGACAGGTCGGAATAGCAACCGGAACAGCAGGCAGGACCGGAACAGTACTGGAACAGCAGACAGGCCGGAATGAATCACAGAGCAGGGTCATCAGCCAGAATCGGGTCAAGTCACGGAGCATGGTCGTCATCCAGAGCCAGGTCAATTCACGGAGCAGGGTCGTCAGCCAGAACCGGGTCAAATCACGGAGCAGGGTCGTCAGCCAGAACCGGGTCAAATCACGGGGCAGGAGAAGAGTCAGACTAGCCGGGTCGGTACACAGGAGGCACAGTAATATGGCAACAAGGCGCAGCAACAGGAACACCACGAAAGGGCAGCTGACAAGTGCCCAAGCTCCAGCATATAACGGCACATCCTGGGCGGGCCAATCAGTCTCCACCAATGCACAGGCAAATCATGTCAGATTGACAGAAAGACACGGGGACCGTGATACCGCTGCTCGATCACGGAGAGCCGCCGACTACTATGGCCCGCAAGCGGCCGGCTCGCAGAGACAGCGGACAGGCTTAGGCGATAGGTGGAGAAGCAGCAGTATCGGATGGACAATACCAGTGTCTCGAGAGCAGGAATCGACTCAGCACAGTAAGATATGGACTCAGCACACGAAAGACAGATAATGGAAGACTCAGCAATGGCTCAGCAACTGACAAGTGGAGGCTCAATCACACTATGCAGTATCAGAATGTCCACGAGGCGACAGCAGAGTGTTCCGTCAGCAAAGCAGGAGCAGGACAAGAGTACTCGATCGTCAGCCAGGCCGGATCAGGATACACAGGAGATTCACAGACAAGCCGGTTCGGTAACGCAGAAGGATCGTCAGCCAGGCCGGATCAGGATACACGGGAGATTCGCGGACAAGCCGGTTCGGTAAAGGAGAGGGGTCGTCAGCCAGGCCGGGTCAATCACGGAACAGGAACACAGGAACGTCGTCGGTCAAGCCTAGTCGGTACACGGTGGATCAGGATACAGGAACAGCAATCGCTAGCAGGAAACACCACGAAAGGGCACCTGACCGGTGCCAGTGACCGGATTATAACGGATAACCAGGGGCGGGCCAACACAGCACAGTTGAGAGTGACAGAAAAGGATCACGGGGACCGTGATACCCACTGACCCCAAGTGTCCATCTCCTACCTCCCTGGTGGTCCAGCGGCATGGCAGGAGAGGTCCGTTGACTCTTTCTGCACAGACCTCTATTAGCAGCTGGAGCTCCCGCGCAGTCCTCTCTCCAGTAATGCAGAGCTGTCATGGAGTGACTTGGAATAAAGACACTGACAAGTACAGATACAGTAAAATAATATCTTTATTGAGAAATAGCACAAAATAAAATAAATAGCACTTCCCCAACTCTCACAGGACCAGGTGAAAGGACAGTGACTGGGCACTTCCTCAACCCTCACAAGGCAGGTAAGGATAAGTCACAGGATCACCCTACTGAAAGGAGGCAAATACCACTCTGACTGAATATATTTACAAGCAGCAAGGATGATAGTAGCTACTAGTACAGGAGTACCTGCCAAGCTCCTGGGAACAGCAGGAAATTCCCCTAGTACACTAGGGTGTATCAGAGCAGAGACAGATCTCCCTAGAATGCTAGGGTAACCCAACAGGCAGCTGGAACTAAGGATCCCTAAAACTCTAGGGTAACCAAATAGGCAATGGTAACGGAAGCTCCCTAGAACGCTAGGGTAACCAGACAGGCAGTGGTAACTGAGACTCCCTAGAATGCTAGGGTAGCCGTACAGGCAGTGGTGACTGAAAAACCCTAAAACGCTAGGGTAGCCAGACAGGCAGTGGTGACTGAGACTCCCTAGAACGCTAGGGTAACCGGACAGGCATTGGTGACTGAGACTCCCTAGAACACTAGGGTGAGCCAACATGCAACGGTCACTAAATAGCCCTACCACGCTAGGGTACCCAGTGGCACAGAGCGGACTGGTAGGCAGCAGGAAGGCCAGTAGCATGGACTGACGCAAACTGAGTACCGCTCGGATGGTGGAAATACCAGAGCATGGAGTGTGCGAGCGGAAAAAGTTGGCCAAGGGTATAGAGGATCGATAGTCAGCCGGAGGCGGGTTAGTATGGAACGGCTAGTCAGCCAAAGCCAGGAGTCAGATCGGAGCGAGTAGTCAGCCAGAGCCAGGAGTCAAACTAGAGCGGGTAGTCAGCCAGAGCCAGGAGTTAAATCGGAGTGGGTAGTCAGCCAGAGCCAGGAGTCAAACCGGAGCGGGTAGTCAGCCAGATCCAGGAGTCAAACCGGAGCAGAGAACTAGTCAGGGATCAACGGAGCCAAAGTCAAACGTTGCCAGGAGTCATACACAGGAATCGAGCATCGGAATCACAAGAGTTATAGCGCACAGGTACACCACGAAAGTGCAAAGGAGTAAAGGCTGGCTGAGGCCTATAAGGCCTAGCAAGTAGGTGGAGACTCAATCTGGCAATTAACGATGGCTAATAAGAATAGCAAATGTGCTTCAGCACGACAACCAGGAAGTAAAGCAATGTCGTCTGCAAGCACAGTGTCGCTGGTGGCAATTACAGGCACCATGATAAGATCACTGGGAGATGATGTAATCTCCCACCGCTCTGCATTACTAGAGTGCCCCAGAAAGAGAGGGAGCTCAGCTGCTAACAGAGGTTGTGCCGAAGAAGGCACAGACCTCAGCTTGTTGAGGAGTGACGGGCCCAGTCGCAGTTGCTACCCCTGCGACCCCTATTGTTATGCCACTGACTGAGACACTACTTTTAATACCCACTTCTAGATTATTAATAAACAAGTTAAAAAGCATTGGTCCCAGGACTGAACCTTGTGGCACCCCACGTACAACTTTAGAACAACTTGAAAAGGTTCTATTTACAGCAATTCACTGTGATGTATCATTTAACCAATTCCCTATCCATGCACATATATCAAATACCAAACCAAAGCAATATAATTTATGCAGTAACCTGTTGTGAGACACAGTATCAAAGGCTTTTGCAAAATCCAAGTGTACTACATGGACAGCAACACCACTGTCCAAATTACTACTTAACCTTTTGTAAAATGCAAGTAAATTAGTTTGACATGATGTATTCTTCATAAAACTATGCTGGCTCCTACTAATAATGTTTTGGGATGTCATATAGTCCTGAATGCTATTGCTTAATAACCCTTCTAATTTGTTAACCCCTACAGAAGTCAAGCTCACAGGTCTATAATATCCTGGGGTAGATCTTTCCCCCTTTTTGAATAATGGTACTACATCTGTTTCCCCTAGTCACAGTGCACTATGCCTAAATATACTGAATCAATTTGTCTTTCTTTTTCAGTACTTTCTCATTTTCACTTTTAGCTAGCTTGTTTACAGCTTTTGTTGCATTCTTTATATTTTCTAACTTATGCATCTGATCATTCTGTCTTAAACAGTTTAAAAGCCAGCTTCTTATTAGTTTACCTTCATATTTCTTTATTAAGCCACTTTGGTCTTAATTTGCTCTTCTTGAATTTATTCCCAAGTGGTATATATTGTTATCTAAGAGAATTTTAAACAAATTCCATCTTTCTTGTGCATTTTTAACTTTGAAGATTACATCCTATTAAATGTTCTTTAATATTGCTGTTTGCATTATAAAATTAGCCTTTTTAAATGTAATGTTTTGGTGAAATCCTTGTTAATGGGTTTCTCATAAGAAATTTCAAAGGATACCATAATGTGGTCACTGCTACCTAAATGTTTGATGGACACATTACCTTTATACTATTCCTGGAAACATTCTTCATTGTTTCGAGAAGTTCATGCTTCTTGTATATAGTGTATTGTTTTTCAGTTAATCTGTGTAATATCACAGTGCACCACTAGAAGGCACTATCATCTTTTTTTTCTTTTTGTTCAATATTAACTCCTTGTGTAAGACTTAAAGGTCAACCATGCCCTATGAATAAGTGGCTCTTAACTTTTTAAGTGCCAGAGAGGTAAGCAACTCATTGCTCTGCACTGCGTTGCGTACCCCTCTGGCACTCAGTTGGTTAATTTGTTTAACAGAAGTACTTACCTAGGTAGGTGTCCTTCAAAACAGCAGTCAGTTATAGCTATGTAATATGTTTATGTAGTTTTTATAACTCTCTTGTAGTCTACTGCTAACTATTTATGTTTACAATCTGATATCAGCCTTTCAGGACTATTAAAGGGATAGTAATACTTAAAATGTAAAAAAAAATATGTTGTAGGGTTTATCCCCCTGAGTAAAACAAGAGTACTCCCACTGCTGAAAGGTGTTTCATTCACAAGTTATTAATTTTCAAAGTTGAATTTTTTAGGTGCAATATCACAGTGGCCTGAAATTGTACAGTGGCGCTGTTGCTACATGATCCTATGGACAGCTCTGGTCAGTTGACCATAAATCTCCATAGGATGGTGTAGCAACAGCGCCACTGTACAATTTCAGGCCACTGTGATATTGCACCTAAAAAAATTCAACTTTGAAAATTAATAACTTGTGAATGAAACACCTTACAGCAGTGGGAGTACTCTTGTTTTACTCAGGGGGATAAACCCTACAACATATATTTTTTTACATTTTAAGTATTACTATCCCTTTAAAGCAGAGGGGTGACCTAAACACAGACTTCAGTGGAGATTACCATATAGAAGAAACTGCAGATATAAGCAAAAACTGATAGATAGAAACAGATAGATAGATAGATAGATAGATAGATAGATAGATAGATAGATAGATAGAAGTGGCTTCTGTATAAAGGCACCTATCTAGGTAAATTCATATGTTATACTGACTAAAAACCACTTGTTCCCAGGGCATAGTCCCCCATTACATAACTGGAGTCTAGTAGACTGCCCACTTACTTTTCTCAGGAATCTGGAAACATTTTTGTCTTTTCTATAAAAAAGAGGAGCAATACGCTGAACAAAGCAGCTTCTTTTTGTTTTTTTAATAAAATGAACTATTTGGACATTGTGAAGTCATTGTAGCACTCAAAGAGGTTATAATTACCATTTAAACCAGTGGAGAATGTAATTTTGCTTACGTCAGGTTATTGTGCTCCCAAATTGATGCACATTTGTATCCTTAGGGGGAGATTCACTATGGCAGAGGTAGGCAACAGAAGTCCCTAGGGCTACAGATGGCCCTTAGATGCTTTGCTGCAGCCCCCAGTCTATTACATTCTGGTACAATGGGAAGAGGAAATAGTTTACCTCCCAAACACCAGACCCACACATACTTTTTTCACACCTCCAAAGAAAAATGTCTTCTTTTGTGTCAGAGCATGCCTTTCAGGGTTGTTTCTAGACAAGATGGCTCCCAGAGCAAAACTGAACCATTCACTCCCCCTATATGTTGATGCTAAGCTAAGGCACCAAGCTAAATTGATCCAAAATCAAATCACTGATACTGTACAAGTGGAGTCCTTCTAAAGATTTATGAGCAGGTGAATAGGATGGGTCATCCTGCTGCCTAAAACAGGATCATTGTAGTACAAATCCCATCATCATTACCCATCTGAGCGCTGCCCCAGCTCTCTCTCCCCTTCTCTGCGTGCAGAATACAGGGTAGAGTGGAACACGCAGAGAAGGGGAGAGAGAGCCGGGGCAGCGCTCAGATGGGTAATGATGATGGTAGTTGTACTACAATGATCATGTTTTAGGCTTTAGGATTACACGTAATCAACAACAACACATCATCTCAAACACAGCTGCCCCACACCAAACAAACTGACCCACAATGCTGTTACCACCCCCACAATCAGTTTGACAGATGTATCACTTCCCTTAAAACGGGTAAACAATTATCACAAAAACCATGCACTCCAATCCCCAGTAGTGATAGAAATAGCTCTCCAAATGTAAGTTGCTACAGATAACACTCTCAGCCAACCATAATGGTGGACACCCATGAGAGCAACAGAGAATTACCTCAATCTAACAGGTCAATAAGTAATTACATAAGGTCCTCAAGGCAATATACCATTACATAAGAACAACAGAGCACTGCATTAGATCAGTAAGACATTAAACAGGTACTGCTGCTTTAAAATACCAGGGCAGTACTCCATTACAAGAATGCAATATGTCATATGAGACCAGCAGGACAATACACCATGATATACGAGCAATATACAACATGAGATGAGATCTGCAGGCCAGTAAGCCATGACATGAGACCAATAAACTAATGCACAAGACCATCAGGGCAGTATACAAATAGTATAATTATGTATGACCCTGCAGGTCTATTGTCATTGTTTATTATCCTGTTTTTCACATTTTATATAATTACATAAGACTAGCAAAGTATTATATGAACAAAGAATGTGACAATCACCTACTAAGAATGACCAAAATAATGTGTCTTGTTCTAAGGCATAGTGGCCCCTCAGTGGAGCTTGAGTCATGTTTTTCTGTCCCATGTGCCACTGCAGAGAGGAAATGTCCATGTCCTGTCATACACAGTCAAACGGAATACACACTCTAAACCCCATGCCTCCTCAGCCAAACCCTACGCCTCATTGCCTGCCCTCCCTTTTGCCTTATCATCTGCCCTCACTTTCTCCTCATTGCCTCCCCTTCTTTCGCCTCATTACCTGCGCTCACCTTCGCCTCATCTCTTGCTCTTCTCTTCTTCACATTGCCTGCCCTTCTTTCGCCTCATCGTCTGCCTACCCCTTCTCCATATCACCAGCCCTCCCCTTTGCCATATCGCTTGCAAGCACACTATAAATGACACCTCACAAAAATTGCCTCTACTGTCCTCCTCTCCAGCAGTTACATCTCTCTAAGCAATAAAACCACTGTCTTTATTAAGACCTCCCTGCATTCGCAATATCTGTTCATTATGTGCCCACAGAGTCATGGGAAATTCACTGCAGGAGCTTCATAATCGTACAAAATAATGCCTCCTCACTGTGTCACTGAAGTTCCCATAGTTTATTCTTCCATCTACACTCACAAATGGGCTGATATGACAGCTAAAGGGACCAATCCTCATTTCCAATCTTTATGTACCCTCCACAACCAAAGCCATCTCCTGCCCTACCTTTCTCCTCAACGCCTGACCTTCTTTTCTCTGCATCTGGGGAACCGGCATGCTGCTCCTGCAAATAGAAAACAAATTAATAAAGCATTTAGACCTCGTGGTGGGGCATCTGATGCCCCTACTGATTCAGCTGGGAGGTCAATAGAAGCGACGCAGGGGAGCAACATGGCTTCTCTGCTTCCATCCTACCCCAAAACACACACAATAAACACAATATACACACTCAATACACACACAAATAAAATGCATACAATACACGCACATTAAACACACAACACAAACAATAAACATAATATACACAATGCACACAAAACACAATACACACAATATACGCAATACACACATACAACACATATACACACAATCACACATACACACAAAATCACACACACTCTATACATACACACACAATCACACAAACACAATACATACACAAACACACACAAATACGCACACAATACAATACACACAGAACATAATACTGAAAATTCTGTATGTAAAGCGATATATGCAAAATGTGGTATGTAAAATGCTATATGCAGTAAACTATAAGCAAAATGTTATGTGCCATAAGATATAAGCAATATGCTAAATGCAATATGCAAAACACAATACGCTATACACAAAATGCTACACGCAAAACACAACACACAAAACACTATATCAGATACACGTGATGCAATGTGCAAAATGCAATACACAAACGCTACACACAAAACACAATACGCTATACTCAAAACACTATAAGCAAAATGCTATACGCTATTCGCAATACATAAAATGCTATACTCAACACCTTCAATGCAATACGCCAAACACTACACGCAAAATTCTATACGCAATGCACTATATGCAAAATGCAATACGCAAAAAGCTGTATGCAATACGTGAAGCTTTATGTGCAAATCTCTATATGCAATACACAAAATGCTATGTGCAATATACAAAGAGCTATACACAAACTGCATAGGCAATAAATAAAAAGAAGTACGCAAAATGCAATATGCAGAATGCTATGCAAAAAGCGCAATACGCAAAATGCAATACACAAAACGCTATATGCAAAACGATATAGGCAAATTGCAAAGGGCTATGTCCAATACCCAATACACTACACAAAAAAACTCAATACGCTATATGCAATATGTAAAGCGCAATACACTATATGCAATACGCAAAACGCTACAATCAAACTGTCTGAGCCAATTATCACTATCTGTGTGAGATTTGGCACAGAGTCAAAATTTGTGTGTGTAGTTTAAATACCCTATACACAAAATGCTATTTGCAAAACTATTCTCAAAACACAATACACAAAACGCTTTATGCTATATGAAAAAAGCTATACGCAATATGCAAAACGCTATACGCAAAATACTGTATGCTATACATAAGATGATATATGCAATATGCAAAATTCTATGTGCAAAATGCTCTCTGCAAAACGCTATACGCAAAACACTATTTGCAAAATGCCATACACAAAATGCTATATACAATAAGCTATACATAATATGCTATACTCAAAACGCAATACACAATACGCTAGTTTCAACTCAGTATGCAAAACCCTATATGCAAAATGTTATACTCTATACACAAAATGCTATAAGCAAAATGCTAAATGCAAAGTAGTATTTGCAAAACACAGAAGGCAGAAAAAAATACTATAACAAAATGCAAAACACTTTATGCAAAACATGCACACGCATGCACACATACACACACACGCTCACACGAATGCACACACACATGCTCAGTCTCACACACACACACACACACTCATACACCTCCTCCCCCAGTTGATAGAGTGCTGACAACCCCACTCAGCTACTATTGCAAGAAGACTGATGGGGCATAACCAAGATATCTTTTGACACCAATGTCCTCCCTTCCGCCACTGCACATGCCCGGTACTAGCCTTCGCTCTCTTCCCTAAAACAGCCCTTAACACAGAGTCAATGGCAACTCAGTGGCTAGGCCTGCACCAACCTTGGCTGTCACCAGACCTGACCACAAAGTCAATGTTTGACTAGGCCTGAAACCACAACTGCGCCAACTCTGGCCATCTCCAGAGCTGACCACAAAGTCAGAGCCTGACTAAGCTATAACTGAGTGTTTTTCCTCAACCCCTGGGACATGGAAAGCCGCATTACCGCCACCAGAAAAAAACAGGGGGAGGGAGACGTTTTCCTCGCTCGCCCCCCTTTTTTCTGACAGGCACACCATCCTCAAACCTGTAGCCGCTGTTCTATACAACCCTGCAAACGTCTCCTTATGAGCCTTTGCAAATGGGGTGCAACTCCTGGAGAACTACTACCTTCACATGACCCCCACAAACCTTTCCGTGGCTCTGTTCACCTTATTCCTAATTTTCTCAGTTACCTTGATGGGGTAACACCATCCTCATTGGTATGTGCCCCCTACTGTTTGCGTCTTGTGGCAACCACCTTACTTCTATATACTACATAACACCAATAACCAACATAACACCATAACTAACCAATTTAACAAACTTTTCTCTAAACACCCCCCCAAAATGCTAACGTAATGCAATCATAAGCAAAATGCACTCATGACGTTCCCTGCATACCATCACAAGCGTTTCCAATATCACTTTCAGTGTATCTTTGTTCATTGGCTGTCTCTTGTCTGAAATCTCTACCCTTGCTCTCCCGCATACCTTCATTATCCCTATAACTATAAACCTGTATGTATGATCCACCAAGCCCTTCAATGTCTAAAAAAACAACACTTCCGCCAAAGTTGCTTCCACCCTACTCCTTGATCTCCCGTCCTCATGCATGCATGAAATATCTCAACAATCTCTCCAGTGTATATTATTTCTAAGGGAATTGGAAGGAATTCTCAGTGAGCTGGTCTAAGGGTCTGTTCCCAACAGCCAAAGGTGTTTAGGAAAGTTACTGTATTGTTTGCTGGTAGCGAGAGCCAAGATAAAGAATCTCTCACCATCATCCCTAGACAGTGCATCAGCCAATTCATTCTCCACCCAGGTACATGTCTAGCCCTATAAATGATGTTGTGCCTCATGCATGCCAGTACCTCAAAATTCTTACCACTGGTGGCGAAGAAGCTGATAAATTATTAATGGCATGCAATACCCTGAGATTGTCTGACCAGAAAATCACTGCCCTATTCACCAACCTAGCCTACCAAACTTCAACTGCCACCACTAGAGGGAAAAGCTCAATGAACGTGAGACTTTGTGTGAGGCCTTTCCTATGCCAGTCTTTTGTCCAACTGCCTGCACACTATATACACAATTTTTATTATTAAATATGGGGCTTTCCTCTGATACCCCCCATTCCTCATTTTTCCTAGAACTTATTTATGCAAAACTGATATTGGTCTCATATCATATACTGTTTGCCTTAATGTGCATCTTGATCTCCTAGATACTGTAGAGCTCTCTGATGCATTGCAAAGGCTTCATTGACCTCTCTAGCAAATGAGGGATTAATGTATATCCATCGGATTAGCGTTGGTTTGATATACAACATCACTTGTAATAATTTGATGATTCCTACATAGTGCTCTTGTTAACATTGTGTTAACCCTTTGACAACCAGTGAGCTGTCCAATGTTTTGCTAGATAATGTGTTGGACTCCTTCTGGCAGTAAAATGTTTAACTCTGTGAGTGCCAGAGTGGTGTGCAATGCATTGCTGTGGAGTCTATGTACAAAGATCTCTCTCACTTGAGAAATCTTTGTGCATGGACACCATAGAATAACATAGGAAATGAACAGTGATCTCACTGGAGAAGTTATTTCCTCTTTATCACCTCTTAGAGCATCTCCCACCTGGTATATCTGATTCGCTGTCAGCTATGCCCTGGGGAAGAAGGAGGGCAGAATTAGCCCCCACTGCCCCCAATTGGCGGTGATTTTGACACGTGTTTAGGAGAGACAATTCCCCCAGCCACTCCTGTCAAAGTAATGAGTTTCCAGGGGGGAGGGATTTTGACAGGAGTGGCCAGGGTCACTTTTTGACAGGAGTTGCCATAGGTCTATGCATGGGTGTGTGATATTCCAAGGAGTGGCCAGGGAATCGAATCTCTACCAGGAATTGCAGTACCTTCTTTAGACTTTGGAGCATGATTTTAAGAGGAGTTGACAAGGGGATTCTGCAATAATTCAGTGAGACAATCCTGCCTATATGAACAGTGATACTGCCATCCAAAGTCCTGTGTACTCACTGTCACCATCTATTGGTTGAGCCCTTGCTGTGATGCACAGTTATCTGACTGAGAACAGTGCTGCCACCTATTGGTAGCACATATTATGGTCTGTGTATGTCACAGTTTATTTTGACTCTCAGACACAGAGTTAAATGGATAGTAATACTTCGTTTAACTTTATTTTATTTTGTAGACATTAAAAAAAAATGAGGAATGATGTAAGTCTTATGTCTCAAACCTTTATGGTTTAAGAGATATTCACAAGCAAACAGGGCCGGA
Organism: Rhinophrynus dorsalis; assembly: GCA_037306005.1. Classification (NCBI taxonomy): domain Eukaryota; kingdom Metazoa; phylum Chordata; class Amphibia; order Anura; family Rhinophrynidae; genus Rhinophrynus; species Rhinophrynus dorsalis. The sequence goes on from CM074722.1 coordinate 419,002,453, forward strand.
TTTGCCATAAGGCAGAGTAGGCACCTGCCTACAGGGGCACACCACCGAGGGGCGCCTGCCATTGGGATTTTTTTTTTTTTTTTTTTTATTCGCTAGCCTGCCAGGCCAGCCTTTGATCCGTCTGGGTGGACTACGAAGGGGTGGGGGGGGGGGATGCATGATGCGCTGCTGCCTGCTGTGACAGTGTGTGTGAGTGTCATATCTGTGCAGCTGCTGTCACGCTGTGTGAGCCTCTGGACAGACTACAGTGTGAGTTTGACAAGATCTATCACCTACCTAAGAGAGATGTCATAAGCGCTGTGCTGTGCTGCCACAGAGTCTGCAGACACAGTACTGTGTCAAAGTCGGCGCGGCGCCGCCTCATAACCCACATTATTTATTAACATGATCACATCTTTACTTTTGAGACTCTCTCTCTGGCACATGACACCTGATGAGATAGTGAGGAGAGAGAGAGATGATCATAGATAAGCAGCGCCGCCGCCACTGCCTGCCGGCTGCTGCGCATAAGTTGAGGAGAGTGAGTGAGAGTGACAAGTTCAGACCAGACCACTCCTCTGAGTCCTTTCACGACTTGAATGAATGCTGCCTGAAGTTGAATCTGGAACAGTCCGACAGACAGTACCGCTTGTGCCCCACCGCCATATATGGAGCTGATGTGGGGCAAGTTGGAGTTGATGAGGGCAATGTGGCTATGATGGGGGCAATGTGAGGGCAATATGGCGCTGATGGGGGGCAATGTGGAGATTAGGAGCATTGTGGAGATGGCAAATTGGAGGGGGGGGCGCTTCAGATTTCTGTGCCTACAGACTCCTGTGATGTAAATCCAGCCCTGCAAGCAAAGTTTCCCCCTCCCGCCCCTTTTACCTAGTGTAAGCCATCTCTTCTCAAATGTGAATCTGGTTGTAAGACCAGACAGATAACAGAAGGGGACAATCTTCTTTGTATGAAAAGAATGAAAGCCCTTCCCCCCTTGACAAGGTTTTAAGCTTTTTCCCTTATCTTAATTGAAGATTGTCCCTCTCTGCAGTCTACCTGGGCACCTCCCTTCTGATCTGGCTGTACAGGGGGGGGATACTTTGCTTGTGAATATATCTTAAACCATAAAGGTTTGAGAGATAAGACTTATATCATTCTTCATGTTTTTCTAATGCCTACAAAATAAAATAAAGATAAAATGAAGTATTACTATCCCTTTAAGATAAAAACACAACTTTATTGAAAAGTTAATAAGAACCCTCACAGGTCCTGAACACACACATATGTACAGACACACGACAGGTTCAAGTAGTATAGCAATAATAATACAGTATATGTAGGCTCTACCAGCCTTGCCAAATACCGGGTAAGGCAGCCTGGAGACTGGCACAACGAGATGAAGTAGGCTCTACCGGCCTTACCAATATACCGAGCAAGGCAGCCTGGAGACTGGCACAACAATAAGAAGGAGGCTCTACCGGCCTTACCAATATACCGGGCAAGGCAGCCTGGAGACTGGCAACGAGATGGAGGAGGATCTACCGGCCTTACCAATATACCGGGCAAGGCAGCCTAGAGACTGGCACAACAATAAGAAGGAGGCTCTACCGGCCTTACCAATATACAGGGCAAGGCAGCCTGGAGACTGGCAACGAGATGGAGGAGGATCTACCGGCCTTACCAATATACCGGGCAAGGCAGCCTAGAGACTGGCACAACAATAAGAAGGAGGCTCTACCGGCCTTACCAATATACCGGGCAAGGCAGCCTAGAGACTGGCACAACAATAAGAAAGAGGCTCTACCGGCCTTACCAATATACAGGGTAAGGCAGCCTATGACAAGGGGACTCAAAGTATTGGAGGCCCCTCCGGTGCAATAACAGATGTAGCATCAGCAACCGGTGACAGAGTGGAGCGAACCGGTAACACGTACTGGACAACCAGGGAGGCCCTACCGGTGCTATAAAGGTGGTAACATAAGCGACCGGTGATAAGGTGTGGAGCAAACCAGTACCGCGTACTGGACGACACAGAGGCCCTACCGGTGCTGTAACGGAGGCAGCAAGCAACCGGTGTAAGTGTGGAGCAAACCAGTACCGTGTACTGGACAACACGGAGGCCCTACCGGTGCTATAACGGAGGCAGCAAGCAACCGGTGTAAGTATGAAGCAAACCAGTACCGCATACTGGACGAACTAGGAAGCCCTACAGGTGCTTTAACAGAGGCAACAAGCAACCGGTGTAAGTGTGGAGCAAACCAGTACCGCGTACTGGAGGAACTAGGAAGCCCTACCAGTGCTTTAACGGAGGCAACAAGCAACCGGTGCAATAGGAGTTACAATAACGTAAACATACAATGCCAACCCAGGTCAGGAACGGAAACAGGAACGTCAGCCAAACCGGGTCAGGAACAGAAGCAGGAACATCAGTCAAACCGGATCAGGAATGGAAGCAGGAACGTCAGCCACACCGGATCAGGAACGGAGGCAGGAAGCACTCTGGAGTGTATACTGGCTCTCTGGGTAGGTACTCTAACACTGGAACAGTAAAGGATTCACGCAGGGCCCCGTAGACACAGGAATCCATGGGCAGGTGATCATTGACATAGAGATACCACGAAAGGGCCGGGAAAGGGTGCAGGAACCCAGTCTATATAGGCAATACTGGGCGGACTAATCACATGCAACCAATGGAGAGCCCCCACAGCTAACTGACAGAAAAAGCCAGCAATCACGGGCACAGTGATAGTGTACTCCCTGCTGCCATGTATTGGTTGATGCTGTTGCATAGCAGTAGTGTCTTGCCTATGAGTATAATGCTAATGGAAAATAACCAGACAGTACGCATATCTGTTACTCTTGCCATTCCTGTACTTCTAGAGAGTTATATCTTTACTGTCTTCATTCTTTCTCTGTTATTCACCCCACTAATGTTATATTCTGTTATGTAGGTTAACCCCTTAACGACATGTGCCGTACTATGACCGTCACGATCCTTGAAATACTCAAGGACCGATGACGGTCATAGTACGTCACGTACTTTTTACTTACAGCGCTCTACCGGGAGCGCTGTAAGTAAAAATAGGGCCTGAAATTGATCGCTACAAGATCGGAGCAATCTCTATCAGGCCCCATAGTGACGCGCCGATACACGCAACAGGTCACGTGTACCGGTGCGTCCACGTGGTTCAATGCGGTTCTTATGGGACGGAAACGTCCCAGGACCGCCGGACGTTAAGGGGTTAAAGGTTCCGTGTTCTCCACTTTATAGTATTTTGTTTACATGCATGTAGTGTCACCCTATCATTATTGTAGGCTGTAAAAAGGCGGGCATTATGCTTAAATGTAGTTGCATGTGTACTACCACTGAAGGAGATATTTAGGTTCTGTTATTTAGGACTTCTGTCAAAATGTTGTGTGTGTTTGTATTAAGAATAAATTTGTGGGAGCTGTATGTTGGGGGGAGGAAAGCCTTTCTGCAGATATTTTGACATGCGTAACCCGGCGAACTTCACCCCCCTACCCCCAGACATGCAAACTCCTGTCAAAATCCCACCCTGAAGTGTATAGCAGGCCTTGCAATTCCATGCAGACATTTTCAGAGGAGAGGCTGGGGAGGGGTCACACCTGTGAAAATCACGCCCCCATGCATGAACCTATGAGATTGCCAGTACAGAGTATAGGCACTGGTAGTATCTGCATGCATGAACCTATGAGAGTGCCAGTACAGAGTATAGGCACTGGTAGTATCTGCATGCATGAACCTATGAGAGTGCCAGTACAGAGGATAGGCACTGGTAGTATCTGCATGCATGAACCTATGAGAGTGCCAGTACAGAATATAGGCACTGGTAGTATCTGCATGCATGAACCTATGAGAGTGCCAGTACAGAGGATAGGCACTGGTAGTATCTGCATGCATGAACCTATGAGAGTGCCAGTACAGAATATAGGCACTGGTAGTATCTGCATGCATGAACCTATGAGAGTGCCAGTACAGAGTATAGGCACTGGTAGTATCTGCATGCATGAACCTATGAGAGTGCCAGTACAGAGTATAGGCACTGGTAGTATCTGCCAGGCAGGCAGAATGTTGGTCAAAGTTGTTTCAGCTTAGACTTGCATTTTTTTGGGTGCAGTACCTTATGGTCTAAAATGCTCCTGCTCAAAACATAAAAGAGGACTAATGCAAATGCATAGTCCTCACAAAATCCCTCCTACCCGACACTACCTGCAATCCTCCTCTTTATATGTCCCTCCCTCGTACATTGTTCTGCCTGTCCTAGTGACACTCAATTGACACTTTGTTTCCTTCAAATGCTTTGTTTGTTTGTTAGAACACAGTCAGTTGCACAATTAGCATTTTTTTTGTCAGATTTTTTTGATCAAGTGTGCTTCACACACAAAATCAACATTTTTTCAATAATAATAATAATAATAATAATAATAATAATGAACGTATACTTTCATAAGGGGTTGCAAGTCCTGTAGTTATTTGGGCTGGGTAGCAGGGCCGGATTTACATCTCAGGAGCCTGTAGGCACAGAAAGCTGAAGCGCCCCCCCCCCCCCCCCCGCCAAAAAAAAAAAAAAAAGTTCAAAAAGTTTTGACTGAAATATTTTTCGATTAATCGATTAATCGGATAAAAAAAATGCTAATTTTTCATTATTTAAACTGATTTAATGAACAGTGTTAAAAACAAACAGCAGAATAAAAAACTTAACACATTAACATGTGTCATTGTTATTATTTTACTATGGGGTCTATGCACCTCTTTCTCCCCCCTTGTACTTCTCTCTCTCCCCCTTGTGCCTCTACTTCTCCCCCCTTGTACTTCTCTCCCCCCCTTGTGCCTCTATTTCTCCCCCCTTGTACTTCTCTACCCCCCTTGTGCCTCTCTCCCCCATGTACCTCTTTCTCCCCCATGTACTTCTCTCTCCCCCTTGTGCCTCTTTCACCCCATGTACTTCTCTCTCCCCCTTGTGCCTCTTTCACCCCATGTACCTCTTTCTCCCCCATGTACTTCTCTCTCCCCCTTGTGCCTCTTTCACCCCATGTACTTCTCTCTCCCCCTTGTGCCTCTTTCACCCCATGTACTTCTCTCTCCCCCTTGTGCCTCTTTCACCCCATGTACTTCTCTCTCCCCCTTGTGCCTCTTTCACCCCCATGTACTTCTCTCTCTCCCCCTTGTGCCTCTTTCACCCCCATATACTTCTCTCTCTCCCCCTTGTGCCTCTTTCACCCCCATATACTTCTCTCTCTCCCCCTTGTGCCTCTTTCACCCCATATACTTCTCTCTCTCCCCCTTGTGCCTCTTTCACCCCATATACTTCTCTCTCTCCCCCTTGTGCCTCTTTCACCCCCATATACTTCTCTCTTTCTCTCCCCCTTGTGCCTCTCTCCCCCATGTACTTCTCTTTCGCTCCCCCTTGTGCCTCTCTCCCCCATGTACTTCTCTCTTTCGCTCCCCCTTGTGCCTCTCTCCCCCATGTACTTCTCTTTCGCTCCCCCTTGTGCCTCTCTCCCCCATGTACTTCTCTCTTTCGCTCCCCCTTGTGCCTCTCTCCCCCATGTACTTCTCTTTCTCTCCCCCTTGTGCCTCTATCTCTCCCCCGTACCTCTTTTTCACTTTCCTGCACTGATGACAGCCGGAGCGCAACCACTCCAAACGCGGAGACGCCGCATGGAGCGTGAAGGGGTTTTCTTCCTCTGTCTGGGCGCCAGTTTTAAACTGGCCTCAGAACAGAGGAAGAAAATACCTGCACGCTCCACGCGGCGTCTCCGCGTTTGGAGTGGTTGCGCTCCGGCTGTCATCAGTGCAGGAAGACAGCAGTATCCGGCGGCTGTGGGGCTGCTGGGCGGCACAAAAAAAAAAAAGTGTAAAAAAACCAAAACGATCCCAATGACAGGCGCCCCTCTGTGGGGTGCGCCTGTAGGCAGATGCCTACTCTGCCTTATTATAAATCCGGCCCTGCTGGGTAGCTTTTCTCTCCTGCCAGAATGATTGCCCCTCCATATCTGTACAGAGACAGACAAAGAAAGGATGCTTTATCCTGCAGATGGCAGTAGGGAGGATTTTACATAGCTCCTCCCTGTTGCCACTCAGGGTGTCTCTGACAGTGATAAAGACAGCTTGCATTTATTATATAGAGATACAAAGGTATCCTAGGGTTCCACGATGGGGCAGACAAGCATTCCATGTCTTTGGCCAAAAGTATGACATTAAACCTCACTGCTTTATTTGTAGCAAGTCATAGGTTGCTTGTTTGTAAAACTCAGGGTTTGATGCGCAGACAACCTTTTTTTGTTTACTCATTATAGTTCACCAAAATATTGTTTTGAAGCTGCTCTGACTATACACATATGTAACTAATTGAACACTACTAATAAAGGATAGTGTAAGCTCACCAGGAACCTGTATGTTTTATACATTTTGTATGTATTTTGGGAGGTTTTGGCTCCTCCTCTCTTGGTTGGTAGCTCCCCAAACAGGGTGATAGATGAATTAGGGAGGTATAAATACCTCCCTAATTTCCCTCACAAGAGTGTTGCTCACAGTAGAGGTAAGATATAATTACTGTTTTTAACCCCTTAAGGACCCGTGGCTGTCCTGGCACGTCATAGGTCCAACATGCGATAAGGACCTATGATGTGCCAGGTCTGTCATGGATTTCAGGGCTCCCCAGGTGGCTGCACGCTGTTTGGGGAGCCCTGAATCAGTTAAGAAAAAAAATGCTCTGGCGTCGTTATGTGCACGCGGATGGTCCTTAACCACTTAAGGACCGGCCGCGCACGCATGGTGCTGTCACGTAAGGACCAGGGACCTTTTTTTTCAGAATCGGATTCCGGACTCCCCGAACGGTGTGCAGCCGCACAGAGAGCCCGGAACTCCATGACGGTCCAGGACCATCATGGGTCCTTAAGGGTATAACAACCCATGCCAGTCCAGGACCGTCATGGTTTCTTAAGGGGTTAATGGGTTAACTGCATTATGCTAAATACATGTTGACATATTGGAGGCAGATAGGGGCTTGTTTTTATCCAGGGTGCCTTGATGGGACAGGAAAGATTTTCATGTCTTTGACCAAAAATATGAAACTTAGGGCGAGATATTTAAAAAGTCGTCATAATGAAAAAATTGTCGGATTATGAGTTGGTGGTAAAAGAAGGACAATATTTTCAGATGTAAATTCGTCACGTTTGAAAATGCGTCTAAAGAATGAAAAATGACGGTAAGAAAATCTTGATGAACATTGCCTTTAAAAAATTCTAATGTTAAAAATGTCTTTGATTTTGTCTTTGAATAGAACATTTTCAAAGAAAAAGACAAATCGCTTCTCAGTTGTGCTAACAGTACTTTCATTTGTCTTCTCCAAGTTTAGACCATTTTTATTTTGTCGGGAAAAAATTACATTAATGAGAAAAAAGTGCCGTTGAAACTAATATTTTTTCAGAAAATACCTTACAATATGACGGTAGATTAAACCACACCCACTTTTCAGACGGCTTTTTCCCTTTGACGGAGATGGCAGAATTGGATGCAAAAAATGACGGAAACATGTGTGCAAATTGACGGACCATGGTGTAAGAACTTCTTTATTCTGATTACAGACAATTTCAGTTACCTCCACTTTTTGAACATCTCGCCCTAAATCCCATTGTTTTATTTGTAGCGAGTCATAGGTTGCTTGTTTGTAAAACTCAGTGGGGGGCGATTCACTAAGCAGTGATAAAGATGTGATAAAGTGGAGATGACATCTCCAGTTTATCACTTCTCCAAGCCCTGTGTTATTCTGTGGAGCCTATTGACTTTCTTAAAGGGATAGTAATGTTTCATAATAAAAGCAGCTCTAATTAATCATCATAGTATTTGGACTTTGGAGAGTGTTATTTAAATTCTGTCAGAGTTGTAGTTCAAGAGTAATTCAATGACAAAGTATCCCCCTCCCTCCCCTTTTACTGATGTAACACTGCTCAGCTAGAGCAGAAGGGAGGTGCCCAGGTAGATTGCAATCTTCACTTAAGATAAGGGAAAAACCTGAAAAACTTGTCAAAGGGGGCAGGGTTTTCATTTTCACTGAAAGAAGATTGTCCCCTGCTGTTATCTGTCTGGTCTACGGACTGCATTCCACATCTGAGAAGAGATGGCTTACACTAGGTAAAAGGGGCAGGAGGGGAAACTTTGCTTGTGAATATCTCTCAAACCATAAAGGTTTGAGAAATAAGACATGTTGTTCTTCATGTTTTTTTAATGCCTACATAATAAAGTAAGATAAAACAAAGTATTACTATCCCTTTAAGGTGGATCTATCATCACTGTCATCGGAGGATGCTGGGGAGAGTGACGGGAGCAGAGGCAGAGCGATAAGAGCTGTGTACCCAGAAGTAGGCTGCTGGGCATCCTTTAAAATGTAATTTTCTCGCAAATAAGGTTTGGTTTTTTTTAAATAATAAAGTTTTATAATTGTTCGCTAACTCTTCTACATATTGAACAAAACTTGTAAAGTGATGATACATCCACTTTAACTTTGGAGATCTTAGTGCATAGGCTCCATAGAATAACATAGGAATTGGAGAAGTGATATCAATGGAGAAGTTATCTCCACTTTATCACCACATTATCACCACTTAGTGAATCTCCCCCAGGGTTTGATGCACAGACAATCTTTTTTGTTTACTCATACTAGAATTCAGCCAGTCATTTTTTTTTAATCCATACAATTGTACAAATATATATATATATATATATATATATATATATATATATATATATACAGGGCTCAAAATTTCCACTCGCCACTAGCCAATGGCGAGTGCAAATTCAGCCCTGGCGAGTAGAAATTCAGCCCTGGTGGGTATGTTATGGCTTGCAGTGGCGAGTAACTTTTCAGGTCTGGCTAATAGCAAAGGACTTCACATTTTAAGCCCTGTATATATGTGTATATATATATATATATATATATATATATATATATATATATATATATATATATTTATTTATTTATTTATTTATTTATTTTATTTTAACCCTTTGATTGCCAGGGAGGCATCCAACACATTGCAACACAGTGGGTTGAATACCTTTCTGGCACTCAAAGGGTTAATCACAAACAATATACACAAATATTTATACAGAATTATATTTGACTATTTGTGTGTAAAAGACATCTCCAACTCATTGATTCACACTATGTTGGAGACATTTGCAGTACCCAGGGGGTTAAAGATGTATTATGTATTCATACAAACATACTTTTGCACATGCATTGATTTTAATTGCAAATGTTGAATCATGCATAGAGTACAGTACGCACACGTCAGTGTACATGAACATATATTTATATATATATATATATATATATATATACAGCATAACATTTACAGAGATCTGTATACATTTACAGACATATGTGTGATAGATGTATATGTAAACAGATAAATAGGCAGATATAGGTAGATAAATGCATACAGTATTTACACGCACACACACACATTTCCATGCAGTCCACTTATCCAACAGGCAGCTGTTCCTTTAAATCCAGCATGACTGCAACCAATGGCTTTATAGAGAGATGACATCACTCCCCAGCAGTGACGCAGACCCTATTATTAAAAGACCAATGGTATAGCACAGCTGGGATCACATGACAATTGGGAGAAGTGCAGGGGGGGAGGAATAGGTTTGGGTTTTGTCATTGTACTGATCCTGCAGCCTAAGCTAAAGCGGGGCTGCTGTTATTTGGGAAAAAAGGAAATCCTTATAATCCCTTATAAGCATTCCATCCTCCTGACACTGAGGAAACAGAGAAGCTGCTGATGTTTATTATCACTGGGAGACGGCTCCTTTTGGATCAAGGACAGGATGACAGAAAGGAGGGTCACAGGGGCCTAAACGAAATCCTGTGAAGAAGGAAGATCCTAAAAGTAGAATCCCATTTGCAGCAGAAGGTCCCAGCTGTGCCGGTTTCTTATTTAATTGCCAGCTAGCAGAATCTACCATAATTACAGGTCCCAAAGGACAGGTTTGCAGCTCATTTCCATTCAATCCTTGTATTAGCCCATATTCCTGTTCTGTTTCATCCCACTGAGGATGCTGTGAGGAAAGCAGTGGCTGTATTCCTGAAAGAAGATTCTTGGGTAAGAGAGTCAGATATAATAAAGAACACTCTCTGGATGCAAATAATAACCAAATATCATACAAGGAATATTAATATAAAACATCTCATATAAAAGAAAGCTAATTTTTTTTGCCTTCTCTTGCTAAAGGGCATATTTTATTATCTCTGAAAAGGAAGGATGAAGATTTAAGGCTGACTCTTTAAGGCCTGGTGCCCTAACAGGAATTAAACCCCTACCAGTTCAGAAGACCAACCTGGGTCCAGGTCCTAGCTTCCTGATCATCCTGCCTTGTTGGATCCTACAGAGCACATCTAATTACCCATTACGAATAGCAAGCTTCTGAAAAAGAAACCGATTCTAAAAAAAAAACTATATTTCCAGATATCTTGGATCTGCAGAGCATTCACAACTTTCCAGGCTGACAGTTATGATTGATATATCACCACTTTCCTGACTGTTGAGTAAAACAGTAGTTTTTATTTTCGTTACATCTGTAAGAAGGGGACCTGTAGACAGGTGCCTAGCCTTATAAGCTACTTTGTTTTAATTGTGAAAACCCATGTTTGTTAGACGTGAACAAAACTGTTGTTGCCCCATCAAAGCCATACCTGCACATGTAAACGGCCATTTTTACCTCCCTTACTCACCAAAAAAAATATAAATCAGTAGTGATTCCAGTGTAAAACTATCCATCGCATATATTTAATTCTGAACAAAACTACATTTTTTTTAGTAGTTTCTTCTTGACCATCTTAATTTTAATCTCTGGGTGCTTGAATTGGCGAATTGTTCTACTGTGAACAAGTGATCTGTCTGCTTTGTTCTGTTTGCCTGGTGATTGTAAAATCGGAAATATCTAAGCAGACACTGAGAAGAGCGGACATATTAGAAAAAGAGAGACGAAAGAAGATTGAAAACGCAGGTTAGTATGTGTCAATATGTGGTAGGTCAATTATATATATACATACCTCCCAACATTTCAAATTGCCAAAGAGGGACACTTGTGTTTTAGGGGGTGTTGCAGGGGGGTGTGGCTGGTGGGCGGAGCATTACCGGGGATTTTTAGGCTATTTCATGACCTATTCATACCTCTTTGTGTAACCTAATAAATGGCTTATAACAAGACCAAAGTATTTTATTTACACAGACTAATTTCTAAACACATATACTGAAGTTTAAACAAACAATAATGCAAGTTATATTGCTGTAGAACAATATGATACACTTATCTACACACCACTCCGTCTGATCTCCTAAAAAGAGGGACATCAAAATGGGAAAGAGGGACAGAGGGATTTGGGTCTAAAAGAGGGACACTTGGGAGGTATGTATATAGGGGATGAATGTTCGAAATCGCCAGTGCATCACAGCGTATCATCGCTATTGTGCAAACTGGTTCACATACTACTCCATTGTTTACTGCTGGCCCACATCATGCACAGGGAGATGGAGTAAAGTTACACCAGTTTTTCTGTGCTTTGTTCGGTACATTGCATTAAATGAGGTGAAAAGGAAAGGAAAAGTGACACACTGAAACATCCATAGACTGTCCCACTGTGCTCCCCTTGGGCTGGATTCAAACGCAGGTGCTAATTTTATCTCTGCTTTTATCGCCATAGACTTCAATAGGAGAAATTTTTATAAAACTGGAGGTAACATTTGTCTCCAGCACATGAATCCAGCCCCTTGGCGCAAGCGGAACTAAGGGGAAAACTTTAGACATAAGTAGCTTTGTAAATTGGAGTTAGGCAGGGGTAAGGGTAGAATATAAATTCCAGCTCTTGTTTCAGCATAAAATCATATTAATTCATTCACTTCACAGAAACTTGTGTTTATATGTATTATATATACACAAATATAATTTTGTGCGTGCATATAACTCACAATTCTGTCTTCTGATAGTAATGAAACAGTTGCTGCCTTTTAAGCATATTGTGCAGAGGTGGCCAACCTAATTTCATCAAGCTGTTGTTGTTGGACTGCAAATCCCATCATCCTCAGCCAGCTGATAGCTGGAGGAGGATTATGGGAATTGTAGTCCAAGAGCAGCTGGCCTCAGTTTCAGTTCTTCTGCTACAGGAGGGAAACGAACAATTATATACACACATGAGGGTCTGTTATGTTATGCATACATGTTACCTGTCCTGAAGGTATACGGAGGTACATAAACTAAATACAGTATAGACAGTCAAACTGTATATAGAAATTGTGTACATACATTTAATGATTTGTTATTTACTGAGACCTGTTGTATATAATAGTCCCTTAACCCCTTAAGGACCCATGACTGCGATTAGAACCTACAACGGTCCTGGCACACCATGGATTTCAGGGCTCCTGTTCGGGGAGCCCAGGATCGGTTAGTTAAAAAAAAATAAAATCTGTCGCCCCTAAGGGGTTATGGACTGGTGCTATGTGTGTGTTAACTATGTAAAAAACAAAACAAAGAAAAAGTGTATGCTTCTTCAAGGTGCATTATGGTACAAATGTATTAAATCAAGGTTTTGGGCCAGATAGAGGCCTTCCCTTGAGTCTAAGCCTAAAGGTTGATTTAATAATGATGTAACTTCATGCACCTTCAAGAAACCCTGCAAGTATGGTGAATCCTTGTATACTCTCTGCATATATAATTTGATATGTCCTGCATAGGAACATAGTAGATGAGGCTGAAACCCTGATGATCCAGAGGAAGGCAAAAAAAACCCCCAAAAAAACATTGAAGCCATTTCCAATTAAGCCCCAAATGGATAAAAAAATTCCTTCCTGATTCCAAACGGAAGTCAGATAGTTCCCTGGATCAACAACCTATCTGCATTGAAGCCATCTGTCATAATTCTCAGTAATGTTCTATGCTAGATAGGTAGGTATCCTTTGCTTTCTTGAAAGCAGTTACTGTATTTGCAAGCACAACATCCCGAGGCAAAGAATTCCATAGCTTTACCACCATTACTGTAAAAAATCCCTGCCTTTTGTCCTTGCGTTCAGGCTTTAACAATCCGTTTAGTGAGTGCCTATATATATAATGGCCATTATGTTTTATCAGCATGAACGCTGGTTATGGAGATTGTACATTTTTATAATTATTGCTTTTTCTTTTAATCCTATATAATAATTCACTAGGATGTTTGTCAGAAGCCTTCATGCGCAGTAGAGACTGCGCTCATTTGGGCAGTCTGTACTGAGAATTATTGCATTGCGTGAGTGATACGACTCAAGACTGCATCACGTGAAGCGGTGAGGTAGCGGCCACTTAACATATACATATATATATATATATATATATATATATATATATATATATATATATAAAATCTTGTGCTGTTTTTGCAGGATTTAGCTTGCTGAATAAAACAAGGATACCCCCACTGGTGAGAGGTATTTTATTCCAACATTACTGCAGCTCAAAGATTACTTTTTTTTTGGGGGGGGGGGTTATAATAACTGTATGATCTGAAATTATGCAATGGTGCTGTTGCTATAGCATCCTGTGGAAAGTTCTTAGAATGTTGCAGGAAAAGTGCCATCAGGCCATGAATGTACTGCACCTAAACAAGTGCAAGTGCACCTATAATATAGATACAAGCTAAGAATCCTATACAATAATTTGCTAAAAAGTTTGTCACAATGCAGTCATGCACAGTAGAGACTGCCCGCTCTCCAGTCATGTGCAGTACTGACTGCCTGAACGCACAGTGGCTTATATGAAACGGGGTGCTCCGAATTCAGACCGTACTCTTCTCTGGCACCTTCCTGGGACTGCCGCTTGGTCGTAGGAAGGTTCGCAGAGAGGACTATGGTCTGAATTTGGAGCGCCCTGCTCTGTATCAGCCGCTGTGCGATCAGGCAGTAAGTACTGCGCATGACTGCAGCACGGCCTCTGAGAAGAGAGAATCCGGGCACCAGCCAAGGTTGCTGGGTGGCACTGTGGCCCATGTACACGGGCTTTTTAACTAGTTTTATCTATATTTTGCCTTTTATTGTAATGTGCTAAATGCTGATGGTGTTTTATTAAAGCAGTTCTTTTCACTTTCAGTAAAACATCTGGGATTCATTGTTAGATAGCTCTGTGTAGGTGTTGGAATAAATAAATACACTATTTAATACTTAGCACAATATTTCATTCATGTGTATATTCTTATTTTTCTTTTATGAATCTTTGTATATTGGAACCACATAACTTTATTTGAGGATTGATTTTCTAAAAAGTAAGGTACAACTTCACCTTATTCTTGGTGGCCAAAATGCCAAAAAATGCAAAGAGTCACTGGTAAAAGTAACCAGATCACTAACTGAAGGTACAGGGTTATTGACCTGGTGTGACCTGGATGAAAATCAGCTCTGGTTAATTTATTGTTTACAAATATATATAAAGATATATATTGTGACACCTTGCTAAGGGAATGGACCATAATCTGCCACATTGGTCCAATGTGGGTTGGTAGATTTTGGATTGATTTAGTCTGGTATCTCCCCTTTGATCTGTCCACGTTGGGTGTCTCTGCTAGGCGTATATGCTACCATACAGACCAATAAGTCTATTGCCAGTAGCCCACAAGGTTTTCACAAAGAATTGACACAATACTTAAAGCGGCACGATCTAAAGAACAAGCAGGTTTCAGGAGTGATTTTTGTACAGTGGACCATATCCAGACAGCTCAACAAGTTATAGGGCGGCATAATGAATGAAACCTTCCATTATGCATAGCCTTCATTAACTTCGAAAAGGCCTTTGACTGTAAAAGCAAGCAATAATCGGTGCTCTGATCAGCCAAGGAATAGATAGAGCTTACATCAATATCCTTCAGTCAATATATGAAAAAGCGACTACATCAATACATGTCTGCCTCAAGCGAAAGGTTTTTTTGACCAACGTGTCCTCCCAGTCCTTACATATGGCTGTGAAACATGGACAATGAATGCCAAATCCATACAAAAACACAGACAAGTACGGAGCGGCAATTTCTAAACATAACAAAAGGAGACCAAAAAACGTTTGCATGGACTCATCATCAAAGGCCTATAACATCATTGAAAGAGTAAAGCACCCAAAATGGTCTCATAGCAAGAAAACCTGATGATAGATGGCCCAGACAAATTTTGAATTGGATTCCACTTGATACTAAATTCCAAAGAAGAAGACCAAAGACAAGATGGGTAGATGAAATTACCAAATTTGTTGGTACACAGTGGCAACAAAAAGCACAGGACCGAAGTGGTTGGAGGCTTGCTGAGGAGGCCTTCATCCTGAAGTGGATCAACAATGGCTGATGATTATTTTATTTGATGGGTACAGTTGTCTGGAGTTGACCCATTCTGGTGGCAATTACAGTACTCATATCTGACTCTTTTGATCGTACTACTGTGAACTGTTTAATTTGGTTCCCAACAATTAGAAGGAGAGCAGACTATCTCCGACAGCCTTCTCCTCACACTATCTGCTTGCACAGAAGTGAGCAGCCCCAACTGACAGAATGTCATGTGTACATCTGCATTACAATCCTATGGATCTCAGTTGGGCAGATACATTTTTGGCATTGCAGGTAGCATACTGGTTCTGCAGTAAGAAGGGACTTTGGCTATAATTGAAGCTGGTACCTGGTTTCTGCTGTTACCAGGCGTGCTCTGTCACTCTTGCCTGCATACTTCATGTGTTTAATTGAACTAAACTCTGATTTATTGTTGTGAAATCCTAGAAAAAGATCAACATCAGAAATTAGTTGAAGATCCTGCATTAATGAGGCAAATTGTACATACGAGTACTTTTCACACCTATTACCTCTATTCATATTAGGTGGCTTGTAAAAAATTTCCAATTAAATAATAGGATTACACTCGGCAAAACTGCATCTTGTGAGGCATATAATGCTGATATTGATTACAGCAAGTTTTATGTAACTGCTCTTTTCTGCGTTCTACCAAGAATCCTGCTGCAGCCCATGTCCAATAGCAAGGCTATGTCTCAGCCATGCATAACTTGACTGGCCATTCACTAGATGTTGCAATGAGCATCACAGTGTTCAAGTTGTCCATGTGAATGATACACATGGAGGCCCCATAGGCCGCCATGCAGGTGTCCGCTGCTGCAAACATCTTGCATTCTGAGTTGAACAAAGGGAAGCTGCAGCAAGCTGCACTGATGTGCTTCTGGTGCAGATGATTCTCACCTAAGAGAATAGCAAAACCAGAAAACTATGGTATATGTCATATGGGTGACATCAGGTATACATAATGGCTTTGCTAATATTGCTTGTACCAACATACTAGAGATTTGTGTCACACCATTTGTACCATGTCCTTTTGTACCACAATTTTCTAGTGAATAATGTTTTGACTTATATTTATGCAGCTGACCCTACCTTTCAGAACTGTTTTATTTGTTATTTTATCTTTCATTATTATTATGTATCTATTGGACATGTAGTCTAGAAACAGGGCTCAGCCAATGGCGAGTGAAAATTTAGCCCTGGCGAGTAGAAATTCAGCCCTGGTGGGTATGTTATGGCTTGCAGTGGCGAGTAACTTTTCAGGTCTGGTTAGTAGCAAGGGACTTAAAATTTTAAGCCCTAGTCTAGAACTCATGCAAGGTTTCCTATACATGTAGACAAAGATATATATTAGACTGCTCCAGGTATACTATTATACTTAGTACAGTTGTGGCTATGTATAAATAATTCACTGAAAAGGGTATGCAAATTGTGAGCTTCACTCACCCTTGGTGTTCAACAACAGTTACTTTGGATCTCACTTCACATCAATTAAGCATGAACAGCTGGCGCCGGATCAAAGGAACTCCACTCCTCCAAAACGTACAAACAGTAGGATGTCCGCACTCAGACTAATAGACCAAATTTGTAAAACACAGACCTTTATTGAAGGTTTAAAAACATAAACAACATGGACAGAGACAATGGATACAATACCCCAACAAATTCTTAATGCGTTTCAGTCCTCAAAGGTCATAGGCTTATGAGTAAGGACCGTTGAGGTCCAAAATGCATTAGAAGTTTGTTGGGGTCTTGTATCCCTTGCCGCCATCCATGTTCTTTACATTTTAAACCTTCAATAAAGGTCTGTGTTTTACAAATTGATTGATGTGCGGACATCCTACTGTTTCCTAAATATGTCACAACTTCAATTTTTTGGGACCTCTGTTGTTTTGCAAAAAAACAAGAAATATATACTGCTGTGAACTATAGACCTGGACCAGGTTTTAGTGGCATTACTTGGTACTGACTGAAAGAGCACCAGTCCAGTGTAATGGTGATCTATGAGAAAGTATACAATAAGTGAAAAGAGTAAGACACTCTGTATATTGTATTCTGCCCTGTGTGTGAGTATCACACCTCTTTTTATTTCTTAGTCTCCTTAAGTGAAATTCTATCTCAGGCATTGGCCCTTCTGCCTAGAGGCAATTATTTGCCCCTTTAATGCTGCTGTGTACATCTGGGGTTGTACTGTTTCATGCACCCAATATTTGCCTGATATTCCAGTGCTGGACCATCTCTGGGACTAATGTTTATATGAAAATGTCTTCTCTGTGGAAAACCAGACTGGGCAGCACCCTGAGAGGTCACCATACCAAGAATACATTGACATGTTTTATTTGCCCTCAGTGTGTGCATGCCACATCTCTATTTTTGGATTATATGCTCTGTACCTTTGCTACCAACTGTCTTTTCCCTGGTGAAGACTGGAATAAAGGAAATTTATTTGTCAGTGAATTCCTATAGCCCATATTTCTGCAATGCAGATACTTTATGTTCTGCTTATGAACTATTCCTATTTTTAAATCCCCAAAGGTGCAATTAAATACTAAAAAATTAATGAGGCGCAGTTCTGGTGCAACCCAACTGCACCATAAGGGACAAATACAATGGGGCTTCCGCAGAAATTTTTTCAGGGGGGGCGAAGTCATAATATGACTCCCAGGACAGCCCGTCCAGTCCCTGTTTATATGGAGGGCCAAGTGTTAGGAGGGGCAAGTGCCCCCCCCCCCCAGGGAGCCCATGGACAAATACACATTTTTCAAAATGTTTTCAAATTTCCACTCCGAACCTAGCAAGACACCTTTCAGGCTTAAGGAACATGAACACCTACAAATGGGGTTATGCACACTTAAAGGGATAGTAATACTTTGTTTTAACTTTATTTTATTTTGTAGGCATTAAAAAAAACATGAAGAATGATATAAGTCTTATCTCTCAAACCTTTATGGTTTAAGAGATATTCACAAGCAAAGTTTCCCCCTTTTTCCTAGCGTAAGCCATCTCTTCTCAGATGTGGATCTGGTTGTAAGACCAGACAGATAACAGCAGGGGACAATCTTCTTTGTATGAAAAGAATGAAAGCCCTTCCCCCCTTGACAAGTTTTTCAGGTTTTTCCCTTATCTTAATTGAAGATTGTCCCTCTCTGCAGTCTACCTGGGCACCTCCCTTCTGAGCTGGCTGAACGGGGGGGGGATACTTTGCTTGTGAATATCTCTTAAACCATAAAGGTTTGAGAGACAAGACTTATATCGTTCTTCATGTTTTTTAATGCCTACAAAATAAAATAAAGATAAAATGAAGTATTACTATCCCTTTAAATACTGTATACTCCTAGCTCTCTAACAATAATCTGTTTTCTGCGGCCTAAAATCTTGTCTTATATATGCTCTCTGGGTGCTCTCATTTATGCTTTTTCCAGGGTTCAAGGGATTCCATTACAATAGAAATCTTGCTAGGTGTCTCGGAAGTGATAGTGTTTTATTGTCCGTTATAAGCCAGAGATAAGATACTGGTCTTTCTTAATTGAAAAGCATAGCTAGATTATCCATTATGGCAAACTAGGCTCCTGCCTAGGGCCCATGGCAATATGAGGGGCCCTAGCTGCAAGTGATGGGTCACAGACAGAGGCTATTGTTGTCACTAACCTCTTGTGTCAGAGGGTCTTATTGTGTAAAGAGACCAGCATCATTCAGTTGCTCCCCCTTCCATTAGAGCCATAAGGCCAGTACCTGCTAACAGCAGTCTGTGGCAGAAGCATCGGATCAAGAAATGTGGGCCTCCAAGCTGGTACCTTGCCTGGGGATACCTCTCTTGCATTCATATGGTTAACAGAATTAGCTGTGTGCAAATAATTAAATTATATGTGCATGTTTACATAAATATATCAACAGATAGATATAAAACTACATTTTACAGATTCTAGCTGGCCTACATGTTATTTAAAAATGATATAACCCAATTTCATTATTTTTGTTAGTGTTTCTTTAATCCCATTCTTATCTGTTTCCAATATACAAATAGAGCCAGTGTTACTATACTCATTCTTGTATCAAAACTGTGTAGGTTTCCTTTTGCAATATCATCTGAATCACTGATTCTCACCCCCATGCCCTCAGGAGCCAGTAACAGGCCAGCACTTGTGTATTTCTTTGTTTCAACACACAGTAGTTAATCAAAATGACTGAGCCTCTGATTAACTCACCTTTGCCCAAGCTAGGAAATCTTCAAGTTCTGGCCTGTTAATAGTCCCTGTGGGTATGGGCTGAGAACCACCAGTCTGAGTTCTGTGACACAATGATAACAGCGAACTGCAAATGTACAAGTATCAGCTTCTCTCACTTACAGAGGATTTCAATGGGAGTCGCATTACATAAAAGCTGATAAAGGATGATATCCCATTTCCCTGCCATCTGGATTTCCTGTAATACCGCTCACACATCCATTAACTAGAGATGTCTTCAGTGCTTTGAGAAACAATGCATGGGAACATATGTAGCATCTAAAGAGTTTAAAAAGCAAGAAAAAGGCACAAAGGTAAAGACAAGCAATTCTGGGGGAGATCCACTAAGGTGTGACAAAGAGGTGAAGAAGATGACTTCTCCAGTGATATCACTTCTCCAATTCCTATGTTATTCTATGGAGTCTATAGACTAACTGGAGATGTGATATCACTGGAGAAGTCATCGTTGCTTTATCACCTCTTTATCACGCCTTAGTGCATAGCCCCTGGAGTAAACCAAGTACACCAGAGGGGACAAGTACAAATTCTCCAGTATTTTATTGAGAAAAAGGAACATACAAAGTACATGTACTATTATCATGGTGCCAAGACAACAAAAGCATACAATGAATCGATATGAGGGAAGTCAACCTTTACTGATGAGAAATGTATGTCCTGACCTCCTAGTGGAGGAGCAACCAGAAGGGAGGGGTAATAACACAGAGGGAGATTGTCGGGACACAGAGAAAGGTAGCGAGAGATTAAAAGAGCCAAGAAGGAGATAAGACAAAAAAGGGGGCAGAGTGGTGGAAGGCCACTGATCCAGAGCCATGGTCCAGCAGAGAGCAGCAACGTGCATCATAAAGACCTGACTTGACACCCCAGGCACCAATGTATCACCCAAGAGCTCCCCAACAGCCCTGGGGAGGGGAACCGGTCAGATAAGAGGTCCAGAGAGACCATTGGCTGCAGAATTTGGTCACATTAAAGGGATAGTAATACTTCGTTTTCTATCTCATGTGTCAGCTATAAAGCTGACGTATGAGAAGGGGGAGGGAGCGGAGGACTTTATTTTCTTATATCTCTCAAACCATAAAGGTTTGAGAGATACGAGTAAGGGTATTAAGTATTTTGTTATTGCGTCTACAATTTTGTGTATACTTTTTATAGGACATTACAATCCCTTTAAGGTGCTCCATGTGTCATATATACATAGTTGATGAGGCTGAAAAAAGACGTGTGTTCATCAAGTCCAGCCTATGCCAAAAACACCCCTGTTGATCCAGAGGAAGGAAAAAAAAACCTCTGGAGCAATTTCTAATGTAGCCCCAAGTGGGTAAAAAAATTCCTTCCTTCCTCATCAGCAATGTAGATCCCCCACAGTGCACACACGAGCTTGGCCCCACACAATATATCAATATAAAATCCTCCAGTAATGCAGAGGGGCTCCTCAACCAAAAAAAATCAGCACTAAAAAGAAATATATAATAGCTGACTATTATGACTCCAACCAGAATTTGACCCATAACATATTGAAATGAACTCCAGCACCAAGAATTTGGAAGAAATTGGCAGCAGCCTCTTTGTTAAATATCACCTGATGAGGGGCAAGGAAATAATATCAGTGGCATGGATATTGTGCCCAATAGCAAACATTATTTGACGTCAAAACCAAGTGATCACCAGAATGGTCAGCAGACAAAATACAGAGAGAAATCCCTTCGGGCCAGCCGACCGAGCAAACCTGAAAGTTCACCTCAATGCTCACCTGAGCATAAATCATGGACAATAAGCCCACAAAGTATCCACCTTACAGGAAACATCCTTCCAAAATGTCTTCCCAACCACCAGGCTGTGACAGTTTCAAGCAAAACATTATATAATTGCATAAATATCAACCATTTGTGATATAATTGCAGGACAGGCATTAACACATTGATTGATTATCATATGTTATCCACCTCTACAGATTGCTAATCCTATCCCACACATGTACTGATTGCTTCTCATATCTTATTCACATGTGCTGATTCCTTATCATCTTTTATACCAGAGGTAGTCAAAAGCTGTACCTGTTAGGGACTACAATTCCGATGATCCTCCAACTGGTTGGGGATTACTGGAATTGTAGTTCCCAAAAATTGGAGGTCCAACAATAGACTACCCTTTTTGTATACATATTACCTATAATATTGATACATGTAAATGAGTGCATACCATATTTATACCAATTATGTATCATATTTCATACCCATATACAGATTGCCTGTAATTTATGTTTTAGTAAATAAAGAGCACATATGAAAGAACCATACATTTGATAGGTCTAAGACAGGGGAAGGTGACCTTTGGTGCTCTAGTTGTTGGGGACTACTACTCCCATACTCCCAAACCATTGGCTGGTTGGGGTTGATGGGAGCTGTAGTCTCCAACAGCTAGAGAGCCGAATATTGCGTAACTCTGAACGAAGACGTTGTAGTATGAATAAGGGAGGGAGGTAAGGACACAGTATGATGAAGGTGTCTGTGAGCAACATGAGGGGAACGAGGAAGTGACGTTGCCTGCACTGACCTATGTAAAAGCCAGAAGTCCAGCCCATTCCCACAGGATAACATTCCTATGACAAAGCAACCTTGTATCTCCCACTTCTTCTCTGCACTGACCAATTCCCTAGGACAAAGTCAAGGCCCCCATCTTTAGGGGTGGCTCTAGGTTCTTGGGAGCCCTAAGCAAAAAATTCAGATGGGGTCTCACTTTACTTCTGCATCGGTATATCTAATAAGACATTGACATCTGATTTTGTTTACATGCAGCAGTTGTACTATATAAACACTGCGGGGCACAAATGGGTGCCCTAAGCAGACGCTCATTAGGCTTATATTGTATTGATAAGCTCAGTGGTGGCTTCTTCCTCAGTAGTAATACAGGGAATGAGCAGGAAGAATGGCACCGGCACTTCCAGCCTTTAATTAGCTATGAATCTGATGGAGAGAAGGCTGGTCTCAGTGCATGAATTTGAGTAATAGACTATAAATAAAAGTCCATTGAAAATATTTAAGTATTGTCCTTAGTGGGACATTATATGGTCATTAAAAGGCCCTTTTAAACCACTGTCAGTGCTTTGAGAGCTGTAGGTACAACGTTCCTGTAGTTTATAACTCACCTGGTTTCACCCAGCTTCTCCTGCAGGTTATGGATATTGCTCATATACATTAACTCTGTGCTCATGTGAGTAAAATTAAGACTGCTATACTCTCCATAGAAGCCCTGTGGCAGCAGATCAGCTCCCATGAGTGTCAAATGAGGCACTGACAACACCCAGAACTGCAGATAATATCACTGATCTGAAGGGGGAACTGTATGAAATGGGGTGCGTTATAAATTATTGGAACTCTCATTGCTTTAAAGGGATGGTTAATTTTAAGTAGATTTAATATTGTAGACATTAAAAAAGGTTAAGATCGAGAGGTTTGAGAGATATAACTTGCTAAATTTACCCTTTCCTGGCTGTTTCACTCAAGTCTGCCATCTAGCTGACAGCTACAGATTCCGGTCATTTGACCAGACAGAGGCTCTTCAGCAGAGCTGAAATCACACTATTTAGAAATAAATACTTCATTGGAACGGTCTACAAAGTGTGCTTGCAAACCAGGCACCCTTTGTAGACCGTTCTAAATGAAGTATTTGTCTTTGGATATTGTTATATCGGTGCTGCTGAAGAGTTGCATCTGGTCAAGTGACCAGAATCTGCTTCTGACAGCTTTACAGCTCGTCAAGCAGAAAGGGGAGGGACCAGAGAACTTTATTTTCCTATATCTCTCAAACCATAATGGTTTGAGAGATATGAATAACTGCAAGTACTCTCTTTTAATTGTATCTACCATATAGTTAATACGTTTTTTCTGACATTACTATCCCTTTAAGAGCATAGCCAAGGGTTTAAAATGGCACTTTATTGAAAGTATACTGCCTCTTTACTATAGCCTGGTAAATGTATATACTCTCCTTACACCTCCATAGTCCAGGCAAAAAACAAGTAAGGGTACGATCATGCCAGAAATTATTTAACAATAAGTGACGTTAACACTTGTCTTCCTGTAAATAACTAGATATTCTCATCTCATTATGAACTTAATTCTAGAATGTTTGTGAAGTGCTACTTGTATCTACTAGGATTATTAGGAGATATTCTCCTTTACTATTTTTGTCCTGTTTGAATGTTGAACTCAATTAACCATAAGGTCCCAGCCTCATTATTTGATTCTAGACTAGAGGTCCTATCTGTAATTTACTGTTTATGCTATATATTTGCACTCAGTATCAAAGGTGATGGTGATGTCAACTATCTGCCTGATTATACAGCACTTTAAAGCTATTTCAGAAATAAAAATACTGGGTAATTCATCTTTCACTTGCATTGTATAAGTGTAATCTACCTACCTTGACTTAGGTCTGTTAGGAAAGCAAATAAACAGGCTTATTTTTGTCACATTGTAAAAAAAAAGAATGGTTGAAGTAGAGATCATAAATAAATCATTCTATAGAATATATTATGTGTGTGTGTGGTGAAATGTATCATTCAGAAGTTATTAAAGGGATAGTAATACTTCGTTTTATCTTTATTTTATTTTCTAGGCATTAAAAAAACATGAAGAAAGATATGTCTTATCTCTCAAACCTTTATGGTTTGAGAGATATTCACAAGCAAAGTTTCCCCTCCCGCCCCTTTTACCTAGTGTAAGCCATCTCTTCTCAGATGTGGAATCCAGTTCATAGACCAGACAGATAACAGCAGAGGACAATCTTCTTCCTATGAGAACAGTGAAAGCCCTGCCCTCCTTGACAAGTTTTTCAGGTTTTTCCCTTTTCTTAGTTGAAGATTGTCCCTCTCTGCAGTCTACCTGGGCACCTCCCTTCTGCTCTGGCTGAACAGTGTTACATCAGTAAAAGGGGCGGGAGGGGAATACTTTATCATTGAATTACTCTTGAACTACATGTCTGACAGTATTGAAATAACACTCTCCAAAGTCCAAATATTATGATGATTAATTAGAGCCGCTGAAACACTACTATCCCCTTAAAGAGATAGCAATGTTTATAATAAAAGCAGCTCCAATTAATCTTCATAGTATTTGGGCCATGGAGAGTGTTATTTCAGTACTGTCAGAATTGTAGTTCAAGAGTAACTGAATGATAAAGTATCCCCTTCCCATCCCTTTTACTGATGTAACACTGTTCACTTCAGAGCAGCAAGACTGTCCAGAATGATCTCAGAGAGGGACAATCTTCAATTAACATAAGGGGAAATACCTAAAAAATCTGTCATTGGGGGGGCAGGGTTTTCCTTATGCTCACAGCATGAATATTGTCCCTTGCTGTGAGCTGTCTGGTCCCAGGACCAGATTCAACATCTGAGGGGAAGTAGATTACACTAGGTAAAAGGGGATGGAGGGGGATACTTCATCATTTAATTACTCTTGAACTACAAGTCTGGCAGCACTGAAATAACACACTCTGTGGCCCAAATACTGTGAAGATTAATTGGAGCTGCTGTTTTTGTGAAGCATTACTATCCCTTTAAGAATCAAACTATTTTTAAATTGTAGTTTTCTACTGTGATCACTAAAAGGCATTGTTTCTATCTCGTTCTATGGAGATATTTAGTTTAACCCTTTAAGAGCCAGAATGGTATGCAGTCCATTGCTTTGCAATATGTTACACACCCCTGAAACACCTCCAGTGCATTGGGAAGCAATCCACTGAAGATATCTCTAGCATCCAACGGATTAATTAAAACTTAAAGGGATAGTAATACTTAAATATTACTAATCCCCATATTGTAGCCATTTTAAAAAGAATTGAATTGTCCCCAGTGTCATCTCTCAAACCTTTATGGTTTGAGAGATAACAGAACGCAAAGTTCCCCCTTCCTCCCCCTTCCCTGAAGTCAGCGTTGTACCTCACTGCAGGGGAAGCCTATCGACAGGCTTGCGGCTGTGCAGCAGAGCCAAGATTGCATTAGTAAAAAATAATTATTTCACTGAAACGGTCTTCTACGTGTGCTTGGTTTGCAAGCACACATAGAAGACCGTTTCAATTAAATCATTATTTTTTACTAACGTGATCTCGGCTCTGCTGCAGAGCCGCCTGACAAAATAAGTCCAAATATCCCTGCTGTCAGCTACAACGCTGATTTCAGGGAAGGGGGGAGGGACGGGGGAACTTTGGTGCTGCTATGTCTCAAACCTTAAAGGTTTGAGAGATGACACCGGGGACAATTCAATTCTTTTTAAAATGGCTACAATATGGGGATTAGTAATATTAAAGTATTACTATCCCTTTAATATTATGCATACTGAGGCTGATGTCCTAAGAAAAAACGGAGTAATTCTGGAGCAATAAAAATGCACTATCCAGCACGGTATCCACTGAAAATGACTCACAGTAAACAGCGTGCAACTAAACAGCGCATTAAAGGGATAGTAATGTCAGAAAAAAAGTATTAACTATATAGTAGATACAATTAAAAGAGTACTTGCACTTATTCTTATCTCTCAAACCATTGTGGTTTGAGAGATATAGGAAAATAAAGTTCTCCGCTCCCTCCCCTTTCTGCTTGACGAGCTTTAAAGCTGTCAGAAGCAGATTCTGGTCGCTTGACCAGACGCGGCTCTTCAGGAGCGCCAGCATAGCGATATCTAAAAATACATACTTAATCGGAACGTTCTACAACGTGTGCTTGCAAACCAGGCACATGTTGTAGACTGTTCCGATTAAGTATTTATTTTTAGGTATCGCTATTTTGGGGTTGCTGAAGAGCAGCTGTCTGATCCAGGAGCCAGAATCTGCTTCTGACTGCTTTACAGCTCGTCAAGCAGAAAGGGGAGGGAGCGGAGAACTTTATTTTCCTATATCTCTCAAACCATAACAGTTTGAGAGATACGAATAAGTGCAAGTACTCTCTTTTATTTGTATCTACCATATAATTAATACTTTTTTCTGGCATTACTATCCCTTTAAGCATGTCACCGTGATAAAAAGGGCAACATTAGAATCTCGACCTACATCAAAAGCGCAAGATTCTCATGTTGCCTCCTTAACCGTCACTTCAACCCACATCAATTAGTGCCTGCATAGCTGCACTCTGCATAGTTTTAACCCTTTGTGTGTCACCAACGCTCTGTAGTGGGTTAGTTCCACTTATCATAGTCAGTGGCTCAAATTCCCATTGATTTTAATATGAATCTGAGCCCCTTGAATTAACACTAGAGTTCTCTCTAATACAATGCTTCACTATGAGTTGCAAACCCCGAATTGAAATCAATGAGAATTTGTGTAGATTATTAGAAATCAGCCTCACTATCACTTTAAGTCCCTTTAGCAACACAATGAATGCAGGGGCATTTGAATCATCTGGGCAAAATAGATTTGCTTACTTGACCTCATTTATGTTATCCATTCACTTTTTCCACTTAGTATATGAGTAAAATTGTGTTGTAGTAGTTTACAGTATTTATTTTTTCTAATTTCAGGTTCCTGATCAGGCCTAATGGCTGAACCTTCTTCAGCGATTGACCCCATGGGTCTAACTTGCTAGTCCACCTCAGTCTGCTTCTACCTTCTTCTACTGGACACTTACTAACATCAAGACTAGGCTGTTGCCATCTTATAGCAATGGAAACCAAGCTTCCTGTCACCCCCACAAGTCCTTCTTCCCCGGGCCTTTCCCCAGTCCTCGCTGCAGATAAAGTGGATGGCTTTTCCCGACGCTCACTCCGCAGATCCCGCCAGCGACGGTCACACAGCTCCTCCCAATTCCGCTACCAGAGCAAACAGCAGGAACTCACCCCCTTACCCCCTCTAAAAGGTAAGCAAGTGAATGAAAAAGTTCATGTTTTCTTCTTCCAATCTGACATTCTTTTTTGCTTTATTTTCTCATTACTTATGCCTTTACTTGCTTCCACTTATAACAATCTTTCTTTAATCAATCTTACCAGGGACAGCTTTTACTTTGGGCACAATAGGCAAATACCATATGCAGTGAAGTCTATATATATATATATATATATAAAAATCCATGTGGTTTCTGGTTAACTGTTTACCCCGGCCCTGGGCAGTAAGGGGGTGGGGGCTTTCCACATGCAGCAAATCAGGAGTGGGGATTTTCACTCCTGTGAAAATCACTACAGCGAGACACACCACAGGTCCATGACGTACACAGTGCCAATCCAAAGGACAACACCATTCACCATTCGCTAGTCCTAAATAAAATAGTGCCAGGGTTCACTTCTTTTTACAAACAAATAAGAGATACACTGTGGATAAAGAGTTCTCACTCAAACACCACAGTGTTACTCTACAGTAAAGGGTGTGCTACCTAGAGGACTACTTATGTGCTCCAAAACGAGAAAGATAAAACATTAAAAGTCCCAAGAACGGCAAAGCTGTTACTGCCGACAGCTCTCTTCTTCGGTCACCCAGTCACGTGACCAGCACCGAAAGACTCTCCTCTGGCTACGTACACAAAAGATACAAAAGAGAGAGACAGAGCAATAACACGTCTAAATGCAGACTTCCAGGACTGGTTCAATATCCCACTTACACCTTCCCCTCACGATGGGTACTCACAATATGGCTATGCCAGCCTCTGGGCATCAAAGCTCATCTCAAAATATAACTCTGCAGCGTTCCGTCCACCTTGTACATCCACCTTCCCCAAACGAAGTATGTGTCTCTGGGCCCGGAAAAACTACGGCTAGTGTGCTAAAACGTACTCCTTTTATTGGACATATTATTGCACATGAAATAGTAGCATACACCTACATAAAATAATAATAACAATGAATATAACCCAATGCGTTTCATCATAGGTTTTTCCAGGCCCATAGACACGTACTTCATTTTGAGAAGGTGGATGCCCAAGGTGGACAGATCGTGGCAGAGTGTAAGTGGGAGACTGAACCAGTCCTGGAAGTCTGCATTTAGACTCATTATTGCACTTTCTCCCTCTTTCGTATATTTTGTTAACTTCTTTTTAGCCATCCCATTGTCAAGGTTTTGCTGAGCAGCTCTATTTTGCCTATTGATTCTGATGTCTGAGCTCATCTAGTGCTCTGCTATCCACTGCTGCTGTCTTCCCAGTTTCTGGCTCAGGCTGACC
Source organism: Rhinophrynus dorsalis (assembly GCA_037306005.1). NCBI lineage: Eukaryota > Metazoa > Chordata > Amphibia > Anura > Rhinophrynidae > Rhinophrynus > Rhinophrynus dorsalis. Next base: position 419,031,198 of record CM074722.1, read on the forward strand.
TCTCTGATTGCTCACCTGACTGTTATCAGCCAACCCTCCCAGGGTATATAAAGCAGCTTGGCTTACTTCCCCATTGTCCTTGTGTTTGTTTACTGACCTGTTGCTGCTGTGGATTTTCCTGCACTCCTGTTTGCTGTGTTCCAGACCCCTTGGCTTGTTCAGACATTGTGGACTTTTGTGCTTCTGACCCATGGCTTGTTCCTGACTTTGCAAACTTCTGTTTTCCTGACTCCGGCTCGACTGACTACCTGTTTTGGTTCCTGACTCTGGCGTGTCTTTGGTTTATGATCTTGGATCATGCTTCTATTTTTGTTTCATTAGTAAAGGTGTAATGCATTGTACACTTTTGTGTCTTGTCTGGTTCCTGGCCCCTAACAGTACACAAGGACCATGAACTCAGGAGAAACAGGCAGTCCACCGAATATTTTTTTTCAGGCTGGACCAGGTAGACCAGCGCATGGACCAGTTTGCTGCATCCCTCCAGGCTTTGTTGCTCCGTACTGAGCATCTGGTTCCACAGCCTCAGTGGTCCTCGGCGCAGGCTGACCCTATAACTGCTGCTGCTCCCACTCTGGCTGGCAATGGTGATTCCAATGTTGCAAGAGGTATGACAGGGTCTGCCTCACTTCCCCAGCATTATGGGGGCAACCCTAACCAATACAGAGGTTTTCTAAACCAGGTTGGCATCTATCTGGAGATGTTACCACAGTCCTTCCAGTCTGATAGGAGTAAGGTGGGCCTTGTGATTTCCTTACTCTCTGACAGGGCCTTGGCTTGGGCTACTCCCCTTTGGGAGACACAGAAAGCTATTGTATACAATTACCCTGAGTTTGTGGCATTCTTTAAAAGGGTATTTGATATACCGGGCCACTCCACCTCAACTGCCAAGGACCTAATGTCCATCCAGCAGGGTACTAGGACAGTTTCCGATTATGCCATAGAGTTTCGTACCCTGGCAGCCGAGGTTGGTTGGAATAATGAAGCTCTCGTGGCTGCTTTCTCTAATGGGCTTTCGGATACGGTTAAAGATGAGATTGCAGCCTGGAACCTTCCCAGTGATTTAGAGGAACTGGTCTCATATTGTATTCTGATTGACTCCCGAATCCGTGAGAGACTTTCCTTTAGGGAGAGCCTGCGGAGGCATCCCATCCATTTAACTCCGAGCCTTTTTGTCCCCACCCGTACCTCCCTCTCCTCCCACACCTCCTAGTCTCAAAACCTCAGGCGATGTGGAGCCCATGCAGATTGGGTTCACTCGTCTTTCAGTTGTGGAAAGGGCCTTGAGGAGGAGTGAGGGCCTGTGCCTTTACTGAGGTAATGCAGGGCATCAAAATTGTCCCACACATCCAGGATAACCGCACCTAAAATCTTATAGGGGGACAGACCTTGGGTGGTGTCTCAGCATCCCTGGATATTCATACTGATAAACCATTAGTCTCCGTTGGGCTTTCTTGGGGTAAAAGTTCAATTACTTATTGACTCCGGTACAGCGGGCCTCTTTGTTGACATTGACTTGCCCAGAAGTACTCCATTCCATTGCAGCTCCGTACCACTCCACTTACCCTCGAGGCTATTGATGGTAGACCCCTACAGCCGCCACAGGTCACCCACGGAACCGCTCCTTTGGCTATGGGTGTGGGGGCTCTCCATCACCAAACCTTGCAATTCCAGGTGATCCACTCTCCTCACTATCCTGTGATACTGGGTTATCCATGGTTGTGCATACACAATCCCAAGGTCAATTGGGCAAGGGCTGAAGTCATGGCATGGTCACCCAGCTGTTCCAAGACATGCCTAGTAAAAGTGGGGAGGGTGCTAACCACATCCTTGGTCTCTTTGCTGCCTGACGAGTACCAAGAGTTCCATGATGTATTCAATAGGGGCCGGTTTGGTGAGCTTCCGCCTCACCGCCCATACGATTGTACCGTTGAACTACAACCGGGTGCCATTCCTCCTCGAGGTCGAGTCTACCCTCTTTCTGTCACGGAGAATAATGCCACGGAGGAGTATATTGAGGTGCGCTGTCCCGGGGGCTCATCCGCAAGTCCTCCTCTCCTGCCAGGGCCAGATTCTTCTTCGTGAAGAAAAAGAGTGGTGAACTGAGACCCTGTATTTACTACAGGGGTCTCAATCATGTCACTGTTAAGAACGCCTACCCTAATCCACTGGTTACTGAGATATTCGATCGATTGAAAGGGTATAAGGTATTCACTAAGCTCGACCTGCGAGGGGCATATAATTTGATACGGATAAAGGAGGGCCATGAATTCAAAACCTCATTTAACACCAGGAGCGGGCATTACGAATACCTCGTAATGCCCTTTGGTCTCTGCAATTCTCCTGCCACCACGCAGATGTAAACCGAGTCCTGCAAAGAGTAAGAGAAAATAACCTATTTTGCTAATTAGAGAAGTGTGAGTTCCACCGTAAACAGGTCACCTTCTTGGGGTACATAATTTCAGAAGTCGGTTTCACTATGGACCGTGAAAAACTCTTGGCTGTTCTCAAGTTTTCGCAACCCGTAGGTCTCCGCTCCCTTCAAAGTATCCTCTGGTTTGCAAACTACTATAAGACATTTATCCACAATTTTTCCTGTATTGTAAATCCCCTTACCGATATGACCAAAAAAGATGGTAACTCCACTCACTGGTCCCCGGAAGCCATCAGGGCATTTGAGTCACTAAAAGCTGCTTTTGCTGCAGCATCTATTCTGACATACCTGAAACCTGAGCTTCCATTCATACATCAGGTCGATGCGTCTGAGACAGGAGTAGGCGTCCTCCTGTCTCAACATCCTACTCCTGAGAGCCAGTTGCACCCATGTGGGTATTTCTCAAAGAAGCTAAGTCCTGCGGAGTTCAATTATCAGATTGGTGATCAAGAGCTTTTGGCGATAATACTGGCTTTCAAAGAATGGAGGCATTTGCTCGAATTAACTTCCATGCCAGTCTTAATCACGGATCATAAAAACCTTACCTACTTGTCCAAGACAGGCCAGATAGGCCTTATTTTTGTCTCGTTTTAATTATGTGGTCTCGTACCTGCCAGGTACTAAAAATGTCCGGGCTGATGCCCCATCCAGACAGTTCTCGGGCGCTAAAGAGGAGAATCCTCCTTGTCCTATTATTCCTCAGGACAAAGTACTGGCCAGCATATGTACCAGCATAACATCTCCTCTTGGGGAGAAAATACAGGCCGCCCAAGTAGATGCACTTGCTGAGACTCCCTCTGGGTGCTGTTTTGTACCTACTGACCTCCGTACCAAGGTGCTTGCAACCTACCATAAGACTAAATCAGCAAGTTATCCCGGAAAGAACCAGCTCTTCTGGCCGGTTTCCCATCTCTTCTGGTGGCCTGAACTCACCTTCCAGTGGGCCTTCTCCAACCCATAACCTATGGGGAGAAGCCATGGTCACACCTTGCCATGGACTTCATAATCGACCTCCCTTTGTCTAATGGTCACACTGTCATCCTCATGGTCGTTGACCGATTTTCTAAGATGATTCATTGCATACCATTCAAAAAACTTCCATCCGCTAAAGAGTTGGCTACGGTCTTTGTCAAAGAGGTCTATCGGCTACACGGGGTTCCCAAAGTCATAGTTTCCGACCGAGGTAGCCAGTTTGTCTCAAGATTCTGGAGGGCCTTCTATGCGCAACTAGGTATCCAACTTTCCCTCTCCTTGGCCTATCACCCGCAATCGAATGGGGCAGTGGAAAGGGCTAATCAGGCCTTGGAGCAATTCCTGCGGTGTTACATCTCAGACCATCAGAACAATTGGTCGGATCTGCTACCTTGGGCGGAGTTTGCTCATAACAGTGCTGTCTCGGCTTCTACTTGGCTCTCCTCTTTCATGGTGAATTATGGGTATCAACCCTCCATGATTCCAGATTCGTTCGCTCCCCAGGGAATCCCGGCATTGGAGGATCATCTCCAGCAAATCCGTTCCACATGGCTGCTGGTCCAGGAGTCATTGCAACGCTCACAACAATCCCAGGAGCTGTAGGCTAATCGTAAACGCCCACCTGCACCCTCCTACCAAGTCAGGGAGAGGGTCTGGTTGTCCTCCAGAAATCTTCACCTCTGAGTGCCCTCTCAGAAACTGGCTCCCCATTTTGTGGGGCCTTTCAGTATCCTCTGATACCCTGTGGCTTATGCCGTAGACCTTCCTCCCAATATGCGGATACACAATGTGTTCCGTGTCTCGCTTCTGAAACCTCTGGTATGTAATCGTTTCACTATGGTCACTCCTCGACCTCATTCGGTGCCCGTTGACAGCCATGAGGAGTATGAGGTCTGATCCATAGTTGACTCCTGTAGGTTCCGAGGGAGTCTTCAATATTTGGTCCATTGGAAAGGTTACGGTCCAGAAGAGCGCTCATGGGTTCCAGCCACAGATGTGCATGCCCCTACCCTCCTCCGTGCTTTCCATGCACATTTTGCCCATAAACCTGGTCCTGCCCCGCGGGGGGATCATTGAGGGGGTGTACTGTCAAGGTTTTGCTGAGCAGCTCTATTCTGCCTATTGATTCTGATGTCTGAGTTAATCTAGTGCTCTGCTATCCACTGCTGCTGTCTTCCCAGTTTCTGGTTCAGGCTGATCAGCTGACCTCTCTGATTGCTCACCTGACTGTTATCAGCCAACCCTCCCAGGGTATTTAAAGCAGCCTGGCTTACTTCCCCATTGTCCTTGTGTTTGTTTGCTGACCTGTTGCTGCTGTGGGTTTTCCTGCGCTTCTGTTTGCTGTGTTCCAGACCCCTTGGCTTGTTCCAGACATCATGTGCTTCTGACCATGGCTTGTTCCTGACTTTGCAGACTTCTGGTTTCCTGACACCAGTTCGGCTGACTACCTGTCTTGGTTCCTGACTCTGGCATGTCTTTTGGTTTATGCTCTTAGCTCATACTTCTCTTTATGTTTCATTAATAAAGGTGTACTGCATTTGACACTTTTGTGTCTTGTCTGGTTCCTGGCCTCTAACACCCATCTCATGTCTCTCTATAGCCTAACCCAAAATGTCAACAAAACATGCTTGCAAGCTAAATTAATTTGTATAGCCACTATGTAGGCTATTCAGATTGAACAGCATCCAAGGTCTTTTGGTTCAACACATAATATGCACAGCAAGTTTGCATACCCCTCTGGCACTCAAGGGTTAAAGAATAATTAACACCATCTAATAATAACCACCACTTACCTTATTATGGCCAGAAAATCATAATGGCGCCTTATGAATTTTGACCTTGTGCCTTTGTTCAAGAGATAACATCTTCAGTCAGTCCTGGGTGTCTGTTCATGGAGGAAGACATGACAGTTGCTGGAAGTTTTTTCAAACTGAAGCAGGCTGAGTACATGATCCTACTTAACCCTTTAAGGACAAAAGAGGTGCACACTGCGTTGCAAAGCAATGCGTTTCATACTATTTGGTCCATATTGGGGTAAGATTACCATGTGCAGTGAGTAGAGTTTGAGGTCCTGCGGTTCTGCCAGCAACTGTCATGTTGGCCTCCATGGACATGACATCCGGGACTGACTGAAGCTGTTATTTCTTGAACCAAGGATCAAAGGAAATTACTATAGGATATTAAGATTTTTTGGTCATAGTAAGGTAAGTGGAGAATATTATTGGGAGGTGTTATTTCTCCTTTAAAATATTGTGCATCAATGGCAGAATGGAATCCAGGGCCCATAATGCACTGCTCATATGAGACATCTTCACACACACACGCACACTCTACTCCTTCCTCTGCTTTGATCACAACAGGGAGACTGACATAAGATTTCAAATGTATCAAATGGGAGGTGGTTTGTTAATTTTCTATTCTAAGACTACTGTAAATCATAGAAGAGCCCTGTCTGGAAATAGGGTTGCCACCTTTTCTTACAAAAAATACCGGCCATGGCATTCCCTCCATAGACTTAACATTGGACAGAAGCCAATTTTTTACCGGCCTGCCGGTAAAATACCGGCTGGGTGGCAACCCTATCTGGAAAATAGACAGCACTGTCCCCTGACCTAGGGTGACCAGATCTCACCTTTAACCATATGAAAAATGCATACTGCAGGACTGCTTTGATTTCAGTGCTTACTTCCTGTGTGTCTCCAGTTATAGGAAAGGTCTGATTAGTTTACGCTTGGCCTCACTACATCACTGGCTCTATGCAGCACGAAAAGATACGCAAATTCTGAAGTAAAGAAACTTCATCATGAAAGGGGAAATAGGAGATTTCTCTCTAGTACTTAAGGGGTTAAAAACCCCATTTAAATCAATGAGAATTTTAGGAATTTTCATCTCATTATGCAGTTGGTATGACCCAGAATTGCTACCCTTTTACTTCCTTTTCTCTGAGCTATATAGGAGCCATTCTGAAGCACAATAACTGTACCACAGGAGACAAATAAATATTCCCCAAATTTCCATTGATTTTCATTGGATTTTACTCCCTTGAATGCTTGAGAGCTATCCATTGCATTGCTTTGCAGTGTGTTGAAGGACTCTCTAACATTCCAGGGTCAATGGGACCCCTATGGTGCAGTGGTTTGCTCCTGAATGAACCATTTATTCATCCTTAGATTTCTGAATTGACCCCTGGGATGCCACATTATGAGCAGTGACTGAGCACCAGCAGTAATCAAGCCTAGATTCTGGGTTGTGGGTGTGGTCAGGGCAGTTCCAGTGTCTCTGTGCTATGGTTTAGTGAAGCAGATTTATCTATCATTGCATTTACTGTCAGAATGTCCTGTTTATTTACTAATTTACATGCCTCTTTACTGATAATTATTTAACCCATTGGGAGCTACAGAGATCTCCAGTGCACTGCAAAGCAATATGTGGGAGAGCTTTCTAGTATCTGTTTGTATGTTATATAGTGGGGTGGTCAATTGATGGATGTTCAGGTGTTGGAAATAACAACTCTCTTTTGCAGGCTGAGGATGATGTGATTTGTCATCCCTAACAACTGGAGGCCTGATAATCATACCTGGGAACTCTCCGGATTTGCCCCGGAGACTCCGGTTCTGACAGAACTTTACCGGGTCTCCGGGGCAAAGGCAGATTCCTCCGGATGTGGAGAGTTTCTATTGAAACTCTGCCACATCCGCTTTTTCTCCCGCTGATCCTCAGTCCCCAGCCTTCTGTGTGACACCTTTAACCCTCTGAGTGCCAGAGTGGTAAGGAATGCATTGCTTTGCAATGCATTCCGTACCACTCTGGCACTCAAAGGGTTAAGCCCCCCCCCCTCACTCGCGGCAAGTCCCGCCCCTTTTTGACGCGATTAGCGTCATTTTTGTCACCCCCTTGTGAACAGAGGACTACCCTCCGGGTAGCCCTCAACTGGAAGTTCCCAGGTATGCTGATAATGACTACCCCTGTTATATAGGCTAGGGATGATTTCTTTGTCAGGCAAAGTGGACCTGTCAGTAGGGTCAGTTGTTTGAAGAGTGGGACTATGGCTTTTGGGCAGGGCTAAGGATGCGTTACCTTTTGTGTATGTGTGTGAAGATAATTAGGCCCATCTTCATACATCTAACTCATATTCTGCCTTTCTATCCTTTCGTCTATATTGTCTAACCTCTCCTTACTTCCTCTCTGTTCTCCAATACCACCCCCCTTCCCTTTCTGTCTGCTATTCCTCAGATCAATAGCACTATGTGTTCAGAAAACATTAGCATCTTTCCTAATGTATTTCCAAATGGCTCAATCAACCCTCCCATCCTTTATCTCTCCCTTTCTCTTCTCTCCCTCCTTTTATTACTCTTTCTTAGTCCCTTCTGCTGTTGTAAAGTCCATATGCTCATAAATTCATATTTAAGGACACAGATATTCAGTATCTTTATACACTGCAGCATTCTCATAATCCGTGTATAGATACTCAGTATTATTTTTCAGTTCAGTATGTTCAACATCAGTGTATAGATACTCAGTATCATTATACAGGGCAACATGTTCATTATCAGTGTATAGATACTCAGTATCATTATACAGTGTAATATGTTCATTATCGGTGTATAGATACTCAGTATCATTATACAGCACAATGTGTTCATTATCAGTGTATAAAATACTTCATATCAATATACAGTGCAACATGTTCATTATCAGTGTATAGATAATCAGTATCATTATGCAGTACAGTGTGATCATTATCAGTATATATACTCAGTATCATTATACAGCACAGTGTGTTCATTATCAGTGTATATTCAGTCTCATTATACAGTACATGGTCATTATCAGTGTATAGATACTCAACATTATTATACTGTGCATCATGTTCTTATCAGTATATACTCAGTGTCATTATAGAGTGCAACATGTTCTTTATTAGTGTACAGTTACTCAGTATCATTCTACAATGCTGCATATTAATTATGTGTATAGACACTCAGTATCATTATACAGTGCCTCGTGTTGCTAATCAGTGTATGCTCAGTATCACTATGCTGCCCAACATGTGTAGAGATGCTCATTATCATTATAAACTGTAATATATTCATACTATTGGAAAAGCACGTGTACACAGGCTAAGGTCTGGGTTATGTTAACCCTTTGAGTGCCAGAGGGGTATGCAATGCGTTGCGTACCCTCTGGCACTCAAAGGGTTAAGAGGCCAGTCCTGCTCTGCGTCCTGCCGCCGACACAGTCATGAACTGCAGAGACTGTCCGAAAGCACAGAATGCAACCAGAACAGAACTCCCAGCTCTCAGGCAGTCTCTACTGCGTATGACGGCTTCTGACAAACATCCTAGCGAATTATTATTTAGGATCAGTGTATAAATACTCTCTATTATTTTACAGTGCACCATGTTTATTATCAGTGTATATAGATTATATGATTATATGATACAATTTATTAACTCCTTAACCCTTTGAGTGCCCGAGGGGTATGCAACGCATTGCCTAGCAATGCATTGTGTACCTATCTGCCACTCAGAGGGTTAAGGACCGGTGACATGCCAGCACCATCACCGGTGTCCTTGCCTAAAGGACCGATAACAGGAGCGCTATGAACACTACCGAGGTCTGAAATTGAGCTCTCCAGGACTGGAGCGGTCACTATCAGACCCATGTTCAGCGAGCCGGCACACGTGATCAGTCAAATGCGCTAGCTCTCCAAACATTGTCTATGTGGTCCTTAAGGCAGATACAACCCCAGGATCACTGGTCCTTAAGGGGTTATTCATCAGTGTAAAGCTGCTCAGTGTTATAATGCAACAAAGACCGTTCATTATTAATGTATAGTCATCATCATGATGCAGAATTTCATGTTCATTATTAATGCATTGATACTCAGCATCATTATTCTGATCAGTATTGAGAGGGAGGCATATGGTGACAGTGACACTCTGTGGGTGTCCTTGGTTACAGTCTCTGCGGAGACTCTCCCTTGTGTATCTGTCTTTGCCTTATGTCTATCCTTTCGCTTACACAATTCTCCCCTCTCCATCCCTCTCTCTTTCTCTCTTACTTCCTCCCTTCCTTCTTTAACTGTATATTCCCCCTCTTGCACCTCTCCCTCCATCTCACCTCATTCCCTCACTCCTAATTTCCCTCTCCACTCCCCTCCACCCTCTCTCTTTTCCCTCCCCCCTTTCCCTCGTGTGTTAGCCTCTCTCATGGCTTCTTCTGTCAGCAAATCATTATTTTCTGCTGGACAGGAAATCTAATAAAATTCACATTGTGTCCTACAGTCTATTCTGAATTAGGTTTGATTGCCTGTTATGTATAATATATGTAAATATACAGAAAATGGCCTAATGACCTGTGCCAGCAGACTGTGCAATGCAGGGGTGAGCAATCTGAGGCCTTGCAGCTGTTGCTGGGCTACAATTTCCGTCATCCTTCGGTAGCCAATGACTGCCAGAGGATGATGGGAATTATAGTCCAGCAACATCTGCAGGGCCTAGGGTTGCCACCCAGCCGGTATTTTACCGGCACGCCAGTAAAAAATTGGCTTCTGTCCAATGATAAGTCTATGGAGGGAATGCCATGGCCGGTATTTTTTTGAAGAAAAGGTGGCAACCCTTCCAGGGCCTCACATTGCCCAACCCTGGTGAAATTAACTAGAAAACAAGAAATTGCATTCCTCCCTTGTGCTAAAATATTTCATGGGTTTAACCCTGTGAGGTTGATTTAGGTCTATTTTCCATTACTGTAGGACCTCAGCAGGAATCTGCAATGGAATCTAGGCCTCAAGAAAATTTGAAGCAATTCTGGAGCGAACTAACTGCACTATAGAGTAGACTGAGCAGACATCATCATTAACCAGGTGCTTTCAGGGCAGCCCTAAAATATGCATATTTCCGATGTGTCCCCGACCATACCTGTGAACTTCCTCCTCTTGAGCCCCCAGGGAGGTCTCATGTGCTGCTGACCAGGGGGATTTAAATGATGCAATTTGCATCATACAGGGGGTGTGGCTTAATAGGGTGGGCAGAGTTTATACATTTATATGTTTGTGGGAGGAAAACGGTGGGAAGAAGGAGAAATGTGTAGACTTTCAGAAGAAACTCACCACCATGGGAGAATCAGCCTCTGTGCCCAGATACCTGGTAATTAACTGTAAAAACTGGAGTTTCTGGGGCAGATCCAGTTTCCAGGTGAATTACATATCTGGGAACCTTCTTATCCCAAGTTCCTGGAGAAACAATGTAGATCTGAGGATGGAAGTGTCCAGTTGATGCATTTCACGTCATATTGTGGGTGGGGCAGGGCTGGATTTACATCTCAGGAGCCTGTAGGCACAGAAATCTGAAGCACCCCCCCATTTGCCATCTCCACAATGCTCCTAATCTCCATATTGCCCCCATCAGCTCCAACTAGCCCCCATGATCTTCTCCATATTGCCCCTCACAGTGCCCCCATGATCATCTCCATATTGCCTCCCGTGTCCATTTCCTATTCTGGAGAGGTCTGTCTGTGCCTCCTCCTTTTACACAGAGCTGCAACTGCTGGAGCTCCCATGCGGTCTTCTCTTCAGTAATGCTGGGAGATGATGTCATCTCCCAGCGCTCTGCATTACTAAAGAGCCAAGGAGGGAGCTCACAGCAGCTACAAGTCTGTGCCGAAGAAGGCACAGACTGAGACCTCACCATGTTGTTGTGGGCACCAAACTGGCAATCCGAATGACAGGCGCCCCTCTGTGAGGTGTGCCTGTAGGCAGATGCCTACTCTGCCTAATTACACATCCGGCCCTGGGGTGGGGCTTAATTGGGTGGACGAGGGTGGTTGAAGTTGAAAGGAGGAATCTGCCATGAAATGGGTGGGATATTGGGCAGAATGGGGCAGGAGTGGGTGGATCTGGTGCAAAAGTGGGTATGGTTATAGCTGAATTTACCAAGCCAGAGAATCAGCCTCTGTCTCCAGAGACCCGATAATTCAGTCTGAAAGACAGAATCTCCAGTAGATCCGGAGAGCTCCCAGGTATGGCAAGATCTGTAGGGTGACCATGTGTCCCTGATTGCCTGATTGTAAGTGTGTGTCCCTTGTCCCGGGCAGCCCCCTTCTGGGACAATACAAAGTCCCAGGATGAAGACTCCAGAGCACAGAGCTCAAGACACTAGAAGTAAAGCTTCCCATTACCCACTGTGACAGGAATAATGCCTCTGCTGGGCTACAAGAAAATGGTTTCCAGACAGAGCTCAAAACACAAGAGAGAACTGAGTCTTGATTTGGACATCATTTGGGAGCTGCAGTGTAATTCTGTTGTAGTGTGATGTTAGTTTAAGGCTTTGGGTGTGATGTACATTTTCTTGTGGCCCACCACAGACATCACTTTCTGACGCAGCAATTAATGGGAAGTTCTCCCCCTAGTGTTTAGAAGTATGTGGTGCACTCTTGTCTCCACAGTGTCCCTGAATGGCAGAATTGAAATGTGGTCACCCTAAAGGTCTGGTCAGCTTGCTATACAGGATTATTTTAATAACATTCCTATTGATTTAAATGGGGCTTTTATTCTGTTAAATGCTAGAAAGGTCTCCAACGTATGGTGGAGAAAAGCACTAGAGAACTTTCTAGAATTCAAAGTGTTAAAACGTCCAGTTTAAATCAATGGGAGATTTTATTAACCCTTTGAGTGCCAGAGGGGCACACAACATATTCCAGAGAAATGTGTTGTGTACCTCTTTGGCAATCAAAAGGTTAACTGCCTCTGGTGCAGTTGGCTTGCTCCAGTCATTCTATGAAATCAACCTCTTTGAGTGATGTGCAACACATCGCACACTTCGCTGGCGCTTAGAGGGTTAAAGGTCAGCTCCATCAAAGAGCAACGTGCCCTGAAGATGTGTAATGACTTTCTTATGTCCAAGTACAAAATGACATTTTCCTGGATTCCATTTCTGTGCAGATGCTCCAGTATCCGAGCTCCATGACTTGTTTTGTAAGAAGCTGCAGCAATGCTCCGTAATCTTCCACTTTATGGACTGTGTGGCTGATCTCAAAGGCAAAGAAATTAAGAGGGCAGCTCTAAATGAACTGGTAGAATGTATTGCGACAAACAGAGGAGTCCTAATAGAGCCAGTGTATCCTGAGGTCATTAAGATGGTGAGTGATTTAACCAGTAATGTCTAAACCACTTGAAGATACACTAACACTTAATAACAATAACCCCACTTACCTTAAAGCGGAACTACCACACAACACAATCTTTATCTTCAGTAAGTCCCCATCTGGCGACTAGCTGCTTAGTAGCGCTAGTCGCCAGAATAATTACCTTATTTAATAGATTTCTGCTCTCTTCCATGGGTGACAGGCAGGACGAAGTGAGGACATCTTGCCATTGTGATGTCCGCGCACCTGCTCTTTCAGTCCAATTTGGCTCCGGCTGGAACTGACAGTGCAGGCGCATGGATGTCACAATGGCAAGATGTCCTCGCTCCGTCCTGCCTGTCACCCATGGAAGAGAGCAGAAATCTATTAAATAAGGTACTTATTCTGGCGACTAGCGCTACTAAGCAGCTAGTCTCCAGATGGGGACTTAGTGAAGATAAAGATTGTGTTGGGTGGTAGTTCCCCTTTAATCTGTGCATAGAATCTTAATGGTCTCTATTAATCAATTCTGTGTGGATTGGTTCTCCAAAATTCACCTCTAATAATTACCGGTACCATGTCAGCCATAGAAAATACAGGAGACTAGGGGCTATATTCTATTACAGGTGCTAATTTTATCACTGCTTTTTTCTCCAGTTTTTCCCATAGACTTCAATAGGAAAATGTTTGATAAAACTGGAGTTAACATTTAGCACCTGCAATAGAAACTGGCCCTAGTAGAGAAAAATTCTCTATTAGCAGTTAGCAATAAAGGTATCATTTTTACTCTACTAGGCCTAGATTCTATTACAGGTGCTAATTTTATCTTTGCTTTTATCCCCAGTTTTTTCCGTAGAAAAATGTTTGATAAAACAGGTGTTAACATTTATCTCTTGCAATAGAATCTAGCCCCTAGTCTCCTGCTAATTATTACTAGATTACAAGTACATGGAGGCAGACATAATTCTTTGTTGCACTTAATGACCTCAAGCTCCTCTACCTCATCAGTAGGAGGAGTCTGGAGTCCAAGAATAATACAAAAACAGTCATGTCTGCTTCAGTGGACCTGATATCTGGTGCTAATTGAAGATTAATCCCAGGGAGCTGATCCACACATTACTGTTTCATAGTGGCCATCGGGAATTTCTACTTAGATTCAATGGATAGTAATGTTAGCATAAAAGCAGTTCCAATTAATCTTCATAGTATTTGGGCCATGGAGAGTGTTATGTCAATACTATAAGAGTTGTAGTTCAAGAGTAACTGAATGATACAGTATCCCCTCTCACCCCTTTTTCTGATGTAATACTGCTCACCTCAAAGCAGAAAGACTGTCTGGATGGATCGCCTTAGCTCACAATAAGAAAATTGTCCCTTGCTGCAACCTGTCTGGTCAAGAGACCAGATTCTGTATCTGAGAGGAGGCGGCTTACACTAGGTTAAAGGGGTGGGGGGATACATTATCATTTAATTACTCTTGAACTGCAACTCTTACAGTATTGAAATAACACTCTCCATCGCCCAAATACTATGAAGATTAATTAGAGATGCTTTTTTGTGAAACATTACTATCCATTTAAAGGGAAGCATTACCCTTGGAATAATTGTCTCTTAATTTAAAGGGATAGTAATACTTTGTTTTATCTTTATTTTATTTTGTAGGCATTAAAAAAACATGAACAATATAAGTCTTATCTCTCAAACCTTTGTGGTTTGAGATATATTCACAAGCAAAGTTTCCCCTCCCGCCCCTTTTACCTAGTGTAAGCCATTTCTTCTCAGATGTGGGTACAGTCCATAGAACAGACAGATAACAGAAGGGGACAATCTTCTTCCTATGAGAACAACGAAAACCCTGCCCCCCTTGACAAGTTTTTCAGGTTTTTCCCTTATCTTAATTGCATATTGTCCCTCTCTGCAGTCTACCTGAGCACCTCCCTTCTGCTCTGGCTGAGCAGCGTTACATCAGTAAAAGGGGAGGGAGGGGGATACTTTGTCATTGAATTACTCTTGAACTACAACTCTGACAGAATTGAAATAACACTCTCCAAAGTCCAAATACTATGATGATTAATTAGAGCTGCTTTTATAATGAAACATTACTATCCCTTTAAGAGAAGAACTTGCCTAAGCAGGTGTCCCTCTTACATCAGTATTCTGTGACTCTAAAGGGTGCACTCTTTGTCTACATTTATTGTCTGCCCCTCCCATGTCTCTAAAGGGCCCTGATATCAAGGGAGGGCTGGCCTCGGGGGCAGGGGGGCAATTGCCCCCTGGGCTGGTCATATGTCTGAGCTGGTAGGCCACTGCACCTCACTAAATCACCCAATTGTTTCTGTAAATGGAGCTATACTAGTGATACCACAGAGCTTACAACTGAAATGGAGCTAAACTAGTAGCATAAACCATTTCCCTTGTAAGCTCTATAGTATCACTAGGTAAGCTTTACTTACATTGTAAGCTTTGTAGTGGCTCGCTAGTGTAGGCCCAGTTCAACTGTAAGCTATGTGGTGTCACGTGACTTACATCACAATATTAATGCCAATTTTAAAATTAACAAAAGGGGGTGGGCTTAGACAGTGGTCTCGAACGATAATAGAAATGGACCACTTGAATGTATTTGCCCCCTGGGCCACAAGTTTCCAGCCCTCCCCTGCCTGATATACATTCACAAGATAGTGAAGTGTCCACATTCACATATAAATACAAAAAAACAGTAAACCTGTATAAATGAAACTTGAATAGATACAGTCTTTTGTTGATAAAATATTTTGTGTGTGTGTGCTTGCCAGTGTGCATCCATATGTGCATGTGTGTGTACGGGGAAAGTGGAGGGGTGAAGCTGTGTTATTATTAGGCATTAGTAAGAATTAGTGTTCCTTTAACCCCTTAAGGACTACGTGACTTGCTATGACCGTCACGGTCCTTATACCCTTAAGGACCAGTGACGGTCATAGCACGTCACGTACTTTTTACTTAGAGCGCTCTACCGGGAGCGCTGTAAGTAAAAACGGGGCCTAAAATTGATCGCTCCAAGACCGGAGCGATCTGTCTTTGGCCTCCAATCGGCGTGCCGGTACGCGTAATAGGTCACGTGTACCGGCGCATCGGCAAAGATCAAAGCGGTCCTTAAGGGAAGGGAACTTCCCTGGACAGCTGGTACTTAAGGGGTTAAAGTGTTAGTAATTTCTAAAAAAAGTGTTTTTTTGCATTTAGAAGACCTTAAAAAGCTGATCTAAATGCAAAAAAACGTATCTCTCAAACCGCTATGGTTTAAGAGATACGGGCGTTTGAAGTTCGCTATTTCCTACTGACAGCTGTAAAGCTGTCAGCAGGAGATTTGTGTCGGTCGACACGGTAAACACCAGGCACACGTTTTAGACCATTCCAATGAAGGTATTCCTTGTAAGTAAGGAGATCTCTGCACTTCTCAAGCGCCACCGTGTTGACCGACACGGATCTCCTGCTGACAGCTTTACAGCTGTTAGTAGGAAACAGCGAACTTTAAACGCCCGTATCTCTTAAACCATAGCGGTTTGTGAGATACGGTTTTTTACATTTAGATCAGCTTTTTAAGCTCTTCTAAATGCAAAAAACTTTTTTTTAGACATTACCAACAGTTTAACCCCTCAACGACCAATGACTTGCCAGGATCGTTATCTGTGTCTGTGACTAAAGGACCAGTGACAGTCCTGACACATCATGGGTTTTGTGTTCACAGCACTCCTGTGTGCGTTGTGAACACTAGTGGAGACTAAAACTGATTGCTCCAAGATCGGAGAGGTCAGTTTCAGACTCTCATTTGGTGAGACGGTACACGTGATCAGTCAAGTGTGTTGGCTCACAGAATAATGTCTATGTGGTCCTTAAGGGGGTATCCATACCTGGGAACGACTTGATCTGTGGTGCCGCTGAGGGGAGAGAAATTACGCTATTCATGTCATAAAATGGGCAGGGCTTAATCGCAAGTGGGGGGGCGGAACAAAAAAATCCCAAAAAAATAGCTCAAATAGACTAGGGAAGGAGGAGAAAAGGGCAGGAGAGGGAGGAACAGGGTGGGATGGAACACAAGTGGGCAGAGTTTCATCAGAAACTCCCCACATCCGAAGTATCAGACTCTGCCCTGGAGACCCGGTAATGCAGAGTCAAAACCGGAGTCTCCGGGGCAAAACTGGAGAGTTTCCAGCTATGGGGGGTATCAAATCTCAGGACCACTGGATGTTAAGGGGTTAAAAATCTGATTTTGGACACTTCTGTCTTTGCCCTAAGGCACTGCGTCCCAACCCTATCCTCTGGGACTGTTAACAGGCCATGAATGTAGGATTTCCCTACTTGTTCACAGGCAAGTTAATTATAACTGAACCTCTGACTCACTGAAGCAAGGGAATCCTAAAGACATGGACCGTTAAAGGTCATGGTGGAGAGGGTTGGGGACCACTGCTCTATGGTGTCCATTGCAGCCACTTGGAAGGACCACAACATTCATATTTTGACCTTAGAAATTGCATCTACATTTATGAAAAACTGACTTTCATACTTAAAAATACATTGATAACAAGGGGATTTTATGAAATGGGGTAACGGTACTTATATATGCTTTCACTAATGGAGCACCTGCTCCAAGAGTGGGCAACCTAAGGCCCTCCAGCTCTCAGAACTATAATTCACATCATCCCCAGTCAGCCAGTGGCAGTCTTGGGATGTTGAGCATCGTAGTCCTAAACAGCTGCAGAGCCTGAGGTTTCCCATCTCTGACCTATACTGTTCTTATGTACATACACATTTTGTACGTTTTGGCACAGATCTCTACCAGTGCCCTATTGCAATACGAACCTCCTGTAGCTGGCGTAAAGGGAAGGGCATTCCTTCTTGGCAGACATCATGCAAAAGCATCTATGTTGTAGGACAGGCACCTTGTACATAAGCTTTAAAGAGATAGTAATGTTTCATAATAAAAGCAGCTCTAATTAATCATCATAGTATTTGGACCTTGGAGAGTGTTATTTCTATTCTGTCAGAGTTGTAGTTCAAGAGTAATTCAATGACAAATATCCCCTCCCACCCCTTTTACTGATGTAACACTGCTCAGACAGAGCAGAAGGGAGGTGCCCAGGTAGACTGCAGAGAGGGACAATCTTCAATTAAGATAAGGGAAAAACCTGAAAATCTTGTCAAGGGGGGCAGGGTTTTCATTGTTCTCATAGGAAGAAGATTGTCCCCTTCTGTTATCTTTCTGGTCTTACAACCAGATTCCACATCTGAGAAGAGATGGCTTCCACTAGGTAAAAGGGGCGGGAGGGGGAAACTTTGCTTGTGAATATCTCTCAAACCATAAAGGTTTGAGAGATAAGACTTATATCGTTCATCTTTTTTTAATACCTACAAAATAAAATAAAGATAAAACAAAGTATTACAATCCCTTTAAGAAATAGTAACCCTTTATTCTGACTTTACATATTCTTCAAGTGTATAATATGTACAGTGAAATTGCCTGTACTTTTTATTTTTTATCTTCACCTACTTTTATATCCTTGACAGTAATATCTCTGGATTTCAGTTTCCAGGGTGTTTTCTGGTTGACAGTAAACATACATTGCCTGTTATCATTAATGAGAGCATGCCGCAAGTCCCAAAAATTGTTGATGAAAAATCACAAAGGGAAGAAAAGAAGACAGAAAAGCAAAAATGATCCACTTTTAATTCTATGGCAATAAATGTATCTTGCTGCCATATCATGGACCCAAAGGCCAGATTCTGTTGCAGGAGATAAATGTTTTTCTCAAAAATTTTCCTATTAAAGTCTATGGGGAAACCTGGTGATAAAAGCAGTGATACAGTTAGCATCTGCAATATAATCCAGCCAAATGGGGAAACCTGGAGATAAAAGCAAAGATAAAGGTCTAGATTCTATTACAGGTGCTAATTTTATCACTGCATTTATCTCCAGTTCTCCCCATAGATTTCAATAGGAAAATGTTTGATAAAACGGGTGTTAACATTTAGCACCTGCAATAGCATCTATCCCAAAGTTAGCAACTGCAATAGAATCCAGCCCCAAGTCTGTAAAGGGGACTAATTCAGTGTTGTACTGGGGGCTAGATTCTATTGCATGTGCTAAATGTTAACACCTGTTTTAGCAAAAATGTTCCCATTGAAGTCTATGTGGAAAACTGGAGATAAAAGCAGAGATAAAATTAGCACCTTCAGTGGAATCCAGCCCTTAGTTTTCAAACAACCCTGGGATAGATTCTATTGCAGGTGCTAAATGTTACCACCTGTTTTATCAAACATTTTCCTATTGAAGTCTGTGGGGAAAACTGGAGATAAAAGCAGTGATAAAATTAGCACCTGTAATGGAATCTAGCCCTTTATCTCTGGTTTTCCCCATAGACTTCAGTAGGAAAATGTTTGATAAAACAGAAGTTAACATTTACTTCCTGCAATACAATCTAGCCCAAAAGCAGAGATAAAATTAGCACCTGTAATATAATCTAGCCCCCTATTTCAGCATATCAATCCTAGGGCTGGATTCTAAGATATACATAGGAAGTGGAGAAGTGATAAACTGGAGATGTTATCTCCGCTTTATTACGGCTTAGTGCATAACCCCCATTATCTCATTTTCATCACCTCCTTATCACACCTTAGTGGCTCTCCCCCCAGTTCTCCAGCAGTGTTATTCTATGGAGCCTATTTACAAAGATCTCTCCCTCTTTAGAAACCTCAGTGCATTGGCTCCATAGAATAACATAGGAATTGGAGAAGTTATCTTACTAGAGAAGTCATGTCCTCTTTAAAACCACTTTATCACGTTAGTTCTTCTCCTCCCGCCCAGTTGTCCTGACCATGAGGGTGGACAGTACAGTTGTTCCAGGACTCCTGTGGGGTTAAAGGCATGATAAGGTGGGGAAGGCGAATTATGGTGTGAGAAAGCAGTGATAAAGTGACAATAGCTTCTCCAGTGTGATAAACCCTTCTGTTCCTATGTTATACTATGGTGTCTAAGCACTAAGATCCCTAAAATTTGAGAGATCTTAGTGCATAGGCTTCACAGAATAACATAGGAATTGGAGAGGTGATATCACTAGAGGGGTGTACATAGAGCTGATAATGTGGCCATGACTTCTCCAGTGATATCACTTCTCCAATTCCTATGTTATTCTATGGAGCCAGTACACTAAGATCTCTCCTACTTGAGAAATCTTAGTGAATTGGCTCCTTAGAATAATATAGGACCTGGAGAAGTGATATCACTGGAGAAGTCACCCCTTAGAGCATCTCCCCTAACTTCTCCAATGTGAAACTTCTTCAGTGTGATGAACCCTCCAATGTCTTTGTTATTCCACTGATCCTATTCATTAAGATTACTCCAGTTCATAGAATAACACAGAAATCGAAGAGTTCATTAAACTAGAGCAGTTATTTCTGCTTTATCACCTCTTTATTACACCTTAGTGCATCCTCATTCCCAGTCTCAAACTTCATCACCAGAAGTCCTGGGGGAGATCCATTAAAGGGATAGTAATACTTTGTTTTATCTTTATTTTATTTTGTAGGCATTAAAAAAACATGAAGAACGATATAAGTCTTATCTCTCAAACTTTTATGATTTGAGAGATATTCACAAGCAAAATTTCCCCTCCCGCCCCTTTTACCTAGTGTAAGCCATCTCTTCTCAGATGTGGAATGCAGTCCATAGACCAGACAGATAACAGCAGGGGACAATCTTCTTCCTAAGAGAACAATGAAATCCCTGCTCCCCTTGACAAGTTTTTCAGGTTTTTCCCTTATCTTAATTGAAGATTGTCCCTCTCTGCAATCTACCTGGGCACCTCCCTTCTGCTCTGTCTGAGCAGTGTTACATCAGTAAAAGGGGTGGGAGGGGATATTTGTCATTGAATTACTCTTGAACTACAACTCTGACAGAATAGAAATAACACTCTCCAAGGTCCAAATACTATGATGATTAATTAAGCTGCTTTTATTATGAAACATTACTATCCCTTTAAAGGACGTTGTTATGGTGATGCGTCTGTCTGGTGATGTGTGGCTAGCACATTGTCTTTGTGATGGAGACACGCATCGCCATATGCACTAAGAATTAGTGATGCAAAGGGGAGGGAGGAGAATGTATTCATTAGCATGCAGGATTGTCATACTGCTGGGAGTATACCCTCCCTTACACATTGCCAGCAGCAATTTAACGGGATAGTAATACTTAAAGGGATTGTAAAATCCCCAAAAAAGACTAGGCAAAATGATAGGTACAATAAAAACATATGTAATGCCCTTATTCCTAGCTCTCAAACCTTTATGGTTTGAGATATATAAGAAAATAAAGTCCTCCGCTCCAACCCCCTTCTCATGCGTCAGCTATTTAGCTGACGGCATGAGATCCTGTTTCTGGGATCAGACAGCTGCTCTTCAGGAGCACTGATATCGAGATATCTAACTATAAACACTTCATCTGAATGGTCTACAATGTGTGCCTGGTTTGCAAGCACACGTTGTAGACCATTACAATTAAGTTTTTATAGTTGGATATCTCAATGTCAGCGCTCCTGAAGAGCCGTGTCTGGTTGCACAACCAGATTCTGCCTCTGACAGCTTTACAGCTCGTCAGGCAGAAAGGGGTGGGAGTGGAGGTCTTTATTTTCTTATATCTCTCAAACCATAAAGGTTTGAGAGATGGGAATAAGGGCATTACATATTTTTTTATTGTACCTATCATTTCGCCTAGATCTTTTTAGGGACATTACTATCCCTTTAATATGTAAAAAACTATATTTCTCTGTCGTCCAATACAGGTTACTGGTAACTTTGGGGTAGGCAATCAGCCTCTTTAATAGGCAGGAACAATTCTGAGAAGTGACTGCTGGGTGGAGCCTACCTCCTCTCCTTAGCTTTCAGCTAGCCAATCCCTAACCAGTAAGATTTGTTCCTTGGTCAAGACACAAGCAAGGGAACAGTTCTGCTATAGTTTTAGCTTTTTTATTATTTTTCTGTTAGATATGGAATACCACCATTAGGCGGATTACCATCACTGACAATTCCCATCACCAAAATGTAGATAGCTCAATTTACCAGGTGCTTTTGTGGACCTAAGCCCTGGGGCGAAAATCTTGGCTGCAAGTTCTTTCCCCAGGAGTTGCCCACTGAGGCTTCTACTTGATATATGGTAATCTGAAGACAGAAGACCTGCTA
The DNA here is from genome assembly GCA_037306005.1 of Rhinophrynus dorsalis. Lineage (NCBI taxonomy): Eukaryota > Metazoa > Chordata > Amphibia > Anura > Rhinophrynidae > Rhinophrynus > Rhinophrynus dorsalis. Next base: position 419,052,928 of record CM074722.1, read on the forward strand.
AAAAGGTGAGCACCCTTTGAGTGCTGAGGTCCACATGTCCCATGTTTCCCCTCCGCACAGGGGTCTCATTTGGAGTTCCTATTACATACTCATGCACTCATTGGCTTTATTCGGTATGTCTGTGAGGTGTTTGGAGCAAGTTCCTGTGGTAACTTAACCCTTTTGCTGCTGGACAGCAGTCATGCTCTCTCCCATCACGGGTGGCTCATCAACTTGGACAAGTCAGACCTTGTTCCTTCTCAGAAGATGGTCTTTCTGGGTCCTCTCTTCGACACTCAAAGGGGGATGGTGTTTCTGACAGATGAAGTGGCTAATCAGATAGCACTAAAGGTCCAAGGTATCCTGTCTCAGGATCCAGTTCCAGCCAAGAAGTTGTCATCCTTGCTGGGGAAGTTCATTTCCACCATAGAAGCACCAGGGAACTTCAGAGGTTTCTGATCCTGGCCTGCAAGGGCCGTCCAGATCTCCTGGAAAGATCCCTGTCTCTCCCTCTTCAAGTGGAGCAGAGTCTCTCATGGTGGCTCAGCCTGAACAATCTCCTGAAAGGTTAAACTTTCCTGGTGCCCTTCTGGACCACAGTGATGATGGATGCCAGCCTCTCTGGTTTGGGAGCGGTGTTGGGGCGCTTGAGTGTTCAGGGCAAGAGGAGTCTATCCTTCCCATCAATGTCTTGGAGCTTCAGGCGATATTTGATGCCCTACATCACTGGACACGACAACTGGAGGATTGCCCAGCCAGGGTGTAGTCGGACAACACCACACCAGTAGCCTACATCAACAAGCAAGGCGGCACAAGAAGTCTCACAGCTTGACTAGAGGTCAAGGCTATTTTGTCTTGGGCAGAGAAGCATGTCCCTGCCATTTCCACAGTTCATATCCCTGGCAAAGACAACGTTCTGGCAGATTTCCTCAGTCGACACACAGTGGACAGCGAAGAGTGGGAGCTGCATCCAGAGGTGTTCAACCTCATCATCCAGCAGTGGGGTCTTCCATGCATCGACCTGATGGCAACCAAACACAACAGTGAGGTTCCAACATTCTGCTCTCGCTGGGTGGATCTCATGGCCTTGGCAGTGGATGCCTTGTCTATCCTGTGGACATTTCCTCTGACTTACATCTTCCCTCCTGTTCCCCTGTTGAACAGAGTTCTTCGGAAGCTGAGACTGGAGTGCTTCCCAGTCATTCTGATTGCTCCATTCTGGCCCTGTCAGGCTTGGTTTCCGGAGCTTCTGGACCTCTCAGTGGTGGAACCTCTTCGACTTCCCCCGTCCAGACCTTCTTCTACAGGGTTACCTCTGGAAGGAAGACATTCATCTTCTGGCTTTGACGGCATGGAGATTGAATCCTCAGTTTTGAAGAAAGGATTTTCTTCTGGAGTGGTGGCTACTATGCTTAGTGCCCATAAGCCTGTTTCCTCTAAGTCCTACCATCAAGTTTGGTCTACCTTTCTGGCTTGGTGTGCTGACAAAGACCTGTCTCAGGATTTTGACCTTCCTACAGTTCTTTCCTTCCTCCAGGATGGTGTGGATAAAGGTCTCAGTCTGAGTTCTCTTAAGGTTCAGACTTCTGCTCTCTCTGTCTCTTTTCAGAGGCATCTTGCTATCATTCCTCATGTCAAGGTTTTCTTCCAGGGTGTTGCTATACCCATCAGGTGTTTAAGTCCCCTGCTCCTCAGTGGGATCTTAACCTGGTTCTGGGGGTACTCCTGCGTCCTCCTTTTGAGTCCTTGGCTACCATTCCTCTATGTATGCTGACGTGGAAGATGGCCTTTTTCCTGGCGATTGTTTCTGTTCGCCGAGTTGCAGAGCTTCATGCCCTGTCTTGTAGACCACCCTTTTTGGTTTTTCACAAGGACAAGGCGGTGCTTCACACCTCACAAGAGTTTCTTCCGAAGGTGGGGTCTGAGTTCCACATCAATCAGGAGACTGTGGTTCCTTCCTTCTGTCCTAACCCTACTTCTGACAAAGAGAGTGATCTTCATCTGTTGGATGTTGTGCGTTGTCTCAAGTTCTATGTGCATCACACTGAGTCCTTGAGGCAGTCTGACACTCTGTCATTCCTGAGGGTCCTAGGGCAGGGAAGCCTGCTTCCAAGGTTACCATCGCCTCTTGGATCAAGTCCAGGATTCGTAAGGCTTACGAACTTCGGAAGAAGCCTGTCCCCTTCAGGGTTACGGCTTATTCTGCAAGGTCCATTGGGGCTTCTTAGGCCTATAAGTACCAGGCCTCAGCTGATCAGTTGTGCAAGGAGGCCACTTGGTCATCTGTGCACATTTTTTCTAAACACTATCGTGTGGATGTTCTGGCATCGGCTGATGCCAGTTTTGGGAGAAAGATCCTGGAGGCAGCCTTGCCTGTCTAGGATCTATGTTAGTCTCTCAGTACTCTATCACTTTTGAGCCCTGTTGGCTCTAGTTCTGTGTGCTGTGCAACAGTTCATGGGGTTTGTTTTACCCCTGTTCATTGTCCGTTGACACTTTGCGGTGAGTGTTGAGCTATTTATAATCTGTAGGTTCATTGGTGCCCTAGTGACTTTGGGGGCCTGCGCCTGGTCCTTTCCTTTCTTCCCGCCCTGGGGAACTTAATGGTTGGACCAGAAGTTACCAGTAACCTGTATTGGACGACAGAGAGAAGAGGATTTTAGTCTTACCTGTTAAATCCTTTTCTCTTAGTCCATACATGTTACTTGTCTCCCACCCTATCAAGGGACCATGCTTGGCTCTCCTTGGCAGAACGTGGGGGTCCTTTCAGGTTCATGCTCACAGGAGTCTTCCTTTACCTTCTTACTAAATAGTCAATAGTTACTGGTTGGGGATTAGCTAGCTGCAAGCTAAGGAGAGGAGGTAGGCTCCACCCAGCAGTCACTTCTCAGAATTGTTCCTGCCTATTAAAGGGGCTGATCGCCTACCCCAAAATTACAGTAACCTGTATGGACTAAGAGAAAAGGATTTAACAGGTAAGACTAAAATCCATTTATTGTAGGTTTTATTCTCCTGAGTAAAACAAGAGTACCCCTATTGCTGAGAGGTGTTTTATTCAAAAAGAATTACAGTTCAAACATGAACATTTTAGGTGCAGTATCTCAGTGGCCTGAAATTGTACAGTCTGGCTGTTGCTACACCATCCAATGGATAGGGGAGGGCCGTCAATTTATGGCCTGGGGGAGCAAATACTATCAAGTGGGCCATTACCTCAAATTGTTCCAGCCCACAGCCCCCCTCCACTCCCTTCTGTTAACACTTTGAGTGCCAGAGGGGTGTGCAATGCATTGCTGTGAAATGCATTGCATACCCCTCTGACACTCAAAGGGTTAATTTTAAAATTGCCATTAATGTTATGAAGTAAGGCAACTGATACCAAGTAGCTTACAACTGAAATGTGTGTACACTAGTGATATTATAGACCTTACAAGGGGAATGAGTTATACTATTAGCGTAGCTCCGTTTGGATTGTAGTTCTATGGGATCACTAGTATAGCTCAATTTACAGCATCAAGTGGGAGATTGAGTGAAACAGTGGCTCACCAGCCCAGACATATGACTAGCCCAAGAGGAAATTTACCCCCTGCCTATGGACAGCTCTGGTCAGTTGTACATAAATCTCTATAGGATGGTGTAGTGACAGTATCACTGTTCAATTTCTGGCTACTGTGATAGCAATGGGATTACCCTTGTTTTACTCAAGGGGATAAACCATACACCATATTAAGCATTACTCTTTCTCTAACTGATCTAAATTAGAGTAAGTGTAAAAGCAAAGCAGGACACTGTAGCATATGTCATCAATAGGTGAAAAGTATTCAGAGAAAGATACTTTGCAGTGTTTGTTTGGGTTTGATTGTACACACTGGTTCTGCCCTTTCACTGCCATGTGGTTATGCAATGCACACCCCTTTGGCACTGAAAGTTTTAAGTGAGGGAAGTTGCTGTCTTCTCTCCAGAGTGGAGACAGCAAACTGTCCTCTGGCTCCATAGAGAACTACAGGGAGATCTTTTACTGATGTAACACTGCTCAATCAGATCAGAAGGGAGGTGCCCAGGTAGACTGCAGAGAGGGACAATCTTCAATTAAGATAAGGGAAAAACCTGAAAAACTTGTTAAGGGGGACAGGGCTTTCATTGTTCTCATAGGAAGAAGATTGTCCCCTTCTGTTATCTGTCTGGTCTATGGACTGGATTCCACATCTGAGAAGAGATTGCTTACAGTAGGTAAAAGGGGCGGGAGGGGAAACATTGCTTGTAAATAGCTCTCAAACCATAAAGGTTTGAGAGATAAGACTTATATCGTTCTTCATTTTTTTTAATGCCTACAAAATACAATAAAAGATAAAATGAAGTATTACGATCCCTTTAATGCATCTCCCCCTGACATTTTTATCAGTGGGCTTATTTTACTGCTTGGTCCTTAAATCAGCATAGAAATATCTAGAAAACCAACAGTCTTTGTGTAAGTTTTAACCCTTGGACAGCAATAGAGAAATGCGTTGGATACCTCTGTGGCGCTCAAAGGATTCGAAATGTTATAAATCAGAGCAAAAATAACTCAATCATATTTGGCAGATTATTTTGAATAATGCTAGTGTTGCTCTGCTGATTGCCAATATTCCATTCTCTGATTCATAATGTGCACCCCTGAGGATTCTGGGAGCACAAGACAACATTAGACTGTCATTGCTGTTGGATTCAGGGTCAGATTTCTCATAAAGCAGAGTAAGCAACTGCCTAGAGAAAAACAAGGCAACCTAAGGCCCTTCAGCTGTTGAAAACTATAATTCCCATCATCCTAGGCTAGCTGTTGGCCTCAGGTTGTCCATCCATGACCTAGAGTGCCATGTTTTGGCTGATGTGCTGATCATTCCCACATTCTGATTTGTTGTGTCCTCAGTACCCATACATCACATACGCACTCTAAGTTAATGGAGGCCAGTTTATTTACCATTTTGTGTCCTTTGTTAAACCTTCTGGATGCTATAGATGCCTCTAACACATAGCAAAGCATTTATTTTATGTCAGGAAAATGTGGATGGACCTGGGGGGGCATCTTGGAATGGTGGGATGTGTGGATATGGGTAGAGCTAATGGCATCTTGGGTATCTTGCCTAGGCTCAGAGCTAATTTTCAGCCTGGTCATACCAGGTCAGTTACCCAATACCTTTTGGTAGTGACCCGGTACCTTTTATTAGTGACTCAGAACCAGGGGAGGATTGTAGTGGAATAACAGCTTGGGAAATTACCCACTATCTGGTTTTTCATTGTGTGTGTATGGCCAGTTTATTAACCCCTCTTTCCCTTCCTTTTTATTGGTGGTCCAGTGTGGAGAAGAGGTCTGTGCAGCCAATAACACAGACCTCCCTATCACCTCTCCCTTGTAGTCTCTGTGTGGGCTCACAGTGTAGGGTGTCATGATATGACATGATATCCTAGTACTCAGCATTAGCAGTCTAGACTAGGAATGTAATTGAGCACTGATCAAGAGGCACAGAGTGCTCACATCTTTCATGCATGAGACATTGTAGGCTGGGCAAGGGAGAGCCTGCAATATCCCCAGTCAGCCTATAACCACCCGGACCATCAGAGGACACCCTATCCCCCTAGAGGACAATCCACCCCTGATCTGAACTTTTTGGGCAGTTTTTCCAACAAGAATAAGATGACTTAGTACGTTTCTTTTTTAGAACATCACCCTGATTATGTCCTGGTTGATTTATAAGTCTGTCCGTTCCCCTGTGGTGACACATTTCTATTGTAAGAATGGAGCCAAGTCTCTTTCTCTCCCTTTGCGTGATGTTGTAATGACACAGCCATGTCTTTCTCTCTCCACTCAGATTTCAGTGAATATATTTCGGACGTTGCCTCCCACAGATAATCCAGAGTTTGACCCTGAGGAAGATGAACCAAATTTTGAGCCTTCTTGGCCACACCTGCAGGTAAAAATATTGTATATGGTACAGACATGAACTGTATATGTAATGCAGAAAGTTTAAGTTAATCAGAGATGCTCTGAACATTGTGATGTTGAATTGTCATATTAATTCCGCAGAAAATGTAGTCTATGTACATTACAATTTCTTATAATCAACCAACACATATGTTTAGTAAGATGCTTGTCTGCATAAGCTGTCATCAATTTAAGCCACTATATGCTAGGCCCTGGCCAATATAGTGAATCCCCTTATCCAATAGAGTGAATCCCCTTATAGGGATAGTAACACTTAAAATGTGAAAAAAATATATGTTGCAATGTTTATTCCCCAGAGCAAAACAAGGGGATTCCCACTGCTGAAAGGTGTTTTATTCAGATGTTATCACAGCTCAAACTTGATTTTTTTAGGTGCGGTATCACAGTGGCCTGAAATGTTACAGTTGCGCTCTTGCTAGACCATCCTATGGCGATTCTTGGTCAGTTGAACAGATCTGTCCATTGGATGGTGCAGCAACAGCACCACTGTAACATTTCAGGCCCCTGTGATACTTCACCTAAAATATTCAAGTTTGAGATGTGATAACATTTGAATAAAACACCTTTTACCAGTGGGAGTACTCATGTTTTACTCAGGGGGATAAACTCTACAATATATTTTTTTACAATTTAAGTATTACTATGCCTTTAAAGGGTTAGTAATGTCTTATAGAAATAAAATGTAATATTGTAGCTATTCAAAATATAAGTCCATCGATGCCACTCCGATCTCTCAAACCTTTATGGTTTGAGAGATATAAGGTGATAAAGTTCCCCCCTCACTGATGTCAGCTGTAATTGGTTCAGTCATTGTGATCACTCCACCTGTGCTTAACCCCTTAAAGTGTTAGTAATGTCTAAAAAAAACCTTTTATGCATTTAGAAGAGCTTAAAAAGCTGATCTAAATGCAAAAAAATGTATCTCTCAAACCGCTATGGTTTAAGAGATACGGGCGTTTAAAGTTTGCTGTTTCCTATGTTTTCCTTCCTGAGAAGTGCCGATATCTCGTTACTAACACGGAATCCCTTCATTGGAATGGTCTAAAACGTGTGCCTGAATACCAGACACACGTTTTAGACCATTCCAATGAAGGGATTCTGAATACCAGGCACACGTTTTAGACCATTCCAATGAAGGGATTCTGTGTAAGTAACGAGATCTCGGCACTTCTCAAGCGCCACCGTGTCGACTGACACGAATCTCCTGCTGACGGCTTTACAGCTGTCGGTAGGAAACAGCAAACTTTAAACGTCCGTATCTCTTAAACCATAGCGGTTTGAGAGATACGTTTTTTTGTATTTAGATCAGCTTTTTAAGCCCTTCTAAATGCAAAAAAGGGTTTTTTTAGACATTACTAACACTTTAAGGACAAACAGTCCAGGGGTTGTGTGCACCAGAGGACCAAGGACATTTTTTTTGTGTGTTTGGAGTGCCAGTATTTGTGAGCTATCACATTTACTGGCTTGCTGTGTGAGAAGCTGAAACTGACTGCTCCAGTCTTGAAAACGGAATGATCACCCAAATTAAAGTTACCCCCAAATAATTATGCACATAACGATAAACATATCCATACTAGTATTATCTGGAATATGTCCAGCATTATTGAGAAATCTAACGCGTTCTGAGACAGTCAGGCAAGTATCAACGCAGACATCTTGCCAAAGAGACATCTGCGCCCCTGCACTGTCTGTTCTGGTCTCCTCTAGGGGGAGTTGCATTGTACCTTAAGGTACAGGAAGGGACTGACGGTGCAGGCGCGCAGATGCATCTACAGCAAGCTGCTTGTCTAACCGTCTCAGAACGAGTTGGTTTTCTCTATAACTCTGGACTTATACAACATAATGCCAGTATGGATAAGCTTATTTTTATATGCATAATTATTTGGGGGTAACTTTAATTTGGGTGATACTTCTGCTTGAAGCACTCCCCCCCCCCCCGAGATCACAGTGCGCCTGCATTTGTGCTTTGTTAAAAAAACGAATGACGTGCTAGGACCATCAACGGTCCTTAACACAAAGATTGTCATGACAGCCCAGGCACATCACTGGTCAGTAAGGGGTTAATCAAGGAAATCCTTAACACCTGACCTGTTGGTGTGTCTCAATGACCAGGGCTTACAATCACTGCACCATAGAAAGTAAGTATTTGTGTAATGAAACTGTATTAGTGTTTTTATTCGCCTATCAATAAATACAGCTACCTGAAAAGAAGAAATTCTCCTTATTCTCTTTTTAATACATTATACACTACATAACCCACCACCAGGGGTGTTGCTAGGTAATGGTTGAGGTGGCTTCAGTCCTAGGTCTCATGCTTAAAGGGATAGTAATACTTCGTTTTAACTTTATTTTATTTTGTAGGCATTAAAAAAACATGAAGAACAATATGTCTTATCTCTCAAACCTTTATGGTTTGAGAGATATTCACAAGCAAAGTTTCCCCTCCCTTCCCTTTTACCTAGTGTAAGCTTTCTCTTCTCAGATGTGAATCTGGTTGTAAGACCAGACAGATAACAGCAGGGGACAGTCTTATTTGTATGAAAACAATGAAAACCCTTCCCCCCTTGACAAGTTTTTCAGCTTTTTCCCTTATCTTAATTGAAGATTGTCCCTCTCTGCAGTCTACCTGGGCACCTCCCTTCTGCTCTGGCTGAACAGGGGGTGGATACTTTGCTTGTGAATATCTCTTAAACCATAAAGGTTTGAGAGATAAGACTTATATCGTTCTTCATGTTTTTTTAATGCCTACAAAATAAAATAAAGATAAAACAAAGTATTACTATCCCTTTAAAGGGGAATTAACACTTCCTAATAATGACCTCCCACTTACCCTGTTGCAGAACATTGTGGCCCCCAGTTCAATGCAAACTGCTTCTTGTCAACACTGAATATAAGGCCATAAAGTGGCCTGTCTCCCAGTGCTTTGCATTTGCACACCCAATGGTAGTTCAGCCCCTGTAGGTAAGGTAAGTGAGGAAGCGTTACTTCACCATTAAAGTAATGGTGTAATTGGGCTGCTCGGTGCACTTATAATATATTAGGTTGGCCCAATCCCCATGTCTTTTGGTTTTCTAGGAACTCGTCTGACTGACACTATCTTTCCATCTCAGTTTTTCTTTAATTCACATCTCTCTTATTGTCTATTAGCATTCTTCTCTTTCATCATTGACTCCTTTACTTATTCTTCCTTTTTCAGTACCTCCCTGACTCTCAATCTTCCTCTCTCTTGCCTCTTCATCTGTCCCTGAGTCTCTCCCTTCTTCATTTGTTCTCTGCCTCCCTCTGCTGTCACCACTCATTATTTTGCTCTCGGTCTCCCATTGCAGTTGGTGTATGAATTCTTTCTTCGATTCCTGGAGAGTCAAGACTTCCAGCCTTCTCTGGCCAAAAGATATGTGGACCAGAAATTTGTCCTTATGGTGAGTGTGCTTGTGCAAAGTCTGATTAACAGCTACAAATCATTAATAAATGGATTCATGGAGTTCCATTAGTCACATGTTGTAAATATCACATCAATAAATTATATACTTTATTATTATCTATGAGCCATTAATGGTAATATGATACACCACAGAGCAAGGGTTCTCAGATGGTGTTATATATACCCTTAGGACAGTTGTCTCAAGCTGTTGGACTATAACTTCCATTATCAAAATCCAATGTCTGACTAAAGATGATGGGAGTATTAGTTCAGCAATAATTAAAGATCCATAAGTTTCCTTTCCTCAAGCTACTACTATGTGGAAACAGTCATGACATTTCCTGTGCTTATCTTTTGGTACAGTTAGAATAAAGTCTGAGAATGGTAGCTGTTTGTAAGAGTAAGTAGTGTTGAGATCCAAGGCTATATAGGCTACAGACACTTGCTGAAAGTTACATTTGAGAAGTAGAGTATAGTTATATGCAGGACATGTTTAAAGGGATAGTAATGTTTCATAATAAAAGCAGCTCTAATTAATCATCATAGTATTTGGACTTAGGAGAGTGTTATTTCAATTCTGTCAGAGTTGTAGTTGAAGAGTAATTCAATGACAAAGTATCCCCCTCCCAACCCTTTTACTGATGTAACACTGTTCAGCCAGAGCAGAAGGGAGGTGCCCAGGTAGATTGCAGAGAGGGACAATCTTCAATAAATATAAGGGAAAAACCTGAAAAACTTGTCAAGGGGGGCAGTTCCTGCTTGTGAACAAGTGCATAATCAGTGCCACACTCATAGTGATTGCCATTCCTATGCTTAATCAGGGATATCTTTAACCCCTTAACGACCAGCCACCTAGTCTGCGGCTGGCAGTTAAGGACCACAGGACTTTTTTTTGCCAATGGATTCTGTGGTGGGCAAAGATTAAAGTGGACCAAATCTATGATAAAATAATTGTACCATAGTGGACAAATAAAAAATCCCATTGGTATAAATTGGAATTTTAAACCCTTAAATTTTGCAGATACCTCTCTACCATTCAAGGGGTGAATAATCCCTTTAAATTAATGGGAATTTTGGCCCCTGTGGTATATCTGGTTTCCCCTACATCAAAATATGATGTCATGTTTTCACGTACAATAACACATTTGTGAACACAAATGATTCCCAAACTGTTGCAATTCACAAACACGTCTGATAGTAGGTAGCACAAGTACTAACTGCATTTTAACCCTTTGAATGCAACTCAGGTATGATGCACATTGCAAAGCAATGATTTGCATACCCCTCTGGCACTCAAAGTGTTAACACCTTTCAGAAACGGAGGGGTACGCAAAGCAATGCTAAGCAACATCTTTCTGGTCAGAGGCGTAACTAGAAGCCACCGGGCCCTGGTGCAAAAATTGCCATGGGTCCCCCCCCTACCACATTTACTCCAATGTCCATCTCCACAATACCCCCATTGACCCCCAGTGTCCATCTCCACATTGCCCCCAATGTCCATCTCCACATTTCCCCCAATGTCCATCTCCACAATACCCCCATTGACCCCCCTCCACATTGCCCCCAATGTCCATCTCCACATTGCCCCCAATGTCCATCTCCACATTGCCCCCAATGTCCATCTCCACATTGCCCCCAATGTCCATCTCCTCATTGCCCCCAATGTCCATCTCCTCATTGCACCCAATGTCCAGCTCCACATTGCCCCCATTGGCCCGATTGTCCATTTCCACATTTCCCCAATGTCCATCTCCACATTGTCCCCAATGTGCACCGCCACATTGTCCCCAATGTCCACCGCCACATTGCCAACACAATTACCCCCAGTGTCCGTCTCCTACCTCCCTGGTGGTCCAACGACAAGACAGGAGAGGTCTGTGCCCCCTTCTGCACAGACCTCTATTAGCAGCTCGGAGCTCCCTCGCAGTCCTCTCTCTAGTAATGCAGAGCACTGAGAGATATAATCTCCCAGCGCTCTGCATTACTAGAGTGCCAGGACAGAGAGGGAGCTCATCTGCTAATAGTGGTCTGTGCTGAAGAAGCCAGAGACCTCAGCTTGCGGGCGTTAGGAAGGGGGATCACAGGGGGCCCAGTCGCAGGTGCTAACCCTGCAACCCCTATTGCTATGCGACAGTCTTTGGTCTTAAAGAGGTTAAAGTATGTTTCTACTACTCTAATAACACTTTATAGATGCCCGTTGAAGTGCCTTCCCTTTTTTACCCATGATTTTTCCTTCCCTATCTGGAGTTAATAAACAAATTCACCAGTGCAACCCCACTGGCATTAGTATCTAACCCCAGTAGATGCGCATTAAGGTATACAGTATAGCATATTATCAAGGTAGTCCATATAAGCAAGCTATCTCCTCCATAGTTTGACATGACGATATCAATCCCTGAGCTCCAGGGAAATGGTATACTTTCACACCAGTTTCTCATAGGCTTGTGTAGTACACTTATTTAAAGGTTAGTAATGTTAAAAAAAAAAACAGCAGCTCCAATTAATCTTCATAGTATTTGGGCCATGGAGAGTGTTATGTCAATACTGTCAGAGTTGTAGTTCAAGAGTAATTGAATGATAAAGTATCCCTTTTCCATCCCCTTTACCTATTGTAAGCCACCTCCCCTCAGATGTGGAATCTGGTCCTGGGACCAGACAGCTAACAGCAAGGGACAATTTTCTTACTGTGAGCATAAGGAAAACCCTGCCCCCCTTGACAGGTTTTTCCTTATGCGCACTGAAGATTGTCCCTCTATGCAATCCATCTTGACAGTCTTGCTGCTCTGAGCTGAACAGTGTTATATCAGTAAAAGGTGTGGGAGGGGGATACTTTATCATTCAGTTACTTTTGAGCTACAACTCTGACAGTATTGACAGAACACTCTCCACGGACCAAACACTATGAAGATTAAGCTGCTGTTTTGGTTTTTTTTGTTTGTTTTTTTTAACATTACTATCCCTTTAAATAAATGTACTACACAAGACTAAGAGAAACTGGTGTGAAAGTATACCATTTCTCTGGAGTTCAGGGATTGATATCATTATGTCAAACTATGGAGGAGATTGTCCGCTTATATGCATGACCTTGATAATATGCTATATATGCTCTCTGCGATCCATCCAGATAGTCTTGCTGCTCTGAGGTGAGCAGTGTTACATCAGTAAAAGGGATGGGAGGGGGATTTTTTTATCATTCAGTTGCTCTTCAACTACAACACTGACAGTATTGAAATAAAACTCTCCATGGCTCAAATACTATGATGATTAATTGGAGCTGCTTTTATTGTGAAACGCTACTATTCCTTTAAGGTGTAAATGAATGCCCAGAAACACCCACACACTGCTCCATTGTCCTCCACTTCAAACAAGCGGTGTTAAGGAGAGGAATTCTGGTTGCTTAGTAAATTATCATTAGGAACAGTGGTGTAACTAGTAATTGGAAGACCCCACAGTAAAAATATTGTTTGGGCCCTCTAACACAAAAATATTCTCCCAAGGGTATAACTAAAACTAGTGACCCCTTGGATGCTGGTCACAAGCACAACTTCACCCTCTGTACTCCCTGTAGTTACACCCCTGATTAGGCAGGCTGTGATCTAAAAATATATCTCCATCGCACATTTATTCTCCTTTCTGCCCCCTCAGCTCCTGGATCTGTTTGACAGTGAGGATCCACGTGAGCGAGAGTATTTAAAGACCATCCTGCATCGTGTTTATGGAAAATTCCTGGGACTCCGAGCGTATATCAGGAAACAGTGCAACAATATCTTCCTCAGGTATGCTTTTATAGAGAAGCTTGTTATGCTTCTCCTGTTCCAGCCCTAATCATGCCAGGCTCTGTATCCCATGACCCAAAATGTTTTTGAATTTCCTGTGCAATTCCCATGGCAGTGGCTCTCAGACTGGGCTCCAGAGAAACACAACATTCCGCAGAACAAACATCAGTCATGGTATATAGGGTAACCAAGCTGGGGTTGCAGACACTATAAGGCATATATGCAAAGAAAAAAATATATATTATATTTTTTAACCCATTGAAGACCAGAGGGGAGTACAACACTTTGCTTTGCAAAGTGGTGTGCACCCCTCTAGTCCTCAAAGGGTTAAAGGGACAGTAATGTCCCATAAAAAATTCTTCTAGTTTTGTAGTGGTTAAAAAAATAAACTACCGTAAAATCTCAGGTATAATACGCACCTGTGTATAATACGCAGGTGCAAATTATACCCAAGATTTTGGGTAAAAGTGTAGTCCCTATGTATAATACGCACCCCCATCTGGAGGCAGCGGGCGGCATCCCTGCGCTCACCGCCCGCTTCCTCTGTGCAGAAATACTGTGTACAAAAAATGAAATGCCCACCTTGATAACCAGGATTCCCCCTCTGTACTTCTAAGCAGCCGTCAAGCAGAGACAGCGGGCGGCATTCTTGCACTAGCCGCCCGCTTCTTCCTCTCCCCGAACTCCTCTGAGCAGCCCTGTCAGGACCTACTAACAAATGAGTTAAGGGCTTTATTTTCCTTACAAATCAATTGTTGGAGACCTCTTTAGCATCCAAGGGGTTAATTGGTATGGATACCCCAAACAGGTATCCTTTTCCGATGGCACCTCCTACATGGCAAACATTGCAGAGAGAGCTCACATTGTCATAGGTGTAAAAATGGTACCCATAGTATGTCACTGTTCATCAGATAGTATCAATTAGGTTAGGTTACATTGTGTTAGGGTCAGTGTCTGTTAGGTTTGGGGAGTTAGTATTGGTTAGTGTAGGTTATTAGGACAGTATCTGTTAGGTTAGCTTAGGGTCAGTCTGTGTCAGGTCTGAGGGGTCATTTAGGTTGGTTGTTAGGATAGGCTTAGTTGTTAGCTTATGGTACTTAGGTTAGGGTCAGACTAGGTTGCGACATTTTTAAAGACAACATTTTAAATATGCCCCTTTCACTACAGCAACATTTTGAAGTCGCCATTTTGATGCTCATTATTAGCAAAGCAACATTTCAATAATAAATGAAACCACTGCCATCTAGATACTAGTCTCCAGATCCTTCTTTACCAACCCCCTTAGTGCTAGTCTTTGAATCTATGTTCCAGACCTTAAAAATTACATCTTTTTGCTTTCCAGACCAGCCAAATAGGTGGACATAAAGAAACAACAGAAGTGTTACAAGTGCCCATTGAGATTGAAAATAACTTGACAGTTTGTTCTTATGGATAATACATCCTCATATGCTGATGTCCATTTTTTTTCTTTCTATTACTATTACAATGAAGACATTTCTGTAATCATATAGTCTGACCCTGCTCACAAAGACAGTACAGCCCAGAAATGTCATCCAAGACTCCTCTACATGAGAGAAACAGAAATGGGCCTTGTCATTGAGGAACAACTGAATCTGTCTAGGTGCAAAGAAAGCAAGGGTCCATACCTGGGCTACCAGTCCACTTCCCTCCCTAAGTGGATGGCTTTGTCAGTTCTGGGTCCTTACTGTCTTTGCATCTAGAGAGATTCAGTTGCACCTTTCTAATGAGGCCCACTAAAGACCGAAACATATGTCAAAAGTTTGCTGTTAGTATCATGCAGAGTAGCTTTACTGATATTTTTTGAATGAACTGTCCTTGTGGGCATGGTTAGACTGATATGAATATGGAATTATCACCTCTGTAATGGCACAGGATAGAGAAAAAGCAACAGGGTATTATCATCAAGACGTTATGCTTGTTCTCTATGTGAACTTGTCACGCCTCTGTTGCTTTTTGCCTGCAAAAAATGTGCCAAGCTCAGTATTTCTGCTCTAGATCGGCTTTTACCAATAGTGTACAAATGTTTGGCGTATTACACACCACAACCTGTTCCACTACCCAGAGGCTCCAGGCTCTATAATCCTGTGCCAAAAACAGAGGTGCCTGACTTGAAGAAACATGAAAAAAATATTTATTTTGTAGGTCTTTGTTGAATGATACAGTGGTTGTTGTACCGTTGGGCAATGCTTCATTCTCAAGTTATTACAGTTTATATTACATTTTTGTGAAGAAAATGACTGCAGTGATTTTGTGGCCTTAACACCTTAACGGCCACTGTCGTGCCAGGGCCGTCATGTCTGGCCAGCACTTAAGGACCAGTGATGGTCCTGGCACGTCATGGAGTTTAGGGCTCCCCTCGCGGCTGCACACCCCTCTGAGAGCCCTGAACTGGAACTAAAAAAAAAAGCCCAGTGGTCCTCAAATGCTGGCCGCGCATGCGCGAGTCTGTCCTTGAGGGTTTAAAGGGATTGTAATGTTTCACAATAAAAGCAGCTCCAATTAATCTCCATAGTGTTTAGGTCATGGATAGTGTTATTTCAATACTGTCTGAGTTTTAGTTAAGAGTAATTGAATGATAAAGTGTCCCCCTCCTGCCCCTTTTACTGATGAGCAGCAAGACTGTCCAGATGGATCTCAGAAAGGGACAATCTTCAGTGCGCATAAGGAAAACCTGAAACACCTGTCAAGGGTGAGGCAGGGATTTGCTTATGCACACAGTAAGAAGATTGTCCCTTGCTGTGAGCTGTCTGGTCCCGGGACCAGATTCCACATCTGAGGGTAGGTGGCTTACACTAGGTATAAGGGGCAGGAGGGGGATTCTTTATCATTCAATGAATCTTGAACTACAACTCTGACAGTACTGAAATAACTCTCTATGCCTCAAATACTATGAAGATTAATTGGAGCTGCTGTTTTTGTGAAACAATACTATCCCTTTAATGTTTTATGGTGATGTTGTTCTTTTCCAGTTGTACGTGTTCCAATTGTTCAGCTTAATAACAATCCATTATTTTGTTGTTGTAGATTTATCTATGAAACAGAACGGTTTAATGGTGTAGCCGAACTTCTGGAAATTCTGGGAAGGTGAGAGATGAGCACAAAAATAATGATCTTTTAACCCATTAATGCCTTTGCTTTACTTCACACCAAGGGTTGTCCAGACCTGTTTTAAAGGGATAGTAATACTTAAAATGTAAAAAAAAATATGTTGTAGGGTTTACCCCCCTGAGTAAAACAAGAGTACTCCCACTGCTGAAATGTGTTTCATTCAAATGTTATTAATTTTCAAAGCTGAATTCTTTAGGTGCAATATCACAGTGGAATGAAATTGTACAGCGGCGCTGTTGCTACACCATCCTATGGAGATTTATGGTCCCGGAACCAGAGCTGTCCATAGGATTGTGTAGCAACAGCGCCACTGTACAATTTCAGGCCACTGTGATATTGCACCTAAAAAATTAAACTTTGAAAATTAATAACTTTTGAATGAAATGCCTTTCAGCAGTGGGAGTAATCTTGTTTTACTCAGGGGGATAAACCCTACAACATATTTTTGTTTACATTTTAAGTATTACTATCCCTTTAAAGCAGCAGTAAAGTTTTCTATGAAGACAAATATAATCAAAGGCCTTTTTTCAGACCAGGTGAAGATTTATTGATCACTCAGTGGCCAACGTTTTGTCTTCCCTAACAAGCATTTCTCAGACTTACAGTATTACAGCTCAAGTATAGAAACAGATAGAAACATCGATTTTGACAGCATAGAAGATCCATCTGGCCCATCTAGTCTGCCCATTTCCATTTCTAGTTTACTCAAATTTATCTTATTTTTATAATAGCCATATGCCTATCCCAAGATTTCTTAAATTCATTTACTGTTTTAGCCTCAACCACTTCTTCTGGGAGGATATTCCATTCATCTAACACCCTTTCAGTAAAGTAGTTTTGTTTTTCTTGATATTTAGTTTTATTTTCCCACCCTTCAATTTTAGGGTATGCCCCCTTGATCTAGTATAGCTTTTATTATGAAGCTTCATCCCTGCTTTTTTTACTTAGACTTCCTCCTCTATGAATAGACTTGATTCCATTTTCCTAACTGTAATGCTTTCTTTCAACACCGCTCCCTATAGTCAGCTGTAAAAGCTGAGCATAATAATTAGACAGTCAGCTATTGTCCTATTACCATCCACATATCTATAATTCTTGTCTTAAACGGAAAGTAATACTTCGTTTTATCTTTATTTTATTTTGTAGACATTAAAAAAATGGAGAACGATATAAGTCTTATTTCTCAAACCTTTATGGTTTGAGAGATATTGACAAGCAAAGTTTCCCCTCCCGCCCCTTTTACCTAGTGTAAGCCATCTCTTCTAAAATGTGGAATGCAGTCCATAGACCAGACAGATAACAGAAGGGGACAATCTTCTTCCTATGAGAACAATGAAAGCCCTGCCCCCCTTGACAGGTGTTTCAGGTTTTTTCCTTATCTTAACTGAAGATTGTCCCTCTCTGCAGTCTACCTGGGCACCTCCCTTCTGATCTCGCTGAACAGTGTTATATCAGTAAAAGGGGTGGGAGGGGAGACTTTGTCATTGAATTACTCTTGAACTTCAACTCTGACAGAATTGAAATTACACTCTCCAAAGTCCAAATACTATGATGATTAATTAAAGCTGATTTTATTATGAAACATTAATATCCCTTTAACTCCAGTTATACAGCTCCTATCATTAATATACCTAAAGAATGTTTTGTTTCACAACTTTACGTCAATAAATTACATTTTTAATTTTCCCTAATACTTTTACACTCCACCCAATAATTAAGTAGGAATCAAGTAACTTACCATACATGAAAAAGCAGCATGCATAAAATATAAGAATTTATATTATATCTACATATATATATATATATATATATATATATATATATATATATATATATATGAATTTTAGGAGGATTACACTCGTCATTTACCTGTATTCCAAACCACACAGATTGTTGATCACTTGACTCCAAGTTTTCTCACACCAATACATTAAATCTTTATCAAGGTCTTGATGTCTTGATGTGATGAGCAGCTTAAAACTTTGTTTGTCAATGCTTTGGCCAGAATTTAGGCCATTATCAAGACATTTGAGTAACAAAGTGATTATGTTATATATTCTAAACAGCGTAAGTTGGTGATATCTAAAAGGCTGGTCTGAGATGTTTGATGTGTACGACTAATATCAGCAGCGTCTGCATGTTAAAGTAGGATTGACAGCTTGCTGTACCAATAGCAGTGTGCTTAAAGGGATTGTAATTTTGGAAAAAAAAGTATATCGCCGAGTCGTCTTTATACTATAAGAAACACATTGCACTATTTCAAAACACTTACTTTTGTGTAGTTCTCAAGATATGAAACCTGTAAGGATCCCCTGCCCATAGGGTGAACACTAGTCCTAGAATGCCCAGGACTTTCCCTTAATTGTTTGCTAAGTCCCTCATTCCAAATCATACCCTACTGGGACAATAAAAAGTACTGGAATCGGGGGGTGGAGCTTGCGCGGCTGCAAGATGGACGTGTGTTGATCTAGCTCCTGAGCGTCTAGCTTCTCTCAACTGGCTTACTCTCTCCTAAAATGCTCGTTAGTGGCCCTTTCGATGGTATAATCCTTCTGCCAGGCACTGATGCCACATCCGAAATCCAAGCGGCATTGTAAACCGCTCAGATCAGCAAAATCTAACGCGGCCTTGCCGTCACATACGGCAGACATTGCCACTTTGCTGCGCAACAGCCCGACTACCGCTAGACATACGGAGCGCTCTGCGGACGACGACACACTTTCCAGTCACTCCTCTGGTGCATCCACTTTGCTCAGTGGCAACTCATATTCTTGCTTACCGATAATGGATCCTGTGCCACACCCGGACTTCTCTACCTTGCCTACTAAAGCGGATTTGCTCTCTTTGGCGACAGACATTAAAACAGCGCTTAAGGCCGATATCGCCGAACTGAAGCAGGAGCTCCGTTCTATGGGACACCGAATTCATCTAGTGGAGGACTCGGTTGAGGGCCTTTTTGCACAGTTGCATGATTTGGAGCAAGTAGTGGCGGAGCAGCATGATTCTCTCTCGACCCTGCAATATAAGCTTGACGACCTTGAGAACCGGGGTAGGAGGAATAATATTAGGATCCGTAACGTTCCTGAATCTACGCCAAACAAAGACTTGCCAGCTTTCTTGCAGAAATTGTTTGCCCATGTCTTAGGGGTTCCGGAGGATACCGCATTTTTGATTGATAGAGCCCATAGGGCTCTGAAGCCACGAGGCTCTTCTTCTGACCCTCCACGGGACGTGGTGTGCAGGCTGCATTATTTTACAGATAAGGAAAAAATAATGGCTAAGGCCCGTGACTCACCTAAAGTCTCCTATGCTGGTTGTGATCTTCAATTCTACCAGGATGTTACCCCCTTCACCTTACAGCAACGTCGGGCCTTGAAGCCTCTGGCGGATCACTTGCGGAATTTGCAGATCCGGTATAAGTGGGGATTTCCATTCCATCTCCAGGTCCAGCATGAGGGCCGGATTTTGTCCCTCCGACACCCTGAAGAAATTGCCACGTTTTGTACCTCATTGGGCATTGCTGTGCCCCCTGCACCTGCAGAACCACGGAAGGGTCCTACTGTTCACCTGGAGCCTAATCAACGCTTACGTTGGCATCTTGTGGGTGAACCTTCACCGAAACGGCGCAGGGATAAGAACTCGCCAGAGGGTTCCAGGGATGCCATGGACGCTGTTCCTGCTTGACTTTGATTTGGACACTGCAGTCAGATAAGTGGGGCCTGTGTGCGGTGTGAAAGTCTCATTTCATCACTATCCCAGAGACATTTTTTACTGTATTGTAAATGGTTAATCTGCTGCGCTTGACTGCCCATTATATTGTTATTGTTTGTTGCACTGGATGGTCTCACTCCTCTACCTCTCGGACGCCTTTGTGTCCCGGAGTTAGAAGACTGTTATTACATCTCTGTTCTACTAACTGCTAATTTCTTATTGTGGGCACTGTAATCAGATATATGGGGCTTATGTGTGGTGTGAAAGTCTCTTCTCACCACTATCCCGGGGATATTTTACACTGTATTGTAAATGGCTAATATGCTGCGCTTGAATGCCCATTCTATTGTTATTGTTTGATGCACTGGATGGTTTCACTCCTCTACCTCTCGGACGCTTTTGTGTCCCGGAGTTGGAGGACTGTTATTACATCTATGTTCTACTAACTGCTAGTATCTTGTTGCTTAGTCGATACTTTGAGAATCCATGTCTGAATATACCATGTTGGCGACATTCTAATCTTATGCCTTCACCTGTTATCCTAGGACCGTGACTTTATAGAGTTGTAGCCTGATGTTTTGTTTTAATACAATGCTCACTACATGTGTCTATGCGATTATCCACTTGTGTTTTTTTTTTTGATTTTTGATTTTTTTTTATTTTTCTTATTGCATTGGGCCTTTTTAGGTCTCTCTCACCACCCCAGGCCTTTTGGCCCTTGTCGCTTTACCCTCCTGGACAGTCCGACCTTGCTTGGGGGTTGGATTTTCCAGGATGCGACGTTTCTTATATTTGCTAGTCTGCTTTTCTGTTCCCTCTTTGACTTTATACTTCTTTTATTTAGCTTTCTCTCCCTTTTACCCCTCCCCCTCCTCCCCTCCTCTTGGGCACCTGCTACTGACTTATTCAGCCTACTCATTTGTTTGCATGGCGCACCTTAATGTAATGTCATACAATGTCAAGGGTCTCAACAGTCCTACTAAGAGGTCTATGTTATTTAGGGAACTGACTCGGCTGAAGGCGCATGTTGTCCTTTTACAGGAAACTCATTTAGCACGTGACAAACATCCCTGTCTGTCCACCAAATTCTTTAAGCAAGTTTGGCTGGCTTCAGCAACTACTAAAACTAAAGGTGTAGCTATATTGATTCACAAGTCTGTTTCTTGGACTCATGTTGATCTTCTAGCCGACCCAGAGGGGCGTTATGTTTTCATTAAGGGTTTTTTTGGTACTAAGCCTTTTACTATAGCTAATGTGTACTGTCCTAATTCTGGCCAGCTTCCCTTCCTCCGTGAGACCCTGAACCGCCTAGTCTCTTTTCAGAGTGGTACCCTTGTCTTAGGGGGTGATTTCAATTTGCCTCTTGACCCACGACTGGACTGCTCCACTGGGCGGTCTTCTCTCCGCTATTCTATTCTGAGGGCAATCAATTCTCTTCTCACATCTCGACATTTACTAGATTCTTGGAGAGCTCTTCATCCTACTGATAGAGACTTCTCATTTTACTCTTCTGTTCACAAATCATACTCCAGAATTGATTATATCTTTATTGACCACTATCATTTGGATCTGTTACTACATACCTCTATTGGTTTGCTAACCTTATCGGATCATGCTCCAGTATCCTTAACGGTAGCTATCCCTACGCTCTCATCATCTTCTACTTCTTGGAGGCTTAATGAGTCTCTTCTGCAGGATGATTTGGTGACGCAACGCATTTCCCAGGCCCTTTCACACTTCTTTGATGAAAACATCACTTCAGATGTGTCCCTTCCGACCATTTGGGAATCGCATGTGTGTGTAATTAGGGGACTCTTCATTAAGGAAGGTTCTCGCAAGAAGCGAGAACGGGCTCTTCTCTTGCAGCAATTGCTGCTTTCTATTGCGGATCTGGAGACCCGTCATAAGCTTGGGGCCTCAGATACCGTTTATGGGGAGCTTCTAGATGCCCGCAAAGAGCTTCATATGCTTTTACAATCCCAATGTCTTAGAACGCATATGTGGTATAAGTACCAGAATTACATTTGTGGCAATAAATCAGGAAAGGTCCTGGCGAAGTTAGTCAAATTAAGGAGGGACCAGATGTATATCCCGAAAATCCATGATCCCACTGGTGGCTTGGTAACTGGGCCCAAGGATATCCTCGAAGCTTTCCGTACGTTCTATTCCTCGTTATATAACTTGGCACATGACCCCCCCACTCCGAATACCTCAGTGCACTCTGCTATCACGGATTTTCTTACTAAGGCTAATATCCCAAAGCTGTCAGACTCTTATGCTTTATCTTTAGACCAGCCCTTTACTATGTGGGAATTGGAACATTCCTTGGGTTTGACTCCTAGTGGCAAGAGCCCTGGTCCTGATGGATTTACAGTAGCTTATTACAAATCTTTTCGGAATACCCTACTTCCATATATGCTAGATACTTTCAATGCGATCCTATTAGGGAGTGCATGGCCGTCCCAATCGTTAGAATCTCATATCTCTGTTCTTCCTAAACCGGGTAAGGATCCTCTGCACTGCGGTAGCTATCGGCCCATATCTCTATTGAATGTTGACTTGAAATTGTTTGCTAAACTTTTAGCGACCCAGTTGCAGTGTCATCTTCCCTCCCTGATCCACTCTGACCAGGTTGGCTTCGTTGCAGGGAGACTGGTCCGTGATAACACTGTCAAAGCCTTATCTCTCCTACATCATGCTCAAATTCATGTTACACCTACTATCTTTCTTTCACTGGATGCTGAAAAGGCCTTTGATAGAGTGCAATGGCCGTATATGGAGGCGGTTCTTAAATGGATTGGCCTTGGACCTCGTTTTTATGCTTCTATTATGTCTCTTTAGTCTGCCCCAACGGCCCGGATTAAGGCTAATGGATCGCTTTCTGCTAGTTTTGCCATCTCAAATGGAACACGGCAGGGCTGCCCGCTATCGCCTCTCATTTTTGTTTTAACTCTGGAACCCTTGTTGGCTATGATTCGGGGATCTACCGAGATCCAGGGTATACGGATTGGGACTTGTGATTTTCGCCTGGCTGCCTTTGCTGATGATATTTTGCTGTCTCTCACTGACCCTTTCAACTCTTTAACAGCTCTACTTCATTTGCTTTCACTTTTCTCTGTATTTTCAGGATTTAAGGTAAATCTTTCTAAATCTGAACTGCTTGGGGTTCATGTGCCGGTTGAAGCTCAAAGGCATTTGGAAAGAGTCTTTCCGTTTCGCTGGGACCCTCGGAAGCTCAAGTATCTAGGTATTTTTCTAGCAGCTGCACTGCCTGATGTCCTTCAACTTAATTATGATCATCTTCTTTCATCTCTCAAGTCTGATTTTTTGCACTGGTCTTCGCTTTATGTCTCCTGGCTAGGCCGTGTGCAACTTG
Source organism: Rhinophrynus dorsalis (assembly GCA_037306005.1). Classification (NCBI taxonomy): domain Eukaryota; kingdom Metazoa; phylum Chordata; class Amphibia; order Anura; family Rhinophrynidae; genus Rhinophrynus; species Rhinophrynus dorsalis. The sequence continues at coordinate 419,076,297 of CM074722.1, forward strand.
TGAAGATGATAGCTTTACCTAAAATTCTGTTCCTTTTTCAGACTATTCCTCTAGCTCTTCCTTTGTCTCTTGTTCAGGGTCTTCAAAACTTATTGCTTGACTTTATTTGGCACAACAAACGCCCGCGTTTACCCAGGAAGCTGCTCTACCTTCCGCCATCTCAGGGTGGCATGGGTGTCCCCTGCATCCGTACATACTACCATGCATGTCATTTGTCTATTCTGCTCGCAATGTCTGGTCTTGCCCCACATGACAGGGGCTGGATTTCGGTATTGCAGCTGTTGTTCCCACGATGGGATGTTCGGCACCTTCTGCTGTGTTCTAAAACTGATGCTCCTCCCCCTTGTCTTGCCCATCCGATTTTGGGTCACTTGCTTTCCCTGTGGTACTCTTTGAATCTGAAATATTCGTGGGCCCCTTTTCCATCCCCTTGTCTTCCTCTTGTTGGGAATCCTAGTTTTCCCCCTGGTCTAGTGATGGGTGCGTTCTCTCTATGGACATCGGCGGGTCTGTGCACATTCTCATCAATCCTGACGGATACAGGCTTACTATCTTTTCAACAACTTCAACAGGATTACTACTTGCCAGCATCTGAATGGTGGAGATACAGACAGCTACACCATTTCTTAACGTCCCATTATTCTAGACTCCCATCTCGAGACCCTCGTACTACTTTTGAACGTTTACTGGATAAAGGGAGCTTTTCCTCTAAATCTATCTCTCGTTTCTATCGTTTATTGACCCATGACCCTCCAGATCTTAAATGGGCCTTTCAGTTAGCTTGGTAGAGGGATCTGGGACAGGGTCTCGCGGAGGACTTCTGGAAATCTTCTTTCAGACGAGCTATGACAGTACTCACCAATGTATCCCTTAGAGAGACGAATTACAAGGTGTTAACCAGATGGTATCTTACACCAGTCAGATTGGCAAGAATCTTTCCTGGTACATCTGACCTCTGCTGGAGGTGTCTGCAGCAGGCCGGGGATATGCTCCATATCTGGTGGGCTTGCCCTATTGTCGCTCCATAATGGAGGGCGGTCTTTGCAGAAATCGAACGGATCTGTCAGACTCCCCTGCCTTTCACTCCGCATTTGGCACTTTTAAGTGACTTCCCTCCTATCCACAGGCCCCCTAAATCCTCTGGTTATCAATTACTACTTGCGTTGACAGTGGCACGAGCTTGTATACCACTTCATTGGAAATCTGTAGACCCACCATCTGTGGAAGAGTGGAGAGGCAGGCTTAGGGACTATTTTCTCTTGGAAAAATATCATGCTACTGCTCTTGGCACTCGTGGGACCTTTGATGTTGACTGGCGACTCTGGAACATTTATTTTCATATGCCTTCGTAATAACTTGTATTGTTGTGATGGCCTGTGTCTTAATGACGCGGATTGTCCTTCTATTCTTATTGGGCTGGATTTGTATGATTTGTAGGGCCCCATACCCGTACCCATACTCATACCCTTACCCATACCTGTGCCCTTATCCTGTCCTTACCTCCCCCCTTTCAATTGTCTTTGACTCCCATATCTCTACCTTTCTCTACCTGTGCTCCGATTCTTCCTCTACTTCATTTCTTGTTCTCCTTCCTTTTCCTCTCTACTCTTAGAATCTTTCTTTTTCTTTTTGCTTCTTTTTTTGCTTTTTCTTTGATGCTTTGAATTTGCATGTCATTTTAATTCAGTCTTCAATGCTTCCAGATTTCTTATTATGTCTTATTGGTACAGATATGTACTTTGTTTGTATATCCTATATCCTGTACACTGTTTATTTTTCCAATCAATAAAAAGTTATAACAAAAAAAAAAAAAAAAACATGGACTGAGCAGAAAAAAAAAAAAAAAAAAAGTACTGGAATCAACTTAAAGGGATAGTAATACTTCGTTTTAACTTTATTTTATTTTGTAGGCATTAAAAAAACATGAAGAATGATATAAGTCTTATCTCTCAATCCTTTATGGTTTATGAGATATTCACAAGCAAAGTTCCCCTCCCCGCCCCTTTTACCTAGTGTAAGCCATCTCTTCTCAGATGTGGATCAGGTTGTATGACCAGACAGATAACAGAAGGGGACAATTTTCTTTGTATGAAAACAATGAAAGCCCTTCCCCCCTTGACAAGTTTTTCAGCTTTTTCCCTTATCTTAATTGAAGATTGTCCCTCTCTGCAGTCTACCTGGGCACCTCCCTTCTGATCTGGTTGAACAGGGGGGGGATACTTTGTTTGTGAATAACTCTTAAACCATAAAGGTTTGAGAGATAAGACTTATATCATTCTTCATGTTTTTTTAATGCCTACAAAATAAAATAAAGTTAAAACGAAGCATTACTATCCTTTTAAAGAAAAGCCTAGAGTCAGCCCTATTCTGCCTGCCAGTGGCAGCAGCCTACTGTAAGCAATTTGCACGCTGCACGCACCACCACCAGCCAATGAAAGGGAGATAATTTGCACAATATGCCTCTCCTCATTGGCTAGCTGATGTGTGCATGTGAGGTGGTACGTGAGTGAGACACGAGTGAGTGTCTCTGGCAGCAGAAACAGGAGGATTGGAAGTGAACAGCACAATGCAGACCTGCAGTCACAGTGAGGCTGAGTCCTGCTGCTGATGCTCCCACCGGTGCTGACTCCCTTTCTAAGTCCTGAGGCTGACATTGAGAGTAAGTGTAACCAGTAACGATCAGACTGAGACTTAGGGTGACTACATGATCTGGAATGGCAGATTGGAAATGTGGTCACCCTACCCGTTCATCCCTTCTGGCCACCTCCCACTGAATGTCTAATCGTGTCATGAGACCCGACGGATGCAGCGATGCGCAAACTTCAGTAAGTAAGTATACGGAAAACCCTGTCCTCCTTGATGAAGGAGGGCAGGATTTTCCTTTGCATACTGAAGTTTGTCCCTCACCGCATCCATCCAGACCAGACAGAGCTGCTGAGTGAAATAGCCAGAAGAGGGGTGCGGGGGGATCCTTATACATTTCATATCTTGAGAACTATACAAAAGTGTTTTGAAATAGTGCAATGTGTTTCTTATAAAGAAGATTTGGCGATATACTTTTTTTTTCAACATTACAATCCCTTTAATGTTTATGTAGTAACATATATGAGCTGTAAAAAAATGCCGTTGTGCTAACCTATAACTATATCATATATGTGTACGCTTTACAACTTCTTAAAAAGAGGGGTTTCCAGATGCCCCCATCAAATCAGAGATGTAATGTGGTAGCATCCAAATTATGACTATGTTTGATGCTGTTATGCATATGCTTATCATCTGCAGCCTGCCATTAGCTGTTCTACTGCAGCAACAACTGTAGGAACAGAATGTGTCCAGTCTTGTCCTATGCAAAGTACTGGTGTTTGGATAAAAAAATTACTCCAGACAACTTCCTGGACAGGATTAGGCAACCTGAGGCCGTTCATATATTGAGGATGGGAATTGTAGTGTTCGACAGATGAACAGACTCAGGTTGTCTCTCTCTGCTCTAGATAATTTTTTATTTTTGGAAACCTGCCCACTTTGCAATGCCTGTGTTTGCCCCAGCTGTAAATTTACTTTATTTGTACACGGGACTGCCCCTTTAAACCAAAAATCCTGTTTACATACAATCTCCTGCTTTATCCCCTATTGTTTTTCAGTATCATAAATGGCTTTGCTTTACCTCTGAAGTCTGAACACAAACAATTTCTTGTCCGGGTTTTGATACCTCTGCACTCTGCAAAATCCCTCTCTATATTCCACGCCCAGGTGAGTTGCCTTTTGGGGTAAGAGACTCAGTGCTCTTCCGAATGGGTCATGTGATCATATAAGGGGTGGGAAATAAGCACATAACTTCCTTGTCTGTGTCGTCTTGGAGTGCAAAGAACATACAAGTACTTCCCCCTATCTATGATACCCTAGGGAGGGACAGAGAAGAAAGTTCCACTATCGATGTTACCCTGAGGAATGAGAGATGTGGGACTTTATGCACAAAACAGGAGCAATTCTTGGACAAACCAAATGCATTATAGAGGCAAAAAAGAGCTGGGTTTCCCAATAGGCAGAGTAGGCAGCTTTCTAGAGCTCCATATTTTGAAGGGAGCCTCAGCTGTGCAGGCCACACCCACATCCTGAATTGTTGGTGTGGCCATAGCTATCTTACCGTCCCTGCACCAGTTATATACCCATTTTACAGGCTTTTGTTTAACACCTTGGATACTAGAGAGATCTCCAATGCACTGTGGAGCAATGCATTGGAGATCTATCCAACAACCAAGGGGTTAAAGCCTTTTTTGTTGTCCTTCCATGTTATAGGACAAGGGTATTTATTGTGCCAGGAAACAGTGGATGGGGGTGGGGTTATGTGTGGAGTGGGGGGTGAGGCCATGGGTGGAGCTAAGGGCACCTTGCCTAGAGAAGCCTAGGATGAGCAGAGGCATATTACATTGCAATGCTAAGTAAATGAGACAAAAGTCAATTGCAGGGCCCTCTAACCCCTTCAAAGACAATCCGCTGTATACAAATATTGTTCTGTTTTAGACAGGGGGTTTGAGCATCTGGAACAGAAGGCAGCTCACCAAGGTAATAGGGTTGCTGACTCTCATACTAAGCTAGATTTACTGTATATCAGGATCTACCCCAAGCTGGTCAGCACTGGCGTAACTATAGGGGTCGCAGGGGTCACAGCTGTGACCGGGCCCATGCACTCCAGGGACCCGGTCTCCCCCTGCGACCCCTCCGCCTGTCGCCCGCAACCTCTCACCGGCGCTCTAGTAATGCAGCGCTTTGCATTACTAAGAGGACCGCGTGGGAGCTCCAGGCAGGAGATGGGGGCATTGTGGAGGGGGTCAGTGTAGTCGGGGGGGGCCCGTGGCACTTCTTGTACCAGGGTCCAGAGGCTTCTAGTTACGCCTCTGCTGGTCAGGGAATATAATTCACAGTCAAATACAGTGTCATTGTCTGAAGCACGGGCTGCTTGTCCTATATGCATAGAAGTTAGGAGTCATTCCTATCATTTGTTTTAAGTGGGCCTGGTACCTGCACAACTTTTAGGCTCAGTAAAATGTATCTTTTTAAATTGCCTATAAGTTCTGCTTTTTTGTTTTGCCAACAGATAAATAGTTTTAGATATTAAAGGCTCTATGCAAATGTTGGAGATGGCTGTTTTTTCTGCCAACGGCATTTTTTTCAAGCACAGTAAGCTATTCAAATGCCTGTGTTGTGAAAAAATACAGGCAAAAAAAGAGCTATTGTGTGATAAAGTTAAGAAAATGATGAAAACACCTTTAATTTGGAATACAAATGTCTGCGTTAGCCATGAAGATCCGATAAGGGACTCACGTTATCGCAGGAATGTTAAGACCCTAAGCCCCATATCCAGGGCTTAACATTTTAAGTCCTTTGCTACTAACCAGACCTGAAAAGTTACTCACCACTGCAAGACATAACATACCCACCAGGGCTGAATTTCTGCTCGCCAGGACTAAAATTTCACTCGTCATTGGCTAGTAGTGAGTGGAAATTTTGAGCCCTGCCCATATCAATACATACAAAATATGAAGTATGTGTCAACAGTTAGTAGAATGAACCCTGTGAGTGCCAGTGAGGTATAATTACCCCACTGGCATTTATAGGGTTAACCTGACTAAGTTAAAAAAAACAACATCCCATTAAAAGTAACACATCATTAATACTGATGTCCAGTGGAGTCCTCAGCTTCCTGGTCCTCTGCTGTCCTTCTTTCTTCTTTTCTTTCTTGTATCTTCTTCCTTCTCTTCATTCGTCTATCTTCTGCCTTCTCTTCATTCTTCTTTCTTCTTCCTTCTCTTCATTCTTCTTTCTTCTTGCTGTAAATAAAAAATAAAAGTATCAATACAATAAATAAACTATTACATTGTTTAACCCCTTGAGTGGCAGAGGAGTATGCAGTGCATTGCAAAGCAATGCGTTGCAGACCTCTATGGGCTCAAGGGGTCAAGCAATGTATCAGTGCCCAGGATCATATAAATATGCCACCACCATTTGTTGTTTTCGAAATAAGCCATTCCAGTATTAAAACTTGCGGCAATATGATATGTAAAAAAATATAACAATAATCCGCTTAGCTTTATAAACTGTCTCTGCTGCTGTGTGTGGCCACAGAGGCGGCGGCAGTGGAGACAGTGCCGTGTGCCACAGGTTCCCTTCTTCTCCACCTCGGGCTGATGCCCGTTCCACAATGAGGGGATGTGAACAGAGGCTGCCTTTATATATGGGCAGTCTCTGATCCAATCCCTCACAGCCACTGGCTGAGATGTGCTTATGCACATCCCAGCCAATCAGATTAGAGCGTCTGTGCTTTAAACTGTGCTTTTTATCACAGTGGCCTGAAATTGTAGAGTGGCACTGTTGCTACACGATCCTATGGACCGCACTGATCCCGGGACCATAAATCTCCATAGGATGGTGTAGCAACAGCGCCACTGTACAATTTCAGGCCACTGTGATATTGCACCTAAAAAATTCAACTTTGAAAATTAATAACTTTTGAATGAAACACCTTTCAGCAGTGGGAGTACTCTTGTTTTACTCAGGGGGATAAACACTACAACATATTTTTTTTTACATTTTAAGTATTACTATCCCTTTAAAAACCACATCAGAAAATGGTGTGCTTTAGACAAGGACCCTTTTATCCATATATTACACTGTGGTGGGATAGACAGACTGCTATCTCCTTTTCTCTTTGTTATCGTGTACTGGAAGGGACAGACTTATCTTCTTTTATCTGTGTTACTCATGAGGGTAGGGACAGACTCACATTTCTGTGCTGTCTCTGTTGCCCTCTTGTGGGAGGGACAGACATAGATCCCTTCTGTATGTTTCACCCTGTGGAGGGAGTGATGAACTGAATGGTCCCAAATGTCTGACAACCCACTGATTGCAATGACCTATAGTTCTCCCTTCTGTGGAAGTGAAATATTCATTGGACTCACTGGGGCTTATGTATAAAGACAAAGTGGACCAATTCTGGAACAAACCACTTGCAACATAGGGAACAAATAAAAAATTCACAAAACTGTCATTGATTTAAATAGTTTTTTTTTTTAAGGGATAGTAATACTTCGTTTTATCTTTATTTTATTTGTAGGCATTAAAAAAACATGAAGAACGATATAAGTCTTATCTCTCAAAGCTTTATGGTTTAAGAGATATTCACAAGCAAAGTTTCCCCTCCCCGCCCCTTTTACCTAGTGTAAGCCATCTCTTCTCAGATGTGGAATGCAGTCTATAGACCAGACAGATAACAGAAAGGGACAATTTTCTTTGTATGAAAACAATGAAAGCCCTTCCCCCCTTGACAAGTTTTTCAGCTTTTTCCATTATCTTAATTGAAGATTGTCCCTCTCTGCAGTCTACCTGGGTACCTCCCTTCTGATCTGGTTGAACAGGGGGGGGATACTTTGTTTGTGAATATCTCTTAAACCATAAAGGTTTGAGAGATAAGACTTATATCGTTCTAAATGTTTTTTTAATGCCTACAAAATAAAATAAAGATAAAACGAAGTATTACTATCCCTTTAAAACCTCTTGAATTAGTTGGGACCTCTCTAGAATTCAAGGAAGTTTTTAATTGTCCCCCAATACTTCAGATTTGTACCCCAGAATTCATGCTTTATTCATAAGACCCATGGTATCTGTCTCATAATGAATATTTGATACCTTTAATGTGTTTGTGTCGCCATAGCTTGCTTATTGTGCGGTCCAGTTCCTGGAAAAGGATTCTTCATTAACGGAGCATGTAAGTAAATATATTTATTTAAAAATAGACAATCATGAATAAAAAAAATAGCCTCTGGTGCATGAAAAATCTTAAAGTGATAGTAATGTTTCACAAAAAAAAGAAGTTCCGATTAATCTTCATAGTATTTGGGCAATGGGGAGTGTAATTTCAATACTGTCAGAGTTGTAGTTCAAGAGTAATTGAATGATAAAGTATCCCCCTCCCGCTCCTTTTACCTAGTGTAAGCCGCCTCCCCTCAGATGTGGAATCTGGTCTCTTGACCGGAGAGGTCACAGCAAGGAACAATCTTCTTACTCTGAGCATAAGGAAAACCCTGCCCCCATGACAGGTTTTTCAGGTTGTACCTTATGCTCAGCAAAGATTGTGCCTTGCTGTGATCCATCTGGACAGTCTTGCTGCTCTGAGATGAGCAGTGTTACATAAGTAAAAGGGGCGGGTGGGGGATACTTTATCATTCAAATACTCGGGCAGTATTGAAATAACGCTCTCCATGGCCCAAATACTATGAAGGTTAATCAGAACTGTTTTTTTTGTGAAACATTACTATCCCTTTATATGATCTGAGTGACTGAATTAGTGAAAGATAGGCTTTTGAAATCACTGGTGTGGCTCCTTCTGCAGACATTTGTGGGAGCATTAAGGGGACTTTTAGGGTTATTGAGGCAGGAGAGGCTGATATCACCTTCCACTGTACTGCAGAGCTGCAATGTGAGGATTTTAAATAATTTTAATACTGTTTGAATGTAACATGAGGCTGGGACGGTCAGCCCTAGCCAGGCACGTGCACACATAGGCACCAAGGGGGGCTTGAGCACCTGCCCTTTTTGTCCAAAGTGCCCTTGTGCCCTTTTAACAAAAAAATAAAAATTAATCTGTCCGATTTTATCAAGAAGTGCCTTTTTTTTCATTTGAGCCCCTGCCCCCCAAAATGTCTGTGCACGTCCCTGGCCCTAGCCCTATATTACATTCAAAGTAAAAAAAGGAAAGTGTGCTGATCAGATTATGGCATTGATTCAATTAGGTAATTAGGCATTTTTTCAAGCACAATAAGCCATTTGATTACCAGTGCTATGAAGAAATACAAGCAGAAAAAAATGTTGGATGCTAAAGTTAGCGACCATTTGAACCCATTCAAACCCATTTAAACTTCCATTTTTCAATCTATTCCATGCGTTAGGCATTAAGATGCCTTAGGAGATCTACTCTAATGGGTGAAAATCTGCACCCAGTTTTCCTGGGAGCAGAGTCCCCTAAAGCAGTGGTTCTCATCTCCTGTCCTTAGGACCCACTAACAGGCCAGGACTTAGGGATTTCTCTGCTAGAGCACAGGTGTGGTGATCAGAGGCTCATTCACATTGATTAACCCACCTCTGCTCTAACAAGGAAATCATCAAATCCTGGCCTGTTAGTGGGTTCTGAGGACAGGAGTTGAGAACCACTGCCTTAAAGGAGCAGTAAAGTTTTTTTATGAAAACACATATTTTACAGAGCATTTCCTGGTGAATAAAACAAAGTCACTCCCATCACTGTCAGATGTTCTATTCAAAATTTACAGCAGTTTAAATAATCAGGAAGTGAATTTACTGCGTTTATTTCCTGGAAGTTCTAACTGACAGGAAGTGACAGGCAGTTTCTATCACATTCTATGGAGAACTGTATTTCTCTGACATTTCTCACTTTCCTCTCCATTAGAATCCAACAGGAAATCTAATTAGAATTTGACCACTAGAGGGCACTGCTAATGTAAAAAAAAACATGGGTTTAAACTGTAATAACTCTGGAAATATAAATCTCTCTGCAGTGGGAGTACCCTTATTTTACTCAATAGGAAAATCCCTACAATATATATTTTTCCATAAAAAAAGTTTACTGCTCCTTTAAAGCATGTTAATCCTGCCAATGCATGAACTGAAAGTGGAAAAAAGGCCCCCAAAAACCTAAGTGACAAGTGGATGTATTAACGTGGGACCCTAAGCTGTATATTTTATATTTTTTGTATTTTTTTGGGGGGGGAGGTTTTGGCTCCTACTCTCTTGGTTGGTAGCTCCCTAATCAGATGATAGCTGAACTAGGGATGGTATGAATGCCTCCTTCATTTCCCTCACAAGGGTTTTGTTCACAGTAGAGGTAATATGGTATCAATGCTTTTTATTGCATTATGCTAAATACATGTTACAGATTGGCGGCAGATATCTGGGGTGCCTTGATGGGGCAGGCAAGCTTTTCATGACTTTGGCCAAAAACATGTAACTAAACCCCACTGTTTATTATTTATAGCAAGTCATAGGTTATTTATTTGTAAAGTTCAGGCTCTGATGTGCAGACGTTCCTTTATTTGCTTTCTACCATAAGAGTACCACAATTAGCACACATTAGCATATGGAAACCAGTATAAGTTTGGCTAACATGACACATAGGCAGTTTTTAAAGGGATAGTAATGTTTCATAATAAAAGCAGCTGTAATTAATCATGATAGTTTTTGGACTTTGGAGAGTGTTATTTAAATTTCAGGCTTTTCCCTTATCCTAATTGAAGATTGTCCTTCTCTGCAGTCTACCTGGGCACCTCCCTTCTGATCTGGCTGAACAGTGTTATATCAGTAAAAGGGGCGGGAGGGAGATACTTTGTCATTAAATTACTCTTGAACTACAACTCTGACAGAATTGAAATAACACTCTCCAAGGTCCAAATACTATGATGATTAATTAGAGCTGCTTTTATTATGAAACATTACTATCCCTTTAAGGTGAAAGGTCCACTTTAATGGTGTTTAGTGCTATTTTGACGCTACAGTGACACCTAATGTCAATAGCAGATGCTGCAGTTTTGTTTTTGTGTAGGTAAAATGTGGTAGGTACTATGTTAGCCATAGAAAAAGCAAAAGACTGGTAGAGTGAAAGTGATATCTATATTGGCTAACTGAGTAGCTCTAGGATGCAAGTTTTCAAGACACTTTAGGTCTCTTCTTCAGACATATATGGCTGAAGAATAGACCTACAGTGTCTTGAAAGCTTGCATCCTAGAGCTACTCAGTTAGCCAATAAAGGTATCACTTTCACTCTACCAGTCTCCTGCTTTGCTTTAATCATAATGTCATTTTAAAATTTTGATGTATCTAAATGATTTTTCTAGGTTATTCGAGGTTTGTTGAAATATTGGCCAAAGACCTGCACTCAGAAAGAGGTACGTCACTGAGGCATGTGTATAAAGAATAAAGTGGAGCAATTCTGGAGGAAAACAACTGGGCCATAATGAGCAAATAAAAATTAATTTTGAATTAAATTAAAGGGGACTCCAGCACACAGTTCATGGAGACCTTGCTATCATTAAAGTGGTTACATTTAATGCTAACTTTGTTCTCTATGGTGCAATTGGTTCACCCCATAGTCTTTAAATCACTTGTATTATTTGGGATTGACTTTCAAATCAATAAACTTGTCAGTATGATTGGGTCCTTAAAGGGATAGTAATAGTTTTTTTTTTAACATATGCCAATATCATAGATATTTAACAGTAAATATTATAACGTACCACCTGTCTCTTAAACCTTTATAGTTTGAGAGATCGATGCCTCTAAAGTTCCCCCTCCTGCCCCTTTCATAGACATCAGCGCTCTATGGGACAGAAGCAGATCCTGGTCATTTGCCTGGCCGGCGGCTCTGCAGCAGAGCTGAGATAGCGAGATCTATGAAGAAATACTTAATTGGAATTGTCTACAAAGTGTGATTGTAAACCAGGCACATGTTGTGGACCGTTCCAATGAAGTATTTCTTTTTAGATCTCGCTATCTCAGCTCTGCTGAAGAGCCGCCGGCCGGGCAAATGACCAGGATCTGCTTCTATTCCACAGAGAGCTGACGTCTATGAAAGGGGTGGGTGGGGTGAACTTTAGATGCATCAAACTATAAAGGTTTGAGAGACATGAGGTACATTATTATATTTCTTTTTTTAATATCTACAATATTGGCATATGTTAAAAAAAAAACTAGTACTATCCCTTTAATGTGGGCCTGACCTTTCAACTCAATAAACTTATCAGTGCCATTGGATCCTTTATCTGGACCTGAACTTTCAACTCTATAAACACGTCAATGTCATTAGATCCGTTATGTGTGCCTGACCTTTCAACTCAATAATCATGTCAATGTCATTGGATCCTTTATGTGACCCAGATCTTTCAACTCAATTATCATACAAGTATCATGGGATCCTTGATATAGTGAAATATTCAGTTGAGTAAAACATTGTAAAACAGAAGATTAGTATAAATGTATTTATTCTAGTGCAGCATAGACCCTTAGAAAAGAAGTTTAAAAGGAAAATAATGATCAAAAAAGTGTTTTTTTATATAAAACATAGGGGAAAACATTTTTGCAGTAACAGATGTCTGTATAAGTCCCTTTTTACACATACAATACTCTTGCTTTCTTGAATTGTAGTCTGCCCTTCCCAGAAAGATGACAGCCTGTTTAGCTCTTAAATCAGGGTTGGAAAATTCGCTACCCTCCAGCTGTTGTTGTTCGCAACAGCCTCCATTATCATCAGCCAGATATTACCTAGTTAAGGATGATGGTAATTGTAGTCCAACTACAACTGAAGTCTAAATTTTTGGTCATTGTCAGCATTAGAATCAAAAAGCTGTGTAGTTAATTTCCTTGGTCCCCAGCTTTGGCTTGTGAGCAACCTGTTGCAGAGCCCTTTGATGTAATACACCAGCTGCTGCACTGAGAGAATTGCTTTCTCTTTGTGATAGAAAGAGGGAGAACTTAAAGGGATAGTAATGTTTCATAATAAAAGCAGCTCTAATTAATCATCATAGTATTTGGACTTTGGAGAGTGTTATTTCAATTCTGTCATAGTTATAGTTCAAGAGTAATTCAATGACAAATTATCCCCCTCCCGCTCCTTTTACTGATGTAACACTGCTCAGCCAGAGCAGAAGGGAGGTGCCCAGGTAGATTGCGGAAAGGGACAATCTTCAATTAAGATAAGGGAAAAACCTGAAAAACTTGTCAAGGGGGGGCAGTGCCTTCATTGTTCTCATAGGAAGAAGATTGTCCTCATCTGTTATCTGTCTGGTATTCCACATCTGAGAAGAGATGGCTTACACTAGGTAAAAGGGGCAGGAGGGGAAACTTTGCTTGTGAATATCTCTCAAACCATAAAGGTTTGAGAGATAAGACTTATATCGTTCTTCATTTTTTTTAATGCCTACAAAATAAAATAAAGATAAAACAAAGTATTACTATCCCTTTAAATTACTTCTTTAGTGTATGTAATTTATGACCAGTAACATAATATATCTCCTTTTAGTTGTCAAAAAGGGAAATTGCAGACAGTAAAGTAAAAGATCAGTAAAGGTCATGGGAACTTTACAGAAATATTTTCTTAAAGGGGCAGTATATGCTAGTTATGGAAAAATATATTTTGTAAGGCTTTTCCTGTAGAGTAAAACAAGGGTATTCCCAATTTTAGAGATGTTCCTTTCAAAAATAATTACATATATAACTTGCCATTTTCTGGTAGCTTGAGTTTAAGATGTTTTTTAGCCTGATGAATCTATTGCTATAACCACCTATGGGAATCTTTTGTATGTAAGACTCATCTTTTTACATGCGTTAATAACAACAGTGCCACCTGGCTGCAAAACATCTTGAATGCAAGTTATCAGAAAAATGGCAAATTATCGTTATCGTTTTATCACAGTAAGGGTATGATGCCCCTTTAAAGTCTGTTTTTGTTAATATTTAATGGACACTAGAGATGTATTTAGTACTTTTCATCAGAGTTTTTTTAACACATATCTAGTATCTAAGGCATTAAACATTACTTAAACCCTTCCTAATACTACTTTCTGTATTGTTACATATTGGAACTGGAATATTGATTTTCCACAATAAAGTTTATTAAAAAAAAAAACAAAAAAAAAACACTACTCCCACTTTTTGATACACTGATCTAGGGAAATATTTGCTACCAAGTTGAGGGCACTGTTGGAAGTTGAACAGTCAGTAATGTATGTTCTTATGCACTAAATGACCAGGTGATGTTCCTTGGAGAGCTGGAGGAGATCCTGGATGTCATTGAGCCCTCACAGTTTGTGAAGATCCAGGAACCTCTCTTCAAGCAGATAGCTCGCTGTGTCTCCAGTCCACACTTCCAGGTATGTAACGTGGGTGTGTGTGTGTTTGTGTTTATATATAATTCTGGTCTATTAATCCACCTTTTCACTGTCCTCATAGATTTCCGACTTACTTTTCCACTACCTTCAAGGGAGGGCTGGCAGCTTGTGGCTTGGGAGGAATTCAAGTAACCCATTTCTACTATCGTACTACCCCACTGTAGTTGTAGTTCAAGAGTAACTGAATGATAAAGTATCCCCCTCCTGCCCCTTTTACCTAGTGTAAGCCACCTCTCCTCAGATGTGGAATCTGGTCTCGAGACCAGACAGCTCACAGCAAGGGATAATCATCTTACTGTGAACATAAGTAAAACGATGTCCCCCTTGACAGGTTTTTCAGATTTTTCCCTTATGCTCACTGAAGATTGTCCCTCTCTGAGGTCCATATGGACAGTCTTGCTGCTCTGAGCTGAGCAGTGTTATATCAATAAAAGGGGCGGGGGGAGTGGGATACTTTATCATTCAGTTACTCTTGAACTACAACTCTGACAGTATTGAAATAACACTCTACATGGCCCAAATACTATGAAGATTAATTGGAGTTGCTTTTATTGTGAAACATTACTATCCCTTTAAGTAAAGCTACATCAGTGATACTATAGACCATACATTTTAAGTAAAGCTTAAATTAGTTATGTTACTAGTGTAGCTCTGTTTTGATTGTAGCTCTGTGGTATCATTTGTTTAGCACAATTTTAATTGTAAGCTCTGTGGTATCAATAGCAGCAAGCAGGAGTGGCCCATTGTTGCATACATATGATTAGCACAAGGTCAACCCAAGGTCAACCCACACCTGACTACCTTCATCTCATCCCTTCATCTAATATTCCCCTCTGCTTGATGGTTCTAGTTCCCCTCATTTCTCTCTCTATATCTGTTTCTCTCCCTAGGTAGCAGAACGAGCACTTTATTTCTGGAATAACGAATACATCCTTAGCCTGATAGAGGAGAACTGTCACACCATCCTCCCCCTTATATTCAGCACCCTCTATCAGGTCTCCAAAGAGCACTGGAACCAGTAAGTATGTCCCAATACAGAACTCACATGACTCTGTTAATTACACTAATTTCTCAAGACCCCTCCGTAATGGCATTCAGGGGGTTAAAAGCTCCATTGAAATAATTGGGAATTTGTATTTTTTATATGTAATGTAGTGGAATTGCTCCAAAAATGATCTAGTTCTTTCTTAAAAGGATAGTAATGGTTCTTTTTATCACATTTTAATATTGTAGCCATTAAAATATTAATAGAATGAGCTATGTCTCATGTCTCAAACATTTATAGATTGAGCAATCGAAGCATCTAAACTTCCCCCCTCCCGCCCCTTTCAGAGACATCAGCGCTCCAGCTGACAAAAGCTGATCCTGGTCCTGGCAGAGCTGGAATAGTGGTATATAGAACGGAATATTTCATTGGAACGGTCTACAAAGTATGCTTGCAAACCAGGCACACTTTGCAGATGTTCCAGTGAAGTATTCCTTTCTAGATATCACTATTTAGACTCTGCTGAAGAGCCACCAGCTTCTGCCGGGACCAGGATCTCCTTCTGTCAGCTGGAGCACTGACGTCTCTGAAACGGGTGGGAGAGGGGAAATTTAGATGCTTCGATCACTCAATCTATAAATATTTGAGACATGAGACATAGCTCCTTCTATTAATATTTTTAACTAGTTTTAAAGCCCGTGTACACGGGCCAACACTGGCGGCGCTGCAGTCATGCGCAGTACTGACTGCCCGCGCCTCAGCTGATACGGAGAGGGGTGCTCCAAATTCAGACCGTGCTCCTCTCTGCACACCTTCCTGGGGTTTGAACTATGAAATTACAGCTTACTGAACTCTCAATTACAAGAGAGAGAGAGAGCTGCATTTAAATCTGGAGGGGGCACTGTCATTATTACAAGTTATCCCCTTGAGGACCGGCAGCACACGCACACGGCGGTCACTTAAGGACCACGGGGCATTTTATTTTGAGAATCTGATTCCGGACTCCCCGAACAGAGTGCAGCTGCACGGGGAGCCCGTAATTTCATGACATACATGTAAGTCCTTGGTCCTTTAGGGACCGCAACCTCATGACGTACTTGTACGTCATGGGTCGTTAAGGGGTTAAGGAATATGAATTCCTCTTGTAGACATTTTGGGCTCGATAATATTACACCTCTAAAAAAAAACACAGCCGTGTTTTTTTAAGTCATGTTTTGTTTTCCTATTACCAGAGTTGTGAAAACAAAACCAGTGGTAATTATACACGCCGCCAGTAAAAAAAAAGCCCATAAGAAACAACTAAAAACAAACAACAAGTAGCATACTATTATCTACAGTTAGTACTAGCACGTGTTTTGTGGTTACATTTTCTGTCGGGAATCCTGCTCCTCAGAGTTGCGGCATAGAAGTCACAACAACGGTTTCAAAACCATTGTTTCAAATAAAAGCAGTGCAGAATACAGTATACATTATAGAAATCCAACATAGAGTGCCCCCTTCTACATATTAACCCCCGCCTTAGTTATTCAACATATATTGCTCCTATTCAACATATTAACTTAGTCCATTTTTATTTCGACATATAGTGCTCCCATTCGACATATTAACTTTCTCCATTTTTATTTTGACATATAGTGCTTCCATTCAACGTTCTTCTTTCTCCAATTTTATTTGACATACACTGCCCTCCTTGTACATGAAATGTTGAGGTGTTTCAAATACATTGACAAAATCATATTACCACAGCATCAACCTGTAGTGATTATAGGCCATCTAACGCATCACTTGATCTTTATGTCATCAAATGTACGCCTATTTCCTTGGACTTTTACATTTAATGCTTTTTTTTAGGTGAAGTTGGATAAAAGCAGACAACACCATTTTTGTTAGTACGTCGAAATGTGCTGTCTATGCCAGTTTTATTTTTACCATGGTTCTGCAATAGAAAACCCGTAAAACACGCTTGCAAAATACACATTGCTTGTTTTTACTGTAACCCCAGTTGTGGAGCAGGTAATAGTATCAAGCCCTTTATCTACTACACGTGTGGGCAAACAGAAGCCTTCCAGGAACTCTACAGTTCCCTTCATTCATAGCCAGCCTTTGGCTGCCTGAGGTGATGGGAATTGTAGCCTCAATAGCTGAAAGGCCTCCGGTTGCCCACAACTAATCTTGCTGTTGGTTGATCTGTTTGTTCTCCTTGAGCAGCAGTAGTTTGGGACCTTTTGTTAAAGGAGCAGAAATTTTTTTTTATGAAAACACATATTTTGTAGATCATTTCCTGCTGAATAAAACAAGGTCACTCCCACTGCTGTCAGCTGTTTAATTCAAAAATTAAAGCAGTTTAAATAACCAGGAAGTGAATTTACTGTGTTTACTTCCTGATAGTTCTAACTGACAGGAAGTGACAGGCAGTTTCTATCACATTCTAAGGAGATCTGTATGTTTTTGACCTTCCTGGGTTTCCTCTCCATTAGAATCTAACAGGAAATCTAATTAGAATTTGACCACTAGAGGGCACTGCTAATGTAAAAAAACATGGGTTTAAACTGTAATAATTCTGGAAATATAAATCTCTTCGCAGTGGGAGTACCCTTATTTTACTCAATAGTAAAATCCCTACAATATATATTTTTTCATAAAAAAAGCTTACTGCTCCTTTTAACCCCTTAGTGACAGCCGCGTTTGTACGCAGCTGTCACGTTAACGCCCGCCGAACATTTTTTTTTTTTTCTTCAATGAAGTCCTTAGTCTCCAAGCAGCGTGCAGCCGCACGGAGACGCGGACTTCCGTGACTTACCAGGTACGTCCTCTGTCACTAAGTGACAGTTTTTGCGGGACGTACCTGGTAAAATTTATTGTTTAAAAAAAAAGAGGAATTCTCTTTTTTCCAGCTTTATTTTCTCTTCCTGCAGAAGCTAGCTCTCTTTTTTCATATAGCATTTTTCTTTTTTATTCCACACCCTGGATCTATTTGTTTATTGAGATATATTTGTTTAATTCTCATAATCTATCTATCTATCTATCTATCTATCTATCTATCTATCTATCTATCTATCTGTCTTATCTCTCTACCTCTTGCATCTCTTTCTTACCCTTCCCAGCAATTTTCTTTCCCCTTCTCAGCAGTTGTTTCACCCACATGTTATCTCTCTGTCTACCTCAGGTACTGTTTCTCCCTTGAACATAATTCCCTTTCTCTCCTTGCCAGAAGTTAGCTCTGTCTTTCCACCCAGCAGCTTACTGTTTACTACAACCAGCTCTTTCTCTTTTTTTTCTACATCTCTATCTGACTCTCACATCTACCACCACCTGCACTCTTTATTTTTCTGTTTCTTTCTCCCTCTTTCTCAATTTTTAAAGGGATAGTAATACTTCATTTTATCTTTATTTTGTTTTGTAGGCATTACAAAAAACATGAAGAACGATGTAAGTCTTGTCTCTCAAAGCTTTATGGTTTGAGAGATATTCACAAGCAAAGTTTCCCCTCCTGCCCCTTTTAACTAGTGTAAGCCATCTCTTCTCAGATGTGGAATGTAGTCCATAGACCAGACAGATAACAGCAGGGGACAATCTTCTTCCTATGAGAACAATGAAAGCCCTGCCCTCCTTGACAAGTTTTTCAGGTTTTTCCCTTATCTTAATTGAAGATTGTCCCTCTCTGCAGTCTACCTGGGCACCTCCCTTCTGATCTGGCTGAACAGTGTTACATCAGTAAAAGAGGAGGGAGGGGGATACTTTGTCATTGAATTACTCTTGAACTACAATTCTGACAGAACTGAAATAACACTCTCCAAAGTCCAAATACTATGATGATTAATTAGAGCTGCTTTTATTATGAAACATTACTATCCCTTTAAGTTCTCCCTCTTTCTATCAAAAAGAGAAAGCAATTCTCTCAGTGCAGCAGCTGGTGTATTACATCAAAGGGCTCTGCAACAGGTTGCTCACAAGCCAAAGCTGGGGACCAATGTCCTAGAAGGAATAAAACATAGAAACGTATTGCCCTGCTTCCTCAACATGCTCAGGAGAGGAGAAAGGGAAAGTTTAAAGGTTTTGATGTTGGAAATAATCTGATTGTTCTTATCCCAGGCATCCAGAATAGAACAGTTCTAAAAACATTGTCTGTAAACACCATTTGCACAAAAGAAACGTGGAATATATATGGGGCACACTAAATACAACACAGGGGAGAGATAAACATTCCCAAATTCTCATACATTTAAATGGGGCTTTTAACCATTTGAAAGAGAGATCATCCTGAAGCAATTGTGAAGCAATACACTCAGTGGTGGCTTGTCATTAGGAGATATTGGGGTCCATCCCCTTCATCGAGGCAGTTCACCCTTCCCTGTTGCAGCAGTCTCTATACCCTCTGTTTTGAGAAGCAAATGTACTAAGGTGATGAAAGAGCTTCATCCCTGAGACTTTGCTTCTTTTACCTTCCTTGTAGTTGAACTAACCAATCACAGCATAGCACAGACACAATGATAATCCCACATAGGCAAGTAGTTATCAGTGATGATTATGATACCTATGTGCTGGCAAGTTGTGAACCCCTTTGGCACTCAGAGGTTTAAGGAACAGATGGAGGCTACTCAGCGATACTTAAGCCTGCGTCATCAGAATGTCGCCCTTTTGATGTGGGTGTCATTCTGATGTCTTCCTTTTCATGCAGGAGACATTTTTAATGCAGAGTTTTGTTGGTCTCCAAATAGTCACACCTAAGTGTCGCAAATCTGCTCCGACTAATGGTATGCATGACTGTGATGAGGGCGTCATTCTGACCCATATATGTGTATGTGTGTAAAATACCCATATTAATTTCATTTGAATATGGGCTGTTCTGAGATAAATATGCAAGCATAGCAAAACTGACTGGAACTACATGTGGCATCTCATTGATCTCATTTCCTGTTAAGTCCCACCCATCCAATTAAGCCACACCCACTTCATGACATGAATCACATCATTAACTTAAGCTTGGTTGCAGCCCATGAGCTCTCTCTGGGAGCTCCACAGGAGGAAGTTACCAGGTATGGTCATATCATACCCAGTGCAGACACACGTGTGATGTATATGTATGGCATACATTATGCTTGAGAGGTATTCATATGTATGCACTGTATATATGTGTACTGTCTGTATACAGTATGTATAACTAGCATAGTATTTATAAATGGAATGTTAGGGCCCAGCTACAAAGAAGTTGAAATCAATTTGTTTTGTTTTTGTGTTATGGTACTATTGTTTAAAGGACTAGTAATACTTGGAAATAATTTTATTTTATATTGTAGCCCTTAAAAAAACATGAAAATTGATAAAAGTCTTATCTCCCAAACCTTTATGGTTTGGGAGATAGAAGAGAAAAAACAGGAAGCGCTTCCTAGTGTAATATCTTTGTGGTAAATAGACACCTCACCGCCACCTGTGAAATAATACTCACAAAATTATATGCCAGAATTACACATATGTGCAAACCAGCAATAAAACTCAGGGATATTTGAGCTGTCCCTTAGCCAGCTTTCTCCACCTCAGAGTATGGCTGCCACTCTTCACCTCCACTCGCGGAGGGACCAGATACCCAAAAAACAAGAAAAGCACACAGAGGGCGCCAATAGTGCTTATAACTGATAGACAAAGTGTCAGATGATAAATCAAAATATTAAACTCACATTTAAAATTGGCCGCATGTATACTTATATACACACACAGCTAAATACGCTTGCAGGGATATCTTACCGCCCCTGCTCGGTACTCTCTCAACGTTCACCGAATCCACTGTCCGTTTTAGATCCGTTTTCGATCACATACAAAAAGCAGCCGCTCTTTCATCTGTTTAACCTTGGTTTGGGAGATATTCACAAGCAAAGTTTCCCCCTGAGTGACGTCGCCGTTCTATCTCTCAGATTTGGAATCCGGTCCCTTGACCAGCCGTGGCTCTCCAGAAGTGCTGAGATCACGATCTTTAAAAATAATTTCTTTATTGGAATGGTCTACAAAGTGTGCTTGCAAGCCAGGCACACTTTGTGCACAGTTCCAATTAAGTAGTTATTTTTAAAGATCATGAACTCTGCTAAAGAGCTGCAGGTTGATCAGTGGACCGGATTCCAAATCTGTAAGCTAGAATGGTGACGTCACTCAGGGGGAAACTTTGCTTGTGAATATCTCCCAAACCATAAAGGTTTGGGAGATAAGACATATCATTTTTAATGCTTTTTTAAGGGCTACAATATAAAATAAACTTATTTTCAAGTATTACTATCCCTTTAAAGGTCTATGAAATAGAACCATTGCATTATACACTGTAACATGCTTATGTCTAGGAAATATTGTAAAAACTCCTCTCCAGCAAAAAAAAAGCCTTAGAGTCGCCACTGAACGTAATGGAGACCTCTCTAGCATTCAAAGGAGTAGATTCACTAAGCGGTGATAAAGAGGTGATAAAATGGTGATGACTTCTTCATGGATATCACTTCTCCAGTTCCTATGTTATTCTATGGAACCTATTCACTAAGGTCTCCAAAGTTGAAGAAATCTTAGTGCATAGACTCCACAGAATAACATAGGAACTGGAGAAGTGAAATCACTGGAGAAGTCCTCAACACTTTATCATCTCTTTATCACTGCTTAGTGAATCTGCCCCAAGGTGTTTAAAGACCCAGTGGGGCAACTGGTTTGACCCAGATTGACTCCATCTTCCTCTTAACACAGAGCACTTAGTAGGACATATCACACACACAGGACTTTCAATGTAAATGTGATAGGTGTAGTGGCACTTTTTCCATCACATTGAAAGGGAATCATAAAGGGATAGTAATACTTAATATGCAAAAAAAATATCTATATTTCAGGGTTTATTCTTCTGAGTAAAACAAGGGTATCCCTACTACTGAGAGATGTTTTATTAAACAATTACTGCAGCTCAAACTTGATTTTTTTAGGTGCAATAGTGCAGGGGCCGGAAATGTAACAGTGGTGCTGTTGCTACACCATCTTATGGAGATTTATGGTCAACTGACCGGAGTTGTCCATAGGATGGTGTAGCAATAGCTCCACTGTAACATTTCAGGCCACTGAGATACTGCACCTAAAAAAAATCAAGTTTGATCTGTAATTACTTTAGAATAAAATACCTTTCAGCAATGGAAGTACCTTTGTTTTACTAAGGTGGATAAACACTACAATATATTTGTTTTTACATTTTAAGCGTTACTATCGCTTTAAAGGGATAGTAACGGTTATTTTAACAAATATTAATAGTGTACATATTAAAAATATAAATACAATGGCCTACCTCCCGTCTCTCTCACATGTATAGTTTGAGAGATATAAGCTGCTAAATTTCCCTCCTCCCGCCCCTTTCAGAGACGTCAGCGCTCTAGCTGACAGAAGGAGATCCTAGTCCTGGGACGGGCTGTTGGCTCTTCAGCAGAGTCGAAATAGTGATATCTAGAAAGGAATACTTCACTGGAACATCTGCAAGGTGTGCCTGGTTTGCAAGCATACTTTGTAGACCGTTCCAATGAAGTATTCCTTTCTAGATAGCTCTATTTCAGCTCTGCTGAAGAGCCACCAGCTGGTCCCGGGACCAGGATTCCTTCTGTCAACTAGAGCGCTGACGTCTCTGAAAGGGGCGAGAGGCGGGAACTTTAGCAGCTTATATCTCTCAAACTATTCATGTTTGAGAGATGAGGGATAGGTCATTATATTTCTATTTTTAATATCTACACTTTTAAACTTTGTTAAAAGTAGCCAGTACTATCCCTTTAAACACAAGATACATGTTAGTAGGAAATCAAGTCTTCCTCTTATGTCATATTCAATATTTTTAATTTACTCTGTTCTGTTAGCCCTCCACCTATATTCTCTACTTCCCTCTACATCACTTTATCTCTTTTTACAGGACAATAGTTTCCCTCATCTATAACGTACTGAAGACTTTCATGGAGATGAATGGGAAACTTTTTGATGAGCTCACAGCATCGTATAAACTTGACAGACAGCAGTAAGTATATGTACATATGGCATGCCTATGCTACTGTCCTTTGAAGGAACAATAAACTTTTATAAATAAAAAACTATGTCAATGTGATTTTCTTGAGGATTAAAATAAGGGTATTCCCGCTACTGGAATTTTTTTTTCCAAATGTTATAACAGATCAAACTTAATTTATTACATTAAACTGAAAAAGTGTCAGATGGTGTCCAAATAGCAATTATGTTTATAATGCACTCTGTGATAGAGCTTGAGTCATAGACTAAAGTTCTCTATAGTAAGTGTGTTGACCATAATGGAAAATAGCAATTTGAGCTGTAATAATTTTTCAGTGGAATATTTCCCAACAGTGGTATTGCCTGTGTTTTATATAACCAGTTTATAACCGCTGATCTGCTCAGATTCAGTGTCCTTCTTTCCTCCTAGGGAGCTGAAGCGTGAAAAGGAGCGTCAAGAGCTGTGGCGAAAGTTGGACGATCTCCGTCTTAAGAAAATGAATGGCCTTGAAGAGGCACAGATGAACCAGCTTAATCTACAGCACAGCCGAGGAAGTAAAAGTTAGGAGACCTTAAATCACCTTCCACCTTCTAACAGAAGACCAACACAACCAGTCTACACCCCCTCCTCCCCATATCATACCCAGCCTCTGTTTAGATCCCTCACTTCTTCCCAAGGAAAAGGGAGAGACAAAGATTATTTGTTATGATCTTTTATCCAATGTCAAAGCCTATGGGAGAAAAACATTTTTCAAAGGTCTCTTTTTCACTTTTTAGCAGTTGTGTTTTCTGTTCCTTTGGTTAGAGAGGATATTTGGTGAAGTCATATTTACAAATCACCATTTGTCACCCCCTGTCAGCGACAGCAGAGAGCACTGGTTAAAAAGATAATTTAGAATCACTAGCACTTCTGGATCAATGGATGCAAAGGATCCCATGTAGGGATTATCTATCACTTGCAGTTTGTCACTTACTGTCTACAACAACATAGGCTTCTGGGAAAAGCCACTAAAATACAGTCACTTCCTGTCCAGTGGGAACAGGGGCTTCTGGGAAGTACCCTGCATCTTTATCTCCTTGTTTGTGATAGTGCAGGCTTCTGGGAAAGCCTGTTACCAGTCCACTTCTGTGTACTTCTGTAACTTTCTGACCATGTGAGCAGAGGCTTCTGGGAAAGCCTTTTCAACAATCAGCAACTATCACGTCCTCTTTGTGAAAGCAGAGGCTTCTGGAAAGGCCTGTGCCTCCTGTTTGTCACTTTCTGTATGTGAATACAGAGACTTCTGGGAAAGTCTCTCCACCAATCATTTTTATCCTGTCAGCAAGAGCAAAGGCTTCTGAGAAGCCCATTCTATACCCCTATCTCTACCTACCCACACACATACCCTGATAGTAGCATACATACAATTCCTATAGAGCAAAAGATTCAGGGACACAAACTCGTGTAAATCTCACTCTGAAGTGCTATCATCATGCTGGATTCATTGCTGGAAATGCTTCTGGGTAACTGGATGTGTCCATCCCCCACATACAACTGTCAATTCAAGCTTATGGACATAATAATAATATTGTAGTTAAAGTTTGCCACATAACAGATGATCTGAGGGAATGTGTAACTGCTGTCTTTCCCTTGCAGCAAGATCTTCACTTTTCTATTGGAGTAGAATAATATAGTGAAAAAATAGCAACAGTCACATGGTTATTTTAATGACCAGAGCTGTGTGCAATCCATTGTGAAGCAAT
Organism: Rhinophrynus dorsalis; assembly: GCA_037306005.1. Classification (NCBI taxonomy): domain Eukaryota; kingdom Metazoa; phylum Chordata; class Amphibia; order Anura; family Rhinophrynidae; genus Rhinophrynus; species Rhinophrynus dorsalis. The sequence continues at coordinate 419,100,966 of CM074722.1, forward strand.
GCAATGTCCACCACTCTGGTCCTGAAATAGATAATGTTAAAGGAGATGTTGGGTGTCTGCTCAGCTAATCAATATTCAATTATACTTAATGCCTGCGATCAAGTCAAGGCAGGACTCCCATAGAAAATTAATTAGTCCCAAAGGCCCTGGACTTTCAAATGGCATCAAGCTACTATACAGACTTAATGCTGATATACAAATACACTTTCAGCCAACAAGATGCAATACCATGGTGCATGGATAATATAACTACTGTGGAAACTCAAGGCCAAAAGATTCAGGGTTTAAACAATGGTGTATTCAATAAGTTTACACTTGTCACACCTTCTCTTGGGAGGAGAAAATCCAGGGAAAGTTATTGCTGCCCTTTGTGAATACTACTTTCTTTCTGAAATTACAGCTGCTTCTGGAGAGACCCTTACACCAGTCAGCAAAACACTTTACTGAGTATCTTTGTGACCAATAGGCAAATTCTGCATCCTGTCCAAAAGACCAAAAGATCCTTTGAAAGAAACATCTTATTAATTACCACAGTTTGCATCATGCTCACAACAGGAAAGGCTTCCGGAAAGCTTTCTTGAAATATACCCTTTTCTGTCACTTCCTGTCAATTGAAGGAGAAACCTACTAGAGAAAATGAATTACTGTTATAATTTGTTGTCTTGGAAATAGAGACTTTTGGCAAAGACTCTTCTTCAGTCATCTCCTGTCTCCAAGGCAAAGGGAACAGTATCACCATAATCATAGCTTTAGTTTGCTAATGTTTTGTCCCCACTTGGCATTTTGGAGAACAAAGGGTTCTGGGTATGCCATCAGACAATGTAAAGGTACCCTGTTCAACAGTTTTTTGCATCATCATCATCTGGGAAACCATGCAATGCTGCAAGGCAAGAACATGACAAAAAGTGGCACTTTGGGAAGGGAAATATGGAACTGACACATATTGAAGTCCTCCTACCTAGCAAGCCAATTAGCTGCTACCTGATACCTATAATCTTAATAATTGTCGCAATAAGCTGTTAACCAGGACTTAAAGTATCCTGGAGTTGGGTTGAAAGTATGGTAACTCAGTAGGACTTTAATATAAATATTTTGTTTTATGGATTCATGATAAATTTGCTCTTTGAAAAGTCCATGCCTCAAAGTCTAACTATGAACAATCACACTACAAAATTACAGGTTTTACCCCGTGAGGACCAGGAGGGTGTGGAAACACTGCTTCACTATGCTTTGATCACCTCTCTGGTCCTCTAATACACACCTTAGTTTTGTTGAACTATATATCAGACCATAATTTCAACTAAGAATGGTTCAACAAAAACTAATTTGAATTACCTAATAAGTCATTGATCATGAGAAGCTCTTTAGGGTTGCGTTAATTAAAATTGTTTATATCAAGAGATGGGAGAAAGCTCTGAGCTACCTGTGCCCTTATGAGTTTTAACGGTTATTTTAACTTCCTAGGGAAACCCTACTGGATTTGTGCATGTTGGGTAGGGTTGAATTTTAGTGTTCTTTGAACGTAGTAAGGCATTCCTCTAATTACCATGAAAGAACAATTTTTTAGAGGATCTTGAAGATTGACATCAGATATTCTGTTAGCACTTTCACCAAAGGATTCTGGGAAAGCACGATTTTGACCTGTTTCCTTGACATTCCATTATGACTTTAATATTCTTACAATAGATTTTGTCTGACCCTTAAATCCTTTTACTTGACATTTTCCCTCAAACAATGCCCTATATATAATGGGGAGGGCTTTTTTGTTTACGACTTCAAAAAAAAAAAAAAAAAAAGTATAGAGCATTGGCTGTCAATCAACACTCCTGTCTCTTTACTATTCTATTGTATGAGAGGAGTGCCTATTTTCAGTCCTCTATGTCCCTCACCCACTAATCCCATTTACATGTGCCCCTCTCTCTGGGTGGGTGGGTGGGTGTGTGTGTGTGGGTGGGGGCTCCTCATTCCTCTTAGTAATGGTCAAAATAGCCTATTCTCTGAGAATATATATATATAGCGTGGAAGGTTTTCATTTTGATTTTATTTTTTTAAATTATTATTTATGGTATTATTTATTTCGTATTTAAAATGGTCAATGTTTGATCTGTTTAATTCACAGAGGGGAGGGGAGGGGTGAATATAATATTTAACCTGTTCACTGCTGAATTAAATGCTGGGTCTTAAAAATATGTCCTGTTTTTTTCTGTTTTTTGTTTGATTTTGAAGGACTCTGCATTTGGGGAGAAATAGTAAACAGTCGGTAAAGGTGTATTATTAAAAAATATATCTTGTAGGGATTTTCCTGTTGAGTAAAACAAAAGTACTCTTACAAATGCTTTATTCAAAGGTTATTACAGTTCAAACTGCCACAAAGTGGTGGGACTGTCAAATATAAACAGGGTCGGATTTACATCCCAGGCACCCCTCTGTAAGGAACTCTAGGTGCCCTTAGTGCTACCCAAAGCAACATCCCCATTCCTCACTTGTCCCTTGCCTCCAGTCCCACCACTGTTTCTTGGCACAGGAGTACCCTTGGCCTATAACAAACAATGACAAAAAGCTTTAACCCCTTGGTTGCTAGAGAGATCTCCAATGTGTTTGAGATCTCTCTAACATCCAAGAGGTTAAATAATGGCCTGTAAAGCAGCATAAAACTGGTGCAGAGACATTGAGATTGCACTGGCCACACCCACAATTCAGAATATGGGTGTGGCCAGCACAGTTGCCTGTTCTGCTTATTAGGAAACCCTGAATATAACGTTTGAACTGTAATAATATTGAATGAAGTGGCTTCCCACAGTGGGACTGCCCTTGCTTTACTCAGAAGGCAATGTCCTTACTATATGTTAACTGCTCCTTTATTTAGTTAAAGGGGTGAGCAGGACTTTGGGGTATTTACTAGTGTATTAGGGTTAAAAAGAGGATATTATGTCATGCAGACCTCTCTGGCATCCAATGAGTTAAAGAAAGCTAAAGCTCAATAAATATTTTTGGACATGCAAATAAAGGAAAACTTGCACTTCTTAATAATAAACCCACACTTACCTTAATTTCAGCGCAAAGGCATAATGTTTAGTAGAAAATAATTCTGTGTTGATTCGTCTTTAACTAATAATGGTTATCATCCATGGAGGCAGACATGAAGGCTGAAATTATTCTGTATTGCCGGACCCCAGACTCCTCCCAGCACTTCAGTGGGACAAGTCTGATGTCCTGGATTCCTACAACAAAGAATCACAACAGTCTTTGTGGACACGATATCCAAAACTCATTAATTCTTAAATGACTGGTGACAGTCCTGACACGTCACTAGTGTCCGTGCCTTTAGGACCAGTGATGGTCCTTGCATGTCATGGGTTTTGTGTGGGAGCGCTGTTGAGCACTATGGGAGTCTGAAACTGATGAGACCGGAGCGGTCAGTTTCAGCCTCTCTTTCAGCAAGCCGTTACTCGTGATCAGTCACATGTGCCGGCTCACCGAATTACATCTATACAGTCCTTAAGAGGTGTTCACCCCCAGGACCCCCGGAATGTTAACCCCTTAAAGGGATAGTAATGTTTCACAAAAAAAGCATCTCCAATTAATCTTCATAGTATTTGGGCCATGGAGAGTGTTATGTCAATACTGTGGTAGTTCAAGAGTAATTGAATGATAAAGTATCCCCCTCCCACCCCTTTTTCCTAGTGTAAGCCGCCTCCCCTCAGCTGTGGAATCTGGTCACTTGACCAGACAGCTCACAGCAAGGGCCAGTCTTCTTACTGTGAGCATAAGGAAAACCTGGCCCCCCTTGACAGGTTTTTCCTTATGCTAACTGAAGATTGTCCCTCTCTGAGATCCATCTGGACAGTCTTGCTGCTCTGAGGTGAGCAGTATTACATCAGTAAAAGGGGAGTGAGGGGGTTATTACAACTCTGACAGTATAGAAATAACACTCCCTGTGGCCCAAATACTATAAAGATTAATTGGAACTACTTTTATTGTGAAACATTACTATCCCTTTAAGGACCAGAGTTCCAGGGAAGATAGCTTCCCTTAAAGACCGCTTTGATCCTTCCTGACACGCCATGGTCAGTTTAAGCCCCCTTTTTACTTACAGCGCTCCCAGAGGAGCTCTGTAAGTAAAAAGTAGGTGACATGCTATGACCGGTCCTTAAGGATATAAACCATGTGACGGTCACAGCATGTCACGTGGTCGTTAACGGGTTAAAGATTAATTTTGGAGAATCAATCCACACTGAATTCATTCATAGTGGCCATTAAAGTGGAACTATCATGTTCCAACTCCCACCCCCCAATTGGTTTATAACCCTCAAACAATCCTAACCCCCCCAGGAAATGTATATTTCTACCTGATATTTCATCTGAAGTAAGAGGGGGAGCCTTGCCATCTTGATAACATGTAGAATGATTGGCAGTGCACTCTCTCCTCTCTAAGTCAGCCCCCAAGTGTTTCCTTTGTTGGGGACATATACTGCACGGGCAGTGGGGGGGAGGAATATATATCATTATTTTTCCACAAATCATCTTCCTGATGTTCTGTGTTTATTTCTTCCTATACAGTTGTGGGCCAAAAGTTTTGAGAATAACACAATTATTGGTCTTCACAAAGTTTGCTGCATCAGTGTTCTTAGATATTATTGTCAGGTGTTACTATGGTATACTGAAGTATAATTACAAGCATTTCATAAGTGTCAAAGGCTTTTATTGACAATTACATTATGTTTATGCAAAGAGTCAATATTTGTAGTGTTGACCCTTCCATTTCAAGACCTTTGCAATCCGCCCTGGCATGCTGTCAATTAACTTCTGGGCCACATCCTGACTGATGGCAGCCCATTCTTGCATAATCAATGCTTGGAGTTTGTCAGAATTTGTGGCTTTTTGTTTGTCCACCTGCCTCTTGAGAATTGACCACAAGTTCTCAATGGGATTAAGGTCTGGGTAGTTTCCTGACCATGGTCCCAAAATGTAGATGTTTTGTTCCCCGAGCCACTTAGTTATCACTTTTGCCTTAAGGCAAGGTGCTCCATCATTCTGGAAAAGGCATTGTTCGTCACCAAAATGTTCTTGGATGGTTGGGAGAAGTTGCTCTTGAAGGACGTGTTGGTACCATTCTTTATTCATGGCTGTGTTCTTAGGCAAAATTGTGAGTAAACCCACTCCCTTGGCTGAGAAGCCACCACACACATGAATGGTCTCAGGATGCTTCACTGTTTGCACGACACAGGACTGCAGGTAGCGCTCATTTTGTCTTCTCCAGATAATCCTTTTTCCGAATGCCCCAAACAATCGGAAAGAGGATTCATCAGAGAAAATGACTTTACCCCTCTCCTCAGCAGTCCAATCCCTGTACCTTTTGAAGAATATCAATCTGTCCCTGATGTTTTTCCTGGAGAGAAGTGGCTTGTTTGCTGCCCTTCTTTACACCAGGCCATACTCCAAAAGTCTTCATCTCACTGTGTGTGCAGATGCACTCACACCTGCCTGCTGCCATTCCTAAGCAAGCTCTGCACTGGTGGAGCCCCAATCCTGCAGCTGAATCAACTTTAGGAGACGGTCCTGGTGCTTGCTGGACTTTCATGGGCGCCCTGACGCATTCTTCACAACAATTGAACCTCTCTCCTTGCAGTTCTTGATGATCCGATAAATGATTGATTTAGGTGCAATCTTACTAGCAGCAATAGCCTTGCCTGTGAAGCCTTTTTTGTGCAAAGCAATGATGACAGCATGTATTTCCTTGCAGGTAACCAAGGTTAACAGAGGAAGAACAATGATTTCAAGCACCACCCTCCTTTTAAAGCTTCCAGTCTGTTATTCTAACTAAATCAGCATAACAGAGTGATCTCCAGCCTTGTCCACATCAACACTCTCATGTCTGTTAACGAGAGAATCACTGACATGATGTCAGCTGGTCCTTTTGGGGCAGGGCTGAAATGCAGTAGAAATGTTTTTTTGGGATTAAGTTCATTTTCATGGCAAAGTGGGACTTTGCAATTGATTGCAATTCATCTGATTACTCTTAATAGCATTCTGGAGTATATGCAAATTTTCATAATCTAAACTGAGGCAGCCGACTTTGTGAAAATTAATATTTGTGTAATTCTCTAATCTTTTGGCCACGACTGTACACACAAAAAAAGCTTGTTGCGGAGCAGAAGCAGATAGGGGGAGCTTTGCAACAAGAACAGTGCCCTTGTCAACACATTTAACTCTTTGGGTGCCAAAGAGGTATGCATTGCATTGCTTTGCAATGTGTTGCATACTCCTGTGGCCCTCAAAGGGTTAAACTCTGTAAACCTCTTTTCCTTCCCCTGCCACTCACACCATAGCACTCCCAGGGCTGGATTCTATTGCAGGTACTAATTTTATCACTGCTTTTAACTCCAGGTTTCCCCATAGACTTCAATAGGGAAATGTTTGATAAAATGGGTGGTAACATTTAGCACCTGCAATAGAATCCAGCCCACATCCTTTACGATACTCCCATTCGATCCTACATAACTTGCTTTTGATTGCACGACTTCATAACCTTCAGTGTAATATCTTTAAAGGGACAGTAATGTCCTAGAAAAAATATTTATCATTTTGTAGTTCTTAAAAAGTTGAATTGAATGCAAAAAGCCTTTTCACTGTCGTCCAATACAGGTCACTGGTACCATGGGATGTGTAGTCCCCTTTAATAGGCAGGAACAATTATGCAAATAATTTGCAAGGGGCGGAGCCTCCCTTCTTACTTAAGCCACCTGCTGGCCAGAGCCACCCATATTGATTTGTTCCTGGTGTGCTTGCACACCAGGCAGAGAACAGCTATGCTTCTTAGAGTTTTATTATTTTATTCAAATATGGAATACCACCATTAGGAGGGTGACCATGGCTGTGAATGCCCTCACCCGAAGTGGCTAGTGCAGCTTCCAGGGATTTCTGTGGACCTATACCTGAAGAGGGGACAGCTTGTGTTAAGCAGTTCCCCTGTTGAGGAAATTACCTCTGGTTCTTTCCCTCCCTATCATGGTCACCTGAAGACAGAAGTCTGCGAGAAAGGTGAGTCACCCATTGAGTGCTGAAGGTCCACTTGTCCCCACAGTGTCCCTTTGATGGGCTTGTATTTGGGAGTCTTAATACACTCCAGCACTCATAGGGTGTTTTTATTGCATTATCTCTATTTATGCAATTTCTGTGTTATTCTCTGAGTTTTGGAGCATTGGGTATTCATTTATTTGTGTTTCTCATGTCTTTTATGCTTGTTTGGGCACTTTTTAAAGTTTTACTAAACTTTATTAAAAATGGTGTTCCGCGCCTTTAAGCGCGGCTTTTTCCCGCTTAGCAGCAGAGCTCCTTTACTCTCTATGGGAATTCACAGTTTGGGACATATCTCTGAAACCGCTTGTCACAGCAACTTCAGAGTGGGCTCATTTTACTGCTAGGCTCCTGCTCTATCATCCGGTTGGTGTTTTATTACTGTAGGGGGTTCAGGGGGGCTTCGGGCACTGTTTGGGGTACTTGCATAGGGAAAACTACATTTCCCATGAGCGCTAGCGCGCGCTTGTTTCTGATTGGCTGTCATGACGGCCGCCATTTTGTGGTACTTTTCCAAGGCGAGTACACTACGCAGGGACCGAGCCTTCTCTCTCCTCACCAGATTAACCCTTCGCTGGCCAGATAAGTCCGTTTTTAGACCTTTTCTGGGGTGAAACTTTAATCTTTAACACTTTTCTGGGTGATAGTGTTGGTGGTGGGGTATATTGACGCTGTGAGCATGTCTACTTCACTGGAGCTAGGGGCTAGACCCAAGACTAAGGAGGCTGGGGGGTCTTCTACCCCCATGGCGTTTTGCTCCTCCTGCCACATTGGGCTGGATTGCGATAATGTGGGGGATCTATGCCCTAATTGTACTGATAAAGATAGCAACCCTGGGCTTCCCAGCCACGCTATTGAGCCATCTTGGGTGAGGGAGTTTAAAGCTGCCACTAGGGATCTCAGATCCACGCTTCAACTCTTTCCCTCTCAGGTACAGGGGGCTCTCCAGGTCTGGCAGACCCCCTCTACTATCAGGACCTCCCTGCCTAAGCCACAGGGAGCTCCTGATATCACTGATTCTTCTGAAGAAGAACTTTTACAGGATTCTGATGCTGAGGAACGTACAGTTATCGAATCTAACAGGTCCATTGGGGACCCCTATGAGTGTGACCCTGAAGTTTCGGCTGAGGGTCTGATCAGAGCGGTTCTGAATACGCTCAACCTTCCTCTGACTCAGGAATCCACTTATGATCCTACTGATGTTTTTCAGAAAAAGCCATCTAAACCTGTTGTTTGTTTTCCAACCAACCCTACTCTTGCCCGTCTGGTTTCTGAGGCATGGAAGAATCCTGATAGATCTTCCTCTGTCTCCAAAAAGTTTGCCAAACTTTACCCTTTTCCCGAGGCGGAGCTGGCAAAATGGGTTCATCCCCCCAAGGTGGATGCTCCTGTGTCTAGACTATCCAAATCTACTGCCTTGGCTGTCTCAGATGCCTCTGCCTTGCAGGACTGGACGGATAAGAAATTAGAGCTCTCTCTTAAATCTATTTTTGCCTCTATTGGCACTGCCATGCGCCCCACCTTTGCTGTGGCATGGGTTAATAGGGCCATTGCAGCCTGGACTGAACGACTGACTGAAGCGGTTCGCCAGGATGCGCCTGTATCTGAACAGTTGCAGCTTCTTGCTAATATCACTGAAGCTCAGAACTATGTTGCTGAGGCTGCTTTTGATGCTGTGCGCATGATGGCGAGGGCCTCCACTTCTTCTGTGGTGGCTAGACGCGCTCTTTGGCTGAAAATTTGGTCTGCTGATACAGCCTCTAAGAAAGCCTTGCTTTCCTTGCCCTTTCAGGGGAATTTGCTCTTTGGCTCTGAGCTCAAAGAAATGATCAGTGAGGCTACTGGCGGTAAAAGTACTCTTCTACCCTCAGTCCTTAAGAAAAAGTTTCCAGCCAAACGCAATCGGTCCTTTCGTTCCTTTCAGACTGAGACACGCTCCTCGGCCCAAACGGGTCCTCCCACTACGCGCTCCTCCTCCAAGCCCAAACAGTCCTGGAGGCCCAAAGTTGCCTCCAAGGCCAAGACCTCCAAGACTGCTTCGGCATGACTCGCCGAACCCGGGTCCGCATCCGGCTGTAGGCGGTCGTCTCCGCATCTTTCGCCGGACTTGGGAGGAGTCAGTGGCGGACCCATGGGTTCTTCAGGTGGTGTCAGAGGGATACAGGATCCCTTTCTCTTCCCTTCCTCCTTTTCGGTTCCATTTTACTCGTCCTTCTCAGGAACCCTCAAAAAGGCGTCTGTTCGACGACGCTATTCAGGATCTCTTGGACAAAGAGGTCCTGGAGGCGGTTCCGCAGGGGGACACAGGTTCAGGATTTTATTCCAACCTGTTTGTGGTAGCCAAAAAGGACGGAGGAGCCCGTCCCATCTTGGATCTCAAAGATCTCAATGCCCATGTGGTGACTTCCCACTTCCGCCAGGAGTCCCTGCGCTCTGTGATTGCAGCAATGTCTCCAGGGGAGTTCCTTGCCTCCCTGGATCTTCAGGATGCTTATCTTCACATCCCTATTCATCCAGAGAGCAGGAAGTATCTCAGGATTGCCTGCCACAGGGGACACTTTCAATTTACAGCGCTCCCCTTTGGACTGACTACAGCTCCTCAAGTCTTCCAGAGGGTGCTGGGCTCCTTGATAGCGGTGCTCCATCAGGATGGGATCAGAGTGACTCCCTACATGGACGATCTCCTACTGAAGGCCTCCTCAGCGGAGCTTCTCCACCAGCAGTTGCAGAGGTGCATGCACACCCTGAACCGTCACGGCTGGATCCTGAATCTGGACAAGTCGGACTTGATTCCTTCTCAGAGGCTTCTGTTCCTGGGTCTCCTGTTCGACACTCGCCAATGCATGGTGTTTCTTCCAGAGGACGTGGCTCACCAGATAGCCATCAGAGTGGCTGGGATTCTGGACATGGACGAAATTCCAGTTCCGAAGTTGTCGTCCTTAGTGGGGAAGTTCATTTCCACGATCGAAGCAGTACCATTTGCCATGGCCCACTCCAGGGATCTTCAGAGATTTGTGATCCAGACGTGCAGGAATCATCCAGATCATCAACATCTGTCTGTTTCTCTTCCTCCTCATGTCGAGTCGAGTCTGCACTGGTGGTTAGATCTCTCTCATCTCTTGAAAGGGAAATCCTTTCTAGCTCCTCTTTGGACCACAGTCACAACGGATGCCAGCCTTCGGGGCTGGGGTGCAGTCTGGGGTCGCTTCAGTGCTCAGGGGAAATGGGGTCTGGAGGAATCCATGCTCTCCATCAATGTTCTGGAACTTCGAGCTGTCCGGCTAGCCCTGAGGTACTGGGAGTCTCAATTGACCGGTCTTCCAGTCAGAGTAGAGTCCGACAACGCCACGGCGGTGGCTTACATCAACAGGCAAGGCGGCACAAGAAGCGGTTCCGCCTGGTGGGAGGTCAAGGATATTTTGTCTTGGGCAGAAGATCACGTGCCTGTCATCTCTGCAGTTCATATTCCAGGCGTGGACAACGTCATGGCAGACTTCCTCAGTCGTCACACCGTCGACAGCGGAGAATGGGCTCTTCACCCAGAGGTGTTTCACATGCTCACTCAACGGTGGGGGATGCCAGTGGTGGATCTGATGGCTACCAGACACAACAGGAAGGTTCCGGTGTTTTGCTCTCGACTGAGGGACTCCCTTGCTCTAGCAGTGGATGCTTTGTCGATCCCTTGGGACTTCTCCCTGGCTTACATCTTCCCCCCTCTTCCTCTATTGATCAGAGTTATTCAGAAGTTGAAGAGAGAACGTTGTCCTGTCATCCTGATTGCTCCAAACTGGCCTCGCCAGTCCTGGTTTCCGGAATTGATGGCCATGTCAGTGAAGGATCCAATCCCACTTCCAGCCCGTCCGGACCTGCTTCTTCAGGGGTATCTGTGGAAAGAGGATGTTCACTCTCTCCGTTTGATGGCATGGCGGTTGAATCCTCGATTCTAGCTAAGAAAGGCTTTTCTCCTTCTGTGGTGTCGACGTTGCTCAGTGCTCGTAAACCTGTGTCTTCCAAGATCTATCATCGCATTTGGTCAACTTTCGTGACATGGTGCTCTGACAAGCAGTTGTCTCTTGACTTCCATCTTCCCACTGTCCTGGCCTTCTTGCAGGACGGTGTGGACAAGGGGCTCAGTCTGAGTTCCCTCAAAGTTCAGACCTCTGCCTTGTCTGTGTTTTTCCAGGAACGGATTGCCATCCTTCCTGATGTGAAAGTCTTCTTCCAAGGTGTGACTCATGTTCGACCTGCCTTCAAGAGTCCTGCTCCCCAGTGGGACCTCAATTTGGTGCTGGGAGTTCTTCAGCGACCACCGTTTGAATCCTTGGCTTCCATTCCATTACGTCTTGTGACTTGGAAGATGGCCTTCCTTTTGGCTATTGTGTCAGTACGCCGGGTGGCAGAGTTACAGGCCTTGTCTTGTAAACCTCCTTACCTGGTGTTCCACAAGGATAAGGCTGTGCTTCGCACTACCAAGGAATTCTTACCCAAGGTTGTGTCTGAGTTTCACATCAATCAGGAGATTGTGGTTCCCTCTTTCTGCCCTAATCCTTCATCTGACAAGGAAAGAGATCTCCATTTGTTGGATGTGGTGCGTTGTCTCAAGTTTTATGTTCACCGCACCGAATCTATCAGGAAGTCTGACGCTCTATTCGTCATTCCTGAGGGGCCTAGGGCAGGAAGACCGGCTTCCAAAGTTACCATTGCCTCTTGGATTAAGGCTACCGTCCGTGAAGCCTATAAGTTGAGGAATAAGCATGTTCCCTTCCGGGTGACTGCCCATTCCACCAGATCTATTGGGGCCTCTTGGGCCTACAAGAATCAAGCTTCTGCTGATCAACTGTGCAGAGCGGCCACTTGGTCCTCTGTGCACACTTTTTCAAAGCACTACCGAGTTGATGTACTGGCATCGGCTGATGCCAGCTTTGGAAGGAAGGTCCTGGAGGCAGTCTTGCCTGTGTAGGTCTTCCGCTCTGTGATCCTTAGTGCTTCCTTACTGTTGAGCCCGGTTGGCTCGTGTTCCGTGTGCTGTGTTAAGTTCAGGGATTGTTCCCTTGGTTGGTGTCCGTTGACACTTACAGTTTGGGCTATGTTATCAACTGGTTAACAGTTCTAGTGACTTGGGCCTTGCGCCTGGTCCTTGCCTTACTTCCCGCCTCTGGATCAGCTCAATGTTTGTACATCCCATGGTACCAGTGACCTGTATTGGACGACAGTGAAAATAGGATTTTAGTCTTACCTGTTAAATCCTTTTCACTTAGTCCATACAGGTCACTGGTCTCCCACCCTGTCAAGGGACCAGTCTTGGCTCTCCTGTGGCATTCAGTGGGAGACCGTTCGGGCATGCTCACAGGAGTCTTTCTTTTTGCTTACCTGGGGTCAGTTTAGGGTCTCAAATCAATATGGGTGGCTCTGGCCAGCAGGTGGCTTAAATAAGAAGGGAGGCTCCGCCCCTTGCAAATTATTTGCATAATTGTTCCTGCCTATTAAAGGGGACTACACATCCCATGGTACCAGTGACCTGTATGGACTAAGTGAAAAGGATTTAACAGGTAAGACTAAAATCCTATTATCTCCCCACCCTCTATGGTTTGAGAGATATATGGATTCAAAGTTTGACATTTCCTGCTGTCAGCTGTAAAGCTGACAGCAGGAGATCCATGTCAGCTGACACGAGGAGGCTCTTCAGCACAGCCACAATCACGTCATTTTTTTAATTACTTCATTGCAAACCAGGCACACTTTGTAGACCTTTCCAGTGAAGTCATTCTTTTTAAATAACGTGATTGCGGCTGTGCTGCAGAACTGCTATTTGGTCCCCAGACAGGATTCCCTGCAGTCAGCACAGCACCGACATCAGTGAAAGGGGAGGGACGGGGGAACTTTGAATGCATATATCTCTCTAACCATAGCGGTTTGAGAGATAGGGTTTTTTGCATTCAATTCAACGTTTTAAACACTACACAATGCTAAATATTTTTTTCTGGGGCATTCCTGTCCCTTTAATGTACAACTTGCCCTCTTATATACGCCGTCAAACTCTTTTCTGCTTGGTCTCACAGCTTCAACAAGCTTTGAGGGGAAGCACGTTGAAGCTGTGTGGCCATGCAGAAAAGAGTGTGACGGAGTATAAAAGAGGACAAGTTGTACATGAAGAGATTACCATGAAGTTTGTGAAGTCATGCAACTGAGTCAAGTGTTTGAATATGACAGGGATAGAGAGGTGGGCTCCGACCACTTACCTCTCTCACCTGTCACTTAGGGTGACCACATTTCCATTCTGCCATTCTGGGACACTGTGAAGATGAGAGCAGCAGAATACATGTCCTCAGCTCTAGGGCAGCTATGCCAGAAGGGTCATTATATATCACTGAACATCAGGGAGCAACATGCTCTTTGACTGACACCTCACAGAGTTCTTAGCACTGCTGTGACAGAAAGCTATAGCTGGGAACTCTCTGGATTTGCACCGGAGGTTCCAGTTATGACACTGCATTACCGTGTCTCAGGGGCAGACGCTGATCTCTGGATGTGGGGAGTTTCTACTGAAACTCTGCCCACTTCTTCTCATTCCCAGTATGTTCCTCCTACTCCCCGCCCTATTCTCCTCCTTACCCAGCCTATTTTTACAACTTTCCTCACACCCATTAAGCCATGCCCCCACTCGCTGTTAAGCCCTGCATCTTTTTGCTGCAAATCACGTCATTTTTCTCACCTCCAGGGAGACCACACATCAAAGTTCCCAGGTATGCAGAAAGTGTTGCCTGTGGTGGGCTACAAGAAAATGTGCATCACACCCAAAGCCTTAGACTAACATTACACTACAAAAATATTGAACAACGGCTCCTTTTTGATGTCAGGATCAAGACTCAGGACTATCTCTAGTGTTCTAAGCTCTGTCTGGAAGCCATTTTCTTGTAGGCCAGCAGAGGCATCACTTTCAGTCACAGTAGGCAATGGGCAGTTCTCTTCTAGTGTTTAGAATGCTGTGCTCTGGAGTCTCCATTCTGGGACTTTGTATTGTCCTTGAAGGGGGCTGCCAGGGACTTGGGAAACACATTTAAAATGAGGGACAGTCCTGGGCAGTCAGGGACATGTGGTCACCCTACTGCCACTCACACCATACGACTGCAAGACTTTGTAAAGAGAATCGTCAGTCTACATGGTTCTTATCTGACATTTAACCCTTTGAGTGCCAGGGGTGCTAAACAAGGGACGTCCAGCAAAGCTCTGCAGTACAGCTTGCTGTGCCGCAAGAGAAAATGGTGATGTCACTGGGTAAGTTTTTAAACATAATATCTCATAAAGTATTCAGTCAAGAAAGAACTAACAACCTAGAGACACTTTTATGTATGGCATCCAATAATAAAGTGTCCTAAGGGTGAAAGTTCAATTTTAAAGGGATAGTAATACTTCGTTTTATCTTTATTTTATTTTGTAGTCATTAGAAAAGCATGAAGATATAAGTCTTATCTCTCAAATCTTTATGGCTTGAGAGATATTCACAAGCAAATTTCCCCCTCCCACCCCTTTTACCTAGTATAAGCCATCTTTTCTCAGATATGGAATGTAGTCCATAGACCAGACAGATAACAGAAGTGGACAATCTTCTTCCTATGAGAACAATGAAAGCCCTGAAGATTGTCCCTCTCTGCAGTCTACCTGGGCACCTCCCTTCTGATCTGGCTGAGCAGTGTTACATCAATAAAAGGGGCTGGAGGGGGATACTTTGTCATTGAATTACTCTTGAACTACAACTCGGACAGAATTGAAATAACACTCTCCAAAGTCCAAATACTATGATGATTAATTAGAGCTGCTTTTATTATTAAACTTTACTATCCCTTTAAGGTTTTCTACCCCTGTTAAAGCAAGCAATGGTTAGTGCACTTTTAAAAGACAAAAAGAAGTAGAATATATGCTTTGTGCTGATCATATGAAAGTATATATTATGGCCAAAGCAGGAAAAGCAGTAAATATTGATAATGACTGTAAATCATTCATCCTGGCCAACTCAAGTGACCATAGCTGGTAATAAAATACAGAAAATTGGGGTTATGGAAATGAAGTATAATCACTGAAAGAATTAGGTGATAGTGCCCATTTTAGGTCATTTAGGGCAGTGTTAGTCAATTGTTGGACCTCTTTCTGTTGGGCACTGGCAAGGGAGGGCTGGAAACGTTTAGCCTGGGGGGCAAGCAGATCAAGTGGCTTATTTCTACTATCACCCTAGCACAATGTCACAGCCCACCCCCTTTTGTTAATGTTATAGCTGGTGTTCATGTTATAAAGTAAGGCAAGTGATACCACAGATCTTATAATTGAAATGGTGGTACATTAGTGATATCATGGAGATAACAGTTGAGATGGAGCTACATTGGTAATATCAAAGAGCGTACAATTGAAATGGAGCTACACTACTAGTGTATCTCCATAAATTCAGTTTACTCCATTTATAGCAGCATGTAGGAAATGGAGTGAGGCAGTGGCCCACTGGCCCAGATTTATGGCTGGCCCAGGGGGCAATTGCCCCCCCAGGCCAGCCCTCCTCTGGGCACTGGAACTCCCATCATCACCAACCAGCAACTGACTGCCCCTAATTTATGATTTACAAATACAGCGAGAACTAGAGTATTTTTGGGGCAAACCAACTTACCATAGGGAAAAATTAAAAGCTATTTTGATTTAAATTAGGGTTTTTAACCCCTTGAATGTTAGCTAGGTCTCCAAAACATTGTTTCACAATAGCACCATTTAAATCAATGGGCATTTGGGAAATTTGTATTTCTCCCCAGTAACACACATGGTTTTCTACAGAATTGTTCCTGTTTTACTTAGTACATTAGACTCAGCGATGCACAAACAGCTGTCATTCTTTTCAGTGTTCAGGTAAAACATTGTGTTAAATAAAAGAAACTGAATCTGCTTGTTTAGTTCTTATTTTAACCAGTAGATGTCACTATCATAGATAAAGTATCAACTGAACGGAAAATGTCAACTTAAAGGGATAGTAATGTGTTACAATAAAAGCAGCACCATTTAATCTTCATAGTATTTGGACCATGGATAGTGTTATTTCAGTACTGTCAGAGTTGTAGTTCAAGAGTAATTGAATGATAAAGTATCCATCTCCCGCCCCTTTTACTGATGTAACACTGCTCACTTCAGAGTAGCAAGAAAGTCCAGATGGATTACAGAGAGGGACAATCTTCAGTGAGCATAAGGAAAAACATGAAAAACCTATCAAGGGGGGCTGGGTGTTCCTTATGTTCACATTAAGAAGATTATCCCTTGCTGCGACCTGTCCGGTCAGTTGTCCAGACTCCACATCTGAGGGGTGGCTGCTTAAACTAGTTAAAAGGGACGAGAGGTGGATTCTTTATCATTCAATTACTCTTGAACTACAACTCTGACAGTATTGAAATAACACTCTCCATGGCCCAAATACTATGAAGATAAATTGGAGCTGCTATTTTTGTGAAACATTACTATCTCTTTAAGACAAATTTTGTTTGTTGTACGGAAATCTGCCTAAATATTATAATAGCAGTTTTTCTGTTAAATAAATAGTTAACCTTTATATATTGATGGCACGGGGTGGCACATTTATGTTAATTCCCTGCACAGTGTGTTAATTAACTCTGATGTCAAACTTTGTGCTATTAGAAATTCCCCCCAATGTGTGGGTTCTGTACAGATTTATAGCAGTGTTTGGTAACCAAACACATAAACTAATTAACATAAACTGTGCTAACAACAAATAAAGTATAATTTCTCCAAAATAAATTATATTGCAAACAAATGGCTAGCAAAGCATATAAGCAGTTTTTAATATGTTTAATATTAGCTAAATGTGTTTTAAAGTGACAGGTTCACTTTAAAGGGATAGTAATATCTGTTTTTATCCAAGTGTGATATTGTAGATATTAAAAAAATAAATTCATTGATGTAAGTCCAGTCTCCGGGACCGTCCGCAGCTCTTCAGCAGAGCCAAAATAACAATATCAAAAAATAAATACTTCACTGGAACAGTCTACAAAGTGTACTTGCAAACCAGGCACACTTTGTAGACCATTCCAATTAAGTATTTATTTTTAGATAACGCTATTTCAGCTCTGCTGAAGAGCTACCCTTGGATCGCGCAACCAGAATCTCCTTCTGCCACCTTGACAGCTGACATTTGTGAAAGGGGAGGGAGAGAGGAAGTTTATAATTGTAAATCTCTCAAACTACAGAGGTATGAGAGACCTGACTTACATCAATGAATTTATTTTTTTAATATCTACAATATCACACTTTGATAAAAACAGCCATTACTATCCATTTACTATGGCAAAAATATATTTTTGTAGGGTTTTAAACAGTACTCCTGTTGCTTGGAGATGCTTCAGCAAAATCATTAGAAAGCAAAACTGTATCTGTTGGCTATATTTTATCTGTTTTTTTGCAGTATGTTCATGACCTGTCCATTTTTGGGGGGTCCTGTTGCTTTGCTGTCTATGGATGGTAGTAGAGTAGGCATCTGCCTACAGGCGCACCCCACAGAGGGGAGCCTGTTATTGAAATTAAATATATATATATATATATTTTTGTTCACAGCTCTGTGCACAATAACAACCCGCCCACCACATGGTAAGGTCCGTGCCTTCTTCGGCTCAGACAGAAGGTACAGACCGGTAGCTGCTGTTGATCCCTCATCGGCTCTAATGCAGAGTGCTGGGAGATGACATAATCTCCCAGCGCTCTGCATTCCTAAGGAGACCATGCGGGAGCAACAGCAGCTACAGAAGGAGGCATAGACGTCTGCATCTGGACCACCAGGGAGGTAGGAAACTTATGCGGGAGGCAAAGTGGGGGCAATGTGAAGATGATGTGGGCAATGTGGAGCTGATGGCAATGTGAGGGCAAGTTGGAGCTGATATAGTGGCAATGTGGAGATGATGGGGGTAATGTGAGGGCAAGCTGGAGATGATGGGGGCAAGTTGGAGATGATGGGGCAATGTGGAGATGATGGGGCAAATTGGAGATGATGAGGGCAAGTTGGAGCTGATGGGGGCAATGTGAGGGCAATATCTAGCTGATGGGGGATAAGTTGGAGCTGATGGGGGGCAATGTGAGGGCTATATGGATATGGGGGGTAATGTGGAGATTTGGAGCATTGTGGAGGTGTCCAGTGGAGATGGCAAATGGGGGGGCGCTTCAGATTTCTGTGCCTACAGGCTCCTGAGATGTAAATCCAGCCCTGCTGTTATACTATCCCGGTGAGAATACAAAGGAAATTCTCCATGGAGGAGTCATTCTTAGCATTGATTTCAATGCATAAAATGCAGCAAAACAGCACTTTTTGTGCTTTTTTTTCCCTACAAAGCTGGAAATGCCATATTTGTCATTATGCAGCTAAACATTTTGTCTTGTGACTAACACAATGGCTGACACCTTTAACAAATAATTTTCTTCTGTCTATACAAATTAAGCAACAATGGCAGGATCTAAGCAAACAGGGACAATCACAGAAAACATATGCAGTCAGGGCCAGATTTCCTAATAGGCAGAGTAGACAACTGCCTAGAGCTCCATATTTTGAGGGGTGCCTCAACTGTGCTGGCCACACCCACATTCTGAGTTGTGGGCGTTGTCAGAGCAATCTTAGTGTCCCTGACCCAGTTTATACACCAGTTATTTAACCCCTTGGATGCGAGAGAGATCACAACCTCAAAGGAAGTGGCTAGTACTGAGTCAAAATACACACAGGGATGATGAGACTGGACATCCTTGTATGTATCCCTCCCGATCCCACCCCCTGCCAATTGTCCATGCTCCGGTGCAAACGGACGCTGAAGCATGCTTCCATTACTCCCTGATGTAATTCCTCATATTCCTGTTCCCAAACTGTCGTCGATAAACTGTGAGGTAAAATTCGTCACAGGAAGAATAATAAGATTGAAAAAAAAGGAGAACTGGAGGATAAAGTGAACTTGAGAATCATCAGAATGCACCAGATGGGAGTAGTGCAGGCAGTCTGAGGCTAACAGGACCTGGGGGAAGATAGGCCTATATTAATTGGAGGCCTGGTGAGTGCTATGAATTATGTGTGTCATGCATTCTGAAGAATAAAATGGTTCTTACTTATGGAGTTTTTAAAATCTTACGGTGCTACATGAAAACTATGGGAATTTAATTCCCATAGCTTAAAAGTCTGCAGTACTCTCTTAATTTCCCCTGTATATCTGCACTCTGCCAGACTGGTGATGTCAGCACTTCACTCAGTGATTCTGAGAGAGGAAGCAATATTGTTATTCTCTGCATTGAAGCTCTGTGTCTGCAAATTAACCAGCAATGTGCTTCAATAGAGAGGATCGAAATCTCACAGAACAATTCGGTGAAGCACTTACGGCACTCAGCACTGCAGATTACCGAAAGTATCACAAGTTTTCAAGCTATGGGAACTCAATTTCCATACCTGTCAGGTAAGGTCCTACACTTTTAAAGGAATAGTAACATGTAATATATAAATAAATATATATTGTAAGCTTTATGCTCCTTAGTACAACAAGGGTACCCTCACTCAAACATTACATTTTTTAAGTGCTGCAGTATCTCAATGGACTGAAATTTTACAGTGGTGCTGTTGCTACACCATCCTATGGACAGCTGTGGTCAGTTGACTATAAACGTCCATAGGTGGTGTAGCAACAGCTCCACTGTAAAACTTCAGGTCACTGAGATATTGCACTTAAAAAAGTACTTTTGCATAAAACTCCTCTCAGCAGTGGGAATAACCTTGTTTTACTCAAGAGTATAAACCCTGCAATATATATTCCCTGGTCCATCCTGGCAGCATTCACTTATGGGTTAAGCCTCCTCTTCAGTTATAGAACAGAAAATGTTTCTCAAGCTTATAAATTTCTCTTCCCCCTCCCCTCATGTAGTATTTTTATTTTCATGCCATACAGCTTTAGGAAGGAAGAATCCCATTTGGGACATCTTTTTCTTTTATTGCTTACCCGGGGCCATTTGTTCTTGCTACAGGCACAAGGTCTCTCACTCTCTGCTGGCCCAAGCTCCCGATTCACTCCTTCACAAGGGAGGACGGCATGGGAGGCCACTTAGAAGTGGAGAGTTGGGCTGTGGCTGCCTTGATGGTCATCCCAATGGTTCACCAGGAGTCAGATGCGTGACTTACAAACCTCAAGACGATGACAACTATGAACTTGTATATGGATATAGCAGCAATCTGTGCTCAGACACTATATATGATGCTTTTGGCATACAGGTTGGCATTTTACCAGTCAGAGTGTTTATTTTCCTATCTGGCTTTGCAGTGATCACTTGGCTTTACCCAAGAAACCAAAAGGAAGATCAGTTCGTGAGTCACCCTCCCTGCACTGTTCTGTTTTTCCAGCTTGCCCAGGTATGTTCTTTCCTCTCGCTGGTTGCCTCCATTGTTCCTTTTTCCCCTTGCTTTTTTTTTTTTTTTGATGATTGTCTTCTTAGTTGGGTGCTGCATCTTTTCTTCTGCAGTCCTCTGTAGAGTACTTTCATGAATTCTGACCTTGTGGTTAATATGCTGCATCCTATGGTTGTGTGGTAAGCCATCAAGTTTCAGGTAGGTTCAGTTTTTATTTTAAATTAGAGTGAAGGTGGCTGATGGGACTTTTTCATGTCTTTTCAGCCCTACATGAGATGACAGCATCACTGCATCCAAGCCCACCTCTAGTCTTCAGAGCCTGCATTGCCTGTGAAGTAAAAGTTTCTTACATTACATCTAAGCCTCTGTGCCTCTAGTTTTAGACTATGATCTCTTGTCCTAACATTTCTTCTAATTTGAAATGTACTTCCTTCTTGTACTTAGTTGAATCCCTTAATGTATTTGAATGTTTCTATCTTATTCCATCTCTCTCTTCCAAGCTATACATGTTCAGATCCTTTAGTCTATCCTGATAATTTTTAAGTCTTCAAGAAACCGAAGAGAAGCGGCCCTTGTACAGAATGTTTTCTTTCTTTCTTTCTTCACTACATGAAGTTATTAACCCTTTGAGTGCCAGAGGGGTACGGAACACATTGCAAAGCAATGCATTCCGTACCCCTATGGCACTCAAAGGTTTAAGAAGATGATGCTTTCAGAGTGGATGAAGATGGAAGGAAGATATAAACTATCAGCCAGGTTCCAAAAAAATGACCCTCTTTCTGATAAGGATAATGAGCTCCAGGATCACCCTCCTAAAGTCGACACAGCGATTGTCTGCCTGGCCAGAAAAACGACACTCCCCCGTGATGACGTGGCCTCCTTTGGAGATTCACTGGAGAATGACTTAAAGTACCTTTTTCTGGCCATTGATTTAGCATGTAAGCCAGCTGTGTCTCTAACTTCTGTCTCCAGAGCAATTAAGTTGTGGATGGAGAATGTATAAAAAGCCATCATTCAGGGGGAATGAAGATCAACGACTGTGGACTCCTTCACTCATCTGAAGATAGCAATTGACTATCTGAATAACTCATCCATTGGCCTGATTTGAACCCAATCTAAAACCATGCTCCTAGTGGTCGCTGCCAGACGAGTATATTTGCTGAAGTCATGGAATGCAGACATCGTTTTAAAACACAACCTTTGTGCCTTACCCTTCAATGGAGGTATGCTTTTTTGGATACAAGTTGGATGAGATCATTAGAAAAGCCTCCTACGTTACGATCATCTTTCTCCACATAAGTGGAATAGGAAGCTGGATATCAGTCCTATAAAGAAAACACATAAAGACCATTATTCCTTTTGTGAATTATTCCCATGTGAATCCCATTTTTACCATCCAGGGACAGAAGTAAGCTGTAACCAAGCCTGGAAAGGGGTCAAGTCTCTTTTTCAATCCTAAAACTCAAGCCCAGTGGAGTTACAAATATCAAGTAAATTCTGATGAAATCCAGGCCCAAATTCCTTCTTTTCAGAGGCTTGGGCTGCATAAATCCCGGACAAGTGTGTTCTTAACATCATTTCTGTTGGTTAATCCCTGGAATTCAATTCTCTCCCAAGGGAATACACTTTTAAGGCTTAAAATCTACCCAAGGATCCAAGAGAGGTCAAAATTCTTATGGGTTTTATTCAGTATCTCACAAACAAGGGTCAAAATCAAGGGTTCCAGAGGCAGAACGATTCAAGTGGTTCTATTCAGTCCTTTACACACAAACCAAAAATCTTCAGGTGAACTCCATCCAGTTCTGGACCTGAAAGTACTCTGCATACATCAGGACACGTGGAAGTTCAAGATGGAATCCCTGAGCACAATTATCTCTACAGTCCTTCCTTTGGAATGGATGGTATCTGTGGATCTCCGTGACACTTGCCTTCATATTCCTGTCCTACAATCTCGTCATATTTTCCTGTGGTTTGCTGTGAACAATCAGCAATTACAGTTTGTGTGTCCATCAACATTTCTACAGAACATCAAACATTCACAAAGGTGTTGCAGCTGCTTATCTCAGAGCTCAGAAGCAAGGGTCTGAGAATATCCTTATACTGTCCCAGAACAAGGAAACAGCTTATTCAGCACAGAGATCTGACTATCATATTTCTGAATCATTTAGGTTGTATTATAAACATGGAAAAGAGCCAGCTGACTCCATCCAGAGAAATGTTATTCCTGGAATTTATTCAGTACTGAAGAGATGATAATGTACCTTCTGGAAACCAAGTCATCTGAGCCAACAAGCATGTCTAGTCAGAAGGAAAACTTTGCGAACAACCAGGCAATGCATGAGCATGCTAGGCCTGATGTCTTAGTCCATTCTAACAGTGAAATGGGCCAAGAGGAACCTCAGCCCTTACAGATTAGCCTTCTAAACCAATGGGACAGGTGATTCAATCCCCTCGAAGCAGTGATCAAAGTTCTAGACAAGATCCTGGAGTAGCTCTCTCAGTGGGAGGAAGAGAACAGTCTCTGGAAGCATGAACCCCTGGGAGACAGCAATTGGATAACACTCTATACAGATGTCAGTGGGAAAGGATGGGGCGCAACCTATGAGGGTAAGTTGGCTCAGGGGTTTTGGCTTCAAGATTCTTCTCAGACACTTTCCAACATTCTGGAGCCCAGGACCATCTTTCAGTCTTTCATTCTTTGGCAGAAAGATATCAAGGTCTGGACGGATAACTTTCCTGCAGCAATATATATCATAAACTAGAGGGGAATGAAAAGCAGAATATTATCAGGCCAATCATGACTTGGTCAGTTTCCGATGCCTCCTACTTGACAGCTTGTGAACTTCCTGAGTAGAACCCTGGAGGCCCCTTAAATTGGGAAACCTTTGGTCGGATATACCAGAGATGGGGAAACCTGACTATAAATCTTATGGTCTCTGTCTAGAATTGGAATTTGAACAGGTTCTTCAGCAGGTTCCTTTGTCAGGAAGCCCTAGGAGCGGATGCTTTAGCCCATCCTTGGACTCAGGAGCTTGGGTATATCTTTTCTCTATTTCCATGATCCGAAGGTTCTTCAGAAAATCCTCAAAGAGAATGCAAAGGTTATTGCTGTGATCCCTGTATGCCCCAAGAGGCCTTGGTTTCCACTTCTCACAATGCTAGCTATCCAGGATCCATGGAAACTGCCACTGGGAAGAATCTTCTATTTCAAGGTCCTTTACTGCATCCAGACCAGGGTTGGCCTGAAGACTGAGCGGAAAACATTAACAGAACAATGTCTTTCCACTGAAGCACTTTCCCTATTGTTAAAAGCCAGAAAAACATCGACTTACAGAGTTTGGGCAGCATTTAGTTAATGGGCCACAAATAAGAACTTGGATTCAAGTCTCAGCTCCTTGAAGGTCCAAATCTCTGCCAATTCAGAGCTTAAAGGAGTAAAATGGACCATCAATTATCTTATCATACAGTTCTTCAATGCCTTAAAAAGGATCAAACCTCCAGTTATGAACTGTGTAAGTGAATGATGCTGACTAGGGAAGACGAATAAAGGTTAGCTGATATAATTTTCTCTTATTTTTCTACATATTAAGTATTTCTATCCCTTTAAAGCCCCTTCCCCATATTTTCTCCACTTCCCCTTTAACAGCAAGAGGTTAGTAAAATACTGGGCTGTATCCATCCAGCTAAATTGAAGCAATTCCGTAGGGAACCAGCTGCATAATAGGACTGAAAGATTCAAATGGGGTTTTCCCTACAATACTAGAGAAGTGTCCAACTCATTGATTTGCAATGAGCTGGAAATCTCTCTAGCATTCAAAGAGTTATTAGGGAAATTATGTTTTTTTCTATGATTAATGGCAATTTTATGTCAAAACTAGTAGAGAAGCCAACTAGAAAAGAGTCCTTGAAGGACCTAGTGCTCTCAAACAATTCTAACATGATAAACAGTATATAGGTAAAGGAACATTTAGGCAGCAGTGACCACAAAATGGTATCCTTTGACATTTTTTATGAGAAATCCAATAGCAAGGGTTGTCAAGGATCAGTATCCGGGTGTTCAAATGTTCATAAGCTAATGTAGCTTGAGACCGGCGCTGGGGAGCTTATTCAGGAATTTTGATGGTGGTACCTATCCGTTGCTGCGGCCAAAGCCTGATAAAGGTGCTGGTCACAAGCCAGATGTCCGATACTGGTTGAGCCAGGACCCTGATCAGGATGGGAGCAGATGCACACCGGTGTTGGTCTCGGACAAAGCACACAGTAATGACACCAGATGCAGACCTTCTAAGCTCACAGTCAGCCGGAAGGGATCTGCCCAAGATAGCAGACTGAGACGGCTTAAGGTTCGCCAATAAGGCAATATGGACTAGCCCTTTGAATGTAGCAGACTGGGACTGCTTAAAGTTTGACCATAGGGCAAGAGAGACTAGCCCTTTAAATGTAGCAGGCTGGAACTGCTTAAGGTTTGATCAAAACACATAAGGAATATCTCACACCATACAGTGGTGAAGGAGATAGAGTTGGACAGCATTGACATGTGTGAAGGACTTCCAATCACGTTTTGAACAGAATACGAATAGGATCGAAAAAACTGTAATAACTCCAGAGATAGAGTAAAGCGGAGCATTACCACCACCAAGTAGTCGACTAATACTAGTACGACTCCTACACCACAAGTACAGAAAGGAATATAGGGCAACAAGTTCAATGTAACAGATCAACAATGAGGACAAATATACTCACCAATGCTACCTCTGACTCCTAGGCCAGGACCACAGCTATTAGTCGGTCAGGCCCAAATCGAAGGTAACTATAGGGGTTTATATTGCAGAATATAATAATAGCGCCTGTCTCCTGGGTCAGAGGAAACATAGATATACAGGTAATATAGTGAGTACAATAAATTCCTCCAGGGCCCTGAGGCCCAAGATAATAACATACCAGGTGGTGTGGATGGAATCAAGTAGAAGAATAGTCAAAACATGCCGAGTAGTGATGAGCGAGCACCTCAATGCTCGGATGTTCGGGTGCTCTGACCGAGCACCCCCTGAGGCTCGAGTGCTCGGCCGAGCATCCGAGCCCCATTGAAGTCAATGGGAGGACTCGAGCATTACACCAGGCACCCCCTGCTCTGATGAGGGGAGGGTGCCTGGTCCATAGGAAAAGGGCAGAAAAAGATGGAAACACTACAGAAATGGTTCAGGGACAGCATAGGGAGGATGTCTGGATGCACCTTGGACTCCAACATCGCTGCTGGGAACGATCTTTCGCCCGTAGTACGCCATTTTTACAGACTGACCATAAAACACACAAAAAGGAAAATAAAAACGACTTTAGGCGAAAAATTGTTACCAAACAATATTTGCTGTATATTTACTTGTATATCATCTGCAAATTCTCCCAAAAATTTCCTTGATTTTCAGAACTGAGGCCATGATTAAGAGGGAAACGTGCGCACAGGCAAATTATCCCAAAAATTTCCTTGATTTTCAGAACTGAGGCCATGATTAAGATGGAAACGTGCGCTGAGCTGACCATCTAAAACATTATGGGTGAGGGTCTGCTGCAGAGCTGACCATCCTAAACATTATATGCGAAGGCCCGCTAGTGAGCTGACGCTATAAAACATTATATGAGAAGGCCCGCTGGTGAGCTGACCTATATAAAAATTGTCAAACAGGGCCCGCTGGTGAGCTGGCCCTATATAAAAATTATATCACAGGGCCCGCTGGTGAGCTGGCCCTATATAAAAATTATATCCCAGGGCACGCTGGTGAGCTGGCCCTATATAAAAATTATATCCCAGGGCACGCTGGTGAGCTGGCCCTATATAAAAATTATATCCCAGGGCATATGGAAGAGGAGGAGGAGGATGAGAAGATTAAGAGTCAACCATATACCCGTTTTTGGGGTGGAAGGGGTGAATGGGAATACAGAGTATTCCCATCATTGTAAATAACATATATAAAGTGAGTTTATGTTCCCCCGGGGCTTTCCTCCAGTGGAGTGGAGAAGTCAGGGGAAATCCAGGCCTTGTTCATTTTTATAAGTGTCAACCTATCAGCATTGTCGGTGGAAAGGCGGATACGCTTATCTGTTATGATGCCACCAGCAGCACTAAATACCCGCTCAGACAGAACGCTGGCGGCAGGGCAGGCCAGCACCTCCAAGGCGTAGAGTGCCAGTTCATACCACGTGTCCAGCTTGGACACCCAGTAGTTGTAAGGCACAGAGGGATCATTGAGGACGCTGACACGGTCTGCTACGTACTCCTTCACCATCTTCCAAAACTTTTCCCTCCTTGTGACACTAGGCTGCGCATCAGGGTGAGGGTGCTGGCGGGGTGTCATGAAGGTGTCCCACGCCTTGGAGAGTGTTGCCCTGCCTTTCTCGGAACTGCTGTGTGCTCCCCTTTTCTCCCCTTCTCTGTTGGCCAAGGTAGCACGTACTCTGCCGCCAGCGTTGTCAGATGGAAAATTTTGGAGCAATTTTTCAACAAGAACCTTCTGGTATTGCACCATTTTGCTTGTCCTCTCCACCGGAGGAATGAGAGATGAGAAATTCTCTTTGTAGCGGGGGTCCAGAAGGGTGAACACCCAGTAATCCGTGTTGTCTAAAATGCGTACAACGCGTGGGTCACGGGAAAGGCAGCCTAACATAAAGTCAGCCATGTGTGCCAGAGTACCAACAGTCAAGATTTCGCTGTCCTCACCAGGAGGCTGACTCTCAATATCCTCATCCTCTTCCTCCTCTTCTGCCCACCCACGCTGAAGAGATGGAACTAAAGTTCCATGGCTACCCTCTGTAGCGGAGGCAACCGTGTCTTCCTCCTCCTCCTCCTCCTCCTCCTCCGCCTCCTCCAATTGTCGCTGAGAAGACGAAGTGAGCGTGCTCTGGCTATCACCTTGTGTAAGCTCTTCCTCCCCCATTTCCACCTCTTCCACATGCAAAGCGTCGGTTTTAATTGTGAGCAGCGAGCGTTTCAGTAGACACAGAAGTGGGATGGTTACACTGATAATAGCGTTATCGCCGCTCACCATCTGTGTCGATTCCTCAAAATTGCGTAAAACCTCGCAGAGGTCTGACATCCATTCCCACTCCTCACTTCTGATTACAGGAAGT
Organism: Rhinophrynus dorsalis; assembly: GCA_037306005.1. Lineage (NCBI taxonomy): Eukaryota > Metazoa > Chordata > Amphibia > Anura > Rhinophrynidae > Rhinophrynus > Rhinophrynus dorsalis. Next base: position 419,128,570 of record CM074722.1, read on the forward strand.
TGAATGGAGAGGCGACGACCGTGTAACAGCTGGTACTCCACTACTGCCCTCTGCTGCTCACAAAGCCGGGCCAACATGTGGAAGGTGGAGTTCCAGCGCGTGCTCACGTCACACAGCAGCCGGTGAGCTGGCAATTGTAAGCGCTGCTGCAGCTTCAACAGGCCGGCCGAAGCTGTAGATGACTTACGGAAATGTGCACACACGCGGCGCACCTTGGTCAAGAGATCATGCACATTGGGGTAGGTTTTTAGAAATCGCTGCACCACTAAATTAAATACATGCGCTAGGCATGGTACGTGTGTGAGCTTGCCGAGCTCCAAAGCCGCCACCAAGTTACGCCCATTATCACACACAACCATGCCTGGTTGCAGGTTGAGTGGCGAGAGCCACTGCTCGGTCTGGTGACTAATCCCCTGCAACAGCTCTGAGGCCGTGTGCTGTTTGTCCCCAAGGCAGATCAGCTTCAGCACGGCCTGTTGACGCTTCCCCACTGCAGTGCTACACTGCTTCCAGCTACTGGCTGATGGGGGAGTGGCGGTGTGTGTAGAGAATTCGGAGGTGGAAACGGAGGAGGAGGAGCCAATAACATAGGTGCTGGTGGAAACCCTGATGGAGGTAGGGCCCGCAATCCTCGGCGTGGGTAGCACCCGTGCCATCCCAGGGTCCGAGTCGCTCCCAGCCTCCACGACATTCACCCAGTGTGCCGTCAGGGAAATGTAGCGTCCCTGGCCACAAGCACTTGTCCATGTGTCAGTCGTTAAGTGGACCTTCCCAGTAACTGCGTTGGTCAGGGCACGGGTGATGTTACGGGACACATGGTGGTGTAATGCGGGGATGGCACACCGGGAAAAGTAGTGGCGGCTGGGGACCGCGTACCGAGGGACAGCTGCTGCCATCAGGCTGCGGAAGGACTCAGTGTCCACAAGCCTAAATGGCAGCATTTCGATGGCCAGTAATTTTGAAAGGTGTGAGGTTAGTGCTATGGCCTGTGGGTGGGTGGCTGGGTACTTTCTCTTGCGCTCAAATGCCTGGGGTAACGACATTTGGACGCTGTGCTGGGACAGGGAAGTGGATGTGGTCGCTGATGGTGCTTCAGATGGTACAGGTGCAGGGCGGGAGGTATGCGGGCCTGCGCCTTCGACAGGCGATTGGCCGGCACCGAAAACAGGGGAAGAGGAGGCAGTGGTGTGGCCTGCAGACACAGATGGGCGATCCAGGCGTTCCTCCCACTTACTACGGTGCTTGGATGCCATGTGTCGGATCATGCTGGTGGTGGTGAGGTTTCTAGTGTTCATGCCTCGGCTCATTCTGGTGTGGCACAGGTTGCAAACTACAAATCTTTTGTCGTCCGCACTTTCCTTAAAAAAACGCCATACCGCGGAACACCTACCCCTTGGCAAGGTAGATTTACGCAAGGGGGTGCTCCGTGGAACATTTGCGGGCCGGTTTGGTGCGGTCCGCCTTCTTTCTGTTGCCACACCACTGCCTCTTCCAGCCTGTTGCGGTGCTGCAGATGGCTCACCCTCAGGACTGCTGTCATCGCTCGGCTCTACACCTTCCCAGGTGGGGTCAGTCACCTCATCGTCCACCAAGTCCTCCTCCACTTCCTCACTCTGATCATCCTCCTCAAGTCTTGATCCCACCACATACTCAGTCATTGACAACTGTATAACATTCTCCTCAACAAGGTCTTGAGACGGAAATAGTGGTTGATTTAATGGCAACTGTGTCTCATCATCATCATCATCATCATCCACTACTTCCTTTGACCTTAAATGCCGTTCACATCTGTCATCTTCTTGTGATTGGGTAGCCTCTAGAGGTTGTGAATCAGGGCACAAGATGTCATGTTCCTCTGCAAGCGTGCTTGGAGAGAGGGTCAAATGAAGGATTGGTGATGAGACGAGCTCATCACTATATCCCAGTGTGGGATCACTTCTTTGACCAGACCGTGTATGGTGGGAGGAAGGATGATCAGAGTGAGGATTATGTTGACCAGACTCTTGGCTACTGAGAGTGGACTTGGTGGAAGACAGGGTGGTGCTTAACCGACTGGAAGCAGTATCAGCTGTCATCCAACCGACCACCTGTTCGCACTGGTCGGACCTCGAGAGTGATGTCCTGCGACGCCCTGTGAAATCAGACATGAAGCTAGGTATGGTGGATGTCTTTCTTTCTTGTGCTCTGGCACCAGGCACAGTTTCTCCGCGTCCTGACCCGCGCCCTGAACTTTCAGGATCACGTCCACTTCCCCGTCCCTTTTTACCCGCCTTCTTCATCTTACACGATATATGTGACTTTAATATATATGAGTTTGAAAACTTAACAGTATTTCTTCCTATTCTGCAACTGTGCAGAGTACACAGAATAGGCTGTTAAACGGCGTTGAAACACACTGAATGGAATATGTGACTTTAATATTTGAGTTTGAAAACTTAACAGTATTTCTTCCTATTCTGCAACTGTGCAGAGTACACAGAATAGGCTGTTAAACGGCGTTGAAACACACTGAATGGAATAAGTGACTTTAATATTTGAGTTTGAAAACTTAACAGTATTTCTTATAATTCTGGAACTGTACAGAGTACACAGAATAGGCTGTTAAACGGCGTTGAAACACACTGAATGGAATATGTGACTTTTAAATTTTAGTTTGAAGACTTAACAGTATTTCTTCCTATTCTGCAACTGTGCAGAGTACACAGAATAGGCTGTTAAACGGCGTTGAAACACACTGAATGGAATATGTGACTTTAATATTTGAGTTTGAAAACTTAACAGTATTTCTTCCTATTCTGCAACTGTGCAGAGTACACAGAATAGGCTGTTAAACGGCGTTGAAACACACTGAATGGAATATGTGACTTTAATATTTGAGTTTGAAAACTTAACAGTATTTCTTCCTATTCTGCAACTGTGCAGAGTACACAGAATAGGCTGTTAAACGGCGTTGAAACACACTGAATGGAATAAGTGACTTTAATATTTGAGTTTGAAAACTTAACAGTATTTCTTATAATTCTGGAACTGTACAGAGTACACAGAATAGGCTGTTAAACGGCGTTGAAACACACTGAATGGAATATGTGACTTTTAAATTTTAGTTTGAAGACTTAACAGTATTTCTTCCTATTCTGCAACTGTGCAGAGTACACAGAATAGGCTGTTAAACGGCGTTGAAACACACTGAATGGAATATGTGACTTTAATATTTGAGTTTGAAAACTTAACAGTATTTCTTCCTATTCTGCAACTGTGCAGAGTACACAGAATAGGCTGTTAAACGGCGTTGAAACACACTGAATGGAATAAGTGACTTTAATATTTGAGTTTGAAAACTTAACAGTATTTCTTATAATTCTGGAACTGTACAGAGTACACAGAATAGGCTGTTAAACGGCGTTGAAACACACTGAATGGAATATGTGACTTTTAAATTTTAGTTTGAAGACTTAACAGTATTTCTTCCTATTCTGCAACTGTGCAGAGTACACAGAATAGGCTGTTAAACGGCGTTGAAACACACTGAATGGAATATGTGACTTTAATATTTGAGTTTGAAAACTTAACAGTATTTCTTCCTATTCTGCAACTGTGCAGAGTACACAGAATAGGCTGTTAAACGGCGTTGAAACACACTGAATGGAATATGTGACTTTAATATTTGAGTTTGAAAACTTAACAGTATTTCTTCCTATTCTGCAACTGTGCAGAGTACACAGAATAGGCTGTTAAACGGCGTTGAAACACACTGAATGGAATATGTGACTTTTAAATTTTAGTTTGAAGACTTAACAGTATTTCTTCCTATTCTGCAACTGTGCACAGTACACAGAATGTGCTGCTACACTGCGGCGAAGCACACTGAATGGAATATGTGACTTTTAAATTTTAGTTTGAAGACTTAACAGTATTTCTTCCTATTCTGCAACTGTGCAGAGTACACAGAATAGGCTGTTAAACGGCGTTGAAACACACTGAATGGAATAAGTGACTTTAATATTTGAGTTTGAAAACTTAACAGTATTTCTTATAATTCTGGAACTGTACAGAGTACACAGAATAGGCTGTTAAACGGCGTTGAAACACACTGAATGGAATATGTGACTTTTAAATTTTAGTTTGAAGACTTAACAGTATTTCTTCCTATTCTGCAACTCTGCACAGTACACAGAATGTGCTGCTAAACTGCGGCGAAGCACACTGAATGGAATATGTGACTTTAATATTTGAGTTTGAAAACTTAACAGTATTTCTTCCTATTCTGCAACTCTGCACAGTACACAGAATGTGCTGCTACACTGCGGCGAAGCACACTGAATGGAATATGTGACTTTTAAATTTTAGTTTGAAGACTTAACAGTATTTCTTCCTATTCTGCTACTGTGCACAGTACACAGAATGTGCTGCTACACTGCGGCGAAGCACACTGAATGGAATATGTGACTTTGATATTTTAGTTTGAAGACTTAACAGTATTTCTTCCTATTCTGCAACTCTGCACAGTACACAGAATGTGCTGCTACACTGCGGCGAAGCACACTGAATGGAATATGTGACTTTGATATTTTAGTTTGAAGACTTAACAGTATTTCTTCCTATTCTGCAACTCTGCACAGTACACAGAATGTGCTGCTAAACTGCGGCGAAGCACACTGAATGGAATATGTGACTTTGATATTTTAGTTTGAAGACTTAACAGTATTTCTTCCTATTCTGCAACTCTGCACAGTACACAGAATGTGCTGCTAAACTGCGGCGAAGCACACTGAATGGAATATGTGACTTTGATATTTTAGTTTGAAGACTTAACAGTATTTCTTCCTATTCTGCAACTCTGCACAGTACTCAGAATGTGCTGCTAAACTGCGGCGACGCACACTGAATGGAATACGTGACTTTGATATTTTAGTTTGAAGACTTAACAGAATGTGCTCTAATCTGCAACTTTGCACACTAAACAGAATGTGCTCTAATCTGCAACTTTGCACACTAAACAGAATGTGCTCTAATCTGCAACTTTGCACACTAAACAGAATGTGCTCTAATCTGCAACTGTGCACACTAAACAGAATGTGCTCTAATCTGCAACTTTGCACACTACACAGAATATATATATTTTTTTTTTTTTTTTTTTTTTTTTTCCCCCCACACCAAATAACCTGCTGCCCCCACACACAGTAGTCCTAAAAAGGACTTTTGGTTCTTTTTTTTTCACAATTTTTGTTTTTTTCCTCCCTACACTGCCTTTCCCTTCCTATCCTCAGCTCTCCCTGGCTCAGACTGAGCCGAACTCGATGGTCAGGTGCTATACAGCACCTGACCACGGGTTCTGGCCAGCCAATCAGTGTAATGCCAGCAGCCAACATGGCTGCTGGCATTACACCGATGTCAGAGCCTCCCTGCACGTTTATTGGCTGCGCAGCAGGCGCAAAACGTGCGGGGAGGAGACACGAACATGGCGGGCGAGCACATGCGGTACTCGTACGAGTACCGCCATGTGCCGAGCAGAGCGATGCTCGTGCCGATCCGAGCATCGGCCGAGCATGCTCGCTCAACACTAATGCCGAGATCACCGGGAGCGTATTGGGTATAAGAGATGAGCAGAATCCAAAGTCAGTAAATACACAAGCCAAGGTCGAAGAACAAACAAAGTCAGGTCTATCCACAAACAAACTCAAATAATCACGCCAGGAGGTAACAGAGGCTTAAGGCTATAAACCCTAGCTGACCAATAGGATCCCAGGAGGAGGAGGAAGTAATGCAAGGGGAGACAGAAAAATAGGTGCAAATGGGAAAATCAGAGACAGGCCAGAAGAGTGATCAGGAGAATCCTGACAGAGGCTGACCAAAATAGGTGCAAACGGAAAACCAAACAGACAGGCCAGAAGGGTGAACAGGAGAATCCTGACAAATTTATAAAGGAAAATTTTACAAAGTAAAAAGCAGTATTAAAGATATTCAGTGGGATGTAATCTTCAAAGATAAAAATGCATAAGAATCATGGAAATTGTTTAAAATGCTCTTAGTCAGGTATACGAGCCAATATATACTACTGGGGAATAAGCACAATAGGAGCAAATTAAGACCAACATGGCTTAATAATGAGGTTTGTAGGCTTTTAAAGTAAAAGTAAAATATAAAGAATGTAATAAAATCTGCAAATAAGAATTTAGGCTAGCTAAAATTGAAAATGAGAGAAGTATTGCAAAAGAGAGAGAGAAAAATACTAAATAATTCTAAAAGTTTATTAATAACAAAAAGATTAAGGTTGATATTGGACTTCTTAAGGCTGAGACAGGTGAATTGATTAGTGAGGATAAGGCTATGGCTGACACTTTAAACAAGTTCTTTTCTTCTGTATTTACAAAGGACGCAACAATGGCAGGCTATGGGCAAACAGGCAGAACCACAGACTTTCCTTCACCATGTACATGGTTTAATGAGGACAGAGTCCAAAAGAGACTGGAAAAGGTTATGGTGAATAAAGCGCCTTGACCCGATGGTAGACACCCAAAGGTACTTCAGGAACTTAGTTCAGTAATTGCAAGCTCATTATACTAAATATTTAATTATTCACTTTCATCAGGTATAGTGCCCTATGATTGGAGGAAAGCTGATTTAGTACTATTGTTCAAAAGGGGGGAAGATGCAAACCAGGAAATTATAGACCTGTGACTTCCATAGTGTGTAAGATATTTGAAGGGTTACTGACAGTATTCAGAACTATGTGAAGACAAACATATTAGTAGGAGCCAGCATGATAATTTACTTGCATTTTACAAAAGAATAAGTAGTAATTTGGACAAGGGAATTGCTGTTGATGTAGTATACTTGGATTCTGTGAAAGCCTTTGATATAGTGCTTCACAACAGGTTACTGCATAAATTTAAATGCTTCGATTTGGGAGGTGAAATCTGTGCATGGATAAAGAACTGGTTAAATGAGGACAGAGAGTTGTTGTGAATGGAACTTTTTGGGTGGTCTAAAATTGTAAGTGGGGTGCCACAGGGTTCAGTCCTGGGCTCCAATGCTTTTTAATGATCTAGAAGTGGGATTTGAAAGTAGTGTCTCAATCTTAGCTGCAGAGACTAAGCTGTGTAAGGAAATAAATACAGAGCTGGATGTTTTTTCTCTGCAGAAGGATTTAGATAAACTGAGTGAATGGGCAGAAAAGTAGCAGATGACATTTAATGTAGACAAATGTAAAGTTATGCATGCTACATATACACTAAATGGGAAACTACTTGGGGAATCCTCGTTAGAGAACAATTTAGGAGTACTGATACATGATAGACTTCACAGCAGTGTGCAGAGTCACTCAGAGTCACTCAAGAGCAAGTAGGGTACTAGCCTGCATTAAAAGGGTATAGATGCTCAGGATGCAAATATAATTCTACCTCTACATAAATCCTTGGTAAAGCCTCATCTAGAATATAGAGTGCAGTTTTTGGGCACCAGTTCTTAAAAACAACATTATTGAATTATAATAAGTGTGGAGACGTGCAACAAAACTGATAAAGGGATTGGAAGATCTGAGTTATAAAGGGAGACTAGCCAAACTTGAGTTTGTTTACCTTAGAGCAGAGACGTCTAAGGAGTGATATGATTACCATTTACAGATATATTCAAGGTCAATACAAAGAACTCTCCAATGAATTATTTACTCAAAGACCTGAGCTAAGAATGAGAGGTCATCCATTAAGACTAGAGGAAAGGCGATTTCAACTAAAACAAAGGCAGGGATTTATTACTGTAAGGTCTATAAAGTTATGGAATTATTTGCCTCAGGATGCTGTGCTTGCAGATACTGTAACTGCTTCCCAAAAGTAATGGATACCTCTCTAGCACACAACAATATTGAGAATGATGACAGTTGGCTTCAAAGAAGACAGGATGTTGATCCAGGGAACTATCTGACTGAAATTTGCAGTCAGGTAGGAATTTTTGTTTTACTTAATTGGAAATGGCTTCAATGTTTTTGTTTTTTTTTGCACTTCCACTGGATCAGTGGGGGGGATTTGGCATGGGCTGGACTTGATGGACACGTGTCTAGTTTTCAGCCTCATCATCTATGTTAAGCCCCATTTAAAGTAGGAAAGTTTCACAAGGAGACTCAGGGTTTTGACTCAGATCTCAGGGTCTCACTGTGAAAGGCCAAATTCTTAGGGTGAGAGAGTCCAGTGCCCACCACTACATGATCTATACCAATTAACTGCTTATTTAGACTTTATAATTGGTGCCATTTGTACCATAAAGGTAGAGGAAGAAGTCATTATTGTATTCTGTGTGTTCAAACAGAGATAACATTACCCATTTAAGGTAAAAAGGGAGAGCAACGCATTGGTCCTTAAAGGGATAGTAATACTTCGTTTTAACTTTATTTTATTTTGTAGGCATTAAAAAACATGAAGAATGATATAAGTCTTATCTCTCAAACCTTTATGGTTTAAGAGATATTCACAAGCAAAGTTTCCCCTCCTGCCCCTTTTTCCTAGTGTAAGTCATCTGTTCTCAGATGTGGATCAGGTTGTATGACCAGACAGATAACAGAAGGGGACAAACTTCTTTGTATGAAAACAATGAAAACCCTTCCCCCCTTGACAAGTTTTTCAGCTTTTTCCCTTATCTTAATTGAAGATTGTCCCTCTCTGCAGTCTACCTGGGCACCTCCCTTCTGATCTGGTTGAACGGGGGGGGGATACTTTGCTTGTGAATATCTCTTAAACCATAAAGGTTTGAGAGATAAGACTAATATCACTCTTCATGTTTTTTTAATGCCTACAAAATAAAATAAAGTTAAAACGAAGTATTACTATCGCTTTAAAGGAACCAAAGACCAAATGATGACTGATTGAAGCATCTCTGTGTTACAGCAAGTGGGGATGGGGAGCGATACAAGTTAATATTGAAAATTTTAGGGTCAGATCATTTCGAAAGTTCTGAGGTATGTCAATAACTCACAACATTACCAACATTTTAAAATATATAATTTTATTATAAAAACTTAGCAATATTAAATATAAATATTAAAATAAACTTAGCACATTGGAATCTTCATGGAAGAGCTTAGATGTTAAAACAGCCCAGGATCACAAGTTCATATGCAATATTAACACAATTTATAAATATAATTACATCATAAAATCTATAAATAAAAGGTAACTACTACCATAGTTGGGGTGGTAGGAGTGATTGGTTGGGTAAGTTAAAGTGTTAGTAATGTCTAAAAAAAGTTTTTTTGCATTTAGAGAGCTTAAAAAGCTGAGCTAAATGCAAAAAAACGTATCTCTCAAACCGCTATGGTTTAAGAGATACAGGCATTTAAACTTTGATTTCTCCTACTGACAGCTGTAAAGCTGTCAGCAGGAGATCCGTGTCGGTCGACATTGAGACGCTTGAGAAGTGCCGGGATCTCGTTACTTACACGGAATACCTTCATTGGAATGGTCTAAAACGTGTGCCTGGTGTTTGACTTGAGAAATCAAACTTTAAACGCCTGTATCTCTTAAACCATAGCGGTTTGAGAGATACGTTTTTTTGCATTTAGCTCAGCTTTTTAAGCTCTTCTAAATGCAAAAAACTTTTTTTTAGACATTACTAACAATTTAATGCTGCAGCCTGCAATTTACATTTATTGTGTATCTGTGCCTGGAGAGTGAGAGAGAGAGGTGGATGACCATACTGTATTGCGTGATTTAAGCCTGTGAGTGCCAGTGGGGTGCGCAACTCATTTGGCACTGAAACGGGTAAATCAATACTGAAGTGATTAGCCATCCTCTCAATGTGTAGAAGTCTCTAGCATCCAAGATATTAAAGGGTTTTGAATACTTAAAGGAGAACCACCACCTTTAATAATACACTGCCACTCACCAGAAAATCCTAAAGGCCTCTGCGACTTGTGCCTTACTGCCTTTGTTCAGCATCTTCTAGCAGTCCTGGAAGTCATGTTCATGGAGGCAGACATTACAGCTGCTGGTATTTTTTTTTTTTTAAACTTAAGAGTGCATGAGACTTCTTAACCCTTTAATTACCAGAGCGGGTGTGCAACACTTTGCTTTGTAATGCATAGAACAACTTTCCCGTCCTTAAAGGGATAGTAATACTTTATTATTACTATCCCCCATATTGTACATATTTGCAAAATAATTTAATAGCCCCCAGGTTCATCTCTTTATGGTTTGAGAGATAACCAAAGGCAAAGTTCCCCCCTCCCTCCCCCTTCCCTGAAGTCAGCGTTGTGCTGACTGCAGGGATATCCAGTCTGACTTTCATCATGTGGCTCTGCAGCAGAGCAGCGGTCGCGTTAGTGACAATTAATTATTTCTCTGAAACGGTCTTCTACATGTGCTTGCAAACCAAGCACATGTAGAAGACCGTTTCAGTGAAATAATTATTTTTCACTAATGGGATCTCGGCTCAGCTGCAGAGCCGCAAGGCTGTCGTACGACAGACTTCCCCTGCAGTCAGTACACCGCTGACTTTAGGGAAGGGGGAGGGAGGGGGAAACTTTGCCTTCGGTTATCTCTCAAACCATAAAGGTTTGAGAGGTGAACCTAGGGGCTATTAAATTATTTTGCAAATATCTACAATATGGGGGATAGTAATAATAAAGTATTACTATCCCTTTAAAGGGTGAAGATTACAATGTGCTGTGAGCAGTCTGACTGTTATCCGCCTCCATGGATGCAATATTCAGAACTGATTGAATATGTTATCTCTTGAACCAAAGCCCAAGGGAAAAATTCTCATGGATCAATAGGATTTTCTGGGCGTAATAAGATGAGTGGGATGATATTATTAGGAGGTTTGAATTTTCCTTTAAATGCAAATTTCTATTTTTTAAATGTTGTATCATTAACCCTTTGAGTGCCAGAGGGGTATGGACCACATAGCTTTGCAATGCGTTCCGTACCTCTTTGGCACTCAAAGGCTTAACAGATAGTGTGTGTGTGTGTGTGTATATATATATATATATATATATATATATATATATATATATCCATATCTGAATAGAAATACAGATAAATTAAATTGTCTGTTCTGTTTTTCAGCAGGTTGGGAGAACAACTTTGCCTACACTCCTTCTATGGTCAGTGACAAGGTGCAGAAAATGTTATATAGGACAGTATTCACTAAAGGACAAACTGTACCCATTACATGTGTAAAACTGCTTTTTGTTTTCTTCCTTTTATCAGCAATACAAATCTCTAATTCATCTATAGAATCATGCCATGGATGTTAATGTGAAAGTTGCAATAAAGTTGCAAAATTATCATGGCACAGTAGGGCGCACGTACAAATCCGTCAGTGCAGTTCCACTGTTGTTGACCTATAACACCTGAGCTTGCTGTTCAGGGCATGTGCTACAGTGTAGGATCGATGTAGTGTATATCAGTGGACAAACTGCGCCATTGTTTAACCGTTGATACCAACAAGTCCTATATGTCCACTCCATATCTTGTGCAGGGAAATTATGTAAAATCACCCCATTTCCTCTTCTTTTCTAATAAACAGCATTAAACAAGGCAAAGAGAAAAGCTATGCCCCAAAACACCACTAGCCTAGGAGCATTTTTGGAGTAAGTAGCTTAGTAAATTGCTAATATGCTGCTGGGACTGAAAATCTATTTTTGCATCCTTTTTAGCACAAAATAATTTTTATACATTCACCTGACTGTTTCTACATATTCATGCCCGCATAAGGACTTATACTTGTCCTGATGAAGTCGTGAACATGTCAAAACATTAAGTCGCACTACAAATATTCCTTTTCAAGGCTAGTGTACCACGTTAATTCTGTACCTGTGACTCATCAGTGCATCTTCTCTGCAGTTGTTGAACACCTGGTGGAAAAGGTACCCCTTTCGTGATTTTGTGCAGAGACCAACAGTTACACTACAGATGCATACACCAAGCACAAAATTACTTATTTGGGGTATATTGTTCCTATTTATGCTGGGTCTTCCGTTACTTCTTCTTTGTTCTAATATGCAAAACATTACATAGTCACGTTCATCATGAATAAAATCATTTTATGTGCCTCTCAGTCACCTGGCTTATTTTTGAATGCCGTAATTTTGATTCTCTGAGCCTTATCCACAAAAGAAAAAGGGTGCAATTCTGGAGCAAACCAACTAGCCCCATGAGGGTATAAATTCCTAAAACACTTTGAGTGGCAGAAGGTTAGCCAAAACAATGTGTTGGCTACCCCTCTGGCACTCAAAGGGTTAAATTGTTTGTTAACTGCTTGAATGCGAGAGTGAATAAAAAGCACTGCAACTCAATGTGCTGGATATCTCTCTGGCATTTGAAGGGTTAAAAGCTCCTTGTAAATCAATGGGAAGTTTTCTCTTCTTGTCAGAGAGAGCACATTACAAAGTTCAAACAGAGGCTAATATACTTTTTTATGTTTTGTAAAAGTATTTTACCAGGAAGAATACATTGAGATTGTCTCTCATTTTCATGTATGTCCTAGACTCATTTTATCTACCTCGGAAGGGTACGCTGACCTTGACTAGGACCTGCGACCTTGCGGTTTGAATAGATTCTGCAGCTGGTGCACTAACCAACAGAGCCATCTCACATGGCTCATACTAAGTTGGTTAGTATTAAGAAAGTGGATCAGTTCTAGAACAATCCAATCAAATGGTTAAAACACCAGTTTAAATTAATAACATTTTGGGGACTTTTTATTTTTTCCATTTGGTGCATTTGGTTCGCTCCATTTTGCTATTGTTTAACCCTTTGAGTGCCAGAGGGGTATGCAACGCATTGCTTTGCAATGCATTGCATACCCCTCTGGCAATCAAAGGGTTAACAATGTCTATGTGTCCTGGATGTAATGTCTATAGAAGCAGACATGACAGTTGTTATATTCTCAATGCTCTGCCTCAGACCACCCAGGAAGTAAGGAGTGCAGATAAAAGTGTCCCTCTAACTCACTGAAACAAGCACAAATAATATGATGTGATGACATTTGTAGCTAAGTCTTTCAAGATATGATAATCTGACATATAATTAGGTAAACATTATTGTTCCTTTGAAGAGGACACTGGCACTACCAACAGTATATTGATGCCATGGAGTGGGAAGCTGGAACTGCTAGATTCATACTTGGATTAATATCGGGACAGACGACACATGTCACACTGACATGCTGTGGCAGAACCAATTTCAATCTCTTCCCAACGTGATCCACCACAGAGGAGTCGAACTTTGACCTGCATAAGAAAGAAGAGATTACAATCCATTTGTATTAACTGATAGACTAATACGTCTCTTCTCGCTCTGTCAGGGCTTTCAAACCCCATTCTTAAGGACCCCTGATTGGCCATTTCTTTAGATTCTCCCTGCTCATACACAGGTATGTTAAATAATGACTGAATCTCTGATATATTCACCTGTACACAAGCAGGAAAATCCTAAAGACAAGGCCTGTTAGGGTCCCTGACAATGGGGTTGGGCCCCATAGGCCTATGTAATTCTGTGATGAGAGTGACAGTCTAAGCACTTTATGTTCATAAGAAAAGTGCAGTGATTCTAGGGCAAACCAGTTACTTCTTTAGGGAGAAATACAAATTCCTACGTTTCCATTGATGTAAATTATTTTATAACCTCTTGAATGCTATTGATGTAAATTGGCCTCCAGTGCGATCGAGATCTCTCTAGAATTCAAGGAGCTGCAAGTCCACTTTACATCAATGGGAATATTTACTTATTTCCTATAGTGGAGACAGTTTCCTCAAAAATCTCCAGTTCTACTGTAGCTCCCTTTATCCTGAAATATGGAGTTTAATGTACGAATGTGTTTCCGAGAGCGGGAATCAACTTTCAGTCCCTATGCCTGTTTAATGTCAGTTTACTAAGCAACATACTCCAGATTCTTCCTTAAAGGGATAGTAACACTTCGTTTTAACTTTATTTTATTTTGTAGGCATTAAAAAAACATGAAGAATGATATAAGTCTTATCTCTCAAACCTTTATGGTTTATGAGATATTCACAAGCAAAGTTTCCCCTCCCGCCCCTTTTTCCTAGTGTAAGCCATCTCTTCTCAGATGTGAATCTGGTTGTATGACAGTACAGATAACAGAAGGGGACAATTTTCTTTGTATGAAAACAATGAAAGCCCTTCCCCCCTTGACAAGTTTTTCAGGTTTTTCCCTTATCTTAATTGAAGATTGTCCCTCTCTGCAGTCTACCTGGGCATCTCCCTTCTGATCTGGTTGAACAGGAGGGGATACTTTCTTTGTGAATATCTCTTAAACCATAAAGGTTTGAGAGATAAGACATATCATTCTTCGTGTTTTTTTAATGCCTACAAAATAAAATAAAGTTAAAACGAAGTATTACTATCCCTTTAACACCCAGAGCTGGATCAACCATTATGGCTACTTCCTAGGTCCCATGACCATAGCTGGGAACTCTCTGGATTTGCCACAGAGACTCCAGTTTTGACAGTGCATTACCGGGTCTCCAGGGACAGATGCTGATTCTCTGGATGTGGGGAGTTTCCCCTGAAACTCTGCCCACTTGTGCACATTCCCACCCTGTTCCCCCTACTTCCTGTCCACTTCTCCTCTTTCTCCACCTAGTTCCTACCACTACCTGCCCACTTATCTTCTTTCTCCACCCAGTTCCTCCCACTTCCCATCCACTTTTGAGATATACTCATTAAGCCCTTAACTTTTTTGGCCACAATTCATATCAATTATATCTCCTGCGGCACCTAAGGAGTCCCCTCTGTGCACTCCAGAAGACAAAGTTCCCGGGTGTGCCTGCAACAATATGGAGGGCTCATGCTTCAAGTGATGGGTAACAGACAGAGGTCCTGCTGTTGCTGCTGACATCTTGTGTCAGACGCCCTTTATTTTGAAAGAGACCAGCATTATCCAGTTGCTCCCACTTCCATTACAGCTACAATGTCAGTACCTGCTAGCAGCCCTCTATGTCAAAAGCAATGGATCAAGAGATGAGGGGCCCCAAATTGGTAACTTTCCTATGGCCCTATGGAGCCGTAATCTGCCTCTCTCAACAATCTTCTGCTAAGGGGAGGACAATGGGACAGTCAGTTGCCATTTCAGGATGTTCATTTTATCTATGCCTTGACTATTTACACTAAACTATTAGTAGAGGAAATGGCTTGAGTGTACACCATATCCCTGACCCTGCTATGATGTACAGGTCTTGCTGGCATTAACCAATTGAGTGTCAGAAGGGTATCAAACAATGCACTGGATACCTCTGAAAGGGTTAAAGTCCAAACAACGAAGGCGATTGTCTGCCAGTATACACCAAAGTGATCATACATTATAGTGCATACCATGATGTACAGCACTGGTGATAGAGGTAAAGTGCATAAATCCCAACATTTCAAATGGCCGAAAAAGGGACACTTTTGTTTTAAGTGGTGTTGTCAGGGGAGTGGCTGGTGGGTGGGGCATTCATTAGAATTGTAAAGTTATTTCTTGACCTATTTAAAGGCACTAGTGGGCTAAAAGAGACTGCACCCTGGGTAGGAGAGATCAGCTACACCTCACTAACAAGGCCAAAATGTACGTCTGGGGTTGGCTGCTTCTCTTGTTCGAAGAAGAATTGCTGGGCATTTTGTGGTTGGACTGCTGTTATGGCAGGACCCATATGATATGCTTTAGAATATTTCCTCTCTGTGAAAGGCACTAGTGGGCTAAAAGAGACTGCACCCTGGGTAGGATACCATGCCTATAGAGCCTGCAAATTTGTATTGCATTTGCAGGCTCGTTCCTAGTTGAGTGTCTCTGACTTCCACTTCACATATGTAAATTACCCTTGAGATTTGTCACCTCAAGGGTAATAGGGGAATCCAGCACTGGACTCCTGCTCACAGGCCTGGAGAGATCAGCTACACCTCACTGACAAGGCTAACAAGGCCGAAACGTACGTCTGGGGTTGGCTGCATCTCTTGTTCAGAGAGTAATTGCCTGGCATTTTGTGGTTGGACTGCTGTTGTGGCAGGACCAATATGATATGCTTTAGAATATTTCCTCTCTGTGAAAGGCACTATTAGGCAAAAAGAGACTGCACCCTGGGTAGGATACCATGCCTTTAGAGCCTGCAAATTTGTATTGCAGTCTTGTTCCTAGTTGATTGTCTCTGACTTTCACTTTAAATTTCTTGACCTATTGACACCTCTTTGTGTAACTGAATAAGTGATTTCGAGGAAGACCAAAGTATTTTATGTACACAGACTAATTTAAAAACACATATACAGAAGTTTAATCAACATTAACCCTTTGAATCTCAGAGGCGTACACAACGCATGCTTTGCGTACACCTCTGGCACTCTAAAGGTTAATGTGACTTTTTTTTGTACTGTGGAGCAATGTGATTCACTTATATACACACTACACAGTCCAATTTTCTAATAAGAGAACCACCAGGATGAGAAAGAGGGACAGAGGGATTTGGGTGTCAAAGAACGAATGTCCCTTCTCACAAGGGACACTTTGGAGTTATTTATTCATCTCAATGTCACCCTACTTTGCTTCTTACCTTTTGCATCTTGCTGATTGTGCAACACTGGGATACAGATGTTATGTTATGTTTAAACCCACTCGCCACCAACACTGAATACTTGGATGGGAAAGCACTGGACTCACAGTGACCCACACAGGCATGGAGGACCTGCGTTCCCCTGCACGTCCCTCTACGGTCACTCCTTATAGTGACATTAAATGCTGTAGGGCAAAAGAGATCAAAAAGATCCTGTTAATGTATTATTTTAAGTTTGCTAAGGGCAATAATCTATTATACATATGTATCAATGTGCTCTTAAAGGGATAGTAATGTTTCATAATAAAAGCAGCTCTAATTAATCATCATAGTATTTGGACTTTGGAAAGCGTTATTTCAATTCTGTCAGAGTTGTAGTTCAAGAGTAATTGAATGATAAAGTATCCCCCTCCCGCCCCTTTTACTGATGTAACACTGTTCAGCCAGAGCAGAAGGGAGGTGCCCAGGTAGACTGCAGAGAGGGACAATCTTCAATTAAGATAAGGGAAAAACCTGAAAAACTTGTCATGGGGGGCAGGGCTTTCATTGTTCTCATAGGAAGAAGATTGTCCCCTTCTGTTATCTGTATGGTCTTACAACCAGATTCCACATCTGAGAAGAGATGGCTTACACTAGGTAAAAGGGGCGGGAGGGGAAACTTTGCTTGTGAATATCTCTCAAACTATAAAGGTTTGAGAGATAAGACTTATATCGTTCTTCATGTTTTTAATGCCTACGAAGTATTACTATCCCTTTAACATTCACAAGTTACTGAAATACAAAATTATTTAATAGAGACTGTTTGTAGGGATAGGTCATATGGCATTTTACACGTCTACGGATATTAGCTGCTAGACTAGGGGTTTTCCTTGTGTTTTGGTGCACATATAATATTTTATTATAGACTGGCACTAGCTGAGCACCATTTTTGTTCACATAATTGAGAGACTGTGAGACATCCACATGTCATTCTTATAAAGAAACTTTAAGAGCTGTCCGACTTTAAGGGGGAACTAACACCTAATAATAAACCCCACTTACCAGACTATTGCCAGAAAATCCTAATGACCACTATGAATTTCGCCCTTGTGCCTTTGCTCAAGAGATAACCTCTTCAATCAAGCCCTGATGTCATGTACACGGAAGTTGTGGGCAGGAACACAGGACCTCAAACTCTGCTAATTGCTCATGGTTATCTTAACCCGTTAATGACCAAAGGTGTGTACAATGGATTGCTTTGCAGTGCATTGCACAACCTTCTATTCCATAAATGGTTAACCCTTTTTGCACACCCCTCTGGCACTTAGAGGGTTAAGTAGGCCCATGCACTCTGCCTACTTCAGTTTAATAAAAACTGCTAGCAACTGTCATGTCCGCTCCATGGCCATGATTTCTAGGACAGATTAATGATGTTAACTCCTGAACAAATGCACAATGACAAAATTCATGAGTGCCATTAGGATTTTATGACTTTAATAAGGTAATCGGGGGTTATTAGTAGGAAGTATTAGTCCTCCTTTAATTTTTAGGTGCTAAGTGATTTGTGATTTTTCTATTTTTTGTGATATATTTGCTACATATGTCTCTAAGGGCCAATAATGAAATTGATGGAAGTTCATGTGCCACCATTTTTAATAATTATATGTAAATCATTAATAATTGTATTTTAGCCTAGTTTTGAAATAGGAACACAATGATACACATGTCCCTATATGCAGTGACCATAGCAATTATCAACATGTATAAAATTGTAGAGGTGTTTAGTGTGTAATCATGTAAGACTCGCTGTCATCTGACAATATCCTACATAAGAACACATTATTTGTTATAGGCTGAGTAAAACAAGGGTACTTCCAGCAGTGACAATACTCATTTTACTCAGCAGGGAAAACATATAGCATTTTTTTCATTAAAAAGGTTTACTGCTTCTGTAATCCCTTTGTTTGCTAGCAACATCTCCAAAGCATTTTGGAGCAAGTCATTAGCGATGTCTGCATACCTCCCAACATTTCAATTGGCCAAAGAAGGGCACTTTTGTTTTAGGTGGTGTTCATGGCGATGTGGCTGGTGGGCGGAGCATTACTGAGAATCTTTAGATTATTTCAAGACGTATTGACACCTCTTCCTGTAACTGAATAAATTATTTACAGCAAGACTAAAGTATTTTATTTACACACACACATATATTGAAGATTGACTACACATTTATGGGAGTTTTATTGCTGTGGAACAATGTGATACACACTTCTCATTCTGATCTCCAGAAAAGTGGGACAAAAGGATAGAAAGTACTGGGACAGAGGGATTTGGATCTAAAAAAGGGACTGTCCCTCCTAAAGAGGGACACTTGGGAGGTATGTATAGCATCCAAAGAAATGTAAAACAAATCTAACTGTGTGATAAGCGGAAGTCTTGGCCTATGTTAGTGGGAGGGGTTAGAAGCCTTTGCGTACCCCTCCTTCCTCTGTTCACCGCTCAGTGTCATTTCAATGAATTCACTCCACCACACCTGTCTCTTGTAAGGGTGGGCCCTTCAGCTAGACCTTCCTGCCCTAACATCCACTGGCCAAAATGTATTCATATTCTCAGTTTCCTTGCATATTTTCCTTTCAGTCTGGTGTAAGCCCACCATCAGACAAACAATTTATAAAAAATTATATCTGATCAAAAATATCAGATGATAATGTTGTTTGATATTATTACTGTATGTAACACATATCTTTTAACCCTTTGAGTTCCAGAGGAATATGGAATGCATTGCAAAGCAATGCATTCTGTACCCATCTGGCACTCAAAGGGTTAAAAAAGCAATTATCTACCTAAATCACTAACTTTATCACAGATGGCCGTACCTCCCAAGCATCCCTCTTTAGAAGGGACAGTCCCTCTTTTTGACCCAAATCCCTCTGTCCCTCTTTCCCACCCTGATGTCCCTCTTTTTAGGAAACCAGAGCATCTTTAGGCTATTTCATGACCTATTGACACCACCTCCTTGTGTAACCTAATAAATGACTTCTAACGAGACCAAAGTATTTTATTTACACAGACTAATTCATAAACACATATACTGACGTTTAAACAAACAATAATGTGAGTTTTATTTCTGTGGAGCAATGTGATACACTTATATACACAGTGCTCCATGGCAAAAAAACTCACATTATTGTATGTTTAACCCTTTGAGTGCCAGAGGGGTATGCAATACATTGCTTTGCAATGCGTTGCATACCCCTCTGGCACTCAAAGGGTTAAACGTCAGTATATGTGTTTATAAATTAGTCTGTGTACATAAAATACTTTGGTCTTGTTAGAAGTCATTTATTAGGTTACACAAGTAGGTGTCAATAGGTCATGAAATAGCCTAAAAATTCTCGCTAATACCCCGCCCACCAGCCACACCTCCAGCCACTCCTCCTAAAACACATGTGTCCCTCTTTGACAATTTGAAACGTTGGGAGGTATGGATGGCACAAATGTTGGTCTACATTGCACAACTTGAATTTACTTAATTTTATGTACTAAATTTCTCCTACCTCCTTTATTAATAATACTCCCAAACTGAATATGGCCCACCCTGATCTTTTATTTTGCTGAATCACCCCAGAATGGTAAATAGACTGCTACTTTATATCTCAATCATTATGTCACACTACAAAACATCCTCCTTACTCCCTTATGTTTCTGTCATTGTGACACTGTGGCAGGAGGGCCTGACTTCTATAGGGTGACCACACGTCCCAGAATGCCCGGGACTGTCCCTTATTGGGGGTCTGTGTCCCGCGTCCCGGGTCACCCTCCACCGGGACAACAAAGAGTCCCGGAATTGAGCAACACGTGCCAGTCCAGCCAGCCAATGAAATGTATTCGCTATATGGTCCTCATTGGCTGAGCCAGCCAATCAAGACCATATAGCAAATACTTTTTATTGGCTGCCTGGACTAGTACATGTGAGACAGCTGGGGTGGAGCAGGTATACTTGTGCTGCAAGTGAGACCCGCGGCTGAGGCTCCCGCCGGTGCTGACCATCTTTCTGAGGCTGACACAGAGTAAGAGTTCTCACTGGGAACTCTTACTATGTCAGCCTCAGAAATATGGTCAGCGCCAGCGGGAGCCTCAGCCGCGGGACTAGGGTGACCACATGTCCCGGAATGGCAGAATGGAAATGTGGTCACCCTAGACTTCTAGGGCTTTATGCACAAAAGAAAAGAGGAAGATTTCTGGCGCAAACCAACAGCATCACAGGGGACAAATGAAAATTGCTACTGATTAAAACTGGGCTTTTAACCCCCTTGAATGCTAGCGAAGTTTCCATCAGGGGTGTCCTCAGAAATTTTTCTAGTGGGGGCAAAGCCATAATATGACCCCAAGTTCAGCCCACTCAGCTCCTATGTTTATATGAAGGGGCAAATGTACCCCTATTGCCCCCCCCCCCCCAGACATCCATGGTTTCCAGTGCATTGTTTTGCCTTAGAGCACCATTTAAATAATTCCAATTTTGAGGAATTTTCCTTCCTGTCCAACAATATAGTTGGTTTGCTCCAGAATTGCAACTCTGTTGAGAGTAAGATGTTTTTCGTGATGTTTTTCAGGAAACCAACTGCGCCTTAGGGGACAAATGACAATGTCTATTGATTTAAAAGGGAACTATCACCCCAACTAAAGTCCACCCCACCTAATTAGGCATCTAGTGATCAGCTTAACAATCAAACTGTTATGCAGAATAATAACCGCATTAGTCAAATATCCTTCCTCAGCCGACACTGACAGCCAGGCAACAGCGCTCAAGAGGCACCTGCATGCCTGCCTTAAGGTACCATGCAACGCCACCTAGAGGAGACTGGGACTGACGGCGCAGGCATGCAGACATCTGTAAGCAAAAATGTCTACGCTGCTGCCTGGCCATCAGTGTCGGCTGAGGCAGGATTTTTAACTAATGCTGTCTTTATTCTACATAGCAGTTTGATTGTTAAAGGGATAGTAATACTTCATTTTAACTTTATTTTATTTTGTAGGCATTAAAAAAATATGAAGAATGATATAAGTCTTATCTCTCAAACCTTTATGGTTTAAAAGATATTCAGAAGCAAAGTTTCTCCTCCCGCCCCTTTTTCCTAGTGTAAGCCATCTCTTCTCAGATGTGAATCTTGTTGTAAGACCAGACAGATAACAGAAGGGGACAATCTTCTTCCTATGAGAACAATGAAAGCCCTGCCCCCCTTGACAAGTTTTTCAGGTTTTTCCCTTATCTTAATTGAAGATTGTCCCTCTCTGCAGTCTACCTGGGCACCTCCCTTCTGCTCTGGCTGAGCAGTGTTACATCAGTAAAAGGGGCGGGAGGAGGATACTTTGTCTTTGAATTACTCTGGAACTACAACTCTGACAGAATTGAAATAACACTCTCCAAAGTCCAAATGATTAATTAGAGCTGCTTTTATGATGAAACATTACTATCCCTTTAAGCTTATTTCTAGATGACTAATTCGGTGGGGTGCATTTTAAACTGGTGTGATAGTTCCCCTTTAAATGGGGATTTTAACTCCTTGAATGCTATAGAATGCTATATCACTGGAAATTCAGGGAATTTTTAATAAGTTCTCTATGGTGCAGTTGGTTTACCCCAGAATTGCACCTATTTAGTACTGGACTGAAAAGACACTTACGATGAAGGTGACATCCTGGCATGGTGACCTCATAACTGTTGGTCTCCTGCACCATCACGGCAAGGATGATAAAGACTGTAGCTGAGAGAGGGAACATGGCGAGTGGATCTAAAAAAGAGGAACAATTTATTAACCTAAAAACAATAGCTCTTATCCATGGTCCTGTGGCACTTTGCACAGTATGAACCAATTTTTCTATTAAGACTTTGTTAAAGATGCTAATGTTTCATTTATAATGTTTACTAAAGGAAATTAATTTACACAGTATGCTCTTTAACCCCTTAACGACAGGGGAATCCGGAAGCGGAAGTGAGTTAACGACCACGGAGCAATTTTTTTTTATTGCTCCATTGCGTTTCGGACTCCCCGAACGGCGTGCAACCGCGGGGGGAGCCCGGAACTCGATGACGGTCATAGTACGTCATCGGTCGTTAAGTCAAATTGACCCTTGACGTACTATGACCGTCAAGGGTCGTTAAGGGGTTAATGTAATTCTGATTGTGTGACCATAACATAAACAATAAATCTACTGTACACGTCATGACATTCTTGAGAAGTGACCTATAACATGTTAGGGGTGCCTTGAAAACTCCAGATTGAATTTTTGGGTGCCTTAGCTGAAGAAAAATTGAGAATTATTAGCCTAAGACAACCAGTATCTAGGAGACACTTAGGCAATTTGTCTTCAAAAACCTATGATCTTTCAAAAATAGGGGGACTCAGTTGTCAGACCTCTAGCCATTGGCATGCTGGGGATGATTGTAGTCTGCAACAGCTAGAGGCCTGACATCTGACAACCCCAACTCTAAAAGAGTAAATGAGTGAGATCTCACAGGGAATAAGTGGCTCAGTGACAGCATTTTTTAATTTTGCTAAAGCACAATAAAAAAGTCAAATGGCCTATACATTTACTGTTTTTAACATGTAACATATTTTTTAAATTCTTACACTGACTACATTATTAGGTTCTCTTTTTCTGGAGGGTGAGCCTGGACCCTGAATGAAAAAAATAATATAATTATAGTATAGTATAATTTACCACTGTGCTGCCAAAAAGCCTGGAGGGAAGGAGTTAAGTGAGCTCTCTCCTTCCAATCACACTACTGCCAGCCTTTGGCGTGCTCCATCCACATTATACTGTGTACTTTATGTATAAAGGCAAAAATGCACAAACTAGCTGCACCATAGGGAACAAATAAGCATTCCCTTTAATGTAAATGGAGATTTACCCCCTTGACTTCTAGCATACCTCCCAACATTCCAAATGGCCAAAGAGGAACACTGGTGTTTTAAGGGGTGTTGCTGGGGGAATGGCTGCTTGACGAGGCATTACAGATCATTTTTTTAAGTTATTTCATGACTAATTGACACCTCTCTGTGTAACTGAATAAATGATTTAAAGGGATAGTAATACTTCTTTTTAACTTTATTTTATTTTGTAGGCATTAAAAAACATGAAGAATGATATAAGTCTTATCTCTCAAACCTTTATGGTTTATGAGATATTCACAAGCAAAGTTCCCCTCCCCGCCCCTTTTACCTAGTGTAAGCCATCTCTTCTCAGATGTGAATCTGGTTGTATGACAGGACAGATAACAGAAGGGGACAATTTTCTTTGTATGAAAACGATGAAAGCCCTTCCCCCCTTGACAAGTTTTTCAGCTTTTTCCATTAACTTAATTGAAGATTGTCCCTCTCTGCAGTCTACCTGGGCATCTCCCTTCTGATCTGGTTGAACAGGGGGGGGGATACTTTGTTTGTGAATATCTCTTAAAACATAAATGTTTCAGAGATAAGACTTATATCATTCTTCATGTTTTTTTAATGCCTACAAAATAAAATAAAGTTAAAATGAAGTATTACTATCCCTTTAAACAAGATCAAGTTATAACTGCATATACTGAAGTTTAAACAAAAATTAACGTGAGTTTAATTGCTGTGGATCAATTTGATACACTTATATATACAACACATAGTCTGATCTCCTAAAAAAGAGGGAAACCAGGGTGGGAAAGAGGGACAGAGGGATTTGGGTCCCAAAGAGGGACTGTCCCTCCTAAAGAGGGACACTTGGGAGGTATGCTTCTAGAGAGGTCTCCAATGCATTGCAAAGCTATGTGATGGAGACCTCTCACATTCAACGGGTTAAAAGCCCATTTAAATCAATGTGAATTTTTGTAAATTGTATTTCTTTTCCATGATGCACTTAGTTTGCCACATAATTGTGGTATTTTGCCTTTATATTGGATATACAGTACATACAGTACATAAGGCCCTGTATATTTATTTGGGTCCTCTAGATGTCAGGACTGATATCTAAGGGACATCCATCCCTGTTTATACTCTATACTGGTGATAAGCTCCAGAGAACGTCTCTCCACTGACCACTGAAATGTGCACAGATCAGTGTCTCAGTAAATAGAGCACTGAACTAAAACAAAGTCATATACATTTAAATGGAGTTCTTAATCCCTTGAATGATAAGAAAGTCACAATCAATGGGAATTTTGTGAATATTCATTTTTCTACTATGGTGCAGTTGGTTGGTTCCAGAATTGCTCCATTTATTAGTATATGAGCGTGTCTGTCAGCCCGGTCTTGTTTCTCTGTTCTCTATTACTTATATTTGTCCCATGTAACCATACCTGGGAACTCTCCGGATTTGCCCCGGAGACTCCGGTTCTGACAGAGATTTACCGGGTCTCCGGGGCAGAGGCTGATTCCTCCGGATGTGGAGAGTTTCTATTGAAACTCTACCACATCCGCTTTTTCTCCTGCTGTTCCTCCGTCCCCAACCTTCTGTGTGACACCATTAACCCTCTGAGTGCCAAAGTGGTAAGGAATGCATTGCTTCACAATGCATTCCTACCACTCTGGCACTCAAAGGGTTAAGTCCCCCCACACACTCGTGGCAAGCCCCGCCCCTTTTTGACGCGATTAGCGTCATTTTTGTCACCCACTGCTGAACAGAGGGCTGCCCTCCGGGTAGCCCTCAACTAGAAGTTCCCAGGTATGCATGTAACCCCTTGTACTTCTTTATGGTTACCCTGTGTTTCCACGGAACCCTGTTTGCAAACTACTGCTACAGATGTAAGGCTGGAATCAACCCAAGGTATAAAAAGGTGACTCTTATCTTACCTACACATATACTGTATACAGAGGGCGAGTATCTATACACATTCTGAATATGAGAACTACTGTTATAGGTGTAAGGCTGGAATCAACCCAAGATATAAAAAGGTGACTCTTATCTTACCTACACATATACTGTATACAGAGGGCGAGTATCTATACACATTCTGAATATGAGAACTACTGTTATAGGTGTAAGGCTGGAATCAACCCAAGGTATAAAAGGTGACTCTTACCCATAACCCACACATATACTGTATACAGAGGGCGAGTATCTATACACATTCTGAATATGAGAACTACTGTTATAGATGTAAGGCTGGAATCAACCCAAGGTATAAAAGGTGACTCTTACCTACACGTATTCTGTATACAGAGGGAGAGTATCTATACACATTCTGAATATGAGAACTACTGTTATAGGTGTAAGGCTGGAATCAACCCAAGGTATAAAAGGTGACTCTTACCTACACGTATTCTGTATACAGAGGGCGAGTATCTATACACATTCTGAATATGAGAACTACTGTTATAGATGTAAGGCTGCAATCAACCCAAGGTATAAAAGGTGACTCTTACCTACACATATACCGTATACAGAGGGCGAGTATCTAAACACATTCTGAATATGAGAACTACTGTTATAGATGTAAGGCTGGAATCAACCCAAGGTATAATAGGTGACTCTTACCTACACATATACTGTATACAGAGGGCGAGTATCTATACATATTCTGAATATGAGAACTACTGTTATAGATGTAAGGCTGGAATCAACCCAAGGCATAAAAGGTGACTCTTACCTACACATATACTGTATACAGAGGGCGAGTATCTATACTCTTATCTTATCTACACATATACTGTATACAGAGGGCGAGTATCTATACACATTCTGAATATAAGAACTACTGTTATAGATGTAAGGCTGGAATCAACCCAAGGTATAAAAGATGAATCTTATCTACACTTATACTGTATACAGAGGGCGAGTATCTAAACACATTCTGAATATGAGAACTACTGTTATAGATGTAAGGCTGGAATCAACCCAAGGTATAAAAGGTGACTCTTACCTACACATATACTGTATACAGAGGGCGAGTATCTATACTCTTATCTTATCTACACATATACTGTATACAGAGGGCGAGTATCTATACACATTCTGAATATAAGAACTACTGTTATAGATGTAAGGCTGGAATCAACCCAAGGTATAAAAGATGAATCTTATCTACACATATGCTGTATACAGAGGGCGAGTATCTATACACATTCTGAATATGAGAACTACTGTTATAGATGTAAGGCTGGAATCAACCCAAGGTATAAAGGTGACTCTTACCTACACATATACTGTATACAGAGGGCGAGTATCTATACTCTTATCTTATCTACACATATACTGTATACAGAGGGCGAGTATCTATACACATTCTGAATATAAGAACTACTGTTATAGATGTAAGGCTGGAATCAACCCAAGGTATAAAAGATGAATCTTATCTACACATATGCTGTATACAGAGGGCGAGTATCTATACACATTCTGAATATGAGAACTACTGATGCAGATGTTAGCCTGGAATCAACCCAAGGTATAAAGGTTGCATCTTATTTATATGTATACTTATACTGAGGGGCAGTACCTATCTATACACGTTCTCAATATGAGAACTGCTGCTGCAGATGTTAGACTGGAATCCGGACAAGATATAAAAAACAAATCTTACTTGTAAGGGATTCAGAGTGCTCCCTATATCTATACAGAGATGCCCACCTCTGTCTTCCTATTCCAACACTAGACGTGCCAGCATTTTCCCTGTACTAGTGGCAGGTATGGCATCCTTGAAGTCTCTTCCACAAAGGAGCTTCTAGGCTCCCAAAAGAACGGGGGCTTGGGCTAACCTAATGCATCATTAGTGTACCATGCAGCCCAATTGTACCATTACTAGTAGTTAGATTTGGACCAATACACATCTTAAGCTGGAAACAAGACCTGTGACTTTAGAAATAAAACATGACACTTTAGACCCCTCAACCAGTACCTTGCAACACCCTTGCTCTTACCTGAGTGATGGGTGAGTCTCAGTTATTCAGACACAGCTTTCTCCTTATGTATTACTGAGCTGTATATATACCTAAATGTATAGTGCAATGACACACCCATCTGCAGATAACATCCTTTTACCCCCACCTTTCATACCTCTCCCACCCCCAGGGCTCTCAGAATGAGACACAGAGGAGAAAGTGATTTCATTCATCACTTGAAAACCTAATGCATTGTTCTAACACACACACACCATGTCACAGAATGATGCTGAGCATCTATTCAGTGAACTAATACTAAGCCATGCATAAAGATGAAGATCTTACACACTGATACAGGATTTTTTTTTCTGTTCCTCTTATTTTTTAGGACAGGGTTTTAACCTTTTGAGGGACAAAGGACTTCTCATGCATTGCTTCATTGCTTGCATTGCATGGGATATAGAGCAAAAAAAAAGATTTAGAACATGCCCTTGTTTATAATTCTTGTTGCCCCCTGCTTAAAATTAAAATGAGGTTAATGGTTTGAATAACATTTCTCCCTGGCAATGAATAATGGAAATGAGTATGTAAATAAGAAAGAGACTGCACGGTATACTGATGCTTAGTATCTACACACATTCTGAATATGCCACACTGATTCTGAATACTTAATAACTTATACTATATTATGATAATGTTGAACTGTATACTGAGTCTACACTGATATTGATTATCTTGCACTCTATAATGATATTGAGTATCTATGCACTGGTAATGATCATGTTGTTCTGTATTAAGATGCTGATTATCTATATGCTGGAAATGACCATGTTGTTCATTATAAGGCTGAGTATCTATGCTGGTAATGAACATGTTGCACTGTATAATGATATGAGTATCTATCTATACACTGATAAGTATAAGGATACTGAGTATCTAAACATGGATAATGAATATTCTGCAATGTATAATGATGCTGGTTATCTATACATGGATAAGGAACATGTTGCACTGTATAACGATACTGAGTATCTTTATACTGATAATGAACATGCTGCTCTTTATAATGATGCTGAGAATGTATACACTGATAATGAAAATGCTACATTATATAATACTGAGAATCTATACAGTGATAAGGAACATGTGATATGATATAATAATATTAAGCATTTAATATTAAGAATTTACACATCATCCTCAGTATGTATATCGGGATTTTGCCAGATAAGAATTATGGGAGATGTTGTTCATCTGAAGGATAACCAGCCTTGGTTACACTGTTGGGATACACAGAGCTTGTTGACATGTTTCCAAAGTTTACAAAGGATAAAACACTGAAGCAGGGAAGATAAATTTACAATGAACTAGAAGCATCCTCTATAATCTGTTAATCCAGTTGAATCAGGTAAATATCACATTTTCCACTTTCTGATGTCTCATCTATTTGTGGAAAGATGTTATCATTGTTGAAAAATTCTTCTGTCAGATAAATATAAACCGTATAGTCTAGAGAGGTGTTTCTACTTGTAAAAGGACAATGCCTGGTGGGCTCTACCTGCCTGCAGGGCCGGATTTACATCTCAGGAGCCTGTAGGCACAGAAATCTGAAGCACCCCCCCCTCCTCGGCCACCTCCACTGGACACCTCCACAATGCTCCTAATCTCCACATTGCCCCCTTCATCTCCATATTGCCCTCACATTGCCCCCACCATCTCCAAATTGCCCCCCATCAGCTACACATTGCCCCCACCATCTCCATGTTGCCCTCAC
The DNA here is from genome assembly GCA_037306005.1 of Rhinophrynus dorsalis. Classification (NCBI taxonomy): domain Eukaryota; kingdom Metazoa; phylum Chordata; class Amphibia; order Anura; family Rhinophrynidae; genus Rhinophrynus; species Rhinophrynus dorsalis. The sequence continues at coordinate 419,157,701 of CM074722.1, forward strand.
ATTGCCCCCCTCGGTTCCAACTTGCCCCCACCATCTCCAAGTTTCCCTCACATTGCCTCCCCCCCATTGTCCATTTCCTACCTCCCCCCGTTGTCCGTTTCCTACCTCCCTGGCAGGAGATCTTTTTTTTAAATAATTAGGAAAAAAAAAAAAAAAAAGAATAAAAAAAAAAAGAATCCCAATGGCAGGCGCCCCTCGGTGTCGTGCTCCTGTAGGCAGGTGCCTACTTTGCCTTATGGCAAATCCGGCCCTGCCTGCCTGTATATGTTACTCTGCAAGAGGAGACAAACTCAGAGCCCCCTTCTTATAGTGTGACACAGTGGTGGTAGGGGCACACATAGCCAGGAGCCTAACCAGAAACTATTGGGCTCTGTCGCAAAATTTGAGGCTGTGCCCCTACACCTCCATGTTATCTTATCTGGTCTAACAACTCCTTTCTCAGATTTTGAAATCTGTCTATACAGAGAAAACCAAATATATGAAGCACAAAGCTTGTAATCTGACCAACAATTTCCCAATTCAAAATAACTGACTGATAGGACTTGAAAGGAAAAAGGGAGCTGACCCAAAGATCTTGCAATCTGTAATGGATATTAACAATATACATTTCTAATACAGATTGGTCCAAAAGGGTTTATATTTTTTATGAATGCATTGATATTATATTTGTGTACAAAATATAAATACATATATATACACAAAACATTAATTATACTTACTGTGGCACACTGGAACACACACATGAGGTCATCTCTCTCCTTCACACTCACACACCCTTCCTTACTTGTGCATGCAGTCAGCAGCATGGACCAGAGCTCATTGAGGGCAACTGTTTTAGTAGGTTGAAAGCACTTCTGAAGAGTTAAGCACTTGAACACTTGTTTTTGGCAACCCTCACCCTTCTATTATATAATACTTCTAGCTGTGCTGAACAGTGATAGATAGACTACTAGTTAAAGGGATAGAAATGTTTCAAAATAAAAGCAGTTCCAAATAATCTTCATAGTATTTGGACCTTGAGAGTGTTATTTCAATACTGTCAGAGCTGTAGTTGTAGCTGCCCTTTTAATGATGTAGCATTGCTCACCTAAGAACAGCAGGGAGTGTCCCAGTTGATTTCAGAGAGGGACAATCTTCAATTAAGATAAGGGAAAAGGCTGAAAAACCAGTCAAGGGGGTCAGGGTTTTCATTGTTCTCACAGTAAGAATATTGACCCTTCATGTGAGCTGTCTGGTCTATGGACTGGATTCCACATCTGAGGGGAGGTGGCTTACACTAGGTAAAAGGGGCGGGAGGGGTAAACTTTATCATTCAATTACTCTTGTACTACAACGCTCACAGTAATGAAATAACACTCTCTATGGCTCAAATACTATGAAGATTAACCCCTTACCAACAATGGACTTACCAGGTATGTCCCGCAAAAACTATCACTTAGTGACAGAGGACCTACCTGGTAAGTCCCAGAAGTCCGTGTCTCCGTTCGGCTGCATGCTGTTCGGGGACTCTGGAATCATTTGTTTTTTTGGGTTTTTTTTGTATGACGGGCGTTAAGGTGACAGCCGCAGCTGTCACTAAGGGGTTAATTGGGGCTGCTGTTTTTGTGAAACATTACTATCATTTTAATGTCTGCTTGTGTTATTCTGTGAATAATGGATATGAGATGCTCCTATCTGTTTGTATCATATCTGAAGAATGGATAGACTACTAGCTCATTTCTACCTGTATCTTCATGTGAAGTAGAAATAAACTACCGTCTCCATTCTACATGTCACCATGTGAAGGAGGGACAGATTAGCTCCTTTGTACCTGTCACCATATGAATGAGTGAGACACTACTAGCTTCTTTCTACCTGTGAAGCAGGGGTAGAATATTAGCTCCTTTCTACCTGTGTTATGATCAAATACTGCATAGTCAAATAACATACAAATATTCTTCTAAATGTATGGAAAATTTAGTTATATAATTAGAAATACATTATGTAAATATATAGATATATAATTTCTGGGCAGTCATAAAATCTTCACTCTTCCAGTGTTATGTACAAATGCAATCAGTTTGGTGCCCCCATAGTGATTTGTCTCCCATATAATCTTCCCATAATATGTGAAAAGTGTGTACATTTTTTGGGGGGAGAATACATTGCATACATTTCTCAAATGTCTATCCTGTTAGCAAGTCATTGCTAGAACTTCGTTTTCAAGTATGTCCTGGGGGGAGATTCACTAAGCGGTGATAAAGTGGAGATGACTTATCCAGTTTATGACTTCTCCAATTCGTATGTTATTCTATGGAGCCTATGCACTAAGATTACTTCAACTTTGGAGATCTTTGTGAAGAGACTCTATAAAATAACAAAGGAAATGGAGAAGTCTTCTCCACTATATCAACTCCTTATTACCGCTTAGTGAATCTCCCCCAGGACTCATTTTATCTACCTCAGAAAGGAGAAAGGCTGAGCAGACCTTGCCGTGACTAGAACCTGCAACTTTGCGGCTTGAACAGATTCTACAGCTGATGCATTAACGAACTGAGCCATCAAAAATATGACATCAAAAATATCTTCTAATGCAATACTAGCTTACCAAAGTAAATAGCTCAAAAGCATTTTTTTTCAAAAGTTGGAAGATGTCCAAACTGTTTTATCATTTACTATTTTTCTGCATATATCAAACAATATGTCTGGTGAGATACCTCATTTGGTTAATATACCAGCTGTCGAGTCTGTTCAGGCCTCAGAGTTACAGATTCTAGTCACCGGCCAGGTCAACTCTTACCCTTCCGATACAGATTTAGTGAGTACCCAGGGCATACCTAAAAACAATCTCAATGTATCCTTCCTGGGAAAAGACTTAATAAAAAAATGTGGTGTAGCAGAGAATCCCTCATTGGGGTCTTGTATCAAGGCTGTGAATCCATTCACTTTCCTTGTTCAGCAGGTGTTTATCTGTATCACTTCAGTTATGATGAGGAGTTAATACTTTCACATCACATATCAAGTTATCTCTTAACAGGCATATCTTTGTGGCAGTAGTAAACTAGAAATTCAAAACCTACCAAACAATATTCGAGAGTGTTAAATACATTTTAGTAGAAGCAAAAGATTATCAGTAACTACTATTTTCTGTTGAAACATAAACCCACACTTGCCACTTTTAACTATCTCCCCAAAGTCCATAAAAAATCAGGTTGACCCACAAAGAGGCCCAATTATTTCTGGATAAGAATTCCTCACTCAAAATATCAGTGTCTATATGGACAAGGTTCTGAGACTATATGTCATATCACTAACCTCATATTCAAGACACCAAATATTCCGTTAAGAAGCTGGAGGTTGTCAATATCCCTAGCCATGCCTATCTTGACAGTCTAAGATGTGGGGACACATTTCAGTAACATTTCACATGACAAAGGAATTATTCATGGGAATATTATTTATGGGAACTCAGTTTAAGCAACATAATTAGTTCATAATACAAATATTGATATTCATTTTGACACACAATGGCTTCATATTTAACAATAAAATGTACTACCTGCTCAGGGGGTACATGTAGTGCCCCTTCCTATGCCAGCCTGTTCCTGGGCTGGTGGGAGGACACTGTATCTATTTCTTAAATTTTGGAGTAATTCACTTGTCGTATCACAATGTGGATCTGATTCATTGATGATTTTGTGCTAATTTGTACAGGTTTCACTGACTAATGTGATCAGTTTTTAGAAGAGGGGAGTGTTAATATTAATGAAATTGGTTGAAGCTTATTTATGTGATTGATGCCAGGACAATAACCTTCCTTTATCTCTCAATAAATAAAAACCAAAATGTTGATCAAACTATGATATATTTTTTGTAATCCAGAGCAACAAATATTTCATCATCCTGTCCCCCTCAAAAATGTGTTTTAGCACTCAGAAACTTTTATAATGAAAGAATAGAATCTCTCGAAAAGGTTCAATGAATGTGGATATCTTAATTCAGTGCTAAAAAATAGGGTAGGGCAAAACATTTTGCCTCAAAAGTGAACCATGCTGAAAAATGAATCCATACAGTGCCATTTTCCTGGTTTATTTTCCACCAGAAGCAGCTGTGACATGGGACAGGTGGTGGTGATGGTTCCGACTAGCCCTAGTGTGAGGTAGCAGTAGCACCACAACAAGAGTCAACCACTTCATGTGCATATGAGGAGAAGTTGTCCAGTGACCATAATCCTCCTCCATCTCCTCTAAAATGATTGGTTTTGGAATAATTTAACCTGTGAGTAGGAAGAGACTGAGCTGTTATCAATAACTATAATGTGCAAAGTGTGTGATAACATTATGAAAGAAGGGGAAGGACTGGGATCACACCTGGCACATCATTAAGCTCAATCAATATAACTATCACAATAAGTTTTATGTCGAAAAGATTCCCCAAGAAACTAGGGCCTAGATGTAATAATGTCGATGTGGTACTGGTATGATATTATAGATATGTTCGAATCACACCGACAATTCGATCTGCACACACATCGACATATTCACAAAAATTGTCGGATGGAAGGGGAGGGTTGGAGAAGGTCCCTATTAGCATACAGGATTTTCGAAGTGCTGTCAGTGTGGAAGGGATCTCCTCCCCTCACACATCACCAACACTATGACAATTCTGAACAGTATTCTCTGTGCTTCCCTACCTAGCCAGCAGGGGAATACAGAGAAGGCTTTCAGCACCATAGACAGCATTGAATGCCATAGGGATGTGCATTGCTCACCCCTGTGGCATTCTAAGGGTTACAATAAACAGAAGTAGTAGATGTGGTTTTTACATCTACTCTAAGCTCTCCCTTCATTGAATGAACCCTGTCATCGGGTTCATTCTTTGAAAGCAGCCCTGTACTCTGATCATTGAATCAGTCACCCGGTTTGACCCCGGTGACTGATTCAATAATGGGAGCCCAGCGCTCCGTTCACCTTGAATGAACCCAGTGACCGGGTTCATTCATTCATTCGTTGAGAACTTGATGCTGCGGGCAGCTGTAATGCTGGCAGCATCAAGAAGGCTGTAAATGCCTTTGGGGTCACCCCATGGATTATCTATCCTTTTGGATAGATGATCCATGGTAGGGGGGCTATGAGGAGGGGTCCTGTGATCTTTTACTATCATCATAAAAGAGCATATAAGCTATGTTTCACATAACTTACATGTGCTTAATGTAATTAACCAGCATTTGTTGGCCTCATGTTAGGGGGGTGTCATGAGGGGTCATGATACCCCACCTTGAGGTCTAATGTTTATGTTATTACTGTTATATACATTAAAAAAATGGTTAACACACACACACACATACAGGCAAGGTATGCAGTCCATACCTTGCCTATTAACCCTTTGGGTACCAGAGGGGTAGGAAACACATGCTAAGCAAGGCTTTCCTACCTCTCTGGTATTCAAAGGGTTAAGTGTTGAATAAAAGACAGGTTCATCTACTAAATGTCAGTCCCTGTGGTGAATGTCGGATGGAGGTAGTTGAATATATGCAATATATGTCGACATACTAAGGGAGGGGGGATGTTGAAGGGGGGGACATTGTGTAGTGCTTGGTGTACTATTTCTGTTTATTGTAACCCTTTGAATGCCACAGGGGTGAGCAATGCACATCCCTATGGCATTCAATGCGCTCCATGGTGCTGAAAGCCTTTTCTGTGTTCCCCTACTGGCTAGGTAGTGAAGCACAGAGAATGCTGTTCAGAATGTCGCAGCTCTCCCTGCTATTACTCCACAAGAGAGTACAGGGGAAATCCCAGCTATGACAGCCTGAGTTAGGTGAAGTGGAGACTGTGAATTCTGACAGCAGAGGCTGCTATCGGAGTTTACTGAATAAGTCGAAGTGTGTCACATTATAATATCACCACATCCCTTGCATATGAATGTACCTGATTATGCTTAATTTCCATATGGAAACAAGCAATTGTCTATTCGAAGAATAAAAATTCGTAGACATGGTGAAGGCATGTCGGATTGATGCCGTTGTGGGTATTTTTTTGTCGGAGTTCTGGTGAGGTGATGTCGTAGACACTTTGTGAATACTGAGGATGGGCCTACGACACTGCTCCAACAGAACATCGACATTGGCAGCCCTCTTCGACCTTTAGTGCATTTAGGCCCAGGTATTGTAAGTCACTGTGGTCTTTGTCCATTCCACAAAATACAAGTCACTGAGCATTAGAGGTGGGTGACTGACACTTACAATGGGTCATAAAACAGAATAAAAACGTGACCTACCGGCTGTGAGTTTGGCATATTCAGCAGGGTGGATGTTTCTGCATCATTAAGTGATGCACAGAGTGTGGATCTAGAGGTCTTCCTCTCCAAACACTGGATCACCAAGGATGAAGACCCCTCCTGTCCCAGAAAAGGCAGGCAAGTGGGACTGGGAATCAGCAATATCCTCCTCCTCAAGGAGTGAGAGAGTAAATAAAAAAGGGGATGATTCAGTGGGTAACACCTGAGGGATATCATACTGAGAGTGAGAGGGGAGTGAGGAAACTGGAGGAGAAAGGAGGAGGTCAAAATAACTAGAGGAGGCCAAAGTGAGATTGAGAGGGGGAAACTACAGGATAAAAAATTTGGGGGGGGGATATTGAAGGGAAGAGAAAGAGGTGGCCTGGAAAGAGGAAGGGGGCTGATGACAAAAAATGGTAACCTGGTTAAAGACTGGGTCAAAAAAGATTAGAGGGGGAGAAAAGAAGACGGGGGGAGAAAAAAATGAGGAACTCTACAAGAGAGGAGATAAAAATGATTAGAGGAGAGAAGCTGGGGGGAGGATGAGAAGGGAAAGAATAAAAGGGGAAGAGACAAGAGGAAGGGTGAGGGAAAGGAGTTTGGCGAAACTTGCATCATGTTGCATGTAAACTCCTTAAACTAAACTTTTATGGATAAAGCACCTCATTAACTTTGCATTTTTCAGCTGGGCTCTTTCATTTAGGAAGATTATGATTTTGTAGTGTGCATATATATGCTGTGTCACAATGTCAAGAAGGGACAGATTACTAGCGCCTTTCTGCTTGTTACCATGTGAAGAAAGGATAGACTACTAACGCCCTTCTGCTTGTTACCACGTGAAAGGATAGACTATTAATGCCTTTCTATGTCACCGTGTAAAGAGAGCACAGATTACTAGCTCTTTTCTACATATAAGAAGAAGCGATGGACTACTATCTCCGATAGACTATTAGCTCCTTTCTACCTGTGACACCATATGAAGAAGGGATAAACTATTAGCCCTTGTTTGCCTGTTATCATGTGAAAAAGGCTAGACTATTAGGTCCGTTCTACCTATGTCACCTTGTGAAGAAGGGATAGAACTCAAGATCCATTCTACCTGTCACCATATGAAGAAGGAAAAGACTACTAGCTCCTTTCTGCCAGTGTCAGCCTGTGTAGCAGGGATAAACTACTAACTCTTTTCTGTCTGTGTCACCGTGTGCAGCAAGGCTAGACCACTAATTCCTTTCTACCTGTGTCACCCTGTGAAGCAGGGATAGACCACTGGCTCCATTCTAGCTGTGACGTAGGAATAGATTACTAGCACCTTTCTACCTGTCTCATTCTGTGATGGACACAGGGCCGGATTTACAATAAGGCAAAGTAGGCATCTGCCTACAGGCGCACCCCACAGAGGGGCGGCTGTAATTGGGATCGCTTTTCTTTTATTGTATTTTTTTTTTTTTTTTTTTTAAATTAGCCTTGGCGCCCGCTCCATGTTGCCCTCACATTACCTTCCCCCATTGTCCGTTTCCTACCTCCCCCGGTTGTCCGTTTCCTACCTCCCTGGCAGGAGATCTGTCAACTGTGCCTCCCTGGCACAGCCCTGTAAGTGCTGAGCTCCCTCATCGGCTCTTTAGGAATGCAGAGCGCTGGGAGATGACATCATCTCCCAGCGCTCTGCATTCCTGAATAGGAGACCACACGGGAGCTCCAGCAGCTACAGGACTGTGCCAAAGGAGGCACAGATGACAGATCTCCTGCCAGGGAGGTAGGAAACGGACAACGGGGGGAGGTAGGAAACGGACAACGGGGGGAGGTAGGAAACGGACAATGGGGGGGAAGCAATGTGAGGGCAACATGGAGATGGTGGGGGCAAGTTGGAGCCTAAGGGAGGCAATGTGAGGGCAATATTGAGATGGTGGGGCAATGTGGAGCTGATGGGGGGCAAGTTGGAGCTGATGGGGGGCAATGTGAGGGCAATATGGAGATGGTGGGGGCAAGTTGGAGCTGATGGGGGGCAATGTGGAGATGGTGGGGGCGATGGGGGGCAAGTTGGAGCTGATGGGGGGCAATGTGAGGACAATATGGAGATGGTGGGGGAAATGTGGAGCTGATGGGGGGCAAGTTGGAGCTGATGGGGGGCAAAGTGAGGGCAATATGGAGATGGTGGGGGCAAGTTGGAGCTGATGGGGGGCAATGTGGAGATGGTGGGGGCGATGGGGGGCAAGTTGGAGCTGATGGGGGGCAATGTGAGGACAAGATGGAGATGGTGGAGGAAATGTGGAGCTGATGGGGGGCAAGTTGGAGATGGTGGAGGCAATGTGGAGCTGATGGGGGGCAAGTTGGAGCTGATGGGGGCAATGTGAGGGCAATATGGAGATGATGGGGGCAATGTGGAGATTAGGAGCATTGTGGAGGTGTTCTGTGGAGATGGCCGGGGGGGGGGGGGGCGCTTCAGATTTCTGTTCATACAGGCTCCTGAGATGTAAATCCAGCCCTGGATGGACAGATAGATTAGGAGCTCCTTCTGGGTATGATACAATGTGTGTATTATATGGAAGTAAAACATTGTTAGTCTATGTCTTTTTGTAGTTGTCAATACCTGTTTCTCCCTGGGGGAAATGGCACAGATATAATGATTTCCCATAAAGCACTGCTGTGGGTAGAGTCTGGATTTTCTATCTCTTCTCTTGTTTTAGAATCAATGTCTAAATAGTTTATCAATAAACAATCATATTAGAGCATTTAAGAAGATTTTAAGAAGACAAAATTATGTTCATTCATATACCAAAGGAAATTATATAATTGACAATGTAATTTGATCAGAACTGTAGTAGAAATTACCCTTGCTCATTCAGAGAAAGAAATGTCAGACACAGACGATACATAGCCTGGCAAATCCATGACTGGGAGACAATTTGACCACAAGGGTAGAAATATAAATATATAAATACCAAAAGAATAATGATTTCTACAGGTTAACTAACTTTTATTAAAGAAGGGAAAACACAAAACAGAATAAAATACAGAAACAGACTCTGAACACAATCCTTGTAGTTTGAAGTCAGTGCATAGTGAATTAAACAGATGTCATAGTGACAATGACAGAATGAAACTTTGAATTAATCGGAATTCCTTCCACCAAACAGAAATCGGAGTGGATTGAGGCTGGAACAGGAAAAGCACAGGTTATGAGTTTACAATACATATATCTTTAAAACAAAGAAGTATTTCTTTCTTATGTGAACTGTTACAGTCCAGGCAAAAAGATTGTTTTTGTTGTGTTTTAGATTTTATTAATCAGAGCACAAACAGAGAGAAAAAAAATATTTACAGCTTTTATGCTAGAGGTGTCTCCAATGAGGCAATGAATTGAACATGTTTCTAGCAATCAAAGGGTTAAAGAAGACTAGTAGTTACATTGGGGGGAAGGATGGGGAGCAATACTGGTTTCTGATTTCATGTATGTATGTATGAAAAGCAAACTTGAATGTTACAAACAGGGGAGGGCTGGCAATTTGTGGCCCAGGAGGCAAATACAATCAAGTGGCCCATTTCTATTATCGTTCCAGGCCACTGTTCCAGCTCACCCCCTTCTGTTAATTTTAAAAATGGCATTAATGTTGTGACATAAGTCATGTGATACCACATAGCTTACAGTTGAAATGGGGCTACTACAAAGCTTACAATTTAACTAAAGCTTACCTAGTGATACTATAGAGCTTGCAAGCGAAATGGTTTATACTACTAGTGTAGCTCCATTTGGATTGTACCTCTGTGGTGTGATTTGTGTAGCTCCATTTGGATTGTACCTCTGTGGTGTGATTTGTGTAGCTCCATTTGGATTGTACCTCTGTGGTATCACTAGTGTAGCTCCATTTACAGCAGCAATCGGGAGATTTAGTGAGGTGCAGTGGCCTACCAGCCCAGACACATGACCAGCCCAGGGGGCAATTGCCCCCCTGCCCCCCAGGCCAGCCCTCCCCTGGTTACAAAGGTTTGTAGTTCTTTGGGGAACTCTTTAACATCCAAGGATTTAGGCAAAAGAAGAGTGATACTGTAATACAAATGTAGACAGGGCCGCCATCAGAAATTATGGGGACTGGGACAAGTGCAGCTGGCTGGGCCTCAATAGCAGTAATTTCCCTCCTACTAAGTGCCTCACCCATTATTTCCATATCCTATGTTTCCAAATTATATGGAAATGCAGACAATTTCACAATAAGATATAATTGTCATTAACTCTTTGGATTTTATGGATGCTCTAACTCAGGGCTTAAAATTTGAAGTCCTTTGCTACTAGCCAGACCTGAAAAGTTACTCGCCACTGCAGGACACAGCATACCCACCAGGGCTGAATTTCTACTCGCCAGGGCTAAATTTTCATTGGCTAGTGGCGAGTGGAAATTTTGAACCCTGCTCTAACTCATTGCTTTACAGTGCATATGGAGATGTCTCTGACAACCAAGAGGTCAATATACTTTGTTCCTAGAAAAAAAACCATGTCACTACAAATAGTACTGTGGTACTAGGAAGGAATGACCCATAAATATCATTGTAATTAGTACACTTTGTTCCTAGGAAAGACTGACCTGTAGACAGTTCATGTTTAACCCTTTGAGTGCCAGAGGGGTATGCAACGCATTGCAACGAAATGCGTTGCGTACCCCTCTGGCACTCAAAGGGTTAAGAAACTCATATACAGATAAGTATGTGCTAGGTTAAGAATAGTATCTGAACAGTATTAAAACCTAAATATACATTGACTACTCAATGTCATAGATACCTTGCAAAGAACTGTAAAATGCCAGCCTTGGGGGCATCAAGAGCAGAAGATGGGCAGGGTTCCTGGATCTCTTTCTCTGGGTAGTCTGGCAACTGAATCTCATTTTCATCTGTAACCAAATGTGTAGATTTAGGAAGAAACTAAATGCCATATGCCCACAGGAGCAATTCCGGTAAACCAGCCTTATCAAGGGGGGAGGGGGAATTTCCATTGATTAAAATGGGACTTTTAACGGCTTGAAAGCTAGAGAGGCCTTCATAATGCACTGGAGACGTCATTTCATTTAAGAGGTTAAAAATTTTCATTTCAGTCAGTGGAATTGTGGGAGTTTATATTCATTCCATATGGTGTATCTCTTAGCACCATTTTTTTGTGAATATGGTTCTATGGGTTCAAAACAAAAATGGAGCAAACCAACAGCATCATAGGGGGAAAATAAAATTTCCTGTTGATTGAAATGGGGCTTTTAACTCCTTGCATGCCAGAGAAGCCAACAATGCATTGGAGACTTTTCTAGTATTCAGTGTATTAAAAGTCCAATTTCAATGAATGGGAAATTGGGAATTTTTTACTTGTCCTCTACAGTTAAGATGGTTTGTCTCAGAATTAGTCCAGTTTTCATTTGAACATAGGACAGTAAGTGTTTTTGGTTTAAGATAATGTAAACATTAAAGCAAGTGTGGCTAAATTGTAGCTCACAGCTATTGTTATACTCCAGATCCTATCATCATCAGCTTGCCCGTGGCAGGATGAAGATGATGGGATTAGTAGATGACAGCAAGAGATCCCGGTCTGGGGACCAGCCGGCGGCTCTGCAGCAGAGCCGAAATCACGTTATTTAAAAAGAATAACTTCATTGTAAAGGTCTACAAAGTGTGCCTGGTTTGCAAGCACACTTTGTAGACCTTTCCAATGAAGTAATTCTTTTTAAATAACGCGATTTCGGTTCTGCTGAAGTGCCTCCTCAAGTCGGCCAACTTGAATCTCCTGCTGTCAGCTTTACAGCTGACATCAGGAGAAGGGGCGGGAGGGGGAAACTTTAAAAGCAAATATCTCTCAAACCATAGCGGTTTGAGAGATAGGATTTATGGTATATAGTTTAGTTTTTTTTTATCTACAAAACTAGAAGATTTTTTTGTGGGACATTACTGCCCCTTTAATAAACATTATAACACTATTTCAATGATTACCTCTATACTAACAATTAACTGGGGGCAATTATATCTAAAAAAAAATTTAGAATGTAAAATAAAATGTTTTTCTCATCCAAATATGTGAATCTAAGATCACATTGCATCTCTTCTCTCTTTATAATGGAAACGAAAAATATTATTGAGCATTACATAAATGTAAAGTAAAATGCTTTTCTTACCCAAATTTTTGCAGCTACCATTACATTGCATCTCTTCTCTCTTTATCATGGAAATGAAAAATATTATTGAGCATTATAGTAACAGACATAATGATCAGCCACAATCTCCAGACTAAAACATAAATATGAATTATATTTATTCTAAACTGTTCAAGGGAATGAGCAAATCCATATTCCTGTTCTCAACATAACAAAGATGCCTGTTCTTTATCAAGATAAGATTTCTTTGGAAAGGTAATTTTAATAGTTCACGGCACAGTGGGTCTGTATAAAGTGAATTCTTTGTGTTTCTTTGAAATGTTTGTAAAACAAGCCATGATTGTTACCTTTTAATGTTGTGTACGTGCAGCAGTTAATCTGTGTATGTGATTCCGTGCATATAAAATTGTAAACCAATGCACTGGAGACATCTCTAGCATCCAAGCTATTAAAAAAAACGACAGGTAGGTTTTAATATGATCTCATCTTATCAAGTCCTTATATGTTCTTTGGCTATTGCTAATATGATTACTTTGTTGTAATCAACAAATGAAGAAAAACTGCATTTCTCTACAATATTGACCAATGACCAGCTGAGTATGATGAAGATGGAGAGAAACAGCTTGACTTCCCCTGTTTTAGCCCTATAGAGATAGACCACTTCTTTTAGGTCAATTCCATTCATTGTGTTCTCACTCTCTCTCGCTCAGTGACGCATATCGGATTTGCTAACTTGCCAGTATAAAAGCGGGTGTTTGGGGGAAAGAGAGAAAGCTGCTGATTTGTTATGCTAGTTTCTAGTGTAGGCAGACAGGCAAAGAGAGGAAGCAGAAGTTGCTTGATTTAGGGAGTAACACTAATTAAATCTCTGGGCAGGTGGGGTATGGGGACAGTGCAGAAATGGAGAATTAAAACAGTGTTACATTCACTCTTACACAGACACAACTATGAGGGATAAGCAGCAGCATATACTATGTTGTGGTAGACTCTCTGGTGTTGCATCTGCTGGTGTGCTTTATCCTTTTCTGTTAAGTGCAAATTGCTGAAATAACTTGATTTACGCAGTATTGGTGCTATACAGTTATTTGCACTGTTGTAGGGAGTATGGGTGTAATTTGTAGACAGTGACACTGGGAGTGACAGTGACAGACACTTGAGACAGAGGCACACACATCGTACATTATTTTTAGACAGACAAAACATCACTCCACATGCTAACAACTCTGTCATATACTTTACAGTAATAAATCAACACTACTGTCATTATGTCCACCAACCATGGTAGGGGACGAAGTAAAAAATGACTGTGGCCATGGTTGCTGCAATCTATACAGTAACTGATGATCCTCCTTCTAAGAAAGCTGTTTGTAAAAGTGATATGATAGGTTTGACCAGTAGTACTACTAAGCATCCTTTTAACACTAAAAAACCAAAACAAAGAGTTATATTCTAGTGTTGCCATAGCAAAGGAGGTTTAGCAGTAGTGAGACCAGCTGCTATGTCAGACAGTGACTCTGATCCTCCACTGCAAACTAGTGTTCAATGTTCTATAAATCATTCTAAGGGGAAAGTAAAAAGAAACTTTTTCAGATTTTATAAAACATACAAGAATATTAATATAGTAGTAAAGAAGTGGATGGTGATGCTAATGATGACCTAATTATTGATGATAAAGTTGATTTAGAACATATCGCTGACTCTTCTTATGCAGATCAAACACAGACTAAGATGACGATATTGCCATATATTTGCTGAAAGGAAAAGACTCAGCCTTCAACTACTGAAAAGCAGCAATATGCATGTTTTAAACTTTTTGTGAGATCAACTGAAGAGTCTGACTTTGGTCAAGTAAAGATACACATGAATCTTGGTCATCATCATCATCATCATCAAAATCACACTATAGTACCAAGTCCAATCCGTGCCCAGTCACATTATTATTGACTAGGCAGCAACATATCATGTCAGCATCAACAACCCTAGCAATGAGTGCTTCTGCTGCTATTCCAGGTGAAGTGCCACTGCTGCCTACTATAACTAGCAATATCTAGCCCGTGTAGAAGCAATGATATGATAAGTAATATCCCCTGAGGAACCACTCAGGCTATGCAATCTAAAGTATGGAGATATTCACTCACAAGCTTAAAGATAAACATGTCGCTAACTGTGTGCAGGGGAAAGCAAGATCACATCTAGGAACATCCTCATTGTGATCCCCACTAAAGAACAACTATATGTGTGATTGGGAGACAAGTGCAGCATATCAAAGATGTGACACCTAGTAGCAGTAGTAGCACTACTAAAATTGTATGTAATACCCATGCTTCCTACTGCTGTTCTGCAAATTCAAAGCACCCAGGATGAGGCTGAGCCTGAGTTAGATTTAGGAAGTAACAACATTGAGTCCCCACAAGTGACATATTCACCATTGCCCCCTCCTCCTCCACCACTAGGCATGTTGATAAAGCAATGAAATTACATATGTGTTGTCAGCTCACACTTACTGAGTTTTTAGAAAGAAGAAACAAAGGCACAAAAATTAATTCCAAAGTACACCCAAACCTGCCAAAATGTTGGAGGTTGACATGCTTGCCAAATCTTTTGTAGAAAACAGAGGTTTTAAAAATATTTTGTTGTATGCTACACCCTACTAATATATCCCAAGCTGCAGTTTTTTTTTTAAAGAATGGCTGAGTTGTACACTCAGATTGTTAGCATGGTCAGCAATAGGTTGAAAACATCATAAATCTAGAAAGTTCAATTGACCACAGATAAGTGTAAAAGTGGCCAGACTATATGACGGTCTCTGCTTATGGGATATCTTTTCCACCAGTAAGCAGCTGCATTCAACAGGTCACTGCCATTGTTGCCTCTGGCTTTAGTAGTATAGGCAATAGCAGGGTAGCCCACAACATTGGCATGCTACTTTATGCATGGACACCCTTGAGAGACAATCCCTACACTCTCAGTTTCAGCAATAACAACATTTTGCAGAAAACATCATCATCACAGCAAGTAATTAATGTGTCTCAGGAGCGGCAGTCTAATATTTGTGGTGGTGGTGGCACTGGCACATCTATATGGTGTGGTACGTGATGCACATGCACACCGTCTAACTCCAAGAACTAGCTCCACTGAATGTGAGATGGTTAAAGCATGCTTGTAGGAAAATGATGTTCTAGGTCGAAACAATGACCCACTGGCAAACAAAACAGTGTGTGTGTGGCCAGCTGGTTACTTAGTGAATGACCGTAGAACACATCTGTCTAGCAGCAGTGCAAGCAGACATGCATTTTTATAAATGAACCAGAATCCAATGCCATACAAGTATGTAGCAGAAGTAGAAATGAAACACACAAGTCAGAAACATAAAACATGTAGTAACAGCAGTACTGATGAGAAGGAGGAATCTGCATAGTTGCCACCATCTATGACAGCTGAGCCCAGTGCTATTAACATGTCACGGTTTTGTAAGAACACTCAGGCAATTAGGTAAGGTTAAGATCAGCTTTATTGAAAAAATAATTAACAATAAGGATAATCACCCTACTCAGGTCCAGATAAGGTCAGTACCATGGTACTTCCCAAACTTCCCAAATCTGACGCAGGTCAGGATGGAAGTAAATATCAGCAGACAATATATACAGTAAGACTAAGCTGGCTTGATCCGTCGAGGGGTCACTGGAACAAGGACAACCACAACAGTACCACACCGTGGAAAGGCCCTACTATAGTGGTGGGTAACTGCAGGGCAAATCCCTAGAAGACTAGGAATAGTGAAGGCAACAAGATAGGACACTGACAAGTGACCAAGTCCCTAGAACGCTAGGGGTAGCGGAGGCAACCCAGTTAGGACACTGGCAAGTGACTAAATCCCTAGAACGCTAGGGATAGCAGAGGCAACAAGATAGGACACTGGCAAGTGACCAAGTCCCTAGAACACTAGGGATAGCGGAGGCAACAGAGATAGGACACTGGCAAGTGACCAAGTCCCTAGAATGCTAGGGATAGCAGAGGCAGCACAGATAGGACACTGGCAAGTGACCAAGTCCCTAGAACGCTAGTCATAGCGGAGGCAACAGAGATAGGACACTGGCAAGTGACCAAGTCCCTAGACCGCTAGGGATAGCGGAGGCAGCACAGATAGGACACTGGCAAGAGACAAAATACCTAGAACACTAGGGATAGCGGAGGCAACAGAGATAGGACACTGGCAAGTGACCAAATCCCTAGAACATTAGGGATAGCGGAGGCAACAGATAGGATACTGGCAAGTGACTGGGTCCCTAGAACGCTAGGGATAGTAGAGGCAGCACAACGGATACTGGCAAGCGACCGGAGCTACTCGCAACACAGTCTCCCAGATGACCTCGGGAGTGACAGGCCAAGCAGGCGCTGTAGCAGTATTACTGCAAGTGAAAGTAGGCGGAATTGAACACAGGGTATGCACCCTGATGGGTCTGCAGCCAGACTGCCAAATCAGTACACACAGAGGTAGTAGCCAGTCCTAGTCAGAAATGGAATTGGATACTCAGCCAAAGCCAAGTCGGTACACACGGAGGTAGTCAGCCAATCCTAGTCAGCAATGGAATCGGATACTCAGCCAAAGCCAGGTTGGTACACACGGAGGTAGTCAGCCAGTCCTAGTCAGTATGGTGCGGGTTCTCAACCAAAGCCGGATCGGTACACACCGAGGTAGACAGCCAGTCCTAGTCAGCAACGGGAAGCGAAACACAGGAGCGACAGGAGCGTAGTCAGGCGAGCTGGGTCATACACTGAGCAAGAACAAGCAGCAACTCAGACGCAAGGTACAGGTACACCACGAAAGGGCGCTGAAAAGATGACAGGAGAGAGTTTAAAAAGGCTAACCCTGGGCGGAGCTAGAGACCAATAGCCAATAAAACCCGTGCAAGGGAAAACCCGGAAGTGACAATGTTGCCCTACCGTTCGAATCACGGGCACCATGATAGAACATTGATAAATGATTGCCAAATAATAATTTGCTGCTATACTGGAATCACACATGACACTACATATAATTTGTGTAGAAAAATATATAGTTAGTGGCGCTCACTGTAAACATTAATAGTTGATATAGCAATACTATTAATGGCTAATTGCCGAACCGTGCCTACCCTATATGTATGGCTATAATGCCAAGACAGGTAATAAAAGGAAAAACAATATACATATACGCAGACCAATAACAGTATAAATAATGTCCATACAACAGAGTGATGGGAATGATAATGAAAGAATTAGTACTTAGTTCATTCTTATGAGATGAAATGTGATGAATGAAATAGATTAAAACAACTGATGAAGGTTAGTTGATGTATTGATGATAATGATCAGTCCGAATACTCTTGTTAGTCATTCACCATAATCATAAGGGGTTTGGCAGCTGTCTATATTCCCGGAATCCACTCGGGTCGATGCAAATATGCAGAAACAAAAGAAGAAGAAGACAGCGCACAACAGTTCTCTAAGTGTAGTAATGGTGATAAACAATGAAGCAATATTCAAATAAATCATAAAATATAATTTATTAATAGCAATGACAATTCGTAAGTCTTAGGACTTCTTATGCTGTAGGATATCGTTACAACCCAAAGGGGATAAACATTCCCAAATATATGGGTATATCACAAGGGTATCAGACGGGACTTAGAGAACTGAGGGGTATATTACAGAAATAGCTGGAGATCGCTAGATCGCAATAGAGGCATGTATCAAAATCTTAGCAATCACATTCATAATATGCGCTCACCGGATGTTTGCTTGGATAAGTTATCTTGAGAAAGGGAACGCACGATTCCCGAAACGCGTTGATAATACAAGCATCCGGAATTTTATCTATGTTACTTATTTCTATTATGGAATTGCATATCAGCTGAAGGACAACTGTTTGAGTGCCATTCTGTTCGGGAGACGGAGGACTTAAGAGACCGAGAGGACAACAGAGACACGCGCCTGGATACCGAGGAGTTTGCTTTATGGGCCCGTTATCCAAGCAAACATCCGGTGAGCGCATATTATGAATGTGATTGCTAAGATTTTGATACATGCCTCTATTGCGATCTAGCGATCTCCAGCTATTTCTGTAATATACCCCTCAGTTCTCTAAGTCCCGTCTGATACCCTTGTGATATACCCATATATTTGGGAATGTTTATCCCCTTTGGGTTGTAACGATATCCTACAACATAAGAAGTCCTAAGACTTACGAATTGTCATTGCTATTAATAAATTATATTTTATGATTTATTTGAATATTGCTTCATTGTTTATCACCATTACTACACTTAGAGGACTGTTGTGCGCTGGCTTCTTCTTCTTTTGTTTCTACATATAATTTGTGTAGCATTCCTTCCTATTCATCACCATATATTCACCACCATACACATCCTATACATTAAATTCAACCTTTCACTATTTAGTTATGTTCAGGTTGTTGAATGATGTTGATATAATTCAGTGTCATTACAGAGTACATTTTTTATTAATTTAATTTTAAAATTACACTATCAAGAAAATATTGTATTTTGTTTCAGAGAACATAGACAGCATACAGAGTTCTATCCAGTAAACATACACAATCTTCAACAATATAAAATACTTTATTTTGTACGAGTGACTGGAAGAATTTTCCAATTCCACTTTTTTTGTGCAATAATCTTATTAATTTATCTTGTTCATTTCCATTTTAAAATTAAACTATGTAGAGTAACAGAGTATTTTGATTCAGAGTACAATCATCAATATATTGGACTCTATTTTGGAGATGGGGCAGGGAGATCTTTCTACTTCCACTTTAATATCTTGTTATAGTATTTGTTTGTCTTCTTTATTTACATTTTAAATTACATTACCAAGATTAATAATGTTATATATTTTGATTCAGAGATAGCAATACAGGCTAGTTACACTCATGTAACATACTCAACAGGTATGCCTTTCCAAAAATTATTAACAGGTCTACATTAGTATGGCGGTGGAGAAGAGGACAAATGTACTGGATGTGGATGAGTAGTAGAGCAATATATTAATTAGGTAAGCAATTAAAAAATATATTTTTATTAACCAAGCATACTCAGTATGGGATGTACCTGTTTAAAATTGTAAATTAATCAGAAAGGCTTTCATAGAAGGGTTAGCCATAGCCACAAGGCCTTTCAAATACATGTTTTATAGTTGGTTTATACCAAAATAAACCATTCATAAATTATAACGTTGGCTTTACAAAAGAAGTAGTAACTAAAGGTAAAACTTTAGAAAGGTTGTGGCATAGCTACTATGGTATGGTATGCCTTGAAAAAAATTGTTAGTAGGCCTACAGTAAGATAAGGCGGGAAATGAGTGTTACAACAGGCCAATAGCAAGTTAAACCTTGGAAAAAATGTTTGAAGCAGGTCTCTTACAAAATAAACCTTGAACAAATTGTAAAGGCTGAGGCCTATGGAAAGATTAGCCTTGAAAAATTGCTGTGCCTTATGGTGGTGGGCTAGTGGGGAACTGACAGAACCAGTGAGTGGTGGTGGTGGCGGCTGTGGGTGTCTGACACTTACCAGGGTTCATGACTAATTACCACTCAATTAATTGAAATATTTGATCCCCCATGCAATAAACAGTGTGTGTCTCCTACTGGGTAGACAGTCTGTAGAAATTCCCTTATACCCTGAATCCTATTAATCTCCAAAACTTTGCTATGCGTGGTCATTACACCACACAATATGCAATGTGCAGAGACATATTTCCATATCTCACATTTGGAGAATCACTGTCTGCTGGTTGTACTGACAAAGTCAGTGTCAGAAAGGACAATGCAGATTCATGTTGACACTTGGGAGATTACAACCCATCCCCAGAACTTAGCACAAGGTAACAGATGATGATATCACATTTGAAGTTCTGGGCTGGTGGGGAGTTGCCTGTACATGCACTTTAGAGTGTGAGTTTGGGGCACATTGTTGTCAATGGGGATGGACATGATGCACACTGAGAGCATCTGATTTTTTCTTAGGAGACAGTTTCACATTTGAAGATGAACCTCAAGGTAGTTATGTTGCATGGGCTTTATTAGAGTCAAAGTGCCACATTATGATCTCTAGGGGGTGTAACTACAGGGGGTGCAGAGGGAGCGGTTGTGCCGGATCCAAGGGAAATCCATCTGCTCCAGGATTCAATAAGTTATGCGCCTATGAAAATATTTTGTGGTAAGTGGCCCAAAAATGTTTACAATAGGGTCCACCAATGACTAGTTACAATGCTGTTGGTGCCTCCTTCCCCTCTTCACAATCCTTTCACACAATACTGCACTTGTTGATACCTGCACATTCCTTGCTATATGGAAAAATCCAACACCCATGATTTCACAGGTGGCGAAAGAGCATTATGGTGACTTTACAGTGACACATTCTTCCACGATGCACCAGAAGTAGTGATGGCTTTTTGTGGTGCCGCTGCTGCTTCCTAAGCAATAGTGCTAAGAATCAAGTCCACCCCCTGTCCCTTGTCACCATCACCGCTGGTGCTACTGGTTCCACCACGACAGTCTGTGGGGATGTTCATCATAGTCCAACACCCACCACTACTACTACTAATAGTGGATTGGTGAACAAGCCAACCTGATTCTGCTGTAACATCTGATTTGAGACTCAGATGACTCAACAGCAGGAAATAAGTCCCCAAACACCTTAATGCCACACCTGGTGATACCCATTCCCATGTGCAAATTTCCCTCCCAGTCTTCATTGTTTTTTACTCAATAAAGCTCTCATACTGTCTTCACTACCCTCATCATCATCATCAACACCAGTCTCTCCCTTCTCTCTCTGTGATGATTGTGACATTGGTGGTGAACCTAGTGCACTTTCATTACAGACACAGCAATGCAGGTTCAGGCAGCTGCACTGTTCTGCTACTGCTCACAGCCACATGCAACATTCCACTTTTTAAAAACATGCTCAAGGTGCCTATGGAAATGGTGAGGGTGGAAGAACTATCTGCTGGTCATGGGGTCTCCTACTACAACTACTGCTGCATGTTTCAATCTCCAAATCAGCAGCAGCAGATCACCATCTCCTCATAATCACTGAATACAAAGTTCACCGGAAGCAACAGCACAGCAGCAACACTGGTATCTTTTACTACTCTAGTCCCCCAAAGTATCTTTTTCTACTTCTACAATCATCTCTCTCTGTCTTGACTACAACCTCTGTGAAAATTTCAGTTGTTTTATAATATTGTGGCAGGAATTCTCTCAGTCTTAGAAATTGTACAAAAAACTGACAAGATCTCACAGGAATTTCATTGGTGCAAGTGGAAATGAGGGAATTTATATCAATTTTCTATGCACAGAAATTTTCACAAAAAAAGAGGAAAATTGCAAGTATTTCTTCTAAAATTGTCACTTAAAGAAAACAGAACATTTGCTCACAACCATATTAACATGCTTGAACTTGAAGATTTTCCTGGCATAGCACAATTTGGTTAATCCAATGCTCAGTCATTTTGATTAACTCAGTCAGGGAAAAGCCCCTGGCATGTTAATGGTCCCAGAGGAAAGATCTGATAAACATTGTATTAGATCATTGGGTTTAAAACTGAGTACCCTGAAGAAGAACAAGACGTTATACATAAGGCCCAGTGTAGACTACAAGAAAACACACCTTGTCATTATTTTCTGTGACATTCCCAGGACTGTTGCATCTCTCTGTGAAGAACAACAATACATAAATAAAGATACTATTTTAACAACTATATGAATGTATAGATTTATAATGTATTTCCTGGTTATTAATATTCATAATAGACATACTGAGGCTGAGAAGAAGTGGGAGGAGATGCATTAAGTTTCTATAAGGGTTCTTATAGAATATATTCTGGAATATAGAGGCAAATGTAACCCAAGTCCATAATGTGGTATTCGCTAAGTACATTTTCCTGTTATGCCTCAAATATGCCTGCATCATTATACCTTTGCTGCATTTACAGAATTTCAGTGTGTCCTTTGCCAATGGCTTATTTATATACTGAAATTCAATTAGATTGGGCATTTTTAAATTCCTGAAGGTGTGTTTTTATGGTTATGTGACTTCATGATATGCACTAAGGTCCAATAGCTGGTGATAATGTCAGAGCTCACTGAAGCAAATCTACCTCTACCAGGCTGTTGAAATGGAGATTTTGCCATAGCTTCCTGTGTAAACCTCAGAACACACTTATTCAGGTATACCATCTCATATGAGACATTAACATATTCGAATAATCAGGGTAGTTCACAGACCTCCATAGATTTATATTTCAAAGTTTTCCAGTGATATGTATTTCAAAGTTCCCCATAGCAGAATATTTCCAGTTTTTACATATTTAAAAGTTTTTCATATATAAAACTACTTCAGATGTCTCCATAGCTCTCCAATGTGAAACATAAAACTAAAAGATTGAAGTTTAACATTAGACTGCTATGTAGTTTTACATCTCAGTGCTACCTAAGCACTCACCAAAAGCAGGACAGATTTAATGTGCACAGGTGGCTTTTTGAATGGCTTGGTAATTTAATTGATTTCCTCGAGTTTAAGAATATTCCTAAAATCCTGTCTGTTAATATAATCTGATGACCATAATCTTAAATTACAATTGTTAAAGGACAGTTAAAGATCAGTCAGAGGATCTCTGCTTTAGCTAATGAAGAAAAATGACAGAAAAGTTATTGAACTACCTTGTAATTTGTTAAATTAAAAATTAATTGACTTTAATCATTTTGGAAGTCAGACCAGCACTTTAAACATTTTAGAAGTCAGATTAGTTAAAGGGATAGTACTGCATATTATGGAAAAAAAATATATATATTGCTGAGTTTATCCTGCTGTGTAAAATAAGTTACTCTTGCCACTGTAAAATGTCGGCTATGGAGGTAGAGCACTTAATAAATGTAAGTTTGACCTGCAATAACCTTTGAATAAAATATCTTAGCAATAGGAACTGGATATTACATAATGCAACTCCTTTAAATTCTCACAGGGCATGAGGCCAACTAAATATTGCCACTAGAGAAATAGAGAAGTTTGAGGAAATAAAAATGCCAACATTACTCACCTTACCCTCTATCCTGCTCTTTCATGAGATCTGAGCTGTTAAATGGAAAATCTTATCCAAGGAGCTCTTTTTTTGTCATGCTAGATCCAAATTAAGCAATTTCCAACTGAGATTCGTCATACTTATAGGGGTATATTTGTTTGTTTTGTGAAGTTTATGATGTGAAGTTTATGCTTTTGTTTTGATATTTATAATAATAATAATTTGTGATTTTTATAGCGCTTTTCTCCCTGTGAGACTCAAAGCGCTTGTTTATGTTTATGATACTTGTAAAACACAGCAATATCTCAAAAGAACATGTTGAAAATGTATAAATAAAGTATAGGCTCACCATATAATAAAGACTTTGGCTCTATATATATTGTAAAGACATATGGAAATGGGAGAAGGTTTTTAGATCTGTGTTTAAATCTCAGCCGAGAAACACTATCCCATTTGGTCTTATCTGAACATTCCAGGTTAAGGCTGCAAAAAGAAAATCACCATCTTAGGAGGACAGTTAGACCAGGGGGATGCACTAACGTAAGGCAAAGGTGTATCATAAAAGAGAGACACATTTTCCTGTGATATAAACGCTCCAACTCCTGTGATATAGGATTTAGCACGTAGTGTCTACAGAATAACCAAGGGATTAGAGAGTTTATTTCACTGGAATGTTTATCTCACCTTTATCTTATCTTATCTTAGTACATAAACTCTTTCGGTTTGAAATACACATCAATAAAACATATGTAGGTGCTTCTGATATATAACTTGAAACATGTTTCTACTGGTATACTTTCCCTTTAAAGGGATAGTAATGTTTCAAAATAAAAGCAGCTCCAATTAATCTTCATAGTATTTGGGCCATGGAGAGTGTGATTTCAATACTGTCAGAGTTGTAGTTCAAGAGTAATTGAATGATAAAGTATCCCCCTCCCACGCCTTTTACTGATGTAACACTGCTCACCTCAGAGCAGCAAGACTGTGCGGATGCATTGCAGAGAGGGACAATTTTCAGTGAGCATAAGGAAAAACCTGCAAAGGGAGGCAGCGTTTTCCTTATGTTCACAGTAAGAAGATTGACCCTTGCTGTGAGCTGTCTGGTCTTAAAACCAGATTCCACATCTGAGGGGAGATGGCTTACGCAAGGTAAAAGGGGCAGGAGGGGGATATTTTATAATTCAATTACTCTTGAACTACAACTCTGACAGCATTGAAATAACAGCCATACCAGGAAACTGTCCCGATTTACATGGGACAGTCCCGATTTTAGGGCCCAAACCCGCTGTCCCGCCTGCATTGCAGTATGTCCCGCTTTCCTGGCCTTTTCTCCACTTTGCTCATACTACACTAGTATCACTCCAGCAGCCTACAGACGCACCACACTGCTGAGCAGTGAGACACCTAATTCGTGCCATGTGTGCCACACGTGATATATGCGCATGCACCGTATCTACACTGTACTCCATCTCAAGAAGTCAAAGTGTGAGCTGAGCACTGACTGCTGCAGCATCCCGACGCGCCTGAGAAAAGCCGACGCAAGTGAGGCAATCAAACTCGGAACAGCCAGTGTCTAGTCCTGGTCTATCCTCCTGTGACAGGATAGGTACAAAAATTTAATTACTAGTGACATCGGTGCTGGCACCTGACCAGTTAATTGTTTGGGGTGCTTTGCTTACAGGGACAATATCTCTAGGTAAACAGTAATATTCAGACTGACTCTGATATTTGTTGTAAACAGACACCTTCAGTTAGTTAATTTAATTGTACGACGACGTGGGGTGGATGGGAGGGCTGGCTTCTGATTATGATACCTTAAGCGGCAGTGACGCGAAGTGTGACTGTGTAAGTGGTCACTGGCAACACATAATTCTCTGCTGTGAGGCTGTCTGGATGCTGGGCGAGTGAAGCACCGCCGCCTTGGACAGCATGAACACTGCTCTGCTCATCAACCTGCCTCACAGTGAGTGCTCCCTTCCGCCTGGCCTCAAATAACTCCAGCAGCCATGATGCGGATAGCTTGCTAAGGTTAGCCCGGCTGCCGTGTATTCCAGTGCATGATCAGCCTGATGACTCATCACTCAGGGCCACCGCCAGTAACCACTACAAGCAGTGACAGTGACAAGACTGAGTGACAGGGGTGCGCAATGCATAGTATACCTCTCCAGCATTACAGGCACTCAAGAGTTAACCCTTTGAGTGCCAGAGAGGAATCCATTACAAAATGTGTTGGGAACCTCTCTGGCACTCAAAGGGTCAATTAAGTTTCGTTACATCTAAATAAATGAATAAAAAGGTACACTTCAATGTATCTTATGGTTCCCAAGTGCTTTGCCCGGCTGCATACTAATAGGGGTGGGTGCTGACTCTACCTAGTGCCTTGGCCATGGGTCCCCGACTCCCCCCTTGGGTTAATGAGGGGTTAACTCTTCACAATAAGTGTCTCATCAATTGTGCATATGTACATTAGCACCCTAGGAGTAACTTCATCATCAGTCAGCAAAAGGGCAAAAATATACCCAATTACCTTCTTCCCATTGACAAAGGGTTAAGAAGGTAATTGAATGAATTACCTTCTTAACCCAGTCAATAGGAAGCTAATTGGGTATAATTTGTTTGCCCTTTTGCTGACTGATTATGAAGTTGCTCATATGATGCTAATGTACATATGCACAACTGATGACACAGTTATTGTGAAGAGTTAACCCTTTGAATGCCAGTGATATGCAACAGATTGCTTAGCCATACCTCCCAAGTGTCCCTCTTTAGGAGGGACAGTCCCTCTTTAAACCAAAATCCCTCTTTCCCACCCTGGTGTCCCTGTGTTTAGGAGATCAGACTGTGGGGTGTGTGC
Source organism: Rhinophrynus dorsalis (assembly GCA_037306005.1). Lineage (NCBI taxonomy): Eukaryota > Metazoa > Chordata > Amphibia > Anura > Rhinophrynidae > Rhinophrynus > Rhinophrynus dorsalis. Next base: position 419,184,017 of record CM074722.1, read on the forward strand.
ATATAAGTATCACATTGCTCCACAGCAATAAAACTCACATTATTGTTTGTTTAAAGGTCAGTGTATGTGTTTGTCCATTAGTCTGTGTAAATAAAATACTTTGGTCTTGTTACAAGTCATTTATTAGGTTACACAAGGAGGTGTCAATAGGCCATGAAATACCCTAAAAAATTCTCGGTACTGCCACGCCTACCAGCCACACCCCTAACAATACCGCCAAAACAAAAGTGTCCCTCTTTGGCAATCTGAAATGTTGGGAGGTATGTAAAACTCTCCATGGCCCAAATGCAATGAAGATTAATTGGAGCTAATTTTATTTTGAAACATTACTATGCCTTTAACTCTCTATCCCAGGGGATCCCAGAGTAAATAATAAGCTAGAGGATCACTTTAATCTTTTGAGCATCAAAGTGTTACTTCCCCTTAAATGCAGCAGATAGATGTATATAAAATATGGGAGCAAAACTCTGCACAACAATTATTTGAATTTGTTTTTTCTTGTTAAAGGATACAAGGAAAGATTATAAAATGTTCTGTAGAGAATGGGTGCAAGTTATCATGATTTGCCAGTACAGCACGGATCGATTCCTGTAAAATAAAAACAAAAGATCAGTAACGCATAAAAGAGTGATTTAAGGACATTGAGACTTTGAGCTGTTGTTGGACTACAGCCTCTTGGTGAGGATGACCCAAGCTGTAGTGCAGCAAGGCTGCAGTTTACCACATTGAGTTCAATCAGAGATGAGAAATATGAGGCCCTCCAGCATCTGCCATACTACACTTCCCATCATTCTCTGCCAAAATTATGGGAATTTTCATGTGGCAGCAGCTGGAGAGCCCAACATGGCCCACCACTGGGTCAGATAGTAAACTTCAATCAAGAGTAAAGGGACCTTATGAAAAATAAATGGGTAAGAGCAAAAGGTTAAACACACATGGTGGCATTGACATAAAAAAGAAACCCAAACACTAAACATAAAACAGGTTGATGTTTAAAGTGGAACTATCACCATAAAGGGATAGTAATACTTATTTTAAGTGTACTCCATAATGTAGACCTAAAAACTTAGAAAAATTATGCAAGGCTTATCTCTCAAACCTTTATGGTTTGAGAGATATGCCTCGCTAAAGTTACCTCTCCATTGCTGTTTGAAGGAAGTCAGCAACGTAGCTGACAACTGCAGAATGCAGTCATTTGACCGGATGGAAGCTCTTCAGCAAAGCAGAAAACACGCGATCTGAACATTAATACTTCATTGGAATGGTCTAGAAAGTGTGCCTTCTAACCAGGCACATTTTGTACACCATTCCAATTAAGTATTAATGTTCAGATTGTGCGTTTTCGGCTCTGCTGAAGGAACCTCTGCATGTCGTCAAATGACTGGATTCTGCAGCTGTCAGCTAAGCACTGACTTGTTTCAAACAGGCAAAGAAAGGTAACTTTAGCGAGGCATATCTCTCAAACCACAAAGGTTTGAGAGATAAGCCTTACATCGTTTTTCACAGTT